>CM028752.1:41848114-43048114 GCA_016801395.1 Leptodermis oblonga
TATAGGGCGGGTTTGGAGCGCGGGAACAAGAATTGAGAATGAACATTTGATTCTAAAGATTAAAATTTTCTATATTATTAGAAATTCATTTATTTTCGATTATGAGATGCGCCCCAGTGCCATTTCTATTTTTGTTCACCAAACGCAACCATAAGGATTGATTGCTTTGCTACCCCCTTTTACCAAAGATTTCCAGACAGGAAAAAAGGGATTTTGCCACATCTTCTCTAGGAAGAGCCCACACCGTGAAAAGGGCAACAATGTTCAACGGTATTCCAGTGGTTTATGATCAACTAATTTGACACGGATCTTCAATTTCTTATTTTGTGCATTCCTCATTTATTTGTGACAATTAGCGTTTGAAAATGTCGATACAAGTAATACAATTAGAACTGAAGAGTGTCGACGTATGAACTCGTCAACCTGAATTCACTCATTCCCGACTACTAGAAAAAATATAAACATTCGGACACTTGTATTAAAACAACACGTATATTTTATTATTTCAGGACTAGGGTTTTAGATTTGATTAATACTAGTATAAGATTATGGGGATTTCGCTTAGTTAAAAAGGTGACAGGATTAATTAATTACCAGTAATCACGCATTTTATTTAATTGTAAGAACTCTCGAATTGGAAGTTCAAATGATTGCGAGGTCCTCAATTTCACATTGAAATTTTTAATTGAGACCCACACACAATACAAACGAAATTAATAATTAATACAAATTATTGGCGCAATAATTTTCTTTTTTAAATTGAATATTAAAGTCTTTTATCAATTGTTCATTATATTTATAATGATGAATAATTTTATGCATGAACTAAATCTTTGTAAATACGAGGTACTGTATTCCATTTGGCCGAATATATTTTTCGATATATTTTCATTTTTCAAATCTTTTTCCTTAAAACCAGAAGAACGCCTTCAAAAGATCCTGAAAACAGTACAAAATCATTTACTGCAACACAGAAACAAAGGTTAATTAATCAATAATGGAGGTGGTGAAATCAAGGTAAAAGAAAACACCGTTTGTCAGAATTTACAGAACTGCTGCAAATGATCTCATTTTTCTTTAAGAATAGAAACAAATCTTTGTTTGTCGCATTCTTCCTCCCGATTGCTCCATACAGCTGGAATTTCTGGGTTTTGGAAATTTCGTCTCCTCCCCCACATGCTTCATCACTCATTCACAGGAGATTCCAAAGCTCTACGCTTTTTCTTCATTCAACCTTTTTCATTTTTTTTAGTCCCATTAAATCCTGGTCCGTCCGTTTTTTTCTTTTTAGATTTTTCCTTTCATTTTCAATTGTTGCCTTTTTTGTGCTATAAATCACCCCTTCCTCGGCCCTTTCAAACCTCTTCTCCTTCCCTTCTCTTTTTCATCTTTGCTTTAGAGAACAGAGAGTTTAGCCTTTTTTGCTCTCTTTCTTTCTTCTTCCTTATTTAAGCTCTGTTTTGAGTTATCTTCTTGATAATTCCCAAAACCCAGTTGAATTTCCTCATAAAGTTTCAATCTTTGTTGTTTTTATTGATGATAATTGATGCCGCATGTAGTTTTGGATTTGATTTTTGAGACTCATGTCTCCGGTTCTTAGTGAAGTCCTTCTTTCCGGTTTTATGATAAGTTCCTCCCTGAGGCGCAGGACCCATCTTGTTCAATCTTTCTCTGTTGTTTTCCTCTATTGGTTTTATGTTTTCTCATAAACATCTTCTTTCTCATAACAGTTGATTAATTAGTACTTATAAACGTATTAATACTATTTTCAGAATATTTTGTTCTTCGTTAATTGGGTCCTGCGTCTTTCTGGTGTGTAATTCTGTAGATATATATATATATATATATAAGAACAGAGAGTAATAATAATCATCGCCATGGCTTCCTCTAGTGGAAATTCTTCAGGCTCAACCGGATCTGAAGGAGATCTGCAACTTTTGATGGATCAAAGGAAAAGGAAGAGAATGCAATCGAACAGAGAATCAGCGAGGAGATCCCGGATGAGAAAACAGAAGCATCTTGATGATCTCATGGCTCAAGTGACTCAACTCAAGAACGATAACAGCCACGCCCTCTCCGGCATCAACGTCGCCACGCAGCATTACTTGAACATCGAGGCTGAAAATTCGATCTTGAGGGCTCAGATGATGGAACTGAGTCAAAGACTGCAGTCCCTGAATGAGATCTTGGATTACATTAATGGCGGCGGCGGCGGCGGCAATAATGATGAGATGCTTCTTCAGCCTAATTCTGAAATCTTCACGAACAATCCATGGAACTCCATCTATCCCAATCATCAACAACCAATCATGGCTTCTTCAGCTGCAATGTTTCCCTATTGATTGATTGATTCTTGATGATCAGTCACTGTTTTTGGTGCCAACAAACACATTGATTGTTGGTAGTTGTGTTCAATGGATTTTAATGAGCGGTGGTGAAGCGATAATGGCCAATACAACAACAACAACTACACCCGATATCAGTTATATAGATCATATTGTATGGTCGAGAACATTGGTAATGGCGATAGTTATAGCTATATTATTAGTATTTGGGCTTCTAGGATATTAGTTTAATATAATGGTGATGAACTGAAATTGCTTTTCAGGAAGATGTTATGAGTCAAAAAATTTGGTGGATTTGGCTGTATGTGCTTGCAGTCTCTACATATATATAAACTCATTTATATTATTTTCCTGCTGGTTTCCATTTTCCATTTGCACTTAACTTTAGCGCTAATTGTGTTTACCTCCCATTACGTTTTGTTAAATTATACGTCGGTCCCATGATTTCTTAAAAATTTATAACTTTTCGAATAACAAAAAAGCTTCCAATAATTGTTTGTAATTATAACCAAACTATGAGAGATATTCATAATTATAGAAAGCTATAGGGATTAGTTTGTAATTTAACTAAATTTCACGGAAAATAAATGTAACACGCTCTTAACTTTATCATCATTGGACTTTAGAGATGCAATATAGAAACGGAATTTATATTCGTAGTAACCGTTTCGATATTTGCAACATTCTCCTGTAAAAATACAAAAATGTCCCTGGATAAAAAAAAAAATAAAAACCTCACGGGCTGCAAAAAAAAAAAAATTGAAAATATCGAAACTCACGGGCTCTGTTCCGTTTAATAATTCCTGCAAAGCAGAGTCGGGTGGAATCACAAAATCGGATAAAAATCGAGACGACTCGGATCGGAAAAAGGTTAGTGGCGAAAGTTAAAATGTTTTGCGGTATTGTTTTAGATAGTTGGTTTGATTATTTTAGTTGTATTATGTCCAGATTTGTTAGTATTTTTGTCGAAAATGTGAATTTTTTACCGGATTGGCGAAGATCCGCCCGGTGGTTACTGCAAATATCAAACTGAAGGGGGGGGGGGGGGGGGGGGGGGGGGGGGGGTGTACCATCGCCGGTCGCCGGCGATGGTTTTGGCCTAAAACATCGCCGGTCGCCGGTGGTATTTTTTTTTTTTTTTAAAGTGTTAGGGGTATTTTAGACTTTTCACAATAAAATGTTACTGCAAATATCGAAACAGTTACTGCAAATATCATGCCCCTATAGAAATTGCATTAGTATGCAATTTACAAACTAATGTATCATCTCCGTCTCATTAAAAAAAAGATTTAGTATTATCAGAAAACCGAGTTAAATAAATAATGATTTCTTAAAATTAACTCACACACACACGCGCACGCGCACACACACACACACACATATATATATATATATATATATATATGAGAGCACCACAAACCTTGATGAATAATGTTCAAATTCCATCAACCATATTAAAATTTGAACTCGAGTATTGCATCGATGCTTTAGCATCTTCTTCTTCTTCTTCTCCATGGAGTTTTACTTTATTACTTAGGGTGCGCTTGGCGACGGGAAAGGAAATGAAAATGGGGGGCATCTCATATAAGAGAATCGAAGATTTTCTCATTAAAGGAATCTTATATTGCTTTTTAAAGGATATAATACTTAAAAATATTAGATTTTTATGCTTACCAAGTATGGACATTTTCATCATAGCAATCAGATATTCATTCTCCCATTCCCTTTCCCGCGCGCCAAGAGCACGGGAATATATGCTATTAATTCCACTAAAATTGGTATGATAATATACTCCATTAATAGTTAACCAGCATCTCGAAACTCTACAAGGTTAATTTACAGTTTTACAATAATCTTTTATAAAGTGCGATTTGACCACAACTTTAACTTTTTATAATCCCTTCTTTCAGCAAATGTGAACGACAGATTTTGGCCGAATTTACAATGTATGTAATAAAACAAAGACAACAAATTAGCGTGTGAATGCAACTTTTCTTTCTTTTCTTTTTCCTTTATCTCATGAGACGTGCCTAGTTTGTTCACAAATGAAGCCAAATAATTGTTGGGTATGATTACATGCTTTTCCCGAAATCATTCATTCACTAAATAATGACATGCAAAAATATTTATGCATCATACATCTTTATTAAATTTTCCTAATATGCGGGATGTACTGAAGTATTTCCCTAAGTTATTACGCATTTCAATGATTAAATTGTTTATTTACCTCTCATCTTCTTAATATAAATGCTTACTGTTATTTTTCAATTATAAATCAAACATAATTAAATTAATAAAGTACGAATTCGGACATTTCTTTTATAATGCATAGTAAAGTACTGCTCCAAGAGTTGATAATCTTTTTTAACTGGGTTCAAGAATGATAATGTTTTTAATCTCATCATCAATTGCAAGTTGATGACACTAGCATCCATATGAAAAGCCTAAAGAATTTATCACATCTTCTCTTTTTCTTCCCTCACCAATATGGGAGGATGAGCTAAGCAATTCGCAATGTTATTTTTTTAAATTATGAGTTTTTAGTCTTCTCTATTGTATAAATATGTGGGATGTCATCTCCTAATTATACCATAAATGAAAATTTCATATATCCACATAAATTTACAAGCAAACTATTCGCTATTCGGTCAAAATCTAATAGGCTATACGCTAACCCTTACCCTAACTCTTTCTCTTACGATCCGGGGCTAGCTTTGCTTGCTTCTCCCCCCCTCGGGCAAGACCTTTTGAAGGTTTCATTGGTACAACATTTGTCTAACTCAATAACAACACAATTTTAATAAAATTAAATATTTGTAGACTTTAATAAGCATAGATTAATGTTTGCGTTTCATGTATGATTAATTAGCATATCAAAATATGTATAGAAGGATCGATGAATAAGTAAATGAATAAAATGTGGCAACAGGCCTGTATTATTGGGCTGGGTTTCCGCTAAAATGTGAGCTTATTAAAACGGGCTAAGCCCAAAATACGTACATAAAGCATTTACAGACAGATATTGACGTGGTGGGCCATATGTAGTTTAAGGCAGTTGATAGTTGAGGCCTGAAAGTAACAACTAACAACCCAGTGGTTGAGTCCACCGGTCATTATTTCTCTTCTCAACTGTCCTAGTTCAAATCATAATGCACATCCTATTTTATTTATTTCTCTCTTTCTTTCTTTAGGCTTTTTATCCATATTTTCTTTTTCTTTTGTCTCACCCAATATGACATGGAATGATGCTCTCAATAATTTGCTCTTTTTAAATTTCATTAATTGACTTGGTTAAAATTAAAATAAATTTTTGTAAGCTAAATTACTTCATTAAATGTACACATATTAGTATATTTCATATAACATTACACCAAATGTTTACGCAAAAGTAGAGGTGGCAAGGAGTCGTGTTCACAAGTTAACGTGTCCCTAAGGTTAATCAAATAATAAAAGTAAACTTTCCACTGTCCACCCTTCTTTATCGGGATGGGATTCATCGTGTTCAAAAGTTTATGAACTGTCTATTTTATCTTCTTCCTAGTGAATTGTATTGGGATAAACATCTGTCCCAACATGATCCCTAACTTGACTTATTCTTTGAAATGGACGACTTAATGCTAAGTAAGTACTCTAATCTGGACAAACATATAATATTGTAACTTATGGTATTGGTTATGGACTTATGGGAAGTTAACCAGAATGATTTAACATTGGACGGAAATGGAAATGGCAACAAGTACAACAGCTGGACTTAACTTAAGGATTTGAAATGCTTTGAAGAATTCGATATCTATAATACTATAGTGTTTGAATTTCAATGTGGGTCAATTGTCGTACCGGTACAGTTATTCAACCACATCAATTATCACGAGCTCCCTCCTGGATCATAGTTTGGTGAACAAATGAAGCTAACCTTCATTAATTATGATTTCGACGCTTCAAATCAATCTCCATAAATATTGTTTTCATCCACCTGTTCTTCTTGTTAACACTCATCTTCCGAATCTGTATCTGTCCTTAACCCCAGATTTGTCAATGCCTCAATCTCACTGAGCTTCTTCTTTAATCTGTTCTTGATTCCTCTGCACTGGGTTATTTTTCTTTTCTTCTTTCAGTTATTAATGAAGATGGAAGATTACATCATAAAAATCATTGCTTTTGGTGTAATCTCATGGACGGCATTGTTCTTGTTAGCCAGAAGGATCTTTCGGAAGCGTTCCTTTGATTTCTGCAACCGCCTTGTTTCCACAACTCATGCCACTGTTGCTGTGATTTTGGCTTCTTTCTCTGTTCAAGATTGGAGCAGCCCTGTTTCTCCCTTAGCTTCAAGATCGTCTCCCCAACAGGTATATATATCCTTAATTTCTGGGCAGAAAGAATCTAAAACTAATTTTGTTAATGGCCTTTGCGCAGATGAAAACGTTGGGAGTTACTGTTGCTTATCTCATCTACGATTTGGTGTGTTCACAATTTGACAAGAATGTGAAGATTGACAACGCAGTTCATCATTTGGTCAGTATTGTTGGAATCTGGGCTGGACTCACCTATCAAAGGGTAGTATTCTATAAATACTCTGTTCTTCTTCTTTCTCTGTTAATTTAATTCTCTGCCATTCTTGATCTTCATTTGATGTTTCTTCATGAATGAATATGAATTAGTGCGGATCAGAAATGGTGGCGGCATTATGGATTACAGAGATTTCCAGTCCATTTCTCCACTTGAGAGAGCTCCTCAAAGAACTTGGCTATAAAGACACAGATCTCAACTTGGCTGTTGATGTTAGTCCAAATTTTATAAATTCATTCATTCCCAAACTTTAATAAAGTGCCAAAATTCATAACTTGGTTTCTGGGTTTTTGATCCTTCCTCAGATTTTGTTTGCAATCGTCTTCTCATCTGCAAGAATGATCGGCGGACCATACTTGACTTATGTGACTGTAACTGCCAACAATCCCCTTCTGATCAAGGCCATGGCTTTGGGATTACAGCTAGTGAGTGCTTTCTGGTTTTACAAGATTGCAAGAATGGTTATGTTCAAGCTATCTAGGCGGACATCATCATCATCATCTTCCAAGAAGATGATCCATTCAAGCTAGCTAGCTAGCCCTCAGATTCTAAATATGTGTAGAATTTACTGTGTTTGTGCTATTATTTCTGGGATTTAGGAGCTTTGTTAATTTCTGGGGAAAAGTGATGATTCAATTAGCGTAGCCATAGTGTAATCTGTGTTAAGGATTCATATTTGATGTATTTATATTGATAGTTTCACTTATAGCACTTAAAACTGTATTTTTAGATATGATATACAACAAGTTGTTGTAATTGGCATGATATAATGCAAAAATTAAACCATTTATTTAAATAAAGATATAAATAATAAAATTATTGTTGCACAATAGTTTATGGGCTTTTACAATAATTTAAAAGCAATAATTTAAAGAAGGAAAAAACAAAAAAAGAAAAATCGTTCGTTGAGTGAGAAAGGCTTATGCCAATGGGCTGGGCTGGGGCTGGATTTTAACTTTTGGACCGGAACAAGCCCAAATTTACAATTAGCAAATTATATATGGGTACAGACAGATGGTAATGCGGTGGACCATATGTTAGGTCATGACAGTTGTCAGTTGAGGCCCAACAGTTAAGAAGTTGCGGTCATTATTTCTCTCAACAATTTTGTGGGGTTAAAAATATAATTTTTCTAATATAATTTTCAAAACATGTTTGCGATTTCTTTTTCCTTAGTCGGAAGAAAACTTGTACATCGACTGAGGAGAAAAAAAACCGCTAAAATGTTTTGGAAATAATATTAGAAAGTATCTTTTCAACCCCTACAAAATTATAAAATTTGTAAAGTAGTCCCAAATTATCTTTGACTTCGGTTTGACTACATAAAATCTGCTATAGCAAGTATTGGTACTAAAAATGCAACAAAGTATAAACATAAAACACAAGTTTGAAACTGAGTAAACTTTTAGTTCCAAACTCACAAACAACTCAAACTTTTAGTACAAAGAATGTCATTTTTCCTTTCTGTCAAAAGTTCAAACTCCGATATTCTTAATTAAAAAAATCTTTCAATACATAACCTATTTTCATATAATTTTGTTGTACCATAGTTGTTAAAGTTACGTATCATATATAAGAATTTTTTTTAAAAGAATGAATAATATATAAACTTGTTTAACTTTAGAAACACTCAAATTAGATGAAAAGTAGTAGCTAGTAAATCTTTTGCTGAACTAGTAATTAAAGAACTGGCAACGAATCTCAAAAGCATGCACCTATTAGATGTATATCAATATTATTAACTGCTTACCCAGCATCGTTTCAAACTGAACTATTTTAATGGGATGGGTGCGCGCTGATGAGAACGTTGGCAGTATCTGTTGCTTATTTCATCTACGATTTGGTGCTTTCCCAATTTGATAAGAATGTGAAGATTGACAACACAGTTCATCATTTTGTCTGTATTGTTGGATTCTGGACTGGACTTACCTATCAAAGGGTATTCTATGTATAATCCGTAAAATTAATTCTCTGCCGTTCTTGATCTTCATTTATGTTTCTTCATGAATGAATTGAATTAGTGCGGATCGGCAATGATGGCTACATTATGGATTACAGAGATTTCCAGTCCAATCCTCCACTTGAGAGAGATCCTCAAAGAACTGGGCTACAGAGATACAAAACTTATCAGCTTCTTTTAATTTATTAAGCACCAAAATTCATAACTTGGTTTAATTTCTGATTTTTTTTTTCCTCAGATTTTGTTTGCAGTGGTCTTCTCATCTGCAAGAATGATCGGTGGACCGTACTTGACTTATGTGACTCTCACAGCCAACAATCCCCTTCTGATCAAGGCAATGGCTTTGGGATTACAGTTAGTGAGTACTTTCTGGTTTTACAGGATTGCAAGAATGGTTATGTACAAGTTACCATCCAAGAAGATGATCCATTGAAGCTAGCTAGCCCTCAAATTCAAAATATGTTAGATTTGTTGTGTTTCTGCTATTATTTCTGGGACTTTAGCACCTTTGATTTCAGGGAATTCAATTAACAGAGAAATGTGATCTATTATCCAATCCAATCCAATGTATAATGTGCACAGACACAAAAGGGATTGAGACTTGAGAGCAAAAGTTAAACACTGTTCTTAGCTTTCTGTAAAACTTCCTTCAAAACAAAAGAAATTCTACTTGACATGTGCTGTTCCAGAAATGTTTCCTTTACCCTCTCGTACCCTTTCTTTCCCATTCTCCGCCTCATTTCCACATCCGTGGAGAGTTTGACAATGTTCTCTGCAAGAGGCGTTACGCCTTCTTTTCCTGCAGGATGCAGCCATCCAGTTGTTCCATTTACTACGATCTCCATTGTGCCTCCAGCAGCTGTGCCCTGATACGCGAATAATTCAAACAACAAATGATGTCAGTAACAGTAAGGATTATTTTCAGGGATTATATAGATAAACATACTAATCCTTTTTATAGTATCATCATTATAAACCCATCCAAGAACTGGAATTAGAAAATAGAGGCAACTTTTGCCTCACTAGAAAGTTCATTTAAGTTGCTAAAGTGAAAATTCAGACCCCTTCAGTGGGCAAGAAAGTTCCATTTAAGATGAGCTTCTAGAAGAAATTGAGATGAAATGTTCTTCAATTATACAATTTAAAGTCAAAGGCTCACCAATACAGGTAACTGAAAAGCCATGGCTTCAATCGTTATCCTTCCAAAACATTCTCCCCGAGCCTAAATGTGAAGAAAAGCAGAGGTCAAACTCGGATTTAATTTGATCTAACAAATAAAAGACATAAAAGGTAAAGGATAATCCTTTTCCAGAATTTGCAGAATAACTGGACTCAATCATACAAGGTAAACTACAGATGTTTTGACATTTATAGAAAGTTCCTTGAAAATATAAAGAAATACCAGGGGAAATGGAAAAATGCTTTGAGACATGGCAGTGAAAATAATTTTATAGGATGGGATACTGACTTAGCATTAACATAAAACATATAAACAAGGAGAAAGTACCTGAGAATTTTGAACAAGAACATCGATCGAAGCAAGGTAAGGGGATACATTGAGGGTTTTATTTACAAAATGCACGTGGTCCTGAATCTTTTTCTCCACCACAAAGTTACGAAGTTCAGTTTCGAACTTAGTCTGTGCATTCATGTCACTTCCAACTATCAGTGCATGAATTGGTGGAACCTGCAGTTTCCTCTCTTGAATGATCTGCAGACTTTCATAGAAGGAACGAAGGAACAGATCTTGGCCTTTCCCTCGGGAGACACCTATAGTTGTTCAAAGATTGTCACTCAGAAGCGAAACAACACAAGGCATTTGCACAAATGAATTTGGACAGGGAAGAACAAAATTTAGACTACTAAACATAACACTGCAGTACAACCATTTTTCATAAGCATGTTAAAGACCACAGTGGACGTAGTCCATATTAAATGGCAACAAATTAGTGTTAGAAAGCAGAAAAGTTATTAGCAAAATATAGTTTAGAATCTGAGCGGCCTGAATTCAACTTCTGCCCAACAAGACTACAACAATTACTATCTATGGAGATTTTTCTTGCATATGGCCAATGATCAGCACAAAATTTTGACGACAAACTAGATTTTATAAAAGAAAAATGAAACAATAATAAATGTACTACAGGTTCTCAATTCATTGAAAAAAGGGAAAAAAAAAAAAAAAAAAAAGACATGGTCATAAATAAGCTTCATATTACATTAATTCTAAATCCCTGAGAATAGCATCCATAAGTGGAGCACATAAATCAGGCCAACAGTTAAAATTGTAGTTTAAGTTTAAGGATCATACTATTGATAACGGCAAAAGCTAGATCTTCTTTTCGCAGTCCAAGTGATTCCCTAATATGCTCACGAAGGACTCGTCTGGCCACACTGTCTTCAGCAACATCCATCAAGTCATTGCTATTCCCAAGGTGTACGACATAAGTACGAGGCATTTTAATTCTGCAACATTGATAATTAAGATGCAATTATAAATCACGTATATGGCAAACAAGAAGTCAAGAAAACTTATTATTAGTGAATTCTCTCTTCTATAGTGTGTTCTGGAGAAATAATGAATAAAATCAGAGACACATAATGCATGAATAAGAGCATTCCCACACTTTTGATAACAATTACTTCAAGAAATTAATGATTTTAGTTGAATAACTTCCTTTTATTACAACATTCTTTTACTGGCTTTAGTGTCTAGATAAATTAGAGGCAAACACAAAATGATTAGCATAGTACTAGGCACATCTTCCATTACTTTAAACGCTCTTGGGTGCGATTCTTCCAGTACTCAGCTGTTGTATGCGAGTCAATCATGGCACCTGCAACAAAAGGGAGGTGCTTAACATATTCAAGTTTAAAGTAATGCCCTCGCATTTCATGAATCCACCACAAAACCTTTGGAAGAACTCGAGAAACATCTTCTTTTAAAACTGCATCCAGCCACTTCCCAGCAACAGCAGTATTTAAAATAACCAAATCAGATTTAAGAGCAACATCAACAGCCTCCTGACCCTTGGCCGAGTAAACCTTAAAACAAACAAAGGTGAGATCTAGGCCATATTGGAACCCGGATTCAAAAGTCTGTCAATAAAGAATTTTCCTTTTCCAAAACCAGGGAAACCATTTTCTTCATCAAAAGGAAAATGCAAGATTCTACTTAAATAATATCTGAGAAACTGTAAATAAGAGAAATATAGTTACTATAAGAAGTTTCTTAAGTTTGTGTGCTACCTTTACTCCTTTTTCCAGCATTTTCTGTTCCAAACTATAACTCACTTCATCAGATTCAGCAGGTTTTTGATTAGTAATCCAAACAACTTCTGTTCCAACTCCTCTTAGCAAGAATGCCAGCTCCATCAATAACAAAGGTCCACCTAATGAAACAAAAAACCAAAGAAAAAAGCTTCATTCTTTTGTTCCCAACACCCCAAAACAGTCATCCAAGTACATTCCCATTCTCTCATCAATTTTGTAAAATTTAATCAAGATTCAACGCATGGCAGATAAATTCAATCTTTTCTTAATAACCCCATTCAGAACATGATGCAAACTAAGTTCCGGGATGCTTCAGGCACTCAAAATAAAGAAAAAAAATGCAAGAAACAATGGAGAAAGAGTACCAGAAAGGGAGAGTTCGTGGGAGACTAAAAGAACGAGCTTGGACTTCATGAAACTAAGAGGGTTCTCTTGAATTCTGATTTGAGTAAGTGGGCTGGCAGTTTCTTCAGTGCGAACGTATTCAAAATGGTGAGCATCGCAAGAATCATGAACGGCTTTAATGAAGAAAGCAATCGCAGTGAATAGTGCAAGTAAAAGCAGAATTATGAGCGACCGTTTCCTCAATCCCACCGCCAAGCTCTTCCACATCCTATTCCTACCTTGCATAGATACGCATTCGTAACGATTGATTGATCGGTGGCTTCACAGATCTGCGAAAGAACACAAAGCTAAGGCTAAGCTGAAGGGATTGAGGGAGTACACTATTGGAGTGATTCACCACTCTTTCTTCCAGAATCGAAAATATTGCTACTCGATACTTTTCATGTCGTTCGTTTCGTTTAAAGTTGTCGTTCGAGTCAAATTTCAGATCTACCGACTCCAACTCTAATGGGCTATATTTGTTTATACTGGCCCAACATGTTACATAGAGGGCCTACTGGGCCCAATAATTACAGACTGGGCACTTGGGGTGGGCTTTCATCAGCTTAGCCAGGCCCAAAAATAGGGATTGGTCACAGAACCAATAGTTTATGTTACTCGGTGCATTAGAAGAAGAGTCAAAAGTTTCAAAATATAAAAAAAAATTTTATTTTAAAAGTGAAGTTTTGATTTATTTATTTCTCATATCCTTACTAATAAAATTATGGTTGGATCACAATTAATCCACCTTTAAAAAGTAAGGACATTAGTAAAAACATAATGACAAATTACTTATTTTATAAATTGTACCTTGTAGCTCATCATAAAATGTTATACATTCTTCAAATTTAACCGCCGATTAAGTCCAATAGTTACGGATTGGCCATTTCAAATGAGCTTAAGTTCATTTAAGTTTGCTCAACATGTAAAAAAGAGGGCCTTTTGGGCCCAATAATTACGGACTGGACACTTGAAACAGGCTTCAATTCGCTTAATTGGCCGAAAAGGTTTAAAAGCCCTAGTTTGGCTCAATAGTCAAGGGGGTTACAAGGCCGAATAGTTATTTATGGGCCACTTGAAATGGGCTTCCATTAGTTTCAACTAGCCCAACTCGTTGAACAGAGGGCCTATTAAGCCCAGTAAATATGGATTTGCCACTTGAGATGGGCTTTAATTTACTTGAACAAAATTAATGGCCTCATTAATTGTTAAAGTTCCAAGTTTTAAAAAACCAAAAAAATTGTTTACTGGCATTGAAGGACAGAAAACTTCGGGGCAGTGAAACGAAAAGACAATATTGATTTTCTTGAATAAAGAGTACTAGTTTCTTCCCAAGAAACCTTACAAACAAGCATTAACATTTTCTTAATCAAATCGAACCATTTACGAGGAGATCCTCAGTTAAGGCGACGACAGTTCTTCCTGATTTCACCTTTGGAACCAGTTAGAGGTTTTATGTTACCCATCTTAACCATAGATTCAGCAAATTGGCGGAAGAAAACTGCTTCATCTTCAGCATAGTTCTTAACCAATTCCATGGCTGTGGCAGCTTATCCAGTGAGAAGAACTTCATCGGAAGTGAGAAGTCCTTTGCCTTTTAGTATGAGCTTGTAATAAGCATTGTCAAATCTGACAGGGGATGCAACGTCCAAAGGAGAAACGTTGTCATCGCCTCCGGCTTGGGGACAAACGGCTTTCAATTCGTTGTAATATGTTTTCTCCAATGTCAAATCAGGTTGGTTGTTGCCATCTTGATTGTACAGCCTCTGCCTGAACGTTACACACCTTGCCACTCCAATGGTGTGACCTCCTGGAAGAACACAACATCATTGTTGTATATATATCATTCTTTCAAACATGGCGATGGATCTAAAAAGAAAGAAATCCCACCTGAAAGGGCGACGAGATCTTCTTCATTGAGACCTTGGCGTTGGAAGAAGGTTGTGAGGGTCTGGATTGTGGAGTTCGGGGCGGGAATGTCTGTGTTTGATTTACTCAAACTTGCTGTTGTTGAATCCCTCCTCCCTACAGGGACTTCCCAATGCGGTCCACCGCTCTGTTTCAACAAGTTTATAATGGCAAGCATTTGTCAGCAGAATGCATATTTGGGGAATGAAAATCATAACAGGTTTTGGTAAAAGGTTTAAAAGTTGCTTACTAATACAATTGAATCTCGCGCAGCAAGGGCCAGAACATCAGCACAGGAGACTGTGTGAGGACATTCAAGTTCCAGTTTAGCTTTAATTTCATCGATCACTTCGAATCCCCTGACCGATTTTTTGTTTGGTCCAGAGTTTTTCTCGCTCACTATGGTTTCACTATCATCTAGCAGAATTGATGCATCACAGCCCTGAAAAGAAAAATGCAGTAATATAGATGCTGCATCAAATAAGAAAATATATGTGCATTCATTTGCATTTGCATTACCTGGACAAAGCAATCATGGAAGTGGAGCCTCAGCAAAGAAGCTGGCATCCTAGGATCTTTGGCAATGGCTTTTTCCAGAACAGACATGATAATTTCATTGGCCTGTGGACATGAGAACTGATAGAACTCTGGAAAAAGACCCGAGTATCCGGCGCCACTGCGACCAAAGCCCTTACCAGGGAAAGCCAGAGAAAGATTGCAATGCAAAAGAGTGGCTAAAATCAGGGTACAGACAGTTTTGAGCTTGAAAGAAGCCATTGGAGAACTAGTAAAAGCTGTGTGCTGTTTACCTATTTAGTGTTGTTGTCTTCAAGAACACAGTCATGCATGGTATATATAAAAAAATCTACAATGACAAAATTAACCACTCTGCTACCAAATCCTCTAACCAAATGCCTGGAGTATTTGGTAGTGTACTTCAAGGAGTATTTGGTTAGTACTTCTGGAAACTTTGAATTTCAAGGAGTATTTGGTTAGTACTCTAAAATAAAAAAAGAGTATTTGGTATTCAGTTTCACCTGCTCCATTGGAAAAACAAGGAACAACATATTGGCTATATAATCAGATCTTTGTCAGTTTATCCAAACTTCAGCCTGTAGGGTTAGTTTTCAAATTATCAGAGGAGAGCACTAAACATTTTCTATTGTTATAGTAATACTAAATTAAGATCAGATGGCCCAAATTTAAGGCCATTTTGAGAATAATGACAGGTTAAGATCAGTGTAATTAGTCAAAGGATGGGGCACATAAAACAATAGTGCAGGTAGCATAAGCTTTTGCATAGAGGAGATCAAGTCAAATCTTAGAGAGAAAAATAATAAGGCAAACAAGAAAAGCTAGCGAATTACATCTGCAGCATAAAGAAGATGATTCTAAATCATATACAGGCTGTATATATACAAATAAGGACCTCAAACATATTTCTCTAAGAAAGGAAAACCAACTTCATTATCTACTTGATAATGTAGCTTCTCAGATCAATGGCCAGCATTGTTAAGTTGATTTTCAAGTCCAAGCGTTAGTTGTTCATGCAGGCAAATTATGAATCAGTTTTTGAACATCCGAGTCTATGATGCATACATCTGCCTCATTGGTGTGAGAATCCTCGCAAATCTGAGAGGAACATAGGCTCTCACCAGCGTTCCCTTGTCAATATATTCCTAATCAAAAACACACAGTACACTAGTCAGAGAATTTACACTAAACAATAAATAGAGGATTATATACAAACATAAACTTACAGTTTTCTCAACCATTCCAACACGATGGATGGTACTCAGAAGTTCTCCTTTGTCAAACGGAATCAAAGCTTCAATCCAGACCATTGTATCCTGTATTTGCAGAACAACAACATTTCAGTATAAAAAAAGAACTTGATAAATCACTCAACTTCATTTTCCTGAAATGACATTCATCATCACCTTTAGCTTTTCCTGGACAGCACTACAGAAATCGTCTAAGCCTTCACCAGATAAAGCAGATATACACACAACATCCTCTCTTTTCATCGCTTCCAATTTTACATTTTCAGGATGCTCAGCTTTATCAACCTATCAAAATGCGTATTAGTAACAACAGTTTTGGTTGAACTATTGCAAAGTTTCTAATTTGAAGTCCTGAGAGCTGAACAGAAAATAACCTTAATTGTCCTCAAAAGACCATATTAAATCCTACAGATATTGCTATGTGCAAGATGGATTATTGATAATAATTTACACATTATTGACTCGCTTGTTTGCTTTCAATTGATCAAATAAGTGCATAAGTAAAAGGCAACCCAATTATGAGACAAAATGTCAATATTTATCCAACTGACTTTAAATTTAAGTCCTGGTCCCACAGGTCAGTAAACTAAAAAAATTTACTATAAAATGGAAGACTGCCATACCTTGTTCCAGACCATCAACCTTGGAATAGATTTCACATCAAGTTCTGAAAGAACTTTATCCACAGCTTCTATTTGCTGCTCTGCCAATGGATGACTGAACAAGACAGGCAAAGATAATAAGAAACTAATGATTCCATTATCCATGTAGATCCCTTGTTTAATAACTATACCTAATATCCACCACATGGACCAAAAGTGAAGACTCTGAAATCTCTTCTAGTGTAGCCCTAAAAGCAGCAACCTAGAGCAAACAGGCTACATCAAATTAATGAACCAACAAAATTGGAAAATACAGAATGGAGCAAAATCTTACAAGTAAAGATGAATAAAGACCGTGGAAGATCATATATGCTCACCAGTGTTGTAGGTAGTTTCTGGATGAAACCGACAGTGTCAGTGAGAAGAAATTCCTTCCCATTTTTCATCTGAATCAATATCATAAATAAGTTCCATGAATTAACAGCTCAGTTGTCTGCAGTAATAGCAATGATAGCTGATAACTTATGAAGAAAGTGAGCTTAGTATCAAACAGTCATATTGGTTCAAAAGAGAGCTTAGTATGCCTCCAATCTCCTAAAACTACTTTTAACTTATGAAGAAAGTGCACCAACTCATTACTATTGACCTCTAAAGCAGCAGGTTCTTATTTTGTATTCCTAAAGTAAAGCAGCCAGGGAGCTAGGTGTGCCAGCAGCAAACAGGAGTTTCAGTTTTGATGAGAATGAACAAGGTATTAGGTTTAGCCATAGTAAGGAATATGCAAAAAGTGGAAGGCCTGTATTAATATTTTCAACCAAAAGAAGAATAAAAGTTAACCTGTACTCTTCTCGTAGTAGGATCAAGTGTTGCAAATAACTTGTCCTCTGCTAGAACTGTTGCACCAGTCAATTGATTAAGTAGTGTACTCTTTCCAGCATTTGTGTACCCAACCTACATGATGAAGCCAGCGTGATGAACTGTTTGCATCATCCATAACAAACTTTATATAAGAGTTTGCATTTTGTAGATAAATTACTCACCAAAGATACAACAGGAACAGGAAGAGAAGTACGCCGACTCCTGTATTGCTTACGATGTTTACGAACTGACTCAAGCTCTTTTTTAAGAACACCAATCTACCAATTAAAGAAGAGAAGATGCAATCCTTAAAAAGGGGAGAAACTGATTTAACTACCATGCATGCCATAAGAGAGCAACAGATTCAGAGGGGATGTAATAGCTTATCTTCTCTCATTTTCTTTTGGAAAAGGATGAAACCCTTTTTTCCCCTTTCTTTTTCGAAGTAAATTAATCAAAAACTGCTGATTGCAACAAGAACACAGAAAAATGCCCAAATAGAAGTTGCAGTGGGCACTAAATGTAAACATCAGTAGGATGTGAGTGGGAACAATAGATGTCCTTACTATATGTAATAAGGTCTTATATGCAACTAGCAGAATAATTCAAAGAATTGACATAAGCATAAACTAGACTACAGTTCAAGCAGCTTACTTGAGTTCTTAGTATTCTCTTGTCAACTTCTATTTGTTTCTCACCCATACCTTTCACCTGCCCTCCAGCTTGTCGCTCTAGATGAGTCCACATTCTTGTGAGCCGAGGCAATTGGTATTCCATTTGCGCCAATGAAACCTGTACAGTTTAGCCTGGTAAGGCTCTCTAGAAGCAAAGCTTTGTTCATTATGTATTCTTAAAGTAACAAGAACTTACTTGTAAAGCAGCTTCACGGGTTGCAGCCCGCTGGTTAAATATGTCCAGAATGAGAGCAGTACGATCACAAACTCTAACATCTCCGCCAAAAACCTTTTCCAGATTTCGCAACTGCCTAAATTAAACATTGGAAAAGAGAAAGCCATCAGATTTAAGTTTTGCAATTTTTTTAATTTGAGGCCACAGGAAATGAAAGGGAACTTTTAATCCATTTATTTATCTATATAAGAATTATAAAAGCTTTTTAAACACATAGACTAGTCTTCATCATTTGATATCTTCATACAGTGCCATAAAAAACTAATCTTAATAACCAATAAAGCAGGGTTCCCTTTTGGGTTCAACAAATTTTCATAATACATATATGCAAACTTTGGTTATTTTACTCAAGCAGAATGCAACATGTATAATTTTGACAACTTAACAATTCTCTACGCTCAAATAATTAGGAACAAGCAAAGTGTCACTGCAGCAAATAATGATGTAAAATTTAAGTTAGAGGTAACAACCCTGGTGAAAGTTCATCATCAAATATTACTGTCTCACATCCAAATGCTTGAATTGCAGTCTTTATTTCTGCAACTTTCCCGGATCCTATATATGTCCGTGGATTCGGGTTGGAAAGACTGCACCATGAAATATCAAGAAAGTATATCCAATTATTATTCAAAACAGGAACAAAACCTAACCAAAGAAAGCTGAAAACACTTTAAAGAAGCCTCTGCCCCAGCATTAGACATCCTTGTTACTCACTTCTGATATGTGGAACCAACAACCAATAGCCCAGCAGTGTCAGCTAACTGTGCAAGCTCTCCAAGTGAATCCTCTATACCAAATAAAGCATCTGTATCCCCTTTGCAAGCAACACCAACCAAATATGCTTTTTCTTGTAAAACCTGACGCTCCACCAACAATCAACATAATTTCTCAATATCACCCAAAGAATAAAACGGCATCAATGATTGTAAGAATAAAAATGCGAACTGTCCCTCATCTCATAACAAAAACGGCACCGCATAATGAAACCAGCAAAAGTTCAATTTTTCATAGGATGACCATGCATGCATCCTCAGCATTTTTCTTATGTTCAGACACAACGGAATTTTGCTAGTGAAACTAGATAACGAAATGAGCAAATGAATAAAAATCGTTTCTTTTCCCAAATAGAAATTAGAATAGGACAAAGAGAAAAAGCCCAGAATTCGCTACCTCTTTTCCATTTCTAAGAGTGTACCTATCATCAGAATCCTCATTCTCAACTTGTTTCTTTCTCTCGACTCTTTTGCGCGGGCTTTCCGGCACTTTTTCCTCCCCCTCCTCCTCCACAGCAACCGGAGCTCCATTATCAACAATATCATTCACGGCATCTTCCTTCTCGTCGGTCTCAACAAGGGTCTGGTTTCGAAGCGAAACGGTGTCGTCGGGAGAAAGAATTCCAATTTCCTCATGAAGAGCCCTGGCGTATCTACGCTCTTTACAAGAACTGAAATTTATGTGGTTCGGTAATAAAGCGAACTGCAGGTGCCGGTAATGGGTTCGAATTCCCCATCGGCAATCCCCTTCGAAAATCGAAATTGAGGGTTTTAGGATTGAGCCGAAGCATAAGCTCATCATAAACGCCGATTGATTCTGCGGGAAATTTTACTGCTTCAAAGGATGGGAACGAGTATTTGAGTAGGAGCAGATTGGCAGTGGCAGAGCTAGACAAGCATAGACAAGCATAGCTAATAATTTGTCTGGATATAATGAGTGGAAAAGAAGGCGTGATCTGGGAGTCGTATAAACATCTTGCGGCTTATGGGAGGATGTTAAAAGCGTGAGGATTTGTAAGGCTGTATGAATCACGCCTCGTGAATCATTAAATTGAATTTTTCTTTTTTTTTTCCTTATCATTTTTAGAGGTTCTTATCATTACTATCGGATCGGGTCGTTTTTCATGTTGGCAGATCATTTACAATATATTAATTTGACGTGGGTTTTCATATCGTGTTATACATGATCAAAAATTGTCTTTTGAAAGTGGTAATCAAGTCATGTTTTGAGTGACGAGTTGGATTGCATTCAAATTTTTGTGGCAATCCTAAATGTTATAATCTTGCATGGTTTTGATTAAGTACCCTTTGTCCTTCTCTTCTCAATGAGCAACCCCATTAGGCAAAGTTTGAAAATATACTTTTTATTTCCAGTTTCCACCTAATAGAAATGGTGAGAGATGTGATAAATTGCTTGGTAGAACTGGACAAAGACTTAACAAAAGAAACCAGGAAAAGTACACATCATTCATTCATGTACCAAAGAAACTATGATGATGATGATGATGATGATATTTTACTTTTACATCATAAGAATCTGAGGAAAATATTGGTAGAGAATGATTGGGCAGATTGCTATATTTGCAGAATGGTTCAGGAGTACCTTCCTTGTATACACCATGTTGATCCGGGAAATGGCAATGTTGTTCACTTTTCATCCTTAATTAAAACAACATTTAAAAGCACTCACTTAATGTCCATCCAAGATGAGATTTTTATTATTCCCCAGATCGATTGTGATTTTTAGTCTTCTGCAGAATCTGCAAAGCTTTCTCTTGTCTGAGATGGATTTGATTCCACTGAAGACTCAGCGAATTCCTCCTTGTACATTTCCTCAATCATGGGCTTCCACAGCCGAACTCGAGCATTTATGAACCAATTTGAAACCTGAAAAAACAAGTCATGGAAACCTTAAATATATGGCCAGATCATGAGTGGTCAAAACCACTTGGACAGAAGAATTACTTGATTCTTTGACAGGCCTGTTTGTGATGACAACGTTAGCTTTTCAGAGTCGTTCGGGTAACTGAGAAATTGAAGAACATTATCATCATGAGATAAATACAGCAGAAAACAAGAGAATTGGAAATGAGGGAAATGAAAGATGAACACATACGGATGTAGAAAATGTTCAAAAAGCCAGGCACGAAGAATTGCCACTGAAGTTTCTGGTAATCCCCTGATTGGCCTCCACGCTTGGCGTGAGCTTTGGATCAAACTGAGCTGCTGAAGGGAGATTCGAGTGTGTCGGCTTTCTTGATCGAACATACTCAGCTGTGACATGTCTGAGCTAATTGTTGGCATGTGATCTTGTGATATTTTCCTCTTGGTTGCATAAATTTGGGAAAGAATTGCCTCTCTTAAGCTGCAGAAATGCCTAGACATTGCTTGAAGCGCAAGAGCAGTGTATGATTTCCCCGCCCCTAAACCCGCAATCATCTCAAACGATGAAACCAATTCATCTATGTGATTATAGTATTGCTCATATCTTCTTTCCGCCTGCAAAAACAAGAATCAGAAACGTTTAATTTTCAACAAGAAAGATTCCACATAGAAATTGATCACAAACCTCCTCTAATAAGGCGATGAGCTTTAATTGTTTGGCATGGAGTTCGTGTTTCTCAGTGAATAACTCGTTGTTAATCAACTCGATGTTCAATTCAGAACGGAGTTTTAAAGATCCCTTTTTGCTGGTGCGGGATAATCTCTTGACGAATTTCTCGTTGCTCAAATCAATGGCTTTGCTTCCAACTTTAACTATTTCGTCCAGAAGCAACTGGGCTGGTTTCAGATATTTCGAATTGCTAATGGAAAATGCAATCGATCCTTCAGAGGTTGAAGATGAATTAGCAGCAAATGGGGCATTGTTTTCTCCAGAATGGGAAACCAAGTAGCCAGAGTTGACCAGAGTGCAGTTTCCAAGCGAAAGAGAGAGCCTCTGGGCATGGAAATTAGCTTCATTTGAAGCTCCAAGCAAATCCATCAAGTGTCTGGTATGGTTAACCTGAGAACTGTCCGCCATTTGAGGATTTGGCATTAACCTTTCACCAAAAGACTGAAGATGATGAGGAGGCATGGAACCGAGTGGATCGTAAGGGCTTGCACCGTTTAACTGATCATTTCCATAAGCATCAAAATGCTGACCTCCAAACTGAGAATTTGGGATGATGAACTGGTGCATTTTGCTTGTATTGTTGTTGGGATTTGATGAAGAGTCTTGTGAAACCATAATTCAACAACACACACAGGATTTTCAACAGTTTTGAAATTGTAAAACAGGAAAGAAAGAACTAGTTTTTACAGAAAAGCAAGAACAAGTGAGAACCCACAAAATGAGCTTATGTGCTTAGAAAGAAGAGCAGGGAAATCATAAGGGATTATGAATTTCAGGTAAGAATCACTCATTACAGGATTCACACTTTGTCAGGGTGAGAAAACCAGGGAAGTTAATCTAGATTTTGACTCCTGTGGGAGGGGAAAGATATTATATTTACACTGGAATGAATGTGACAATAGTTCATTCAAGAAGGAAAAAACAGAGGTAGCAAAGATTCCAGGCCTGCTGAAAGCTTTGATGTGTGAAAATGGATGGATATAAGCAGCAGCTGAAGCTATTGGAGCTAGAAACACATAGCCTCTGCAATTTTCTCAGCGAAAATGCTGAAAAAAGACCGGAAAAATATGGTCCCCGCTCTTCCCTAACCCTGACAAGAAAATGAGCAGCAGCCGATACAGCTTTAATGCAAAACTGTTGCATTTCTTTGGAAGACTCAAAAAGCCACTTTCAATTACAAAAAAAAAAAAAAAAAACAAGTAAGAAAAGAAACCATTATTTATAAGAAGTTGTGTATTTTCTGAAGGGGCATCGCTGGGGGAAATCAGTAGAAAAAAGAGAGTAAAAAGCAGTGTGTCTTTTGCACACTCGCAGTTTTAAGATTGTCTGATAGTGAATCTGTAAGCCATAAAGATGTTGAAAGGACGCTGGCAATCACAATCTTCCAAGGGGAAATCTGCTCACAAACTTACAAATGCCCTTTGGATTTGGATATGATTTTTTTCTATTTTCATTTCACATTATTAGTACAAAATAAGCGGTACAGGTGATCCCGACTCGGGTTTTTATTACATTCTGGGATGTTGTTTAATGTTGAAATGAACATGTTGGCCCTTGTGATTTTTGTCGTTGAATTGGGCAGAACCTCAAGGATTAAGGCCCACTTGCTGATTAAAGTGTCTGAATCATTTAACAGAGAGTAAATATGGTACAGTAGCAAAGGGGAAGTTGGGCCTGCCTTCTCTAACTCTCGTACCTCATCATCACCATCATTACTTTCTTTCTTCAAACCAAAACTAGTTTCGTTATCTTCTCTACCACTAACTGTATACTAATAGCCTACCATCGCGTTAAAACACGCGTGCGTACTTTAGCTTTATAGGCTCAACTAAAAAGAGTCTTGTTTTTAATACTTTGACGTTGGAGATTGATGATTCATACTTCTTCTTGCTTAATCAACAAACATTAGCAACCCATTTCAGGGTTGAAACTTTAGGTACTGAAAAGAACATTTCAGCAGACTTGACAGTAAATATGAATTCAAGAACCAATCAACTATCAACAATATTAATACTTTTTCTGAGATTTATTTAGTCCAAAAGAATACAACAAAGTATGTGTGTATTTTACTTTACAATTAAGCTAATTTATCTTTCCTACCATGTCAACAGATTCATTATAATCCCATGACCATATTTACATGTTTAGTAACCTTTCCACACGCAAATCTAAATGGTTTATTCATCACTGACAAAATCAGAGAACAAAATCAGATAATAAATGAGGATTGGAGAATCTTTCTTGTTGATTCATTGCATCTAAACAGTAATAATCAGCTTTCTCAATCGCCACAGCAGCAGCAGCAGCAGCAGCTGCATCATCGTCTTGTTCTGAGTGTTGCAATCCAAGTGCAAGTGATACTTGATAATTGTTCATTTCCTCTCTGCGTGATTTGTTAATCCCAGAATTTTCCATCTTTTCTTCTTCAAATGAGCTGCTCTGGAGCCCCAATCTCGCAGTGTAAGATGCATCTGCTTTGAAACTTGAAGAAAAATCATTCCTCAAGCTTTCACGAGGCTCTTGATCCCCTGTCGTGTCCTCAGATTCCGACTTCAATCTTGCAGCATGTTCTTGTGAAGATTTTGAATCTGCTTCCATGTCTGCAAACTCCTCTTTGTACATTTCCTCAATCATGGGTTTCCACAGACGAACCCGTGCATTGATAAACCAGTTTGCAACCTATATATTTATATCAGATAATATTGCAAAGAGAATTTACAATAAACATGCATAGTAACAACAGAAAATGTTATGTTTTTAGTTAAATACCTGGCCTCTGGTCAAGCCTGTCTGTCTTGCTAACATGATTTTCTCAGAATCTTTTGGGTAACTGATCAAAAGCACACAAGATTATTAGACTAATTAAGCTCAGTAAGAACATGAAATGGGATGGTAATAAGACTTAAGAATAGTTAACTTACGGATGAAGAAAATGTTCGAAAAGCCATGCACGGAGGACAGAAACAGCAGTTTCAGGCAAGCCTCTTTGTGGCCTCCAAGGTTGTCGCATTACTCCGAACTGGAGAAGTGCCCTCTGCTGCCTCAGTTGCTGGTCGATGTAGCGAAGGCGAGATAATCCGACGACTTGATTACCGGCGCCGGCGCCACCTTCGTCCCCTAAGCTCTGCTGCACAGCCTGAATCTGGTTCTTGATTGCGTCGCGCAATGAGCGAAACTGTCGAGAAATTGTCTGACGAGCGAGCGCCGTGTAGGATTTCCCCGATCCACATCCCGCCACAATTTCGAATGAGGATACCACAACCTGCATCTGCTGGCAATACTGTTTGTATCTCCTATCCACCTGGAAATGCATATTGTGAAACAGGGAAATCTTAGGGCATTTTAAGAGAGATTTTGGAGAACATGTTTTCAAAAACATGCAAACGAACCTGCAGGAAAAGTAGATGTTCCAAAAACTGTGTAGCAAGAGAATTTTGAGAAACAGTTTCCCCAAGATGCCTGTTTCTTTTGATGAATTTTGAAAACGTGTTTTAAAATGGTTTTTGAAATTAAGAATCAAACCAAACAGCCAGCAAAACTTCCAAACGAACACAGCCAGAAAAGGCATGTTCATGGTAGGAAATGTCTGGACTACAGATTCATTTTGATCATAACTTGCTAAAATGATAGACTTAAAAAGAATTTAAGGCAGCAGAAGATTTTGCCGTACCTCCTCTAACATGGATAAAAGCTTTGTCATTTTGTTCTGAAGATCATTTCTTTCTGAAGGAGAAAGCTCATCAGATTTTAGCTTAGTATCTTCTGAGACAACATGACCAGCAGAAGAATGGAAGTCATGGCTTTTGTCTGACTGCTTTATGGCCTGATGTAAATTAACTACTTCATCAAGCAACTCCTGAGCAGCCTTGAGATACCTGGAGTTATAGATAGCTCCTGAAATCACAGTTTCTTCATGTAATTTCAGATCTCTAGTCATCCCTTTCGGGTACATCGAAGATTGATGGCTGTTATTTATCGGTCCAGCTAAATCGAACGACAAGTATTCAGCAGTTCTAAGTTCACTGCTCTGAGCAATATTATCCCCTGAATGCTCAACATGGGAACTTAACATAGAAGATAGCCCTGAATTTGTATACTGGTTTTGATAAGAAGGCATCTCCTGATTTCCCAAACTCAGTGATAATCCCTGAGAATGAAACATTTTCCCTGAAAAATCTTGGGGATCCACTGCTACTGCATTACTATCTGAGTAATTGGGAGCAAAATTAAGCTGTCCATTGATTGGTTGCATCATGACAGGGTTGCCATGGGGGGCAATAAACAACATTTCTTCCCTGTTTTCGACAGATTGGGCTTCAGTGCAATCATGTCCCGGCATGGAAGTTGCATTCAGATACATCATGTTTTCAGGGGATTGATGATAGGAGTTGAGTTTTGAATTCAGGAAATACTGAGTCTGCAGGACATCTTGTTGACTGGCTAAATTTGAGAAATAAGCAGACATCTTGATCCTGTTCTTCTTGATCACCTTTTTGACAAAGAAGCTTCTGTATGTATGCAGATCATAACCAGTGCCTAAAACCAGAAAACGAAGATTATGAATTTAGCGACTGAAATATCGCGTAATCACCACATGAACACTAGAAAATTAAAGTCAACTATTCATCCCTTCTCTTGTTTCTTGTAGCTGTGATTCTATTTTCCAAAAGTTCCCTTTTTTTTTTTTTCAATGGTTTCAAACCCTCTTAGTAGATAAAGCATCAAGCAAGCTCAGAGCATAGATTAAGGAAAAAACTGAGAATTCTGTGTCATAAAGATGAAAACAAAAGTGATCACAGCTAGAAGAGCAAGAAAGTTCAGATATGGCTTAAGCTTCAAGAACTTATGTAAATCAAATAACAAGAAGGGGAATATACCTGGAAAAGAAAGAAAGCTCCTATGGTTGTGCCCTGAACCAGGGGAGCAGAGGAGAGTGATTGAAAAATGGAAAACAGCAAACTCAATTGGTTCAAAACCAAGTCTTCTTCTTCTTCATATGGAGACAAAAACTGATCCAAAGATCCCGAACACAACAACCCTTCTCATCATTAAACAATAACACCAACCATAAAACAATTATGTATATTTAATTATTGATTATAGAAAGAAAAGGGCCAATCACCATTGAACAGAAAGCAGGAATGAAAAGCTCCAAACTTGCATTCTATAATTAAAAAAATGCTATATTTCCTATGAATCATTCTAACCTTTCTCACGTGGGGACAAACAAGTACTTCTCCCCCACCCTTAGAAGCTTCTGTTCTTTTTCATGATCATTATCATTGTCGTTCGGACATGTATTATTTTCCCTCTTATTAAGAACCTCGGCAACAAACATGGAGATGGAGATGGAGATGGGGATGGGAGCGGTTGTTTTGGGGCAATTGTCAATGCAAGTGTTAGCTTGCTGGTTAGAGGTTTTTGAAACCGTAACCACCAGTTGGTGGACCTAAACACTTTAACTCTTTACTTAAGTTTAAGCCAAGCCTTCCTTTGGCTCCTCCAACCCCGTTAGTTGAAAATCCTCTTCTTAATTTATTTCCATTCAACCTTATAATTAATGGCAACGAACCAAACGTTAGAATTGTTTAAATCCCTTACAAGGGTTATTGAAGATTCTTGGAGAAATGAAAGTTATGCTACTAACTACGGAGCAAAGCTGGACATGGGACGGAAGGTTAGGTGAAGAGATGACAAACTCACACGTCTTCAAACTTTGACACTTGTATGGCGATGATATGTGAAAACAAAAAACTTAGACATATTTTATTTAGATGTGTTTTTGGGTTGTTTTTCCGATTGATTTCCACAAGTCCACGTATTATTGGCGGCTACTACCAGGCGGGTATCGTAAGCGCAAGAATCGGCAGATACAATGATAGATTTAACTAAGAAACGAAGAACATAAACATAAATTCCCGGATTCGAATTCCTATATTATTTTATGTTTAAGTTTAACCAAAGACACGACACCGCCGGGGGTCCCCTTCAATTACACGTATTCGATTCCGGCGTTTTTCCAGATGACAATGAATTCACCTACTTTTATTTCCATCTCTCCCAGACTTCGACCGTGCTTTTGTACCTTTTTAACCATTGTAATACAATACCAGTGTTTGTTTGATTAATTACATTGAAATTGTCGATTTGGTTTGGTAAATTTTGTTCGGATTATAGTTGGTACGCTATTACCTGTTTTATTAACTTTGAAGCCACGCGTAACAGTAAACAAGCAAACGTTGGAAACGGTAAACGCTCTCTCTGCAGGCAAATAAAGATCAGATTTTCATCATGTAAATATATCAACAAATTGGTTATTCAAAATGGGTTTTGCTCCTCATACTTTGATAAAGTCACCATCTTGGAGGTCAATTTGCAGTAACTTGTTAAAAAACAAAGGGATAAAAAAAAAGGGTCCAAGAAACGACCAGTCATGATTCCCCATGGCATTAATAATTGCCTAACATAACATTGCCTCTGACACAAGCAAATCTTGGTCGCTAATTGCACGGCTAACTGCAAAAATTATTCAAAATTTCAGCTTCAGGGAGGAGGGGAGGGGAGGTTAGGGAAGGAGACTGCGATGGGGACGCGTGATTCCCAGTTGACTCGGCGCGTAGCCATCAATTCCGATTCTGTGGGCATAATGGAGACGACGGCTCTTAGCTTTCACTTCATCACTCAAGGCATCTGAGAAAGCTATGACTAAGTCAACGGGATGTGAATGAATATAATATGTGTTGATGAGCTAATGAAAAAGATGCTTACATTGTTCCAATCACTCCTCCCCTGATTCAAGTTGCTTGCCGAATTTCCTCAGTGCTATAGAATATATTGCTTTTCTTCTCACTGAGGTTCCTGCGGCCACCACTTTGACTGCCTGCATTTACTCCAAGAAATTACTGATTTGTGTATTCCAACAGTACTACAGAAAATTTTCATTGCTAACAACTACTATGCATTTAAAGTCAAGTTAGATATATGGATCATATTCCCCCATCAAAACACATGTTCTTGTTAGCTTAAAGAATGTATCATACAGTTACTTTAGTCGAATATACTAACAGCAGATTACCAAGCATCGAGTTTGGCCAAGTATCAAAAGTAAGTTGCTGCCAAGCAAAATACTCAAATTCCATTTGTCAACCCATTATTCTCCATCAACATCATCTAGATCAGATAATATTCTTGATTAAAAGGAAACACTAAAAGATCACGTCCTAGAAGATAACAAGAATCATTTCTTTTTCCCTTAAGTTAACCCCAATTACAGGCAGTTTCTGCAGTTCAAATTTCCTGAAACAATAAGCAACCCTGCAGAATGATACCAAGGGCAATCTATGCTTAACGGAGCTTCCAGCATTCGACTATCTCACCAAAAAGAAAGTGATTGTAGTCTTCGTAGGTTAAGAGTAAACTAGTAAATTAGTAATATGGAGAATCAGATGACAACCAAATTCCTAATCCAGTATGATTTTTAACAAAGTAGACAAAAGAATCAAGACTTACCAGGATAGAAGCAACCTGTAAGTATAATATCACATAGAAAACATTCCACGGATGCAACTTGCCACTCTCGACATATTTAACAAATAGTAATAATAAAATACTAACTTCAAAGTGGAAAGGAAAAAAGAAAACAAAAGAAAAGAGTAATCAGATTGATGAAAAGCATACCTCTGAAAGACTACATCCTTTGGAGATCATCTCTCCCAAATCCTTCTCCAACTGGGATTCTGATGGAGTTTCCTCAACACAAGTTGCCTTTCCTTCAACTAAAAATGTAATTTCTCCCTTAGGCTGGTTTTCCAAAAATGCTTGTTTCGCTTCCTCCACAGTACCCCGCCAAAACTAGAGAAAAACAGGAGAAAAGATAAATCAAAATTTGGAAGCTCACGAAAAAATGGAAGCAGTCATCTTGATTTCAGATCAACCTCTCGTTCTCTTGATATTCAATGGAATACATTCTCCTATGCAACTTGTTATAGTATGTTTGCTAAGGTTCTCTGTATATAATATGCTCAACCTCATTTAATTATTCGATTCCCCTAAAAATAGAATAAGTGCACCTTTTATCGTCATTTAACAGATTAACAGACCATCTAAACAATGACTGAGAACAAATTTTAAATACTAAGTGTATAACAAAAATTAGAGCAACCAACCTCTTCGTGAACTTTGGTCATCTCACGTGCCATAACACATCGCCTTCACAATAAGCATGAAAAAATTGTTATGATCCTTAAAAATGAATATAGTCTCTCTCTCTCCCATTGAGATATTCTTGTTACACAGATCAATAATTAGATAAACAAAAATGATAGCAATTAAACAAAATATTGACCTTGAGGCGCCAAAGATAGAATGAATTTCCTCAAGAAACTGAGAAAGTTTGTGAGGAGGAACATAAAAAATTTGTGTTGCTGCTTCAGTTGCTGAAATCATCAGTCTCTCCTTTCTGGAACCAGCATGTTTAGGGAGAAAACCAACTGCATGAGTACATAAATCTAGACATCAGATCTGCGTAATAGAGATGGCCTGTCTGAAGTGGTTAAAGCACTATTTATTGGTACTCAGCACCTTACCAAATGTGAACTCATCCGTAGGTAAGCCTGATGCAGAGAGGGCAGTTACTACAGCAGAAGGCCCGGGAATAGGTATAACATGGATACCCTCACTTACACACAACATGGCCTGCATCATACTCCGGAATGTTGTTACTCAAAAACAGCACTAGGGTAATATTCTCTATTTCTCTTAGCCAATACATACAAAATGTATACTGTGAAACATTTGCTTTCTTGAAATGAAGTACAGACCACAGATCCACAATTATCCATTTTTTACCACAGAGATAAGACATGCTTCAACTAAGACACTCATGTTAATAGCAGTCTACTCACCAACTCTGTTCCAGGATCACTGATGCCTGGTGTCCCGGCATCACTAATCAAGGCCACAATTTCGTCATTCTTCAATCTCTTCAAAACTAGTTGTTCCCTTTGAGATTCATTGAACTTGTGATAGCTCAGCTGAAAATCTAAATTACACAATCAGGAATTTCTTTATAGGTATGATACAAGTTAGAAGCATCATCCACCGGAGAAAAAAACATACCAGTGGCGTATTAATGGAGTAATGCTGAAGCAACTTCCTAGAATGCCTTGTATCTTCTGAGAGTATGACATTAGCTGATCTCAGGACTCTTAGAGCTCTGCATTTCAGAAAATTCATCAAAAACCCATAAAAAGAAAATAGATATCAATAATTACCCTGAATATGAAACGCTAAAAGAAAAAGAGGAATCCATGAATAATACTAACAAGATTTGCTATTAGCGCTTAGATGCTCACCGTAAAGTTATATCTTCAAGATTGCCGATAGGCGTTCCTACTAGATATAAGCCTGGTTTCAAAGGACCCTAAACAGAGATTTCAAAGGAGAAAAGAATATCATTTTTTATCCATCACTTTTATACTGCTTTAATTAAACATGAACCACTATTTCCTATAAAGCCGTAATACTTTGGCAAAAGTGATCGAAAGTTTCCCACTTTTATTTCATTTGGATCAAAAGTTTATTTTCCCCATTTACATTACACCTTTGTGAGAAAACAAATACGGAAAGAACTGAAAATGCACAATTCGATTTCAAAAATTAAAAATAGAAACTTTACTTGTTTTGAGGGCGGAGTTAGGGAGGGTTCAGCGGAGACTTCTGAGCTGAAGGAAGAAAAGGGGGCAGCGGAACCAAGACTAAGAAGCGGAGTATAAGGAGCCCTTCTCCAACAATTCACGAGGGACAATGAACTGAGGAGGGCTGGGGTGCAGAATGCAGCCATTGAAGAATACCGCCATTGCAGAAGTAACGAGGAGGACGGAACCACTGAATTAGAAAAGCTTCTAGAAAACATTGGCTTCTCCCTCCGATATCTGGGCAACTATTCCAACTATTTTGACTATGAAATTCGCTGTTAATTCAACAGTCCATTGGAGTCAGCTAAACTTCGTTGCTGATTCTTCTACCCATTCCAGAGATTTTGCGCGGGGCGGAGCAGGGCATTTGTTTTCGCAGGGTGGGGAAGAAGCCACTAGATGGGCACATTTATATATTGGGCTTTGCTTTAATTTCAAAAATCAAAATCACTCAGAAATCTGACACCTAAGGCCCAAAATTTATGGGCCATTTTTAACCCAATTGAATTCATGTCATTCAATGCTTAATACGGGCACCCTTCTTACGCTGGGCCTCCAGAACATGGTTAAATAGAAATGATGTATTACAAAATATGTTACCAAAAAAAAGTTTGTTTCAATAAAATTAATTTTTTTAATTCTTTATTTATATAATTATACATGTTTTATAATTCATTTATTCTTCAAAAAATAAGAATATAAATATTAAAAACTCATAGCAAATTACTTATTTAAAACTCACACAATCTAATTTATTTATATATAAAACACAAGTCAATGATTTCAGACAGAATTATGAAACTCTTTTTTTTTTATTATTTATAGAAGAAGAAATATTTCATTCTTATTAAAAGTCTTAACTTGAGTGATTCACCCTGCGCACTAATCGATGGGGCACTGACTTGTTTCTAAATATGAAACTCTGGAAACAAATGAAAAATGGAAAAAATGCAAAAGTGGTCCACAATCTTTACCCCTGTTGCAAATGTAGTCCACATTCTTTAGTAAGTAGCAAATGTAGTCCACAATGTATCCATTTTGTTGCAATTTTAGTCCAAAAACGGAAAATTGACCTTGACTAACGGTCAACGGGTTTGACTGACGGTCAAACCCGGGTTTGACCATCTAAAACCACCCCACCCCTTCCTTCCAAAACCATTTCTCCACATCAGCACCACAATTCGCCATGTCACCTTCTGCTGTCCGTCCAGGAAAATGAAAGGAGAGGCTTCATAAAAACTTCAAAATTTGCTCCGTTGGGGTTTCGAACCTGTGACCTTCCGTCTGCGCGCGCGAGAGACAACCACTAAGCTGCAGTCGTTTGTTTGCCTTTAGTTGCTGTTCCATTCAGTCTTATAGAATCACACTTTTCTTTCATACTTTATACACAAGGCCGTATTAAGACTTTCAAATTCCTTTCCATGCCGTCAAATTAATTAACTTATTTAATTAAAATTACTATTCTAACCTTATTAAATAATGTCAAACATATAATTACCTCTAATATATATTTTTAACTCTTTCAAAAATCTCATACGAATTAATTCAACATCAACTATAATATATTTTTAACTCTTCCCCTTTCATTTCTGGGAGATTCCTATTTGGAAAGATATTTCACTAGTGTCTGTAAGGTAAATCAAAGCAGCGTTGCCTTGGTGAAATATCTTTCCAAATAGGAATCTCCCAGAAATGGAAGGGGAAGAGTTAAAAATATATTATAGTTGATGTTGAATTAATTCGTATGAGATTTTTGAAAGAGTTAAAAATATATATTAGAGGTAATTATATGTTTGACATTATTTAATAAGGTTAGAATAGTAATTTTAATTAAATAAGTTAATTAATTTGACGGCATGGAAAGGAATTTGAAAGTTTTAATACGGCCTTGTGTATAAAGTATGAAAGAAAAGTGTGATTCTATAAGACTGAATGGAACAGCAACTAAAGACAAACAAACGACTGCAACTTAGTGGTTGTCTCTCGCGCGCGCAGACGGAAGGTCACAGGTTCGAAACCCCAACGGAGCAAATTTTGAAGTTTTTATGAAGCCTCTCCTTTCATTTTCCTGGACGGACAGCAGAAGGTGACGTGGCGAATTGTGGTGCTGATGTGGAGAAATGGTTTTGGAAGGAAGGGGTGGAGTGGTTTTAGATGGTCAAACCCGGGTTTGACTGATGGTCAAACCGGTTGACCGTTAGTCAAGGTCAATTTTCCGTTTTTGGATTAAAATTGTAACAAAATGGATACATTGTGGACTACATTTGCTACTTACTAAAGATTGTGGACTACATTTGCAACAGGGGTAAAGATTGTGGACCACTTTTACATTTTTTACAATGAAAAATGTAAGGAATTCTCTGACTAAGATTGACAACATTGGTCGTGACCGTCGTGTGTTTTTTTCTGGGAGGTCGGAATTGAAGATGAAGTTGACTCCAAGTCCAAAAATGACCCTGAGGAGGAGGACAATCAGTGATTGATATATACACGGCCCAAACCAAATATCATTATTCTAATGTGATTTTTTTTTTTTTTTTTTTTGGGAAAAGTAATATTCAAATGTGATTGATGCTTACTTGGCAATATGTGATCGCATAACCAAAATATGGGGATCAAAACATAGACGGTCTAGAATAGAAGTCGCGTTAAATTTATTCAGACAATTTAAAAAATATTATTAGAATACTTAAAATTTAATCAATTAATACTATTAAAGTATTTAAATAATTACAAAAACGTCATTTATATTAAAAATTATTATTTTCTTTAAAATTTGTTTTATTGTAGACGAGAGGGAGTGATGTACTTCCTTTGTCATAATAAAAATGTCATATTAATTTATGAATGAAATTGATGGGGATTAACTTGATACGTAGCTTTCCTTCCAGTTTGCTATTTTACGACGTTACTCTTTACGTTATTGGTCAGATAGATCTATATGTAGATTGTATAGAAAATTTGATGAATGTAGACTTGTTTTGATGTGATGCTCTAGTAATAGCTATAGATTACTGTCATACATAGAATTTTTTTTCATAAAAAATGTATTTTTATTCATAAATTTCAAAAATAGGGACAATTTTTCAAAAATTCCCGATATAGTAAAGTCGAAGTTAGGAACTTCGCTTTCCTTGAAAAAAGTTTCAGAATGAAATTTGTACTGAAAGCGAAGTTGACAATTCAAGAAGCAATAGCCCATTTGGCTTTTTCACATCTTACTGTTGAAGATTCTCTTGTAGTTTATAGTATAGAAAAGACATTGGGAAAAGTTCATGCAGTAAAATGAAGAATCAGCAAGACGTCCGAGAAGTCATGCTAGTCACACGACATCTCGGACGACCTCCAGTACAGGATCAGACAGAAGGCTGAAAGCTAACTTTAAAATCAGCAAGACGTCCGAGAAGTCGTGCGAGTTGCACGACATCTCGGATGACCTCCAGTACCAGAAGTTCACTCGGTTGAAAAGAGCAAGTGCCGTACGAGTCTTCATGCGGCTCGGACGGATCCTCGGATGAACTGCAGTGGCTACTAAGAGATGCCACTCTTTGATTTCTTGTTAAAGATGCGTCTTTTGGTTGAAGTGTTGCATCATAACAAATGAATGGATAATTGCATCCATTCATAGGCTGATTGGCCTTGGCTTCTTTCTTATGAATCTGAATTGCCTCTTGAGTGTCTCTAATTCTCATCTTCAAAACCTCAGTTTTTATTGCCTCTTGAGTTGTCAACTTCGCTTTCAGTACAAATTCTCGTTTCACCCTATTTACAAAGTCGAGAAATTTGTACTGAAGTCGAAGTTCCTAACTTCGCTTTCCTTGAAAAAAGTTTCGGAATGAAATTTGTACTACTTCGCTTTCAGTACAAATTTCATTCCGAAACTTTTTTCAAAGAAAGCGAAGTTAGGAACTTCGACTTCACTAGATAGGGAATTCCCGAAAAATTATTCCCATTTTTGGAATTTATGAATAAAAATACATAATGGAAAAAATCCTCATACATACTTCTATCGATGTGCTGTACTTAGATTTTTTTTTTCTCTCTCTTTAATTATCATGTATCTTATCGTCACTTTAGTACTTGAAGATTGTGTTTGTCGAATGTGTGAAAACGTTTCATTCGTTCATTCAAGAGATTATTCGGTATATCTGTGGTATCATGTAGGATTGTACAGTTAGATACATCAGGAGAGAAAGTACATATGTATTCCTTTAATTACGTGGAATATTGTTCTATGAATTATATTTTGTCACTGTATGTGGGCGTTCTTTTTTAACATTAGAATCAGCAGTTAAGGATAAATGAAAAAATGATTATTGTTAGATATGTGAATACTGCCAAGGCCAACTATACGACGCCTGGGAGAGGAAGTTGGGCCGCATAATAGAATGACCAAGACAAAATCCAGTTGTGAGGACAAGGGATTGTAGATAGTCGACACGTGTCCTGGACGTGTGGAGCGTCATCATAGGCTCGGCACGAGGAACAAGAAGGTGGTTACAAGAGAATAAAAAAGGACATCTTCCATCATGATTTGGCGACGTGGCATGTTGCTTCATCAACAAGCTTCAATGGAGGAGGAACCGCTTATAAATACTTGACCCTCTCACTATTTCAGATGTATTGAATCTCATATTAGTCTCATTGGTAATACTTGTTCCATTCTGACTTAAGTTCGGAGTGGAATTAGAGAGTTAGTCCTAAAAGCATATATCAAAGCGGTGGAACGATGTCAGCGCTCCTCGACAGATATCAGAGGTTCAACAGATATAACATTTATATTTATTTTGGAAAAGGAAATAATATGTTTGGATGGATGGAGAAAGACAGCAGAAAAAACAAAGCGAACAATTAATGAAGAATTTATAAATAGTAATTATTGAGAAATAAATAGAAAAATCTTCCAGTAACGAAGGATCTGCTTTGCTTGAGAGGGACCTTAGTGAATTCGAATATTTTGTTACACTTTTATGTGTTATTCATGTACTATAATAATAAATCAAATTTATTTTGTTGACAAAAAATAAAAGTATAGCTCGTAGTGTTGCATTCCTTCTGAGAGAGGGATTTTTTATCATGACTTCGACTCGTTGCATACCTTGATCAACTTTGACAAACAATCTTATTTTTCTCCCACGATGATAAAGGATAAAAAGATATAAGTACATTACTATTGTGAAACACGAATAAAAGTTTGAAGTAACAATATATTTTTAATGAATAATGCAGCAACATATATTGTCTTCCAGCTTGTTAATAGAATCAGAAATGAATTGGAGTGGGACCCCTTCTTTCTATTTTCATTTTTTGGCTATAGGCATCAACATGATGTAGCAACCAGATAACTGCCATCTTATGCCCATAATGCTGTTGCAATCAGCCTAGATTTGGACTAGATATTATTCCTTTGTGCCCCTATATTTTCAATAATATAATATCTCAGGTTCATTCAGCCTGTTTTTTTTGGGCGTTTTGAAAACGATTTTGAAAACAAGTTTTGGAAAATAGTTTTATAATGTAAAAAGTGTATTGAAAATGTAAAAAGTATATGGTGAATAGTAAAAAGTTGTATTGAAAATGATGAAATATGATTAAAATATATTAAATTTACCGTTGAAACCAAAACCGTTTTCAAAACGAAGCAAAAAGAACATGCCCCTTATGAAAAAGAGACATTCCGTTGGATAAATCTCGTACAAATTAATAAGACTCCAATATCGTATCTGTCGACCGTCACTAGAGAATATGGAGAAGACTATGGGTTGAGAATTTGAGATAAGAGACAGAGAGAGATTGAGGGAGTTATGAAGTATTCCCTCCGTTCCATTAGAAGGTCCATTTTGAGCAATCTGAAATTTATTATGAGTGTCGAAATACAACACATAAAATATCTATTTTGATACTATTTATTTCCTTACTTATTAAATATGAGTTAATTATGAACCACACATTCTTATATTAGTAAGAGTATGAGGAGTAAAAAATTTAAAAATAAACTAGTCTATTGGAATTTTTTTTTTTTTTAAATAGACTCTTCTAATGGAACGGAATGAGTATATTATATTCAGCAACGAACGCAGAACAAAATATTAGAATGAGTGACTTTAGTGCTTAGCAGCGTCGTCTTCATCTGCAAAAAATGCAGATGAGGTAAATTTGGTAATGATATTACCTTCATATCCGGAAACTAGGTAGGGCGGCAGCACCGGCTCACCCGAGCCTAGTTTCGTCACTGATTATGTTATGTTCTTGGAACACATGGTATTTACTTTTTTGTACTTGATGCAGTTGTACGTCGAAAAAGACCACAGAAACTAGATTAGAATTAGATACCTTGGTTTGTGAATTGCCCATTCATCCGACAAATGAATCTAACAAAAAATCTCAAATCTTACACTTCTTTCCCAGAACTGACTTGGCTTTTACATTGCAAAGACCAAATATAAGGATAGGTCGAGTATGAATGCGTTTGATACACGAGAATATGGAACATTCCATATATGAAAACGAAATAGACAACTAGAATACACCCAGGGAACGGGCTGGATTCAAATTAGGCGAATTGATTAAGGACCAATAAATTAGCATATTCTAATGCTATAGTTCTGGTCCTTTAACAGTGAAGAAAAAAAAAAAAGTAAAAGAACATACTTTTGGAAAAGCAAAGTAAATTAAAATATAAATTGGTCCAAATTAATCATTATCATTGATCGATGAGAGATTATTCGGTCAATCTACTGCACCACGTAAAATTATGCAGTCAGACATGGGTAAAACCGATAATACTGGTCCAGAACGTTTCTGGATTGCACTAAAACAATAGTAATTAACAAGCAAAAGCAGGCATGATGATTGCAAACATCCTTAATTAATTAGCTGGCAAATCAAACAATATCCTATGAATCTGGAAACATGACCATGTGTCTCGCATCAATTAGTTTGGACGGTGATATTTTATACGTTAATTAATTTCATCTCTCTTTTTTATTTTTTTTCTTAATATATTTATCCTCTTTGAAATTTAATCAAATTACTGATTGAATCATCGTAGTCAATATTACTCATTCTATCCTATGAAAAAATGAACTTTTTTAATAGAATGAAAAGAATATTAATTAAGATCCCGTTGGCCAGCAGGGTACTCAACCTAATCATAATGTATTTGTAATATTTATCAAATCGTGATAAAGTATATTAGTAGCATTTATAACCTTGAAGGGATCGATATTGATAAAATTTTGAGGGAGATAAATGTAATTAGCCCATTAATGAATAGTAAAAGAGAAAGAAAGGTGAGTTGGTCAGGTTTTTGAGAAGCCACCTCGTACAACTTGACAAATCGTCCCTTCAAGAAAAGAGAACTAAACAAAAGCTAATAGTAGGAAATGAGTGATAATGTATCATCAAGAAAGATGGAAAAAGCTAACATATTTACGTAGAATGATCCGGATCCTCTCATTCATTTTTATTAGTCGTGTATATTTAACTATTGATTTTGGATTCCTCGATCTCGATCTACACAGGAGGGAATCCACTTTGAACAGTGAAACTCTAAAGTTGCTATGCTCCATCTTTTTTGTGCACTGCACGATAATCTCTCCAAATAAGAATCAAATCTTCTTTTTTCTAAATAGAAATAAATAAAATCTGAGGAATAATTGGGTTTTGTCAACCTGAAAAAAAAGCGATTTGGTTTTGTTTCTTTGATTCTCTTCGGCAGCGGCTGTCTATAAAGTGTCGCTACCTCCAATAAAAGTAGATTTGGTTCGAAAATCTTTTGTAAGAAAAATCGAAAGGAAAATGTTTATTACACATATTATGTGAATATGCACATAAGGTAATTTAAGTGGGCCAATCAGATGTCATTTTACAAAAATATCCTTGTTGTATTATACTTATTTCTTTTCTCTTATCTTCTCTTTCCTCTCTCATCTCTCCTCTCTTCTGTAACTATTTTTTTTCAAAATCTTCCTATACCATTATTTGTTCTACAATTTAGTTTCCTTCCTACACTAATTATTTTTTTTTTCTTTCAGTATTGACACACTCTAATTTTTTTTAACTTTAGAAATTGCATATGTGAAACCCATTTCACTACAAAACGAATCATCTATTTTTTTCTCTTAATTTTGGATTCTAATTTATTCATTTTTTTATAATAATAATTATTATAATTTTATTGTGAAAAAAATGAGTTTGGCGAAAAAAAATAATGAATAAATTTTAATGGAGAAAAACACAAAAAGTTAAGTTTGGCGAAAAAGAAAGTAAGAGAAAATTTATATTTATTATTATTTTTAAAAAATTAATAAATTAGAATACTAAATATTAAGTTTAATGGGTTTTAGAATGCTTAATAGTGAAAATGATAAGATAAAAAAAAATTGTCGAAAAAAACGATTCCAAAATTAAATTAGTTAATAGAAAACACTTTAAGAAAAAGGAAAAAAGAAAAAAAGAAAAAAGAAAGAAGCAGACGTGGGGTAAAGAGAGGAGAGAGGAAAAAGGAAAGTGATATAATAATATAATAAGAATATTTTTGTAAAATAACATTTGAATAATCCATATAAATTACTTTATATGTGCACATAATATGTGCATTTAACAGCATCCAAAACGAAAACCACAGAAAGAAAAGCCTCAGATGCTAGCTATCTACCTACCTTCTTAGCTACCTAAAATACACAAGCGATTAACAGTCAAATACCCGTTAGTATTTTAACCAATTAATTCGTGACATATTTGTTTTTCCCGTAACATATAATGAGGTGGAATTAATATGAGTAACTCTTTGAATTTAACACGGATGTCTAATTTTATGAATAAAAAGATGACTGAAGAATCACAGTACGTTTAAGTATGATCCATGAGATATACTATAATCCAAGATATATATATGTTTGTCGGGTCGGATGAGGACACCATAATTCCAAGATATACAAATGTTAACAGGTCCTCTTTATGATCATAATCAATAAACTCAATAATTTGAATTGACGTGTCTGACAGTTTGACGGTTCACGTATCAAGTTTAGTTTTAAAAATATATGTTTCAATTTTATCATATAATGTATTACGTAGTGAGTTTAGCCGCCGACGTTATATATTTACTTCATATAGAATTCAACATTTGATATACCGGGTATTAATGTATCGAGATTAACTAGCGACGTAGAGTTTTTCATGCATTTATCTTTATCATGGGCGATGGAAGGATAAACTTTATAATGCGATTAGTACAAGAATTGAAGAGTACTTGTGTCGTAATCCAAATCCATCTTGATGTAATAAGTTGAAATTGGCGATCAATAAAGTGTAAATTATTAGATTTGGTGCTACTTTTGGTGAGATTACATCCCAAGGGCTTGGCGATTTGCGTACTAATTTTACATTAAAGGAATCAATTAGCTTAAGTACTTAGTATATATTATTATTCACTAAAAACATAATAATTGATCAAGTACCCTACACATTAGATGTTGGAATCGCATAATCATCAGTACTTAAGGGATTCCCTTCATTATTAATGTATCGAAAAAGACTACTTATTCTCAATTTTCAAACCTTGAATTCAATTAATTAATAAATCGCAAAAGGTTTGGAGAAAGTACAAACACTTCCTCGTTTAGGTAAAAACACAAATATTTTTTTTTAATTCGTAACAAAAAAAATATATAGAAAATAAATTGGCCGGGCGAATTATATTTTATTAGTTTCATTTTGTAGAAAAGTCGGGTTTAATTTGTAGTATGAACAATTTAGAGATCAAAATTGTAAATATATAAATGTAGTTGGCCATAATAGGTTTGGTTGTTGACAGGGAAGATGGCGTACCAATCAGCAACAAAAGATATAATATGGCCATATATTTTCAGGAAAAGGAAGCAACAAAAATTATACTCAAACTACCTTTTCTATGTTTGCTTGCTTTGATGCATTTCAAGAAAACTCTCATCTTCAACGACCAAATTGGCAAAACAAAACAAATTCGTTCTCTTCTTTTTATCTTAATTTTTTCTTGGATTTTGAACCCAAAAATATATATATATATATATATATATTCGTTTGTTGAAAAGCATATCGACATGGATTCTTTAATTTTGTCCCTAATCAGCAAAGTTATATATTTTCACAATATCCCATGAGTTGTACTTCTTTCAAAGTTGTTCTTTGTAACTTAAAAATGATCATATTATTGAACTTCTTTATTTCGTAAGATCTTTTATTTGTTCAAATGATGTCTTTCATGTTTGCTCTCTCACAATAGAGAAAGTGAACCCCAAGATATGATATGTGTGGATTCCAATTTCTATTGCGAAAAGACATAGTTTGAACCTACAGAAAATCTGATCTCCTTTTTTAAATAAAACAGATAGATCTTAATTGAAAAACTATTAGACACATTCGGTACATCTATAAAAATAGTGCAGCAAACTAATGATGGATCAATATTTACATTTTTATACTCTTTATCGTCTTAATTTATTGTTGTCATCAATATAAAAACGCTGCTGGCGATATGTATTTATTCCTCATTGTTCCTCTTGGCTAGCAAACAATATACAAATTGTTAGAAACGGGTCATATGATTCACATTACAGTTCTATTACACACGCAACATTAATATTTCTGAACGTAGCACAATTTGGTTGACCGATAAAACGTCATCAACTCGAACGTTTTCCTGGCCACAAAGTACGCTTTCAATGACCCGGTTAGCCATAAAATTACGATATTTATATTAAAGTCTAAATTTAGAAGGTATTCTATTTTCTTCTCATATGCGAATGAGTCAACTAGTCAAGTCGTGCGCGCTTACAAAGAAATCCCTGTCTTGTTTCTTTGGTCTTCGTTTTGGTTGTTACTTTTTATACGACTGAACATGATAATTAGTAAATATGACGTGAATTGTTTGAATAATACGACATAACACGACAATATTTTATACATTTATCCCATTTGGTCCAATTCAAATTTCAAAATCGGTGGCCCGATTGAGAGTTGATTATTATATATGCAAAAGGAAAATCATGCTAATTGATTAATTAAATTACACTGCCGCGCGCCAGTCATGTGGGGTATATCTTTAATTTGGTTGCGTATGCATCAGTAATTGCATGTCTAAGTCTAATAATTATCGATTATTTATGATCAATGAACGACATTTTGTTTTTGTTTCTTTCCGATATTTGGCAATTTAATTAATAGAATTAGCTAGTCCATCAATAATACTATATTTTATTTTAAAAAAAGTTACTTTATAATACCGTTTTCAGTATTACAAAGTGAATTGTTTTAAGAGAACCGGGGACGAAACTGCTTAGTAGTATCTTAAATATTAATTAACCATAACGTAAGAATTGATCAAGTGGACACAATTATTGAGCTCCAAGTCTTTCTATTTGGATTGATTAAGGTAGCCTAGTCCATAGCTAGATACCCATGTTGCCAACTAGACCGACGTAGGAGAGATCATTCAATCTTTTTCCTGTGTATTACATCTCAAATGCCACTTAATTAATTAACCTCAACATTATTATTTATTATTGGCTTTTGTTTTCTTATAAGTTCTTAATTTCTTGCAAAGGAAGAAACGTACGTGGACTCGACACCGTATTATTATTTTATATATATATATATATATATATACTAGACGTGGACACCGTGTGCTTGCACGATGATTGCCCAATAATATTATGTGATAATATGAAATTTTGTTAAAACAAAGTACAAAAATGAATAGCAATTTATTTACTATAAAAATATTGTGTTAGAAAGGATATACACTTGTTAAATATCAAACAAATATTTAGGGCAAACACCTCATAACCCCCCTGTGATTTGGAAAACTTTCAGATGACCCTCATATGGTTTAAAAAGTTACAAATGACCTCCTTGTGATTCAAAAGTATACCAAAAATCCTCTTGTGCTTTAAAAACTACAACCCCCCCCCCCCCCCCCCCCCCCTGTAGTTTTTAAAATGATGTATGAAACCCCCTTGTAGTTTCTAAAATTTTAAAGAACAAGCATAAAAAAATATTCAAAACCCCCTTGTACTTTCAAATGTGTGAGGAGGTTTTTGGTAATTTTAAAAACCACAAGGGGTTATTTGTAATTTTTAAAACACAAGGGGGTTTTTGGTATACTTTTGAAATCACAAGGGGGTCATTTGTAGCTTTTTATATCATAGGGGGGTCATCTAAAAGTTTCTCAAACTACAAGGGAGTTATGAGGTGTTTGCCCAAATATTTAAAACTTTTTCAAAAATATATAATTGGCACACTTATAATATTTTTGTTTGTGTGTATTTACAAAATTTGAACTTATTAGATATGTATTAGGTATATTGAGTACGAAATAAAACCACATAATTATTTTTCATGAGGTACAGTCTAACATAATAGAATCTGAAAACAAAAGTATTTTTTCATGAGAAAAGAAGCATACATGATATCCACATATGATTTTTTTTTTTTTCTTTGAATAAAGGATCTAGGGATTTTTTGCAATGGTTGCCCTTTGGTCTCAACTTCACAAGAAGCAAGTTTATTTGTCTTTCTGAACTTTGTCTACGGTCTTTATAGCTCACAAACACTGAAAGTGATTTCTTGACAGGCTCCTCCTTCTGGGTATTTTAAAGAATATATATAATGATAAATGACTAAATGTGGAGTGCTTTGACTTAGTTGCTCTCTTTTGATGTTTGGACACGAAGTTTGTAAAGGATACGATGTATATACTGAGCTAGATATTATCTTTATATCTACTAATTTCACATAAGCAAACATCATACATCTTCTATGCCATAAAAAAACAGAGGAGAAAAATAAGAATAAGCAACACCAAGTATGATTTCATTAATTTTAGGCATGCAAAAAAATACGAATTGATCAATATAGGGCATGTTCTTTATGTTAGGTTTGAAACAATGTTTAAAACTTGGTTTTGGAAAAACTTGGTTTTTTAGCATCATCAAACCACACTACAAATGAAATCAACATCCATCTCAAGATGAACGCATGTAAACTAACTTTAGTTCCAAACTTTTATAAATAATCATGTACGAAAATTGCTTGAAGAATACAATTTAAAGGAAGAGGGGGGGAAAAAAAAAGAAAGAAGAACACTAACCACTTGTTTTGATAAGGTGATTCATGAGATCTCTGGAGTATGAGTTGGGGAATTTGACCTGATTGTGGCAACTTTTTCAAGTGAAAATTCAGATATCTACCAAGAAGCATTTTTCTTCGTAAAACTATAAGTTCCTAGTGCATATCTGAATTTCTGCATGACCTTTGTCCCTAATGCGCTCTTAGAATCACCTTATCGTTTTTTTTTTCTTTTGCGCCAATGCTATATATGCTAACATGTCTTTTTTTTTTTTTCATTCTAATATACTGATATTTTTGTTGTTTTAGACTTAACAAAGCAAACGTATAAGGAAGTAAAGAACTGGGAGTGGAAGTGTCTCATGAGGCATTAATCAATAAATTAAAGATGATGAATAAATTAAGTGTGAGTTTGGTATCTGTGTGAAAAAGATTTCGTGAGATTAGATACAAATGAAGGCCAAGGTGTCCGACAGTCCAAGATTAATAAAGCTAATTATATAGGGAAATAAAAGAGGAAAATTTAATATAATAATGAAATGGGTAAGTTTTGAAACTTGTGAAGATGAAAGGAAGGGGCATGTTAAATGTTAAGGTATGATTAAATATATGATTTATTAACAATTCACAATAAATACAAATAAAATTTTCATTTTCCACAACTAATCAAGGAAAGAATACAGTGAAATATTAGTAATTATAACTTTTATTTAAGTAGCAGCCAAGTGGCAAGTAATATTAAGGAGTAGATGATGTGGCAGCCAAGTGGCAATAAATTACATTAAATAATAGGCTTACGTGGCAGCCAAGTGGCAAGTTGAGATGAATCTTATGTTAGTTTCTATTATATAGGGTAGATATCGAAAAAGCGTTGTTAATTAATGTACGTTTTGATGTTCATATTCATAGCCATGTAGCTAGATACACGGACGGAACGAATTAAATCACTCTATTTTATCAAGTATTAGAATTACATCGTTGTATTAATTTAATGAAATAAGACATTATAATTTAGACGACGAGCGACAAATTATCATCAAAAAGCATATAGTGATTTGTTTAAAGATGAATTGCTTGGATGGAAGGAGGCAAATGCAAGTGGCTTGTTTGGTTGAATGCTTAGTATGACTGACTAATGACTAATCAACACACTAATGATACAATTAATCTACGAAATTGACGACAAGCTTATAAGGAAAAGGGGAACAATCCCATTAATCAATCCTGCTCAAGTACACACACAAAAAATCTAAGCCTAGATTCCCACCCCCCAACTCCAAGTCTCCAATGCATCTTGCAGTGATAATGACTCTATCGTTAACCTATCCCATCGTTTCCCACTTTCGCACTCCAAAAACATATCGTTGTCCAAATTATTTTATCTCATTTTACACGAGTATTAAAAGTAGTGGTGGTAATTGGGAGGAAAATTATTATAAATAGATAGTTAATTACCCATCTAATTTAAATGATGGAAGGGGTTGGGATCGATTGGGAATGGGATTTCCCATTACCCATTGGGAATTAAATTATTGGGATCCCATTGGAGTCCCATTTTAATTCCTACTAATTACCCAAATCAAAATTATTTGCTTTTCTTTTAACATATTTAATGTTATATTATTATCTGTAATTTTAGTTACTACTTATTTTTAATAAATCATTTAAACTATATATTTTTCATTTAAAATTATGCACACAATACGTACATAAATACACACATACATATTAAATTAAAACTAAATTTTAATTTTTAATTTTTAAAAGTAGAAAATTAAAACTAAATTTTGAAAAACTTAACAAATTAGGTTTGGAGAATTTATTTTTATTTTTGGTTTGAGGTTTGTGTGTGTAAGGGGGTGTGTGGTGGGGGCAAATCAATCGGGAAGCGAGGGGGTGGGTGAGGGGGGTTGGCAGATGGGGGAATGATAACGGTTGGTGGGGGACGGGTTTTTTCTTTTGTTGTGGTAGTTTATATATATTACTATGTGCAGTGGGGGTTAAAAATATTTTGTAGTTTGTTTTTTTTTAAATATGTCAACTAGGGTCGCGATTGAACCGACCCAAAGTAGACCCGGATCGAATCGCTCCTCTAGGGATATGGCCCGAATATGATCTCACGGTTCGGGCCGAGTTGGTCCGGGTAATAAGATTTGAATACCCCTATTTATAAAAAATAAAAAAAAAATTTGAAAAAGAGTTAAAATAAGAGAGTTAATATATAAATCAAAGAAAATATAAGAGTAGAGATAAAAATTAAGATGGGAGCACTTACTAGATATAAAGATGAAAAAATAAGTTAAATGAAAAGATATGTAGAGAGAGAAAGAAAATTAAATGAGTAGATAAAGAAATTTGAGACAATGACATAGAAAAAGAAAACAACAATAACATTAAAAAAAGATAAATTAAAAGAATTTTTTCTTTAAAAAAAAAAAAGTGATAAAGGTAAATTACGGAAAATAAAATGGGTTCCCATTGGGTACCCATTTAATAGCCAAAAATATGTTTCCATTGGGTCCCAATGAGAATCCATTCCCTCTCATCAAATTTCTTATCTCACTATTTTCTCTCCCATTTGTACCAATGAGAATTTTTATAGGGAATTTTTCTCCCAATAAATAAGGTCTCATTGGGTGCCCAATAAGAATGAAAAATATTGACACCTCTAATTAAAAGTATGTTATTATACATTAAAAATTTTCATAAATAATTTTATTTGCCTAATTTAGATGCCACTTAACGATATAATTTAGACATGTGATCATTCTGTCCACTTTCATTTCAACCACCACCACCACCAACTTGCATGGAAAGAAAATAATTTAAAATAAGGCACCATAATTCGTCATATATTTGATGTAAAATGAAATTAGTAAACTAGGCAACAACATCTGTCGACATTATTTGGCAATGGCCTTTTAGTTCAAGTTCTTACATTACATTTACATGGTCGTTTCGTCTGGTTCGATCGGTCTGTGCAGCCACGTGAAGGTTCCTCAGCTCGCGTCCCCACGTAGATCTTCCGTATCCTCCACTGGGTCCCCATTCCTTTCTCCTGACCCCACTTTTTTTTCACCACGTGGTCCCCAATTGCTCCTCACACGTGTCACCCCCATCCCTCGCACGTGAATAATTTGGCCCCCCCCCCTCCCACTTCTCTCAAATTCTAAGAGAAACTTCTCAGCAAATGTCCTATAAATGCAAAACCTGTACCTCATTACCTAGACACAACACTCCTCTCTCTCTTTCTACAGAATCATGCAGACTTTCTATTTCTAAAAACCAGAATCTTCAATCTGCCCATATTCACATTTCAAAGTTCCCACATCGATCTCGAATTCAAGCTTTCCCCTCTTCTTATAACTTCCAAATGTTATTAACAAATATTCGTGTCAATAGATGAGACAAAATCTCTGCATGATGCGTACTAAATCTCCGCTTACGTTTGTCCCACGGGATATCGTTTTGAAACGGTGTGCCCATTTCTTTTTCTCTTTTTTCTTATCCTAATTTAATAAATCTTCCGATCAAATTCCCATTTTCTTCTTCTTCTTCTTCTCTATATATACCAGAGACCAACAACCAACGCCATAAACTCAAAGAAGAATAGTTAAGTTTAGCCATGGCGGTTACGAAGCTGTTGTTATTAGTTTTCGCGATCTGTCGTTTGATTGCTACTGTTGGATTAACGTTGGACCCGACCCAACTTTTACGCCTCGAACTCGAAGGACACCTCAGCGCGGATCCCTCCGACGTCGAAGCGGCTTCTCTCGACTTCGGCGGCATGCAGAGAGCCGAGCCGTGGGGGGTTCTTCACCCGGCGTCGGGAGCCGACGTGGCCGGGCTGGTCAAAGCGGCGTACGAGTCAACGCACGGGTTCACCGTATCGGCCAGGGGACACGGGCATTCTATAAACGGGCAGGCTATGACGGCGAACGGGGTGGTCATTCAAATGAGCGGTGGCGGCGGAGGGGACCGGCGGCCGTTTGCGCCGAGGATTTATGAGAAAATGATGTACGTGGATGTATGGGGTGGAGAGCTATGGATAGATGTGTTGAGTTCCACCTTAAAGCATGGACTCGCACCCAAATCGTGGACGGATTACTTGTACCTTTCCGTGGGTGGTACGTTGTCCAATGCTGGCATTAGTGGACAAGCTTTCAATCATGGCCCTCAAATTAGCAATGTCTACGAGCTCGACGTCGTTACAGGTCGGTCCCTTGAAAAATTAAACCAAACTTAAGTATAGAAAATTTTATTTTGACGTGTTTCCCATCTTTCTTTAATCACCCCAGATGAATAATTTTTTTTTTTTTATAAAAAAAAGAGTAATATTCTTTGTTAAGAAGATGGTGATTAAGGCTGCAAAGTGAGAAAGTCTTTTTCTGGGTTACTTTTTTGTTTTGTTGCAACAAAAGCAAAGGCAAAGGTAGTACCTTTAGTTTGTCTTAGGTGCATGTAATGTCATCAAACCAGTAAGTTGACGTTGTCCACAGCAAATCCTCACATGGGTTGTTTTTGTTTTATGCTATACTTTTCATCATTTGTGACTAATTAATCATATCAATGTTGACAAAAAAAAAAAAAAAAAACAGGCAAGGGGGAGCAATGGACGTGTTCACAAGATCAAAACTCCGAACTGTTCCATGCCGTTCTTGGTGGGCTTGGTCAGTTCGGGATCATCACAAGGGCAAGAATCGCACTCGAACCCACTCCCCAAATGGTACTACAGTTGTTTAAGAGACACAAAATTATTATACTTTTCAAATCAGTGGTGTTGGAAAGCTGGCAATGTTGTTGATGGTTGGTTGTGATTTATTAACAATTAATTAAGGCTTGTCATTTTCTTGCTTTTATATTGCAGGTGAGGTGGATACGAGTACTATATTCGAATTTCTCAGCTTTTACACATGACCAAGAATATCTAATCTCATTGCATGGACAACCCGACACCCTAAAATTTGACTATGTTGAAGGTTTCGTTATTGTGGATGAAGGCCTCGTCAACAACTGGAGATCTTCCTTTTTTTCCCCGAAAAACCCTGTCAAAATTACCTCCCTTAACGCCACTGGCGGAGTCTTGTATTGCTTGGAGGTTACCAAAAATTACTTCCGATCCGAATCTGACAACATCGATGATCAGGTAACAAATTACTGCCTTTATTAATTACAAAATTTTTAAATCATTAATTGGATGATGTTATGTGGTTTGCATGTGATTGAGGAAAGCAAAAGCAACAAAAGATGCACCTATAACTAAAGTGTTTTGCTATCCTATAATTTCCTTGGATATTTTTAAGAAATATTATTTATAATTAAATAAGTGGTGGCATATTAATAATATTAAAGGGAGGACCCTAGCTAGCTTAGCTACTTGGAACATTCTACTGACATCGCTGTCTGGATTAATGAATTAATGTATCGTACTTGTCCGAATATATTTAATTAGTGTACTAATATTAATTACGTACTACGACATGCATGCCACTGGTTAATTACGTCTTAATTATTTTATTAGTATGATTAAATCCCAACATGCAGCAGGAATCAAAGAAGATCTTCTGTAATCTGATTTTAATGATTAAGGAATTAAATTAACTACAGTAGGAGTAATGATGAATCTAAGCCGTCCATCCACCTAATTATTCGATCCCCATCATTAATTTATTTGCTGTCTGTTTAATGCTCCTCATTATCGATGCATAATTGAAGCTGCTTTTAGCTCACTTTTAATTTTAGATTAATGGTAATTATATTTAATTAATTGAGTATGTTTTATTAATTGGCATGATGATGATGCAGGAAGTGGAGGGTTTGTTGGAGAAACTAAATTTCATACCAAACACGGTCTTCACGACGGACCTTCCTTACGTGGACTTCTTGAACCGGGTTCACAAGGCGGAGTTGAAGCTCCGGTCCAAGGGCTTGTGGGAGGTACCACACCCCTGGCTGAACCTGTTTGTACCTAAATCCCAAATTGCAGACTTCGACAGAGGGGTTTTCAAGGGCATTTTGGGCAACAAAGCCAGCGGTCCAATTTTGATCTACCCCATGAACAAAAACAAGTAAGTTCTTTAAAAATAACGTTGTGACCATGTAATATCTTTATAAAATTTTGACGATGACAGAATCACATATTAACTTTAGTGTTACGTAAAAGTAGGAAAAATCAATTGGTAAGCTTCTAGTTGCCTCCCGATGAAGTCATACACAGTGTTAATTTTTGTCCACTTTTTGATCATAGCTCTACGTAGTACTTTGGATATAATAAGATTTCGTTTCCTTATTATTTAAATGAAATGTCACTTTCTGAGGGCGGCGCGAAGTAATTAAGAATGGAGGAACTGGTCTGGACAGCTAGATCCGATGATCTGATTTTGTACGACTCATTACTTCTACTTCTTCTGGTTAGCCACTCGTCACCCCTTATCCTTATTCTGTACACGTCAACAAAAATCCGATGATATATGCTTACCATCATCGATCGGATCCCTAAGATTAGTAAGAAAAGTGATGTCAGATACAATTGTTTTTGAAATAGAATTCGAAGAATTGGTTTGAGATTGGGACACGTGGATACCATGCAAACAACTAACATTACATATGGATCCAGCTAGGAAGTTAAAAAATAAAAAAATGGTGGAGATGGGCCAAGTCGGAAGATCCTGGTGTCAGCCCGATCTTTCTTTTCGTCCTTTCTCGCCTTTTACAAACAAACAAAACTTTGCCGTTAGTACAGGTTTTGTTTTATTGTGCTCGATCTTTTTTGACCAAAATCTCCTTCGCCGGCGCCGGCCCCTTAATAATTTCATTTTTCTTTTTATTTAAAGTGTGTGTTTTTGTGTGTACTAGGTGGGACGAGAGGACGTCAGTGGTGACGCCAGATGAAGACGTGTTTTACTTGGTGGCGTTGCTAAGGTCAGCTTTGGACAACGGAGAGGCGACACAAACGTTGGAGTACATGAGTGATCAGAACCGGCGGGTGTTGGAGTTCTGCGACTGCACCGGGATCAAGGTGAAGCAGTACCTCCCGCACTACATCACCCAGCAAGAGTGGATCGAACATTTCGGCGACAAGTGGGCCCAGTTTCATCGGAGGAAGTCGGAGTTCGATCCCCGACATATACTTTCGACGGGACAACGTATTTTTAAACCCTCTTTCAATCCCAGCTCGGCTTCGTGGTGATATATATATATATATATATATATATCGAACGACGTCGTAGGAACAAACATGCATGCATGCAATTGTTTAAGAATGTACAGATTATGAGATAGTATTAATTATAGGAAATTAATTAATTAATCAGTAATTTGTTATAGTTTTTGTGGGGGTTAACGTTAATTAATGTTAATGATATTACTATAGCAATTAAATTAGATAGCATAAAGCTTTAAAATATGTGAAGTGAAATGGTGGGGCATATATTGTCTCTTGAATTTGGAAAGTTAAATTGTGAATGGAACAATGATCTCGACCGTTTGACCTTTATTGTCTCCGCTACATTGACTTCCATCCATCTTTTGATCTTTTCTCTCTTTAAATCGGCTCCTGCTTTTTATTTCTTATTTGGTTTTTGGCGTTTTCTGTATCGTCTATTAAGATATGTTAACGAACATGTCCTAAGGTTTAAAACAAAGCTCTAAATCGTGATTTTAAATGCATTTTTGCATATTAAAATAATGTCATACAACTAGAAAAATGACTTGAAATCTAAACGTCAGTATCTTATAATTTCTCTCTCTCATTCAAATATATGGCTTTTAAAAATGTACAATTTATTATTGGTTTATGAGATACAATACCTTAAGTAAGTAATTCAGCACAATATTTTCTATTTATGTCATTACTTTATAAGTAAAAGTTAACTGTGAACAATAAATTATTATATTAGTAAAGGTATGTAGGGTAAACAAATTCAAAATAAATTCGTTTAATGAAATAATATATTTATATATATATATATATATTTATGATAATAGACCTGGGACAGAAGGAGTAATAACTTATGGGCCATAGTGCAATCCAAAGCTTTGATATGGGCCATAATGCTAATAATCCATCCAAGCACCTCAATTCTCAATTAGGTTCATCTAACCATTTTATCTCAGATCTTATTGGTCCCTACCAGCCCACAACTTATTTCAAACTTCTGTCACATTATTGTAGGCCCGTCATTTAAATATCTTTCTTTATTGCCATGGCCTATTTAAGCAAGGCCCAAACCCACATCATTTGTGTATTGAGTGTGTTTGTTTTTCTTTTTCTTTTAACTTTTAATCTTAAAGTTAGAGGCATAAGAGAAAGATTAGTATTTTTTATTTGGGTTTTTATCCTTGAGTCTTTTCTGGATAAAAATTCTTGATTTATTCCAAGCCAAAGAGGCATCCGAATAAAGCCTATAGGATAGGATGCTCATGCAGTTTTATCCTTCTTTCTTTTGACTTCTCACAAATTCTATAATGCCATATGCCTTTTTGGTGTTTTCTTTGTAGACTTATCACTCAATGTGCTTGCCCTTCATTTGAAACACCAAAAATAAAAAAGAGAAAGAGTTTGATTTTCTTTTTTTCAATTACTGTCAGCCCATTCTTTTAAGCTAATTTAGAGTTGATTCGGTATTATGTTTTAAAATATGATTTGAAAAACATGTTTTGGAAAAAAGTTTCTGAATGTAGAAAGCCATTGAATATGTAAAAAAATGTACGTAGATAGTAAAAAAAATATATTGTGAATGATGAGATACTACTATAAAATGCAAATCATCAAAAACATTAATATGTGTCAATGTGTTTAGGGCAAAGCGATGATAGTCCTCAACTAAGATGAACAACTTACAAAAGCAGGGACTACTTCTCCTATAACACTTTGAGTATAGTGTAGGATTGCAGATTAACCCCCATAACACTCCGAGTATTGTTTAGGATTGCAGATTAATTGCATACATGAGTACAAGATTTTTGTATTTGTAGAAGTAAGGCCCGTCCCAGCATAGGAGACCGAATCCAAGTGGAATTATGTCAGATAAAAGCTGAGGATGAGAAGAGGAGTCCTGGTCCATGTTTCTATTATGATCCGGGTTCGGACTGAGAAAGTCAACTCCTAGGCGGATCCGATATCTTATAGAAGAAGACCGCTTTGTGCACAAGGTGAATTAAACTTGAGTTAATAGGTTGGACCTTGATCATGCTATGTCCCATTAAACATGTTTTTGAAAATATGCTAACGAACATGCCTTCGGTTGAAAAGAAAAAAAAAAAAAGAAGCATTTCTTTATCAATATTGAGGTTTGAGGATGAGAAATATCATTATTTCATGTAACAATAAGGCCCATAATCGTGGTGCTAATTTTGTTACTCACAAAGAGATAACTATAATTTCACAAAACTTGAAAGAGTGATTGTTATATTATTACTTAGTGAAGGAGGTGATCGTAGTTTCGTGAAACTTCGAGATTCATTTAGTAGTTTTCCTAAACTTTGAGGACATAAATGTAATACACCCTATTTTCTTTTGTAAATTGTTGATTAAATACTATGAAATCTCGAATGCTATTTTGTTGCTTATCTTCTAAGTTTTGCAAAAGAGAAAAAAAAAAAAAAAAAACTGAACTAATGAAAAACGGACGCGCACAGAAATAAAGGGGAAAAATAAAAAAAAAACTAAAAAAGATACAAATATAATATTCCAGCAAAATTAACCGTCATCGCCACTCTTCCCAGACGCTCGCGCACACAGAAAGAAGCTTCACACACTCTCTCTCAAAAGACTTTTTCTTTCAGCAAAATTATTCGAACGCCATGACGACCCCTTCTCCTTCTTCCCGTAAGGTACCTCTGCATCTCTATTATAAACGCTGATAGTGCATAAAAATGTCAGCTTTCTGTTATATGTTTATATTTTTTCATCTTCTTTTGTTGTTTCCCCTCTTTCTGGTGGTAATTTTTAAGTAAATTTGACGGGGTAACCATGTATGGGAATAGGGTTTGAGCAAGATCGCGTGTAATCGTCTTCAGAAAGAGCTGGTGGAGTGGCAGGTGAATCCTCCGGCTGGATTTAAGCACAAAGTTACTGATAATTTGCAGAGGTTTCTGTCTTTTTTTTAATTTCTATTTTTCTTTCATTGATTGAGTTTCTTTTTGCGAACGTTAATTGGAAGTGGGAAATTTGTTTTATTGATGATGTTGGGACTTTAGGTGGGTGATAGAAGTCAACGGTGCACCTGGAACGTTGTATGCTAATGAGACTTATCAGCTCCAGGTTGATTTTCCCGAGCATTACCCTATGGAAGCTCCTCAGGTTGTTAATAAGGATGTTTTTCTGTTTATCATGATTTCCTGCATTATTTTGCTTCTTTTTATATCACTTTCGTCTTCAGGTGTGAAAAAAACTGGTACAGGGTATATGAAATGTTGTAAGAATTACTCTGAATCTCTTATTTAGTTTTCAAGTTTCCTTTCTGGAAATTTTGGAACAGGTTATTTTTCTTCCCCCAGCTCCGCTCCATCCTCATATATACAGCAATGGACATATTTGTTTAGGTTTGTTCTATTACCTCTCCTTTTTTTTTATTCATAGCCTAATTAGGGTTAACTTGCATTAGTATATCTTGCTTTTACATTCTTATTCCGTGTGCCGATTTAGTGGTTGTTTTTATCAGGGGGAATATATGAATGTGATTACAATATTGAGTATGTGATTGTTTTGTCATGCTACAAAATTATAATGTTTAGCTATTTACTCTACAATCATTCTTGGATATGATTTTGTGTACTTCCAGTGATTGTTATGCAACCTGGTCTATGTCTTGAATGTGATTTGCAAATCAGTTAATGTGTATTCCCTGGTTCGAATGGTGAGTAGAGGTATTAAAGTTATGGCTCTTAGCATTGGTGATCCAAACAAAGCACTTCTAAGAATAGTTTTGATTTCGAGTAACACTACCTTAGCTCTTGCATAAGGAATTTTACTACTTTAGAATAAGGGATAGGAATTCAAGTATATCAGTTGATGCCTTAAGAGTTTGATTTCTTAATTTCTCATATTAGCCAAGGTGGCCTCAAAAAACTATTGGATAAGCTACACTTACTGAGCATCTTCAGAATTGGCCTGAATTTATGATTAATCTTGCTCCAATAGATCATTTGAGAAGCTGTTTCTTCAACAGTTATTCACTGCTTTTGTGAGTTTTGCAGTTTTGTTTCTCATCTAATGGCTGTTTTCTGTTGTAGATATTTTGTATGATTCCTGGTCCCCGGCAATGACTGTTAGTTCCATCTGTATCAGTATTCTCTCCATGTTGTCTAGCTCCACTGTGAAGGTATATTTCCTCTGAAATTAATCATTCTGACGCTTACATCAGAGGTATTCTCATTTGCAAATATGTCTCACGAAGCTTTCCCTTTCACAGCAACGTCCTGCAGATAATGATCGCTACGTGAAGAATTGTAGGAATGGGAGATCTCCAAAGGAGACAAGATGGTGGTTCCATGATGATAAAGTATAATCATTCAAGGTTATAATTGATGTTAAGACCTTAATCACCACATTACGCGTGGGAGGTCAAAAACCTTGTTTCTTTCCTTTCTAGAAAGATTAGGGAAGTTGACAAAACCCTTCTAGAAACCGAAAACCTGTGATTCGAGTCGAGAGCCCTAGGTGGTTGGGAACTTCATAAATTTAAAGCAAATATATATATAATCCGCTCTAAGGTAGCGCGATCTTTGGTGTGCTCTTGTATAGTCACTGAAACTGGATACTATTTATCATATCATGATTTAGAGAGCTAGATCTGTGCCCTACAGATATGCTCTCCATTCTGAATCTTTGTGTATAGTTTTAGTTTCAAGTTCATTTTCTACAGACTTGCTGTGAAGTTTCAGGTGACCTTTGTGGCACTAACTTGGCCTTGCCATGGAAGCATTTTTCGTTTTCTTATACATGTTCGAAAGTGACCGAACACACTTAGAACACACTTAGTGGGAAAAAAGCTTAGTAATTGTTAATACATGTTCGAAAGTGAGCTTGTATCAGATACATTAACAGCAACTCAAATCTCTTATTCCCTATGTAATCTCAGACAAAATGGAGGAAAAGAAACCATTTCAATAGAAAATTCTCCTGAGAGATGATATCTTTGATGATCTTTGATTTCCCAGCCAGTGTTGAATATGCACTCCAATGGCATCCAAGTACATCCCACTCCTCCCATGGAATCCCACCACCTTCCCTTCTGTGGTTGTTGAACTGAAGTGCTGTCCCAGTTCTTCCCCAAATGGACCATATTTCCTCCTACTTGTGTACAAAGTTAAGGACTTTATAACCTTTGTTCCTTGGTCATTATTGAGGGAGCCATAATATCCACTAATGCGACTTAAGACTTCATGAGGGTACTCTAACTTTATCTGTCAACAAAGAAAGATTGGTTTTTTATAAGCATGGATGGAACAATCAATATCAAGAGGGGAAGATATATTGCTTTTACCCTGTTTGTTGTTAGTCCACCGCTACCACCGTGCTTCACTGACCAAACAGATTGTCCATTTCGATCGTATTCAATTTCCATGCAGCAGATGGCCTCTGTTCTTGACAAGATAATCTGTTTGATCCCAGTAAATACTCCATCATCCCATGGTTTTCCTCCATCGCCGCCCCAAGGACCCGGTCCATATGGAGCTGGATCTGTCACTATCTTCTTGACAGCCTGAGAAGAAAGATTGGAACAAAGATTTATAGGTTTACCTTTTATTTTCCTTGGCTTTCAAGAATTGAAATGGGATGCTGTACCTCCTCCATTAATCCATACTTTCCAAGCTTGAAGGACCATTGTGGATTGTCATTAACTTGTGGGGTGGCCAGCCCTTTTGGGATGGTCGAGTGAGATGGAGAACTTGATGCAGCTGGCTGAACTTTCCCTTCTAACACATGAACACCAATTGCGTCAAGAAATAATCCCTTCCTGCCATGAATTCCCACGACCGATCCTTCTCTCAGTTTGCTCGAAAATGTTTGTCCTTGTTCATCTCCATAGGGACCATATGTTCCCTTTGTAGTATGAAAAGTTAAAGACTTAATGATGTTAGGCCCCATTCCCATGGCAGGTCCATAGTTGCCTGTTATGTGAGTCAAGATTTCGGATGGATAATCAAACACAATCTGCAAAATTTGAGCACTTCTTCATCATTAAATTCACAAATGCAAAACCTGTTGAACAGCAAAGAATGTTACCTTATCAGATCTGAATCCACCAGAACCACCGTTTTTGTTTCCCCATGTTGGTTGTCCATTTACCACATAACAAACTCTAATGGAAACAATTCCCACGCTGCGCGAAAGATGAATTTCCTTTACTCCATCATACACCCCATCATCAAAGAGGCTGCCACCAGTGCCACCCCATGGTCCATATGTCACAACACCATGGACAGTTCTTGAAGGGACTCTCTCAATAGTTGAAGGAACTACATTGACAACCTGGAAACTTGGTTTCAGCTAAAAAGATTCATGATAAGAAGCATTTGTACAGTTAGCCAAAGGTTTTATAGATGCATTTGTTTACCTTGTTCTGGGATTCAGAACTTTGCCTGGAAAGTTTGTCCGGATTAAAATTACCATGGGAGTAGTTCACAAGTTGTTGAGAGTCAGATAATTGCCTGGACAGATTCTCCTGAGTAGAATTTGAAGTACCATCGTAGTTATACTTGTCCCTGTGCCTAACTGCAAGAATTAGATCATAGCTATTTGCTTGTAACATGGAGTAATCGTACTTTTCGATCCCATGGAAAACAAACTGTTGTGAGGGAACTAAAGACTTTGATGGAATTGGTTTATTTAGAGGCTCCAAATGAACACCAACAGCATCTAAATACCAGCCACACTGTCCATGGAACCCAACAATCTTGCCTTGAGTCATTGGAAACGAAAAGTGTGTCCCCTGTTCGATACCATATGGTCCAAACTTTCTCTTGTTGCTCTCAAACGTTAGAGAACGAACAAAGATTGGTCCCCATGGTTGCAAGTTTCCATAATATCCATGAATTGAGGTTAAAAACTCATCAGGATAGTCCAGCTTGACCTGCAAATTGTGTACAAAATGAGGGACAGTCCAAATTACGTACTAAATGCTTATATAACTATATATTTACTCACTCTGTCAACATTAGCAATTCCACTGCTGCCACCATGCTTATCCGACCACACCGAGGTTCCATTTCTGTCATATTCGATCTGAATGGCGTCTATTCCTGCTCCATGAGATATCACTAATTGCTTTATATTGGAGTATACTCCATCATCCCAGTGATGTCCATCTTCACCTCCCCATGGACCAACAGAAATGGTGTGTAATTTTCCATATTCCTGAAAACAAAATGTTTTGTAGTGTTAAAAATATGCATGCAGAGAGAGAAGTGCAGAAAAGTGAAGGTGAAAACTTGTATGCCGACCATTTTCAGATAATCTGCTCAAAGGGGGATTGTGTTTGGAAATAGAATGATGAAGAGCTCATAACTCGTAAGATGCATATATATATATATATGAAGCTGGTGAAAGATGTTAATTCCAGGGTTCCACTTTGGAGGGTAAACAATTGAAAAGAAACAGAATTTGATTCCCATATACAGCAATTTACAGATTTTTGATGATGACATGGGTTGAGATTTTCAAAAGAGACGATTTTTAAAGACTCTGGAACTCACCTCAACTATAAAGTTCCATTTTCATTACTTTCTTGGTGAACGGTGGATCCTTTTATGGAGCAAAAAGATGTCTGGGAAAAAGAAAAAGCTTTGATTCTCATTTCAATTCAGAATAAAAATACAGCTGATTGATGATAGTAAGTGGAGAGAACAGAAACAGATTCTATCAGAACTAAATTGCAGTTTGATCACTGTACCTATATACATTTTGGGTGGGCATCTAAACATCAATTTTGTCAAGAACATCAAACAAGCAGTCAATCTGATACGAACCTATTGATGGAGGCATCTTTTGGTTCGAGTTCCAGTAACCTTTCCGCAGAAGTAAGGCAACCCAAATAGAAGAATTAGGGTCAATGAACTCAACTGCTTCTTCAAGGTTACCAGAACGTCCAAATAAATTAACCATTGCTTTGCTGCATAATGATCTAAACATCATAATCACTTACCATTCCAGCTAAACCATATGCTGAAATCATACTCACTAAAGTACCTCTATGTATATATTATGTTTCAAGTTTGGGATGTAGGTGATCAGTCAAATACTTTCCAAATTGACTATTCCATTGCTGAGAAAGAGACAGAGAAGACAAAATAAGAGAAAAATGGGTATTTGGGAACAAAGGTAATTTCATACGAGTCGGAGCCGGCTCCTCTCTCGTTTAATGTAAGTGTCATGCTAATAAAGGGAGTTAGGGTCGATTGGGAAATAAGGTTACTTGATTTTAGGGAGTGAGCTAGTAGAACTGTGTCGTATGGCATTCCTTCCTTTTACACTAACATATAACACATAAATTAGTTAATTTGATATACTTTATTACATTTATATCTTTACTTATTAAGTATGAACTAATTGTGAATGTAAATTGATTATATTAGTAACTAAAATTACAAGAATGACCCTTTCTCATAATTACTATTCTAACTGATAAATCCAATACGCCCCCTCAAGATGGACTGTGTATATTTGTAATGGACTTCTTGGACAAAAGAGGAAGTAAAACCGAATCAGCAAGCTTAAATTGAGAACGAGGGCAGTAATTTCAGTGATCCATTTGTGACCTTGTCTCGCACAAAAGGACAGTCCAGCTCAATGTGTTTAGTGCCTTCATGAAAAAATGGGTTGGAAGCAATATGAATAGCGGATTGACTGTCACAAAATAGGAGAGCTGTTGGTGAAGCAAAAGATAATTCTTTGAGAAGACTTTGAAGCCAAGTAATCTCACAAGAAACAGTAGCCATAGCTCTATACTCCTCTTCAGCTGAAGAACGTGAAATGGTGGATTGCTTCTTAGCCTTCCAGGAAACCAAGCTATCACCCAAGGACACACAGTAACCAGACACAGATTTTCTGGAATCTAATGCTCGAAGTTGCAGTTTAGACGAAGCTGGAGTTGAAGTTTAATTTTTCTTTGTTCTTTCGTAGTTTTAGCATTCTCAGCTGAATTTCAGTTAGTTTTATTATATCATGAAAATTTCAGAAAAAAAAAAATTTAGTGAAAGACAACAGAAGACACACCTTTAGGGAAAAGAAAAAAAAAATAGAACACCCAGTATGATGCTAAAAGAGTCGGAGACCGGTGTTGACGGGAAACCTCCAAGAACAAAGAAAAACCCAAAGGAGAGAAGAAGATGAGCAGTGATGTGCTAAGTACGTACGTACGTACTACATGTTCCCATATATGGTTTTCAAATAAAAAAGCATATTGCTTACATAATATATATGCATGCAAACACCCTATTTCTGGTTTTCAAATTAAAAAACAAAAGATGTACAGTTTTCAGTTTGGACTTTAATAGGAAAAGTTCAACTTTTTCTCACAATTTATGTCTTTTTCCCTTGTTTCTGATTATCTCTTCTTCGTAACCAAGTTTGGTTCGACGCTGAACTTTGTGAAATGGATTTGTAGAGGATCAGTCAGATGACAGTGAAACTTTTAAACCTCATTGGTTTCGAGCAGCGATATCACCTTCCTCTCCGGCCACATTGAGGACGGAGCCTTATAGTTGTGAATCCTTTTGATTCACTAAAGCTTATTCAGAGTATACGTACACCTGCCTCAACAAGTCCACACCCCTTCTTTCATTTTTCCCAGAAAAAATGAATCCTTTCCCCAGACCCATGAATCCTCTCCCGAGAAATTTTTCTTCAGCTTCCACCTCCTCCTCCATGGCTTCCCTCACTGCACGTGTTTTCTTCCTTCCTGTTCCGCCACATTCCTCGAAAAATCCACACTCCTCTCGAGGTGGAAAAATGAGCACCCCCTGGCCGTTGTTTTGTAATCTCGAGGTTGGAACAAGTGATGATATTCCTTTGTCATTGGATTGGAGGAAGAAAGGGGCCGTCACCAGGGTCAAAGACCAAGGCAGTTGTCGTGCATCACTGTTTCATCTAATTATGTTTCCTGTTGTTCTTGCTTAGACTAATTATGTTTCTGATTATCTTACAGGGTATAGTCATATTGTGCTTATGAAGTTCTGTTCGTTTTCTCTTTTAGTAACTAAAATGTGTGGCTGTTCACTGAAGTGTTGATAGTTTAATTTGATTATGAACAGTTTCTCTATGCCAATACGGTTGCCTTTTATCTGTAACTTTTTTACTCACCCTTGTTTCGATAGTTTGTGGAATTTTGATTTTATGGAGATTAATTATTTGGTTTTGAATTCATTATTTAAGGTTACTAGTTCATTGATTAACATTTTCATTATTTCATCACAACAAAAAGTAACATTTAGATATATATTTCGCGTGCAAGTTTTACTTCATGAGTTATTTATATGCACTAATTATTATATTAATCCAAAGTTTATACCGATTCACGTACAGATTTTATGTCATCCGTTGCTTATGTGCCATAGTTATTTATATTAATTCAAAATTTATGTGCCATTTACGTGCAAATTTTATTTCATGTGTTTATTCATGTAGTAGAAAAATATCAAATCATATTGTTGTTTAAAAATTCTCATAAATAAAAATATTTCATATTTGTGGAGGTTAATAGTTGATTCATTTACATTTTCATTATTTTATCATAACAAAAAGTAACATTTGAACATATAGTTGCGAGTTTTAGTTCATGGGTGGATAAATTGCTCTGTGCTAGGACCCATTGGACCCATGACAGGTGTTTTGTTGAGTTCTTTGACAATATTTTTCATTGGCTTGATGAATATTATTTCTGTCAATCTGCTTTGTTTATATGGCGGATGGCTATTTATGGTCAATGGAGGGTTCGCGATGATCACTTTAGAATTTTTATATTACTTTGTACCCGAGACTACCAGGGTGAACGAAAATATGCTTGCCCATCTCGATTGGTCACCACACTGGTTTAAAATTAGGAGATGATAGGAGGAGGATGGTCACCACATTCACCTATTAGTTAATTAATTATTTGGTTTTGAATTCATTATTTAAGGTTACTAGATCATTGATTAACATTTTCATTATTTCATCACAACAAAAAGTAACATTTAGATATATATTTCGCGCGCAAGTTTTACTTCATGAGTTATTTATATGCACTAATTATTATATTAAACAGCCATCCGCCATATAAACAAAGCAAATTGACGGAAACAATATTCATCAAGCCAATGAAGAAGAATGATAAAGAACTCAACAAAACACCATCATGGGTCCAATGGGTTTTGGCACAGAGCAATTTATCCATTCATGAAGTAAAACTTGCACGCGAACTATACGTCTAAATGTTACTTTTTGTTATTATAAAATAATGAAAATGTAAATCAATCAACTAGTAACCTCCACAAATATGAAATATTTTTATTTATCAGAATTTTTAAATAACAATATGATTTGATATTTTTATGGCACACAAGCAACACATGAAATAAAATTTGCACGTAAATGACACATAAATTTTGAATTAATATAAATAACTATGGCACATAAGCAACGGATGACATAAAATCTGTACGTGAATCGGTATAAACTTTGGATTAATATAATAATTAGTGCATATAAATAACTCATGAAGTAAAACTTGCACGCGAAATATATATCTAAATGTTACTTTTTGTTGTGATGAAATAATGAAAATGTTAATCAATGAACTAGTAACCTTAAATAAAGAATTCAAAACCAACTAATTAATTAACTAACAGGTGAATGTGGCCGCCCTCTGGTCATGTGACTTGTTGATCATCCTCCTCCTATCATCTCCTAATTTTAAACAAATGTGGTGACCAAGCGAGATGGGCAAGCATATTTTCGTTCACCCTGGTAGTCTCGGGCACAAACTAATATAAAAATACTAACATGATAATTGTGAACCCTCCGTTGACCATAAACAGCCATCCGCCATATAAACAAAACAGATTGACGGAAACAATATTCATCAAACCAATGAAAAAGGATGATAAAGAACTCAACAAAACACCGTCATGGGTCCAATGGCTCCTGGCACAGAACAATTTATCCACCCATGAAGTAAAACTTGCACGTGAACTATATGTCGAAATGTTACTTTTTCTTGTGATGAAATAATGAAAATGTTAATCAATGAACTAGTAACCTTAAATAATGAATTCAAAACCAACTAATTAATTAACTAACAGATGAATGTGGCCGCCCTCTGGTCCTGTGCCTTGTTGATCATCCTCCTCCTATCATCTCCTAATTTTAAACCAGTGTGGTGACCAAGCAAGATGGGCAAGTATATTTTCGTTCACCCTGGTAGTCTCGGGTACAAAGTAATATAAAAATACTAAAGTGATCATCGCGAACCCTCCATTGACCATAAATAGCCATCCGCCATATAAACAAAGCAGATTAGCAGAAATAATATTCATCAAGCCAATGAAAAATATTGATAAAGAACTCAACAAAACACCTGTCATGGGTCCAATGGGTCCAATGAAGAATAATGGCTTATGCATATCAATTCGTGATAGATAACAAAGGCATTGCCACTGAAGAAGATTACCATTTCCAAGGCAAGGAAATGGCATGCAATAGTGACAAAGTTTCTAGTTCTTGCACTATCCAGAGGATTATCAATAATGCTTTTGTTGGTACTTCCTGTGTTTTCAGTTACATGTGCTACATACACCTAGTTCTAGTGCTTGCACGTGTATGATTGATGATGATAGGGAGTTTCGGCTAATTTCACTTCCAGAGGACTTGGGTTATAAACCAACAGAGTTATGGTCTAATTGAGTTAGGATTGATAAAGAATCATCAGACTCGAGCTCGATTAAGCTTAAATATTTGGGCTCGAGTTCGGCTCGTCAAAATTATAATAGGGTCAAACTCAAAAAAAAAATTTAATTTAAACTAAATTTTTTATAAAAAAAAATTATAAATATAAAAAAAATTATATATAGAGTCTAGCTCAATTGAGCCTAAATATTTGGGCTCGAGTTCGGCTCGTCAAAATTATAATAGGCTCAAACTCACACAAATGTTTTTAATTCATACTAAATTTTTTATAAAAAATATTATAAATATAAAAAATTATATATAAAGTCTAGCTGGATTGGCTCGAGGATCCAATCAAGCCAATAATAATTGAGTTCAAGCTCCACTTGATTATTAAACGAGTCGGCTCAAGCTCAATTTTGACCGAGCTACTCGCGAGCGACTTAGCTCCCAAGTGGCTCGGCTCATTTACGCCCCTAGATGAAACATGCATTTTTTGCATTCAGATTCAGAACATGCATTACTTGTGCTACTATTTTTTTTCTACACATATTTTACTTCTACTTTTTATTGATGGCGATTTACATTTATATCTCACAAATTTATGTTGAAACTACAAATATCTCATTAAATTTTTAATTATTACAAATGTCTCCTAATTTGTTTATTTGTTTTTTTAATTTTTATAACAAGTACATCAATGAAATTCAAGTTTATCTTCTTCTTCTTTTTTAATGTCAAATTAATGCATCAGCAATTGCATCAAAACTCAAGGAAGGTCATCAATGTAATTTTCAAAATACTTGAAGAAATATCCAAAATTTTACTAAAGCTCTAGAAGTAAGGCTTTGTTTGTTTTCCATATAATTGGAATTTAGAACCAATTTCAATTCTAATATTTGTTTGTGTAATAATTCTAAAATTTGGAATTGAATTCCAGTTTCAAACATATTCAATTCCACAATTTCAATCATTTGACTAAGTCAAAAAAAATTCTAATTTTAATTCTAAGCAATGTATTGTGTGCTTGTGTATGTGTGTGCATGTTTCATGTAATTGGTGAAAGATATATTTTTTTGCTTAGACTTTAATGCCTCCTTACTCCATTAATACGAACAAACTGTTATTTTTTGGCTTTAGAACACACCCACACACACACACATATATATATATGTAATATATCTATATTTTAAAAACTATTTGGGTCAATTTGCATTTTTAATACTAATTTGAGGTCAATTTGTAATTTCAAATTAAAAATAGGGAATACAATTGCCATTTTTTTCACTGGTTACGACACAACGTAGAAATCATCCTTTTATTGATAGTACAATAACTATTAGTATAGAATGACCAAATCAGATAACTAAGACTATTTGGGATCGATTTCCAATTTTTAAGTAAAATTTGGGATACCCTGCCCTTTTTTTCACCAATTCCGTTTAAAAATTGGCCTGTAGCAGTAAATAAATGAACAAAAGTTGCAAATTTTAAAATAAACTCTTTCTAGGAGTTACCCGTCCCACGGCATACAAGTGTTCGATAGTGATATTATATAAATGTTTCAAAGTGAACGACACGTTATGAAAAAAATATAAATGTCAAGACCAATTAACCTGCTTATAGTACATCAGTTCCTCCTCCCTCCCCTCTCGTTCATTTATTTCCTCCCACAGGCCACAAGAACCACAATATTATTTTCACTCACCTTTCCGAATCTTTTTTTAAAATTTAATTTGTATTACTATTGATTATTATCATTTTTATGTAATGTGTGGTGGGCTTCGACCAATCTAGCAAAACAAAGTTTTCAAAGACACTGAGGTGGACTGGTGGCTTTGACGTGGAATGAAATATTTATTTTTGAAAATGGTCAAAATTTTCAAACCCACATTTTTACGAGCCATTTTTATGCTTCACCACAAGATTTGGACAGTTCAGAAATAGAAAAAGGAGAAAACATATTCCAAAGCAAAATACAAAAATATGAGGGGAGATCCCCTGTTCCGATTGTGCCCTCTCACAATGGAGGGTGGGCCCCACGTGGGAACAGGGGATCCCCCCATTGTGAGAACAGGGGATCCCCCCCCACCCCCCCTCCCAAAAAAAAAAAGAAAAAAAAAGACATAACTAAACCTCCTATAACATGATATCCAGGGAAAGGCCAGTGAGCCTGCAAGATTGGCAACAAAACAAGATATGATTTTTTCATGAACAAAGGCTTGATTCTGACAACTAACATTGAGCAAAGGCTTAAGTTAGAAGATGTAGATCTTTTAAGAGAGAGATCAAGACTAGAAATGTACTGGTCATTGAGAGTCAATGTTCATATATTTCAAAACTTAGGAAATATCTGATTCTGGATCAAATGAGGAGGACGAAGAAAGTCCCCTGCATGCAAATCAAGCTCATTATGTGCACAAGTTCACGAACAATATATTTTTAAGATTTATTAAGACAGTTTTTCAGCATGTGGGAACATTGGATTTCTATTTGCCACTCTCCAACTCTACTTTTTCGTAACTCCTATTGATGAGACTGATTAAAAAGATTGCCTTATGAAGTTGCATCCAAACATTAAACATATGCAAGAAATCCCAAAATCCAAAATCCTATTCTTTGATAAAGTTGATGAATAAAAAAAGGAAGTGACATACCAGAAAGATGGGTTCTTGAAGCAGCCTATATTACAGGTGACTTGTTTTTCTGCATTCTTCCACAAGTATATTTATAGAAGCAGAAATGAGAAGCTGGAATTTTTCCCCTAATTAAAAAAAAAAAAAGAAAAAGAGAGAGAGAGAGAGAGAGAAAGAGTGTTAGAAATTGGAAGATGGGATTTGATTCTTGTGGGATGGGAATTACAAAAATCCAGCCACAGAATAGTAAAAGGAAGTACTGAAGAAAGTAAGAACACTTTTGCATAAACCAAAAAAAGAATAAATAAACTCGACGATCAGCAAACAAGGTGTCAATTACAGAGCCCGTCAAATCGAAATTGGTTTTCCCATTTTCATAACCAGCATACTTGAAACCTCTGCCGACCAGAGTCCCCACAACCAATCATATCCCGGTGCGAATTAAGGCAAAAGTTCCTTAGAAAAAATTCAAATAGACAGGCTTCTATCCCTCTCTGCATTCAACATTGTAGTTAAATGAAAGATAAGCAACATGCATATGATTTCCCAGAAGAGACAACTTAGGTAAGTCAGGAATAATGTGAAGAGTAGTAAGTTGAACAATATTGTATATCCGATCAAAGGACATAGAAGTATTATTTCCAGATGTCTACACTGTCAAAACAAAAATGTCACTTGGGTAGATGAAAAGAAAAGGGTTCAGTTTTGAATCAAAGCTGTCATTTATACAGAAAGATAAAGAAGCAGAAATCAGGACATAATAGGAGGACAAAGTTGCCTTATCCCAGGAATGGCCTAGAAATTCATTAACTGAAGCTGCGTTCTGGGCATACATCAGAGGAGAAAACCAATAACCCCATATCCACCAAACTTGGTATGCTATCTGCACATTCAAATAAACTGAGGCAGAAAATCTCAGCGAGTGTTTATTCATTTTGGTATAAATATCAAAATGGCTTAAATCTATTGTTGTAGATAATAGGGGAAAAACTTTACCTATTGAAAGAATGAAACCCCCAAAGGCCATTACAACGAGCATTGCAAAAGATCAAAATGTGTAGGCAACCACAATATTTCTCCCTAAAGATGCCATCACAAGGGAAAGAGCTATTGACAACTGCCGTGTGCATCTGCATTCAATGGGAAAGTCAAATTGAATAATCCACTAGAATCGTCCTTCACACCTAAAATGCAGAAGAAATCAGTAAACAGGCAAACAGATGCAATTTTAGCATCAACGATAAGGCACCTAGTTATTTGAGGGTCAAATCCAACTGTGCGTGCAGAAGGATATATGAATATGGTCAAAAACTTGCTCTCTGCGTGCAGCTAGAGACATAGATGATTGCATAACGCCAAAGGAAAACATCCAATTCCAACGCATGACTGCGTTTTTTGATATACAGTGCATGCGTTATGATACTTCCTCATTTAGTAATTAAGAAGTATGAACATTTCACATACCTTCATCGCGTATTCTGCAATCAAACTTGCCTTATTCCCCAATGCGACAGTCTGGGAGAAAATAGCTGCCTTAGTGTCAAAACATATTAGATCTTTAAGAACACATATACTTAGTCAAAAACTTCAGATAGAATGGCATACCTTCGTAAACAAATCAAGTTCTTCATCTGGTAATATCCCAGCATCTTTTTCTCTCCTTAGAAGTTCCATTCCATGAGCATATCTTTCACAGAATTAAGCGATTAAAAATACAAATTAGTCACATTTCCGTCTTTGGTGAACAGTGGAATCACAACACATCTGACAGAGCTTATTTTACTTTGTTTGTATCCTAGACCTTGGCAACCTCCTGAGAACTCAAGTGTCTCTCTACCAAAATCCAACTGTGCGTGCAGAAGGATTTTACCTTGTTTATACCAAAATTCCGACAGAGTTAATACTTTGAATATTTCATACTAGGTGGATTATCACGGTGCGTATTGTGATTTTTTCTTTCTTTTAATTAATGTGGATTAGTATTGGTTATTAGCTCCAAAAATGGTTACAATTTGAGGTAGTTCATGAATACGTCAACTGTTTCCTACCACTATACAAACAATTATACACAGCTTGTAAAGATAACCAATCCCACATTTCTTTGCATATTACCATTACAAAAAGTTCAGTGTCCAAAGTGAGTAACTTTTCCTTTCGTACATTTGATCAAGTTATCTACATATCTCATAATGTAATTTTCTGGGGAAGAGAAACCAGAAGTTGAGAGGTCACCATGCAATTCTGCTATTGCTTTGGCAAAGTATGCTTTTGCCTGTAACCTTTTGATCTGATAGAAATAGAACATGCAGCAGAAAACATTTTAGACTTCCAATGCAGCAAATTCATACTTCCAAGTTTCAACTCTATACTTTCTTACCTCGAAAGTTGGGGGGACTATTCTCCTGCTGATCTCCGCCGTGGGGGCCCACCGCTGGGTCATAAACCAGCTCTGTAGTGGGATTGCAAAACCCACTTTTGTGCCCATAAACCAGTCATAGGAATGAACCTAAACTAACTGCTCTACAGTCGTGTACCAAGTTTGGAGAAGGCTAATTGATCTCTATAAAGTCACAATTACACGAATTCAAAGATAAACGTATTGACATAGCAAAACTGTTCATAATGAAAATAAACTATAACACTTTGAGTGGACGGCCCCACACATTTTAGTTACTAAAAGAGAAAACGAACAAAACTTCATAAGACCATACCTATAAGATAATCAGAAATAGAATTGTCTAAGCAAAAGGAAACTAGATGACCACAACCGCCCAATTCATCGAAGAAGGAATGTCATCATTCTTACCGGCAGCACGCCCAGCCGACGAATGAATATCATCACTCTTCCCGGCAGAGTGCCCAACCGACTTCGGCCTCAGGTTGAATCCGAGGTGAGTTTCTTTGAACTCGTCGTAAGTGAGATCAGAGAAGGCATTAAGGGAGAGAGTGTAAGTGGGCATGGCATTGTGCTGAGTAACGTAGCTGTACGTATCTTCAAACACTTTGACTCTGAACTGCTTCTCCTGCTCACAGGAGTAGGTTTTTCCATGCTGTTTACACCAATCCTCGAACAAATCCGCTAGCGAAGAAGAAGATTTGCAGTTGGGCAAACAACAAAACAACGGCCAAAGGATGCTCTTTTTCCACCTCGAGAGAAGGAGGAAGAGATCATTAAGAGAGATGAAGGTCCAGAGATTTGAAGATAGTGTGAATTTCCCGAAGAAAACACGTGCTTGTGATTGTTGGAACTTTTGTGCGGTTCCTGTGATTGTACCAGTCGAGGCAGCTAGGGGGAGTCGAATGGTGGAAGCCATGGAGGAGGAGGAAGAAGAGAAGGCGGAGGACGTCGAGAGGGAGGAAGAGGAGGTGGAGGCGGCGTAAGAGCGGTTGCTTGATGAGGGGGCAAAGGTGGGGTAAGTTCTGGCTCTGCACTGGGCCGGGAAAAGGGATGGGGTGTCATGGTTAAATAAGAGAATTAGTTAGGGGCATTCTCAGAATGGGGTGTTTCAGTAGAAACACGCATTGGGTTCGAGAATAGGTATTAATAGATCAAACCGACTTTCCCTCCTTTATTATTCTTCAATCTATATCTCCCCCTATTTTTGTTCTCTCTAATTCTTTCTTCCTGAATTTCCTTTTAATTCCCGAACATCGTAACACTTGGTATCAGAGTGGTCAATCCGTCAAATCACCGATGCCAAATAAATTTCAAGAGAAAGAGAATAACAGCGTGTCACGGGACGCTCTTTGAGGTTAGTAAGAAGCGTGCCGTGTGACAAGCAACCCGTTGGAGATTGCTTCCGCCAAGTCCTAGCCGCCAGACGCAATCAGCACCGTAGTGCCTTTAGTAGGACGGCAAGGACGAAGTGTAACTTGTAGGGACTCGGACGTTCACGATGGCAATTTAAAGTGGGCAAGAGAATGTAGATTAAGAATGCTTTAATCAACTAGCAAATGTTTAACTTACATCAAATTCGGGTACGGTAGCAGAGCATGCGTCATATACTACCGTATATGCTAAAGTGAGTGATGTTCAGTGAGTAACTTTTTTCGGATGGTGGCGATACACAAACAGAAGTGGGCACAAGGCGAGAAACCTCGATTCTTTCCAAGTGGTGAAGGGTCAAGAAGAATATTGATGGCGCCGAGGACGTCGCCAAATCAAGTGGAGGAGAATGTTACGGGGCGCACCTTCCGTGCTTACCCCGCAACCCCATCGATGCCCCATTAGCATAAAATGACATGTTGCAGCTCATGCTCAAAGCTGAGATCCGACGGAGCAAAATCGCACGACGCGTCCCACAACGCATCGCACTATATGTCGGATAGCACTGGGCGCCCAACACATGGTGTTGCACAACACTGCCTGAGCGCGCTCCCACGCTACAGCCTTAGTGCGTGCCCAAGCCCCAGCACCAGTGGTGCACCCCAGCACACCAGCGGCGCAGTGCTCCCAGTGTGCGCCCCACGCCCAGCGCCTCAGCGCGCGCGCCCCTGCCCCTGCCCCAGTCTCTGCGCACGCCCCACGCCACATCAGCAGCCCGCCCCGCGACAAGCCCTACGACCGCTTGCAAGCGCGCCCTGTGCCCAGCAGCACCACCATCACCGCAGAGAGGTGGCGCGCCCCACGCCCAGCACCTCAACGACCGAGTTTAGCGGCGCCCAACCTTGTAAATATTCATTTGTGTTATTTCTTCATGTGTAATAGTTAGTAAGGTTGGGAGATGTTAGTTTTAGTTAGACAGGTGATCTTTTGCAAGATCACCCATTTTGTACGCCTTGGTCTCCCCTCAGGGCACTTCTGATTTTTAGCCTTTCTAGTTGTTGGTGGGTTGATGTAATGCAAGCAAGAGTTGGGTTTCCACCACCCATTTAAGCTCTTGGCTACTTCTTGTAATTTCCTACTTTTATTAATGAAAACCAAGCTTTGGCTTATGAGTTTGCCTTTGTTTATTTTCATTAATTCGGATGGCCTAATTGCAAGTACTTTGGGAACAAGTCCCAAATGTGGGAAATGGCGGAAGCTTGGCTAGCGGTAGCCTTGCTTGCCTCATGGTGCGCTCATTTTGGTGATTCAAATTAGCGACTCGTGACACAGCGGGTAACCATGGTGCGATGGGGAGACTCCCTAAGACTTAAGAAAACCATTGATATCAGAAAAAACAAAATGATACCATTGGGATTGCTAAAGAAGTGGCTGCTAAGCGTGCTAACTACCACGGCCATAAGGAATCCGATTCACTTAGAAGCCATCTTAAAGCCAATATGAGATAGTTAGAGAAATTCCTTCTTCATTAGCAGTTACAATAAAGCCAGTCATGTAACCCCAATCCGTTAGTTGGTCGACATCTTTCACGGCGGCGAAATAACAAGCAGCGGCAAACGAGAAAATGCAGTGTTTTTACAGTTTTACAGCTCATTTCACTTCCAGAGGACTAGGGTCATAAACAAGCAGAGTTATGGTCTAATCGAGTTAGGCTTGATAAATAACTATCAAACTCGAGCTAGAATGAGCCTAAATATTTGGGGTCGAGTTCGGTTCGTCAAAATTATAATAGCCTCAAACTCAAACAAATTTTTTTATAAAAGATATTATAAACATTAAAAAATTACATATAAAGTCTTGCTTGATCGGCTTGACGAGCCAATCGAGCCAATAATAATTGAGTTCAACCTCGACGTGATTATTAAACGAGCCGGCTCAAACTTAATTTTGACCGATTTACTCGCGAGGAACTTGCCTCCCAAGTAGCTCGGCTCATTTATGCCCCTAGACAAGATATGCATCTTGCGATTAGTTCGACTCATTTACACCCCATGGTAATTCCGGCTAGTTTGCTTTATTTCCGTTGTTTGCAAATGTGATACACATGCTAGATTGCATGTGCAAATTCCTTCTTCATCAGCAGTTACAATAAAGCCAGTCATGTAACCCCAATCCGTTAGTTGGTTGGGATCTTTTTCCTCCATTCTCTTCATTTTTGTTGCTGCTTGTTTTTTACCTTCCTTCAGCAACTTGATTTGGTTATCCCGATTCTTAACATCTATCGCCATTTTTTCATTTAGCTCAATGATTTCGTGACTTAGCGAACTTACTTCCCCGCCACACTTGACAATATTATTAGTCAGCAAGCTGTATTTCCTCGTAAGTTCCAGATAGACTGTGTGGTAATGGTAGTCAACACATTGATTTGTAAGTGCAGTGGATTTCTTGTGGTGGTGGTAGTCAACATAGAACGGCAAAATAAAATGCGGCGGCAAACGACAGAACACGCGAGAGAACGCAGTGTTTTTACAGTTTTACAGCTCATTTCATTTCCAGAGGACTAGGGTTGTAAACAAGCAAAGTTGTGGTCTAATCAAGTTGGGCTTGATAAAGAACCATCAGAGTCGAGCTAGATTGAGCCTAAATATTTGGGGTCGAGTTCGGTTCAGCAAAATTATAATAGGCTCAAACTCAAACAAATTTTTTTAATTTATACTAAATTTTTTTATAAAAGACGTTATGAATATAAAAAAAATTACATATAAAGTCTAGCTCGATCGGATAGACGAGCCAATCGAGCCAGTAATAATTGAGTTCAAGCTCGACTTGATTATTAAACGAGTCGGCTCAATCTCAATTTTGACCGAGCTACTCATGAGCGGCTTGGCTCCCAAGTAGCTCGTCTTATTTATACCCCCTAGACGAGACATGCATCTTGCTATTAGTTCGACTCATTTACACCACTGGACGAGACATGCATTTTTTACTTCAGATTCTCTACTTGTGCTACTATTTGTCTCTACACATATTTTACTTCTACTTTTTATTGATGGCAATCTACATTTATATCTCACAAATTTTTGTTGAAACTACAAATATCTCATTGAATTTTTAATAATTACAAATGTCTCCTAATTTGTTTAATTTTTTTTTATAACAAGTATATCAATGAAATTCAAGTTTATCTTTTCTTTTTTCTTTTTTTAATGTCAAATTAATGCATCAACAATTGCATCAAAACTCAAGGACGGTCATCAATGTAATTTTCAAAATACTTGAAGAAATATCTAAATTTTTACTAAAGCTCTAAAAGTAAGGCTTTGTATGTTTTCCATAGAATTGGAATTTAGAGCCAATTTCAATTATAATATTTGTTTATGTAATAATTCTAAAATTTGAAATTGAATTCCCATTTCAAATATATTTAATTCTACAATTTCAATTCTTTGATTAAGACAAAAGAATTTTAATTTTAATTATAAACAATGTATTGTGTGCATGTTTCATGTAATTGGTGAAATATACCCTTTTTGCTTAGACTTTAATGACTCCTTACTCCATTAATAAGAATAAACTTTTATTTGTTGGCTTTAAAAATAAAAATAAACACACACACACACACACACACATATATATTAAAGACTATTTTGGTCAATTTGCATTTTTTAATACTAATTTGAGGTCAATTTGTAATTTTAAATTAAAATAGGGAACACAATTGTCATTTTATTTTTCACTGGTTACGTTCATTACAACATAGAAATCATCTTTTTATTGATAGTACCATAACTATTAGTGTAGAATGACCAAATCTAAGACTATTTGGGATCGATTTCTAATTTTTAAGTAAAATTTGGGATACAATTGTTCTTTCTTCTCACCAATTCCGTTTAAAATTTGGCCTTAGGAGAAAATAAATGAACAAAAGTTGCAAATTTAAAAATAAACTCTTGTTAGGAGTTACCCGTCCCATGGCATGCAAGTGTTCGATAGTGAAATTATATAAATGTTTCAAAGTGAACGAAACGTTATAAAAAACATAATGTCAATGCCAATTGACCTGCCTATAGTCCACAGTGTACCCCTCCCTCCCCTCTTGTTCATTTATTTCCTCCCACAGGCCACAAGAACCACAATATTATTTTCACTCACGTTTTCAAAGCTTTTTTTTTTTTAATTTTTATTAATTTGGATTAATATTGATTATTATCATTTTTTTTTTTTAAATGTGTGGTGGACTTCAACCAATCAAGCAAAACAAAGTTTTCAAAGACACTGAGGTGGACTGGTGGCTTTGACGTGGAATGGAATATTTATTTTTGAAAATGGTGAACCCACATTTTTATGCTTCTCCACAAGATTTGGACAGTTAAAAGAAATAAGAGAAAACATATTTATACCAAAGCAAAACACAAAAAAAAGTAAGCATAACTAAACTCAGGCGGCGGCAATAAACATCAAATGAAAATCAAAGTGAAAAAAAGATCAACAAAATATTCAACAGGAAGAGAAGAATAAGAAAAAGAGTGAAATGCTACTCTTAAGGTCTTTTTTGTCCAGGACAATAACTTGCTACAGAGAGGCATCAAGCAAGAAAAGGACCATAACTACAGCATCACCAAAGAGCTTTGCTACCTCTCCTCTCCTCTCCTGCATAATATCAAAATTAAACTTGTAAGAAATGACAAGCCAAAATTTTGCATATAAGCTTGATCATCTTCTAATATAAAACTAAGATCGCGGTTCAGACCATGTCGAACATTGTCACTGTCAAGAAGGCTACAAAATAAAGATGTAATCTTTGAACAAATAATTGGCTTCACAACAGAACAAACTTTTTAAGATTAAGAAAACACCAACATTGATGGTTCCAGAACAAGTAGAAGAGTTTCCAACATCTTGCAGTTTTCAAACTCTCCTTATTACCATACTGTAGTAAAAAATTAAAAGGCTACAGAATAAAGATGTGATCTTTGAACATTATGGGAAATCATCATTTTTTCCTCCACAAATTCACCATAAAGAAATAACATCATTTTTACAAAATTTAAAATTCAATTTTTTTTCTGAATTTCTACTTACATAAATTCAAAAAATAACATAATCATTACACTTTTCTTGTCTTTTCTACAGAAATTCCCAAAGAACTTCCCTCCAAAAAAAAATATTTCTTCCCACAAACAAAAATTCCCCAATTGGATTACAAAATGAATAGAGCCTAAAAAACAGATGCAAAAAACTTGGAAAAAAACCCACGTCGACGGTCAGAAGATCTTCATGAAGAGCCAGAAGAACCTCAAATGTGGTACTTTATACTATTAAAATATCCGTGAAAGCTTTCCAGGAAATCATTTTCTTTATAAACCAAAAAAAAAATTACAAGTCTCAAGAAAAAGACTTCCAGGAAATCGTTTTTCTTAGAAACAAAAAAAAAACAAGTCTTAAGAAAAAGATTTCCAGGAAATCGTTTTCGTTAGAAACGAAAGAAAAAAACAAGTCTCAAGAAAACAATTTCCGGAAAATCGTTTTCCTTATAAAAAAAAAAAAAAGAAAAAGTCTTAAGAACGATTTCCCGAAAATCTTTTTCCTTAGAAAAAAAATAATAATAGTCTCAGAAAAAATTTCCAAAAGATCATTTTCTTTAGAAACCAAAAAGAAAGAAGTCTTAAGAACCTTAGAACTCTCATATTCCTGAAAACAAAATGTTTTGTAGTGAGATATTAAGTTAAAAATATGCATTGCAAAAAACTATTATGCTGACCATTTTCAGACAATCTGCTCAAAGGGGGATTGTGTTCGGAAATGGAAAGATGAATTGGCAGGCCACTTCTGAGTTCTGACAGTGGAAAGCTCATAACGCATCAGATCCATATATATGAAGCTGGTGAAAGTTGAGTTGGTGGAAATGTTCCAGGAAGATAATTCCAGGGTTCCATTTTGGAGGGTAAAGAATTGAAAAGAAAACAGAATTTGATTCCCATGTACAGCTATTTACAGATCTTTGATGATGACATGGGTTGAGATTTTCAAAAGAGACGATTTTTAAGGGGCATGATATTTGCAGCGACGGAATCGATATTTGCAGCGACATTTTTGCGTAAAAAGACCGAAATACCCCTGGGGTAAAAAAAATTTTAAAATTTAAATTTTCCACAATGCTGGAAAAAAAAATTTTAAAAAAAGGGGGGACCATTTAAGTTGAGATTTTTGATATTTGCAGTAACCACCGGGCGGATCTTCCCCAATCCGATAAAAAATTTCGCAATTTTGACAAAACTACTAATAAATTCGGACATAATACAAGTAAAATGATTAATAAAATTACATTAAAAAATATAAAAAAATAAAAAAAAACCAAAGTGTCGCCGGACTTCGGCGACACTTTTTGGCCAAAAGTGTGACCAGCGACACTTTTGGACAAAAGTGTCGCCGGACTCTGGCGACCGGCGACACTTTTGCCCCCCTCCCCCAACTTTCTTATTTGCAGTAACCACCGGACAGATCTTCTCTATTCCGGTAAAAAATTTCACAATTTTGACAAAATTACTAATAAATTGGGACATAATTCAACTAAAATAATTAATAAAAATGTTTTTAAAATTTTTTTTATCCCAAGGGCATTTAAGTCTTTTCATAAGAAAATGTCGCTGCAAATATCGAAACCGTCGCTGCAAATATCAATTCCGATTTTTAAAGACTCTGGAACTCACCTCAGCTATAATGTTCCATTTTCATTACTTTCTTCGTGAACGGTGGATCCTTTTATGGATTAAAAAGATGTCTGGGAAAAAGACAAAGCTTTGATTCTCATTTCATTTCAGAATAAAATTACAGGTGATCGTTAAATCCTAAGTGGAGAGAGCAGAAACAGATTCTATCAGAACTAAATTGCAGTTTGATTACTCTATCTATATATATACATTTTGGGTGGGCATCTAAACATCAATTTCACAACCTCAAAGTACAACTGTCAGACCAAAATTTTGTCAGCTATATACATAGAACATCAAACAAGCAGTCAATCTGATACCAAATCCTGCTCCTATAGGCTGTAAGTAGTTTTTACCTCTTTGCCTTTGGTAAAGCTTTGCGCCGTCCCTGAGGTTTCTTAAGAAAGTATAACAGTATGAACAGAAGACAAATGGATTGATTTTCTCTTCATCTCACCAATAATCATTGCAAGAACAGTGACCATTCCTAAAATGGTGTAAGCACTTTGTATCACTTAGAAATATGTCACACTGATAGGTATTTGAAATAAACTTGGCAGTGTCATGGCAGACTTTGCACATCCTGGCATTCTTAACTACTCGGATACACTGAGGTGCACCTGAAGCTTTAGAGAGGGCAAAGGCAAATGCCAGTTTTTCACTATGAAGGCCACTAGATTCTTCACTCCCCTCCTCCACAATGGGAAGCCAATTTGAGAAATCGGATCTCCTGCTTTTACTGCCTATCCGGTCTATCCAAGTTTTCATCGCCCCACTTATCTTTTGGCTGCAATTGCCACCAACAAACAACTGTACTGTGTTTTTGTCTTCAATCCAGCTCCAACCATGAGATTCATCAAGATCTTTCCCTTTTCTAGGCTTCTGTAATTTTAAAGATCCCTCAGGAATCCCAGATAAAGCATTCAACTGTAAGGCCAACCTATTGATGTAGGCATCTTCTGGTTCGAGTTCCAGTAACCTTTCCGCAGCATACACTGCCAATTTAGCATTCCCATGCACACGACTTGCAGTCAGTAAGGAAGCCCAAATAGAAGAATTAGGCTCAATGGTCATGTTGTCAATGAACTCAACTGCTTCTTCAAGCTTACCAGAACGTCCATATAAACTAACCGTTGCTGCATAATGGTCTAAGCAGGGCGAAACATCATAATCACTTATCATTTTAGAGAAGAGACGGTATCCCTCACCAACCATTCCAGCTAAACCATATGCTGAAATCATACTCACCAAAGTACCTCTATTTGGTGAAAATCCTGTCTTCCTCATCTGCTCAAAGAGCTCAATCGCATTACCTGAACGACCATGCATAACATAACCAGCAATGAGGGTGTTCCAGGTGATTATATCTTTTCCTAACAAACTGTTGAATATGGCTAAGGAGTACTCTATGTTACCTGACTTTGCAAATGTGTCAATCAAAGAATTTGAAACTGACAATTCCGAGTCCAAGCTTCTGCGCAACACGCAACAATGGATCTCTTTCACCTTGCTCAATGCAATTAAATTAGCACAGGCAGGCAAAACGCTCAAAATGGTAACTGAATTTGGTTTCACATCCAAAGATTGCATTTGCCTAAACATCTGGAACCCTCTATCTTTGTTTCCATTTTGCACAAAACCAGCAATGAGAGTGTTCCAAGAGGCAGTGTCTGGCTCTATGTGTCCATCTTTTTCCATCTTGTGGAAAAGGTCCATTGCCTGATCCTCATCTCCATTTTGCATGTAACCTGCAATCATCGTATTCCATGTCACTACATTCGGCTGCACGTCAGATTCCAGCATTCCCCTAAAGAGATCGTTTGCTTGCCCGCAGAGTCCACCCTGGCAATATCCTCCAATCATTGAATTCCAAGTGTAGACATCTCTTGCTGATAAATTGTCAAAGACCAGACGCGCATCCTCAAGTTTTGCACATTTAGAATACATATCAACAAGTGAATTTCCCACTAATACATCATTGCCAAATCCTTCTTTCATCACCCATGTGTGTAATTCTCTCCCCTTCTTTATATCCCTAAGTGACGCGCAGATAGAGATCAAGCTGAGAAGTGTGATCTCATTAAGTTGAATCCCTGCCATAATCATATTCACAAAAGCATCCCAAGCTTGAGTTTTCAGATTACTCCGAGCAAACCCAGAAATTATAGAAGTCCAAGTAAAAACATCAGGCAAGACACCGTAGCTTCTCATCTCCTTCAACATTTCCATGACCATGTCACATTTACCCAACTGACTAAAACTCGATATCAGAATATTCCAAGTCACCAAACCAGGCTCAAAACCTTTCTCACGCATTGACTCAAACAGCTTCTGCGCCTCTCCAATGTTACCACCATTACAATACCCTGTTATCATTGCATTCCAAGAAACTGTATCCCTGAAATCCATACCATCAAATAACCTTCTTGCCAAGTCTAAACGCCCACATTTACCATAAACAGTTAAAATTGCATTATTTACACGCACTTCAACATTCGTCCCACATTTTAATACCAAACCATGAATCAATCTCCCGGTTTCAAAATCCGCACAGTTCCCACAAGCCTGTAAAATCTTCGGTAATAAGAATTTATCAGGAACTATACCATCTTCCATCATCATTGAGTAAAACAGCTCAACAACATCACCCCATCTTTTCTCTCTTGAACAGGCGCCGATCATCGCGGACCAGGCGTACAAGTTCCTCTCAGACATTTGATCAAACAATCTATAGGCATCTTCAAGAAACCCACACTTAGCATACATGCCCACAAACTTAGTTTCAGTAAACGGGTCCAAATCCCTCACTAAATGTCTGATAAACCCATGAAGCTTACGGCCTAAATGAATAGATTGTGAATCAACACAAGACTGGATTAGAAGGGATAAGGTATTGGGACTTACAGCAGAACCGCACTGTACGGATTCCAGAGACGCAATCGCTTCACTGAGGCGTCCATTTTTGCAGAGGTAGCTAATGTGGGAATCTTCTACGTTTGTTTTGGCTCTTCTGGGGGAAATTCTGAAGGGGGTTTTGGCCTTTGAAGGATCATGAGATAATTCAGGATATTTGGGAGGGATGATTTTGCAGGAAGGAACAATCACACTCTCCATTGGAGAGTGTTCTTTGGTGAAGTTCGCAGTTTGGACAGATGAGAGAAATGTCTGAAGCTGCACAGCAGAGATAAGAGAATGATTTGTCTACAAAAGGTCTAATATGGAAGTCTTCTTTTCAACCAATTAAATGTGGACACATCACAATCCAATCGACTAATCCATAATTATGTTGGGGTCTCAAATGGACTTTTTCGGCCCAGAAGAAGTTGGGCCAATGTCAATTCATATCATCTAGCACGATATTATGAGGCCCAATAAGCTTCTTTTTATTTCTTTTTTTTTGCGAAGAAGGAGCCCAATAAGTTGGGCTATATTTAGCCTCAACAACGCGTTGGGCGAGCGAGAATGAAAATGGGGAAATGAACATCTGACCTTAGGGTCTGTTCTTTTTATTTCGTTTTTAAAACGGTTTTGGTTTCAATAGTAAATTTAATATATTTTAATCATATTTCATCATTTTCAATACAACTTTTTACTATTTAGCATCTACTTTTTACATTTTCAATACATTTTTTATATTATAAAACTATTTTCCAAAACTTATTTTTAAAATTGTTTTCAAAACGTTCAAAAAGAACAGGCCAAAATTCCTAATGTTTATACATACATGAATCAAATAATTTGAACTATCAGTATCACATTATCTAAATTGCAATATAAGATTCATTTAATAAAATATTTATTCTCGAATATGAGATGTCATCATTCCAGAGCGTCAAACGAGAAGTCTACAACTTGTCAAGATTTATTAATCCTGCGTGCATGTGATGTGATTGGAATAACGCAAACTCCACGATTCACATTTCACGGATGACAATATTAATCAAACAATGAATCTGATTAGTCAAATACCCCTTACAATTTTATTTATTTAATTTTTTTATTCATTCCATCGTAATTAATTAAAGATACAGATCCAACAAAGAAGAAAACTCGATCTGCAGATCTGATTATTAACTAAAAATTATAAGTTATAAATAGATCATGAACCCTTTGGTAAATAAATAACAATTGATTAATATAATACTTAAATATCATCCATCGCACGTAATGCATTACGTAAAATTTCAATTAAAATTGTTGCCAAATTTGTTGCTCCATGTTCCCTAAGAAATTTTGAAAGAGATTAGATCCAAAAGTCCAACAGCCTCGGGCTAATCGAGAATAACATAGCCGTTATCTCTCAGGGCTAGCCCAAATTGTTGTCAAGTATGAACCCCAAAAAGAAGTATTTATTTTCGACAGCAAAAATTTAGTTTTATTCGTTATCAATCTGTTTCAGTAAAAGAGTTATTAGTAGGACGAAAAAAATACTTCATTACTTCATATGTGATAGTACATCTATTGTGATTTCTTGAAACCAAACAAAACTAGTTGCTACTCTTAGATGTTCAAATTTTGACAAAACTTGTATTCAACCTGCCAAATAACTCAACATGCATCACTTTCCCTTTTAAGTAATATTTTATATTCAATATTTTATGAAATTGTTATTTGCAGGACACCGTTTACTAAATGTATGATATTTTTTAAAAATTTTAGATGTGAATTTAAATTTTTGTCCCTCCATTATCTTCTACTTTTATGCAGTAAAATTGAATTATTAGTGTTTATGACGCGTTTTTATTAGTGTTTATGACGCTTTTTTCGGCTGTGTTTAGGAATGTATTACCGTTCATGACGCGTTTTCCAACTGCGTAGTGATAATTTTAGAGTAAATTCAATTGTCGTTCTCCGGAAAAACTATTTTCCAACGAATGACAGGGAAAACCTGAAAAAAAAAACGCCACCCTGTGGCGATTTCTTTAGGGAAAATCGCCTAGGCCAGACGATTTTCCTTGAGTTAAAAAGTTGGGTAAATTTTTGCCGGAAAAACGATTATCCGACAAATGACCGGGAAAACCTAAAAAAAACGCCGTCCTGTGGCGATTTTCCCTCAGTTAAAAAGTTGGGTAAATTTTTTTTTATAAAGTTATAAACTATCAAGGGTATATTTGTCTTTTCACTACTTAAAATTTTAAAAAATATCCTGTGTTTAGTAAAATGGGTCCTGCAATTAACATGCCCCATATTTTAAGGCCGAAAGTATCACTTATCGAACTGTCATACAGTCTGACAATATACTGTCTTGCTTAATTACAAAAAGAATTTGAGTTTTGAGTTCAATTTTTTGACTCACAAAAAGAAAAATATAATTTTACGAAGCAAAAATAGAATAATTGTTATATTATTACTCAGTTCAAGGGTATTAGTAATTTTATGAAACCTCAAGGAAGTATAGATTGTTTCTATAACACTCGAGGGAGGTAAATGTAATTTACCTTTTTCTTTAGTGAAACATTAGAAATTCAAATGAAAAGGAAGGGAAATTCAAATAAAGGGCCTAAGGAGTGATGTCAAATCTTGAATTTCAAGAAAAGAAACCTTCTTTTTAGTCCTCAGTCACTCATTGCAACGCTGATCTAAATCATAAAAACATCAATCATGCTAATTGGAGAAATAAGTTGCTTTCCCATTCAAGAAGAGAAGGCACTGTTAATTTCTTTAAAAAAACATTCATTTTTGCCTTCATTGAGAGGTACTATGCCGTACAGAAAAGTGACCCAAATTCCTGTCAAAATGGCTGGAAAATGCTTTTTCTTTTCTTTTTTTCACAGTTCATCTGATCATCCCATTTATTTAAATCACCTTCCAATGCCAGCCAACTCATGCGTAGATCGATCGATGCAATTGGAAGGAAGTTCCACGGTTGGCTTCTTAATCTTTCTACTGTTTTCTAATGTGCCACACACTAAAAAGTCAGCTCGAGCTTCCAGGCAATTACATTATTGTTTAGTTAATCAAGATTCAGAAAGTCTTGATTTCAAATCTAATCATAATGATAGTATTTGAACTCGAAATTCACCATCCTCGTTCATCCCCATTAGATTCCTGATGAGGTGCGGAAAGGTCGTCAAGTACCAATGATCAAAACTCTCGATCACAATTCTGTCAAAAGAGAGAACTCGTTAAGTATTTCGAGGGTGGTTTCCCGGGATACACTCCATTAAGTATTTCGAGGGTGGCTCCTTGGGATATACTCCGACAGTCAAGTTAATGTACGGTAGAGAGAGAAGCTCAGAGTATAGAGAGAGAGCCCCCTTAACTGTAAGGTATTTGGGTGTATTTATAAGAATGAGTATCAAGGTGATTGGTGTCACCTACCACTTTTTCGATATTCCTCGTGGGGGACCCACCTATAGGATCAGGGGTCCCACGTGGGACCCTTATTCACTATTAATTCCCATGCTATATCTTGATGTAAACAACGGGCTCTGTTCTTTTTCGAACATAATTAGGAAAAAAATTTCCTATTTATAGTACTAAGGCTTTGTTCTCTTGTCAACTTAGTTAGGAAATTTTTTGGTTAGGGAAGAATTTTGTTTTGGAGAGAATTTCTTTTGGAGATTTGTGTAGGAAAGAGAAGAAAAAGTGTAATGATTATGTTTTTTTTTTGAATTTATGTGAGTGAGTTTTAAGAGGGAATTTTTAAATTTAAATTGTGAATTTTATAAAAATAATATTGTTTCTTTGTGTAATATTTTTAAGAAAAAAGTGATATTTTTCCTAATTATGTTCAGAAGAGAACAGAGCTCAGTGAGAGAGTCATCTTATGATTAAACAATTCTGCTCCTGATCTCAACTCAAAAAGAACCCTTTGTTTATGTTTCCATTTATGAATAAGAAAATCAGCAAGGAAACAAGATCTGTAAATGGTAATGCTGTCACTGCTGGACACTCTCCAGTCTCCACTGTAGCATTTATAGAAGCAGAGCAGATCCAATAGTGTTCTCAGTCTCTGCTATTCTGTGCTTCCTCTTTTTTCTTCATTCTTTCATCGTTTCTCTCTGCCTTTCGAACTTCCCTCCACTCATGCACAAGCATTAGAGGGAAAATTAACCACAAGTAGAGATAATGGAAACTAACTCAGTTTCCAAATGGGTGCTTTTGTTCTTTAGCATTTCTTTGTTTATGGGTGCTAAGCTCATACAATGCAGTGTCACCTATGACAGGAAGGCAATCATCATTAATGGGCAAAGGAGGATTCTCCTCTCTGGCTCTATGCATTATCCAAGAAGCACCCCTGATGTATTCTCTATCCCTCATTGTGTTGATTTTGGATGTTTTCATGTTTTAAAGATTGCAGCTTTATTGGGCATTTAGCAGGGAATGTCAATCTCTGATAATTGTGAAATGTGGGTCTATTGCAGATGTGGGAAGATCTTATAATCAAGGCTAAAAATGCTGGCTTGGATGTTATTGACACGTATGTGTTTTGGAATATTCATGAGCCTTCACAAGGAAATGTAAGTCTCTAAAACCTCAGAAAGTTTTGCTCATAATTCAATTTGGGAGTTTCTGATTCCTTAGCATGCTTTTGGTTTGAGTGTTGCAGTATAATTTTCAAGATAGATATGATCTTGTGCGCTTTATAAAGACGGTTCAAAAAGTTGGCCTTTATGTTCACCTAAGAATTGGACCTTATGTCTGTGCAGAGTGGAATTTTGGGTAACTTAAGCACTGCCCTGCTCTCATTTTGCAGTTTTAGACAAACTATTAGTAGATTAATGCCTCTCCTTTCTTGCATTGTACCTTACCCTGGGTTCTTTGATCTTAGTTGTACTTTAAGATTAAAGGGATTTCTCAAATTTACCCAATGCAGGGGATTTCCAGTTTGGTTGAAATTTGTTCCTGGAATCAGCTTCAGAACAGATAATGGACCCTTTAAGGTTGTATCAACTAGACCATCTTTTGTTCTTTTGATACTTTAGGGTTTACTATTGACATTTCTTTGTTTTTCTGATAAAAGGAAGCAATGCAAAAGTTCACACAAAAAATTGTAGGAATGCTGAAGAGTGAGGGTCTGTTTGAATCCCAAGGAGGTCCTATCATTCTATCTCAGGTATGTACCATTTAGGTTGTTCGACACGAAAACTGTTTCTTTATTCATGGAAGAGAAGATTCTTAGTTGATCACAACCTTGGTAAATGCTAATCAGGAGAAACAACAAACAAGCAGGTTTGTTAATCTAATTTCTCTATTCTGGTTCTGATTTGCCAGATTGAGAATGAGTATGGACCAGCTGAGAAAAAACTCGGAGCAGCTGGCGAGTCTTACTTAAAGTGGGCTGCTGGAATGGCAGTGGGATTAGACACAGGGGTTCCATGGGTAATGTGCAAACAAGATGATGCACCTGACCCCATTGTAAGTAGTAATTCTTCAAGTATATGTGAGCAACAGGCTTTAGAGTTCCATGATCTTTCCTATTAACTTACTTTTTGACCATCTATAGGTTAACACGTGCAATGGCTTTTATTGTGACACCTTTTTACCAAATAAACCTTACAAGCCTACCCTGTGGACTGAGGCCTGGAGTGGCTGGTAAGTGGTAAATATTACTAAATAAGTTCATGATGACTCATGATCAAACTTGTGTCCATCTCTTGTATCCAATGATTTCTGATTTCTTGTTATCTTCCCGTGCGGGAGAAGGTTCACAGAATTTGGTGGGGCGAGGAATCACCGTCCTGTTCAGGATCTGGCATTTGCAGTTGCTCGTTTCATACAAAGGGGTGGCTCTTTTGTTAACTACTACATGGTAGGCAACTTGATTGAGGATAAATCAATATTGTACTTTTAACTTCCTGATTTTGACCTACTTGTACTTGTTACAGTTCCATGGAGGAACAAACTTTGGGCGCACGGCCGGTGGTCCTCTCATTACAACTAGTTATGACTATGATGCTCCTATTGATGAATTTGGTGAGAAAATCCATAGCTTTTACTGTCTCATTATAGCATAATTTTGAACTTCCGAACTTATTGCACCTGCTTAGTTGCATTGCTCTATGATAGTCTTTTTTTTGGTATTATATGCAAGTTTGACTAGAAATTAAGCAACTCTTCAGGTCTGCTAAGAGAACCTAAGTATAGCCACTTGAAGGAGCTTCACAAGGCTATAAAAGCGTGCGAACCAGCTTTGGTTTCTTTGGATCCTACCACCACTACTTTGGGAAGCTCCCAGGAGGTCATTCCTCTTATGCATCTCTTTTTCATATAATCAGTGATTCTCATATATTTTCATGAGTGTTGTACCTCTTGTTTTTGTTCTCATTATCTCACTGATTGTTTCAGGCTCACATATTCTCGGCCAAAAGTGGTAACTGTGCTGCCTTTCTTGCAAACTACAATAGCAATTCTTCTGCAAAAGTGGTGTTCAATGGTAGGAGCTATAGTCTTCCTCCTTGGTCCATTAGCATCCTTCCAGACTGCAAAAATGTAGTCTTTAATACTGCAAGAGTAAGCTTCAATTCACATTTTGAGTCCTGTTAAATCTGCCATATTCTAAATGCTCCATTGCCTTTTGAAGTTGGTTTGCTGTTTTAACTGTCACTGACATAGATCAATCTATGACCATGAAGGTTGGAACTATAGCGACACGCCTGAAAATGTTACCCACCGACACTCAACCTCATTCGTGGGAGACTTATGGCGAAGATATGTCAGCTTTGGAGGACAGTTCAACCTTCACAGCTGTTGGACTTCTGGAGCAGTTAAATATCACAAGAGATATTAGTGATTATTTGTGGTACAAAACCAGGTGAGGTGATTCCTTAGTTTGCATTTACATGCTTTGCATCTTCCATTTCAACCCCTGCTTGATAATTAACTTTGAATGTTGAATCCAGCATTGACATTGATCCATCAGAATCATTCCTACATGGAGGGCAAAAGCCTAATCTCTTCGTGCAATCGAGGGGTCACGCAGTACACATTTTTGTAAATGGAATTCTATCAGGTAAGGTGTCAATGTCGTCCACTGTTCATTCATTTTAGCTGAAACTTTCTAAGCATTTCTTACTACAACTATGCAGGATCAGCATACGGTACGCGCCAGAATATGAGAATCAAATTCAATGGACCTGTAAACCTTGTTGCCGGAACAAACACAATTGCCCTCCTAAGCATAGCTGTTGGATTACCTGTTAGTAATAACTTTTCTTTCTCTGGACTATCAAGTTGATGAAACCTGATTCTTTCGCCTTCATTTGCGACGCGGTCGACTTGTCTAGTCTATATACATATGCACTAACTCTTAAAGTGTCAAATAATTCATCATGCAGAACAGTGGGATACATTATGAGAGCTGGATTCTAGGAGTTACAGGGCCAGTTTTTGTTCATGGTCTGGACCATGGCAACAAAGACCTATCATGGCAAAAATGGACATACAGGGTACAACTCGAAACAGAATTATCAATCTTCTCAGTTAGATGCAAATGTGACTGACATTAGCTTAATTATCTATCTTCAACACAGGTAGGCTTAAAAGGAGAGTCAATGAATGTAGCATCAGAAAGTGGTGTGTCCTCAGTTGAATGGACATCGAGTTCGTTAGTCACCAAAGATCAGCAGCCACTGAGGTGGTACAAGGTAAGAAGCATCAGCAACATGTAACACGGTTGTATCTCGTGACTCTTCCGAAATTGATTTTGAAACATGCATGCAGGCATATTTTGAGGCTCCAGCAGGGAATGAGCCTCTAGCATTGGACATGAGGAGGATGGGGAAAGGACAAATATGGATCAATGGGCAAAGCATAGGGAGATACTGGACGATTAATGCCAATGGTAATTGCGGCATTTGCAAATATTATGGATTATACAAAACTTCAAAATGCCAACTTGGTTGTGGGAAACCCACCCAGAGATGGTACCATGTGCCCAGGTCCTGGTTGAGACCAACCCAGAATTTGCTGGTTTTATTTGAAGAATTGGTTGGCGACGCATCACAGATCAAGCTATTCAAAAAATCATCGGCCTAAGGAAGAAAGGAAGGAATTACTGTTCTTCATGATCCTAATAAGATTTTGATAATTGTAATTAATCTTTCTGTCGATTTATTTAGCCATTTGATTAATAATTATTGGGTTAGCAGAGTTCTAGGTGGACTATGTTTTCCTTCTTTAAATTTTCTTTTTTTGGTCCCTTTTTAATGTATGAAGAAGAAGAAGAAGAACAGGATAAGTGACAAAAATGTTTCTGTTGGTCTAAAATTATAGTATAATTAATTTTCACTACTTCTACTTATGTTATATGTATTTTTCAAAATAGTAAAGATGGTTTTGACTTTGTCCTCCAATAAGTTCATTCAGTGTTTTGTATTTTTCAAAATGAAGATGTATTTCGTCCAAAAAATATACATACTTCCTTTGATCCAAAATAAAAGTCGTTTTAAAGAATTAACAATTCTTCAGTATTAAATTAAACTAAGTAAATGTGTTTTTATCATTTAAATGGATTCTCAATGTATTCTTAATTTGTTTGAAAAACTTTAAAACAACTTTTATTTTGGACCGAGGAAGTATATATATCGAAAAAATAGAGATTATAAGTAGTGAAAGTCCAGAAGGATTGAAGTTGTTAAGCAATTAGGAGAGGGATCAGCGGCAGTACTATATAACTAAAGTTTTGAGTCATTCTCAAACCGTAATTGACTGAAAACTGAAAAAAAAATTTAAAAAAATGGCATCATCGGGGGAAGGAGGAAAAGTGATCAGTCTGAAATCTGCTCAGGAATGGGAAGAGCAACTCCAGAAGGCTAACGACGCCAAGAAACTGGTATGTTTTATGTTTATATTCGATTGAAAACTATGATTAGGGGCTTCTTGGATCTTTCAAAATTCATCAACTTGTATGTATTAATTCAGGATTTCTCCGTAGTGATTTGATTTTTAGAATGAAAAATTCGAATTCCATCCGATGCGATGATGAAAATTGAAAAGTTTGTTAATTAGGGTTACGATTGATGATGAATTTAGGTGGTGATAGATTTTTCGGCATCATGGTGTGGACCTTGCCGTCTTATGAACCCAGTTTTGGATGAGTTAGCCAGGAAACATCCCCAAGCCACTTTTCTCAAGCTCGAAGTTGATCAACTCAAGGTACTATGAATTCAATAATCTAAGAGTCGTGTTTCAAATTGTACTTTTAAATACGAGTTTATAATTGCAGTGTGTTGCTCAACAATGGGGATTGGAGGCTATGCCGACTTTTGTGGTGATGAAGGAAGGAAAAGTAGTTGAAAGATTCACCGGCGCTGAAAAGGAGAGGCTCATTCAAGCCGTCACCAAACACTTGTAATTTTTCAAAGCTTGAGTTAGTCTCCGAGTTTAGTTTATGCAGGCGACACTGTTCTTTTCACGTCACGTCATGATTTGATTTAGTAGTACGGACGGTACTCCCAAATTAACCTAATATCATCACAAATTCAGGCAAGCTTTAAGGTAGCACATTGCATTTATTCAGAATTGTGTTGTTTACCCTAAACAGACATAACTGCTGCAGCATGCTTAGTAATGGTCGACTGAAGTGCCTCCAACAATTTTGTCAACCTCCTTACCATCCTTGAGGAAGATAAATGTTGGCATCACCTCTACTTTATACTCATCTGCAACATCCTGAAAACACGAAAGATCACGAGCAAGCAAGCAAGATAAATAAACAAGAAATGGAATAAGACGAAGAAATCCATCCACCTTGGGTTCATCCATGTCCACTTTGAGAAATGTGACCCCGTAAATTTTTTGCCTATATAATGTAACACAACCTATATAATGTAACACAAAAGCCAAAATTGCTTAACCATTCTCATAATGCCTTTCAAAATACTTCATAACTCATACAAAGTCTACATCTTTTTTCCCTTGTAAGGACCAAGCATTTTACATTCTAACCATAGACTGCAAAATACCTTGTATAAATAAGACTTTCCAAATCCTTAGTACAAAAAGCAGCAGTCTTTGAAGCAAATCAAAGTAGGAAAATTTCAAGGAAGCGAAAAACCAAGCATTCAAAATCAAAAGTAAAAGGAAGCAATGGACAATTTGACATAACAAGGTTAAATTGAATACACACAAATGGACAAGGCAGACCTAATCCTAAACAATAAAAAAAAATTCTGAAAAGAAAGTATGAAGAATCTTAATACCAGCTTCTTGGATTCAAGGCCCTTCTGGAACTGATCCTTCCATTGCTTAATGGTATGGCAGCAAATGACTTGTCCATCTTCAGCCATCTCTCCGACCAGATTTCACAAGATTGGAGTATTTCTTTTTGCTTTCTTTCTACGCTCATGCCTCTCGATGAAGCAGCTAATAGCCCCTCTATATAGGGTATACAGGAAAAACATTTGGACACTAGGGGCCTGTTCTTCTGCTAGTTCTGAGACCAGGTTTCAGAACCAGTTCTCAGCCCTAGTGGGTCTCAGTCCAGTTTTTAAGAAACACAGTTTTGAGACCTGGTTTTAGCCCCAAGTCTAAGACCCAACAGAAGAACATGGTTTCTTTTTGCTTTCTTTCTACGTTCATGCCTCTCGATGAAGCAGCTAATAGCCCCTCTATATAGGGTATACAAGATAAACATTTGGACACTAGGGGCCTGTTCTTCTGCTAGTTCTGAGACCAGGTTTCAGAACCAGTTCTCAGCCTTAGTGAGTCTCAGCCCAGTTTTTAAGAAACACAGTTTTGAGACCTGGTTTCAGCCCCAGGTCTAAGACCCAGCAGAAGAACATGGTTCTCAGCACAAATTTTTCCAAAATGTCTTTTTCCATTTATTTAAAACCCTAATATTCCCAACACCCCTAAAACTCGCTTTCAATTATTTTATAAAATATGTTAAAATAGAAACAAGCGAATGATTTTTTCAAAAATTATATTAAATAAAAGAATAGAATCATCTGTCACGGTATAATAGTCGTGCGTAAGCCATATTGAATTTGTTGTTCTGGAAATATTCATTTCGCACAGTCACACAATTTTCCCATATTCATTAACAAACTAATAACGTTCAACTTAACTCAAAATTACCATAAATAACAAACTAAATTTGCCGAACAAGTAAACAACAGTGCCAACACGCTAATTATCGTCACAGATTGCAGAAATCCAAAAAAAAATACATCCCTTCCAAACAAGATGTGATCCTTTGCCCTTTTTTCACAATCATAACAGCAATAAAATACAATAGAACTCAGCAATATTTCAGCACCAAACAGCAACCAAATCATCCCAAAAAAGGGAGTTTATCCAAATGGCAATTAAAATAAAGGTATGTGTTCAAAGTTCATTAGGAAAAAAATGCGGAAATGCAGGGCAAGACAACCAGGATTCAGCACAAAAGTTAAGCACCAAACAGCAACCAAAATCAGCCCACAAAGTTCATTTTCCGAATCCAAACAAGATGTGATCCTTTGCCCTTTTTTCACAATCATAACAGTAATAAAATGCAATAGAACTCAGCAAGATTTCAGCACCAAACAGCAACCAAATCATCCCAAAAAAGGGAGTTTATCCAAATGGCCACAGCTTTAAGGTATGTGTTCAAAGTTCATGAGGCAAAAAATGCAGAACTGCTAGTAAAGGAAAGTAGTTATCAGAAATGTGCTTTCAGTTATTCATCTGCTGCATCATTTGAGGTCAGTTCTGCACGAACTGACCTCGAACCCGAGGCCGCTCTTCTGGCTAGTCTCTTTCTATTCTGATACAAAACCTGATGAAAAAACAACGTGAGGAAAACGATAGGCATCTGGAAATCAAACAGCATTTTAGAACTAGAAGCAGAAAAACCTCAACTTTTCTATTTCTAAGGTTTATATGCTATCATTTACAACTGCAAGAGTCAAGACTGATCTACCACCATGTCTGACTATGAATGATGCCTATGGTCCTCCTATCATATGGATTTATGCAGCAATTTACCACTCTTTCTTATTCCCCCACCAAAGTAGCTAAAATAGTTAACCACAACAGACCCCGACACCCGCAACTGTTAGTCAGCTAAAATCTTCAACCCTTCATGTTGTTTAACTTTCCTCTCTCAATCTTAGTCATCTGCTACACATTCCACTATGTTTTTTTTTCAATTTACAAGAGAAAAAGGCCTGAAGCACCAATGATAAAATTTTCCTTCTAAATCATTTGAAACAATCCAAGACTAATGTTTAGTACCAAAAATCTATGCAAACAAAAGTTGTTTTTGAAAATCACTCAAAGCTGCCCGTCAATAAGCTTTTGTCAAAGTTTAATAAGCTAAACCATAAGCAAAGAAGAAAAGCTTAAACAGCTTCCAAGCAAGTATAATCAACTACAGCTTATTTAAGGCAATGAGACAAGACCACAGTAGAGATTAGATAGGAGTCTTGATTCAGATGAGCACCAAATGGATAAATGTTGATAGCAAAATATGGGTTGGTATATAATTGGCTACCTTTTTCTTAAAGCATCTCTCCTTCCTCTTCTCGCGGAACTTCAATAAAGCGGCTTCTCTATGTGCTAATCTGTTCTCATTAACTATGTTCCCAAAGCCACCTCCGTGAGCATCTCTACTTTCATTTGTCCCATCTAAAGCTTCACTTTCTCCATTAATCAATCCGGTATTCCAGGAAACATATTTTTTCCCCAAACATGCAGGATTTCATACAAAAAACAGCACACAATTGCCTCGAATCTCATATAATAAAACACAGATTTTTTCACAAGTGAAAACAACACCCGCAAATAAATCAACTAACACAAATGCGTCCAATGTATTGCAGAAATCCGAAGCTATGTTTAGCTTGAATTACCTTTGAAGAGGACGAAGAGGACAAGGCTGGCAAATGCTTGACCGTGGCTGGTTCACAACACCCCTGGACCTCCGGTTCAATATGGCTGCTGTGCGTCTTATTATCCAACGACAGAGAATTCAACCGCGTTTGTGAAGTTTCCCGATTCCGTGTGCAATGATCTCGGCCGGAACACCTTCTCTACAACCCAAGCCGTCGGTTCCCACAAATTTCTGTGTTCCAATTTCTCCCTGAACCCTAGACCCCTAAATTGGGATGAAAACCTTCAGAGTGGAACCGATTCACCGAATGTTTAGCGGAGAGCAAAAGGGATCGACGTCACCGGCACAGCAGAAACTTCGACTCCATATCGCGGTCGCCGATAACCCGGGAAGGATTGGGGAGGAAACGGAAGAGAAGAGGCCACAGATTTTACTGGTTTGCGCTACACGCAGAACCTCTCAGACCCGGGGAAAGAACGGACGCGGCTGTGGTATCTGTTCTAATATAGGGACTAAGACCCAGTGCAAAGATAGACCGAAAAGAAACATTGGATTGAGCCCAATTCAACATATTTTTGGGTCTCAGACCCAAAAACATGCTAAACCTACCCAACAGAAGAACTAGATTTTTGAAGGCGACACTCTAGATATTTTGACATATGCCTCGCCAGAAGAGCATTAGCTTTTTTCTTTTTTCTTTTTTTTTTTCTAGATTAATTACATTTACCTCCCATAAAACTTGAAATTTTTTTTATCAATACCCTAAAATTTGGGGATATTATATTCTCATTTCTTTTTCACTTAAGAGAGATCCATGGGGTAGTACGGCCAAAGTTTTGTGTTTATCGTTTTTACTTTTCATATATTTACTAATATAATTATGAGTAGCAAATCGAAATTAGCATAAACAAAACACCATGTAAGTATGGAATCCCAAATTAACATTATTCTTTGAAAATCACCAGAAATTCAGACATTACATTACATGAACCATGAAGTTTATAAGGTAGCAAACTACACCTACAACTTCATGGAAACCTCACACTATATCTATAAAACAGCATCAACCCATAAGAAAGTGCATTTATTCAAAAGATGTTGGAAGTTCTATCAAGCTGAAACTGAAAGGGGAGCAGTACTAGCACTCCTGCAGTTCCTCCTCCTTTGCACCTGCAAATTTGTGCACCACTTTACCTTCCTTGAAGAAGAGAAATGTTGGCATGGCCTCCACTTCCCACTCCTCAGCAACAGCCTGCCAAACAAAAGTGGATACATAAGCACAAATGATCATGAGCAATTCCAGTACCAAAAGGGTAATAAAAAGATTTGATCTTTGAAATCCACCTTGAGTTCATCCACGTCCACTTTTAGAAATATGACATTCGTATGGTTCTTGGCAAACTCTGCCAGAATTGGGGCAATAAAACGGCAGGGTGGACACCAAATCAACCACAACCTATAATTTCAAATGTTAGTTACAGATCAGGAACACAAAATACAAAGAAACTATACAACACAAGTATGAAACAACGATCAGAATTGGGAACACACATCTGCAGCATTCTTTTCCCTGTTATAATTGACAGCTAAAATTGCTCAGGCAGACCATATAGATCAGTGCATCAACAGAAAGTAATGACTTCCCAAATTCCAAATCTTTAGTCGGAAAAAGCAGCAGTCTTTGAAGTAAATCGAAGTGAGAAACTTTCAAGTACTAAAACAGTAAAACCTCAGGGTTAGGTTTACAGAGCAAAATACCAAACATTCAAAGTTATCAAGGAAGCAATTGACAAATACAAGGTTAAATTGAATCCACAGCAAGGAAAAAAGCAGAGCTAACAATAACACATCATAGCAACCCAAATCCACACCTAACCCTAAACCCAGCAAAAAAACAAGCAGATTAACAAGATCACTGCTTTGAAGAAGAATAAAACCTCCAAAAAGTATCACAAAAGAAAGGATGAAGAATCTTAAACAGAAATAATACCAGCTTCTTGGATTCAATGCCCTTCTGGAACTGATCCTTCCGTTGCTCAATGGTATGGCAGCCAATCACTTGTCCCTCTTCTGAAGCCATATTTCCGTCCAGATACACAACCTAGCTTTTTCACAAGATATTATTTCTTCTTTGCTTTCTTTCAACGCTGATGCCTCTCAAAGAAGCAGATAATAGCCCCTGGACCGGACGGAGACGGAGTGAGAAGGGGGAGGGACCAGAGGAGACGGAGAGAGATAGGACCTAGGGGTTCTAAAAAAAAAAACTCTCAAGGTCAAAGTTCTCTGGGAAAAAGAGAAAAAAAAAAAAAACAGTGTTATTACTTTATAAAACAGTGTTGTTATAGCTTAAAAACAAGTGTTGCACTAGCTTAAAAAAGTATTGGATTAGCCTAAAAGTGTCGCACCAGCTTTAAGAAAAGTGTTGCACTACCCTTTAAAAAAAACGTTACAGTAACCTCTAAAAACAAAGTGTTGCACTACGTTAAAAAATGTGTTGCAATAACTTAGAAAAGTTGCAGTTGCCTTAAAAAGTGTCGCACTAGTTTAGAAAATGTGTTGCAGTTACCTCAAAAGGGTAACACTATCCTTAAGAAAGTGCTGTCCTAGACTTTAAAAAAACCATTGCACTTGCCTAAAAAGTGTTGCACTAGCCTAAAAAATGTAGTCGCCAAAAAAGTGTTGCACTCGTCTAAAAAAGTGTTGCACCACCCTGAGAAAAGTGATGCAATAACTTTTTTTAAAAAAGTTGTAGTGGCCTAAGTGTTGCACTAGGCTCAAAATGATGTTGTCTTAACTATCCAACCAAAGACAACAATTTATAAAGGTATGACAAATTGTAAAAAAGTGTTCATTAAACTAGAATAGCTTCACTTTTCTTTTAAGGGAGAGTTTATTCTATTGTAACATTTTTAAAAGTGTAACCTATCAAGTAAGACCATCCTCAACCGTTGCCAAAATGGCAACGGTTGTGTCTAACGGGTGGGGAATGGCATGTAATCACAGCGGAGATGAATTTGACGCCATTCCCCAACCGTTGCTATCTTCCGCTACTATAATCACAGCGGAGATGAATTTGACGCCAGAAATGGCTCCAGCTTCTGGCATATTATTATTTTATTCTGTTTTTTTTTTTAAACTTTAAAAGATGAGTTTTTTTTTATTAGTTTCTATAATTACTTAAATATATTAATTAATTTATGATAATTAAATACTGTGAATAGTTCAATTTTTTTCATAATTTTATTTTTCAAATTAAATGACTTTTCTATTTGAAATTATAAATGTTAATAAACTACAATTATTAATAGACTAAAAAATATTAAAAATTAATTTTTAGTAAAAATACAATAATTTAAATTGAATAATATTGTAATAAAAATAAAAAACTTCACACATTCATTAATGGAGGAGAAAATTAATACAAGAACAAAATACATTCATACTAAAACAATAATTAAAACGGAAAATAAAAACATACAACAAACATAACAATAGTTAATACCATACAACAATGAGACGAAAATATTTTAATACTCCGGTAAATTGCTCCCAGATCCGTCGTAGTTTCGGAAAAAACCGCCATACGCAACTTGTTGAGCCTGTGCTAATTTTCGTTCACGCTGTTTGGCTATTATTGTATTTTGCTTGGCTCTCCAGTATTCATGCACGTTTGGATCTGCAAATGAATTCAAGTCTATTTTCATGGTTTTGTTGTTTTCTTTCTCCTCTATAAGAGCTAGTCTTCTATTCTCTACATCAATTTTCTTTTGGGTAGAGGCCTCCACCATTCTCGCCATTTGTTCATTCTTTTTCATGATTTGTTCGTCTGACAAATCTGAATGTTTATCCGCTTTCTTTTTCATTTTGGCTTGTTTTACTCCAATAGGACATTTAGAAGACGATCCACCACTGTCAGAATCCAAATTAATAGAAAATTGAGATAAATTGGGAGAGAAAGGTGGGGTTGGATAGTCGGGGGTGGGAGCTTCGGAGTCCGAGGAGACGATATTCGTAGTTTTCTTCTTAGTCTTCGGTTGGGAATCAGTTTTGCTAGCTTCTAACTGTAAGAATCGCCTCATTACGTCCCACACATGATCAAATTTGAATGACCCTTTTTTGGTATGTTCTGCATATAATTGTTTCGCTTCATCCATCTGCAAAGAAATTTTATCTTTCACTAATAATCCTAATAAAATGTATTCATAATATTTTAAGATACGAAACTTAAATTGTAAAAACACTCACAATATTTTGTTCCGATGCACCTCTACGGTGCAAATTTTCGACGCTGTTGACGTATCCTTGTAACTTCTTCACCGCTCGCATGATAGTGTGGATTCGATTTTTCACGGAGCATTGGTTGCGTTCCGACCAATTTTCATTCTTACTGGCATTATATTGGTTGGTTATACGACCCCAAAACTCTTGGGAACTTTGATACCTACCCGTTATTGGGTCTTGTGCAATTTCCATATGACACCTACACAAGAGAACATCTTCAGGAACAGTAAATCCTCCGCCTCGAGAAGTCATTTTTTGTAACTAGAACTGTGGAAGGAGAAAGGAAAGAACAAGAGAGAATAACCTACAAGTTCATCAATTGAGGATAGAAAATGTGGTGGGTTTTGCACGGGTATATATAGCCCAATTGGAGGTGGATTATGAAATCTATTTGGAGATTATTGTCCGTATGATGGATTGCCTGCAAAAAAGCAGCCATTAGATTTAGATTGCCTTATCTATCATTTTCCATCGACGTGTCACATTCCTATTGGTTGATGGATTTCAGCATTATTACAACCGTTTGATCAATTTAGGACTCGCAACAACTATTGGATTCATTATTTCCTTATCAACAATCCTATCGTCCACGTGTCACGATGTTATTTGTCTTAAGATTTCATCCTTATCACAGCCGTCAGATTAATTTTCCGCTAATCTCAACTGTTCACTTCACATCCGCATTGTGATTCACCTCATCATCCACGTGTCTTCATCTCTTTCATCTGGCGGATTTCATCATTTCCATGACCGTTTGATATATTTCACCAAATCAACAACCTTATCATTATTTTTTTTATAAATACCAACATTAGTTATACATTCCAATCATCCCCTACTCAACACGTTTTATGCAAAATATCATCCCTCATTTTTCGTTTCTCCACAATATTCAGAAAATATGAATTTCAACGTCGAAGGGCTATGAAATGTTAGTATTGAGAAATCATCTTCCGATGATGAGTTTGATACTCCAATCAATTTCGGTGATGAAGAGGCAATGATTGAAGAGATGATCGAAAACCAAAACATTCTCAGGGAGCGTCGTCGTAATCAACAATCCAATCGACGTACCCATGGTGGCTCAACTCTAGGACATAGAGTGATCAATCGTGATCGTGTTAATGCAGAAAATATTCTAATCCGTGATTATTTTGCAGAAAATCCGTTGTACCCTTTGCATATATTTCGCCGGCGATTTCATATGTCCCAGCCGCTATTCTTACGTATCATTGATGCGGTACAAAATCATGACATTTACTTCCAACAACGAAAGGATGTAATGGGTAAGTTTGGACTTTCAACTTTGCAAAAATGCACAGCGGCTATTCGAGTTTTGGCTTATTCGAAAGGAGCGGATGCCTTCGATGAATATCTTAAAATCGGGGAGTCGACTATACTTGAATGTGCTAAAAGGTTTTGCAGGGCCATTGTTGAAATTTTTTCAGGTACCTATCTAAGATCACCTAATGCAAATGACATTGTTAGACTTTTGTATATTGGTGAGCAACGCGATTTTCCCGGGATGTTGGGCAGTTTGGATTGTATGCATTGGAAATGGAAAAATTGTCCAACGGGATGAGCCGGACAATATTCGGGTCGTAGCGGAGCACCAACAATTATTCTTAAAGCTGTAGCGGATTACGATCTGTGGTTTTGGCATGCTAATTTTGGTATGTCGGGAGCTAACAATGACGTTAATGTCCTCGATTCTTCCAATTTGTTTTCCAATCTTGAACAAGGTATTTCTCTTCCCGCTCATTACACAATTCAAGGAAAAGAATATAATATGGGTTATTATCTAGCTGATGGCATATATCCAAAATGGTCAACCATTGTCCAGTCTATTCACAACCCGCATACACCAAAGATGCAACATTTTACCAAAATGCAAGAGGCATGTAGAAAAGATGTGGAGCGTGCTTTTGGCGTTTTACAAGCACGTTTTCATATCGTTAGAAATCCAGTACGATATTGGGATAAAGAAATGTTACGAGATGTAATGTCAGCTTGCATTATCATGCACAATATGATAATTGAGGATGAGCGTGACCTATCTACGCCAGTTATTACCGGACCGATTTCCCAACCCGACATTGAACTTGATATGGTGGAGGATGACAACGAACGGTTTCAAAACTATCGAAACCGATTTAGGGAAATAAGAGATAAAAATGCCCACATTGCCCTTCGTAACGCACTCATTGAACACTTGTGGGAAAAGTATTCTAATGCCTATTATTGAAGTTTTTATTTTTATTTATGCATTGTTCGTATTGTAATTGTTGTTTTTAATGTAGTGCGATGTATTCCCAATATTATTGTGTTTTTTTACAAATTTTCCTATGTTTTATTAAATAGTTATTGAATTGAATTATTATTTTATTCCGCAATTTTATTGTTTTGTACAACTTTTTTTTACATTTTATGACAAGCGAAGAATAAAATTATAAAGAACTTTTATTCTTAAAATGATAGTATTAACAATAAATATTTAAGGACATTTATTTAAATGCATAAAGATTAACAAAAGCATTAAAATAATAATATTCATAAATGGCATTAAAAATGACATCAACCATTGATCTCTCACCATGGTTGATGCCATTATAAATGCCAATTTTGGCATTTAATGCTAAAAATGACATTCATGTTGGAGATGCTCTAAGTCCCTCCGATTGAACCTAAGGGTCAAGTATTGTTGTACTACTGCTCCGAAAGTCTATACTTATTCCTAGGTTATAATTTCTAATAATAATAATAAGATCCCTACATAACATAATCAAGGGATTTTTTCCCTAAATATTTATTTTGGGGGAAAAAATTACCAAAATAGACAATTTTATTTTTTCATTCCCAAAGTATAAAAAACGAAGTTGGGAGATTCGTTTTCATTGAAAACGAATTTCCCAACTTCATTTTCTTCAAGAATAACACAAAAAAAATAAATAAATAAAAAATCTTCAAAGAAAACGAATTCACGGAATTCGTTTTTCAAAGAAAACGAATTCCGTGAATTCGTTTTCTTTGGAAAACGATTTCAAATGAATTCCTTCCTTCTTTTTTTTTTATTAATTTCAAATTAATTTTTTCATTTTTTGTTTTTTTTTATTAATTTCATTAATTCAAAAGAACCCCCATAATTCATTTTTGAGTTATAATGAAAAAAAATAAAATATAATTATATAACTGAAATTTTAAATTATAATTTAATAAAATTTTAGAAGAAATAATTTACGACATTTTTTGAAATACATAAAATCTCTGTATAAATGAATTTGGGGAATTTATTTATCTTTAAAAATTTAGTCACACATTTATGTTTTAAAAATAATTAATTCCATTAAAAACAAAACTCATAAATTCGTTTCTCTTAAAGAGAAATAACATTAGACCGATATTGATGTTTTCATTTTTAATTGTTTTTAGTTTAAATGAGCTTACATAATGAATACTAGTGGGATTAGGCAGGCGCGATAACATAGAAAATGGAGAGAATAAAGAAGACAAACTTAGAAATTTTTTATAACAACTCAAAAACGATTTACGGGGGTTCGTTTCGAAAACCCTAAAATTTATTTTTCATTAAATAATATTTATTTTTTAAAAATGAATAAAAAATTAGAAATATGTTGGTGAACCGTTTTCAATGAAAATAATTATTTAATTTTAAAAAAATTTGTTTAAATATAATTATTTTTATTTATTTTAAAAATCATTTTAGTGAAATTCGTTTCTTAATGAAATTAATAAAAAACAAAAAAAAGAAAAAATTAATTATGTGTTTATTAACAAAAAAGAAAAAATTAAAAAAAAAATCATTTTAGTAATTAACAATTACTAAAAAACAAAAATTCAGAAAACAAATTTCATGCATTCGTTTTCAAAAGGAAACGAATGCATGGAATTCGTTTTCAAAAGAATTTTTCTTTTTTTTTTGGTTAGTTTAGAAGAAAACGAAGTTGGGAAATTCGTTATGAAAACGAATCTCCCAAATTAGTTTTCTATAGTTTGGGAATTTCAATTTTTTTTTGTTTGTTTTGGTAATTTTTTTTCCCAAAATGAATATTTAGGTAAAAAAATCCATAATCAAGTTTATGAATAACTTAGAAAATGTTAAGAAAATAAGCCAAAACTCAAAGCAAACATTACTTTGAGACACAGCTGGCTCAAATTACAATATCACCATGCACAAAAAACTAATGTTCTTCACTAGAAACTACAATTTTGTGAAAATACTAATCAATTTTCCCTAACAACCTAATGTTCTTCGCTAAAGAACATATAAACGAAAAACCCCAATCAAACGAAAATACATTACATTACAACTTTAACTTTAAATGAGGAAACAAAATTAGCCCACTGAAAAGGGTCTAAAAGCTATCCATTTTGAGAAGTAATATGGAATCCCAAATTAACATTATCATGAACAAGGACCAGAATTCAGGAATTCAATTATTCTTAGAAAATCACCACAAATTCAGACATTACATCACAAGAACCAGGAAGTTTAAAGTAGCACAGCCACACCTACAACTTCATGAGAACCTTACACTATCTATATAACAACACCAACCCATAAGAAAGTGCATTTATTCAAAAGATGTTGGAAGTTCTATCAAGCTGAAACTGAAAGGGGAGCAGCAGCATGCTCCTGAATGGTCTTCTCCAGCTGTACCTTGTCTGCACCCACAACTCTGTGCACCTCTTTACCTTCCTTAAAGAAGAGAAATGTTGGCATGGCCTGCACTTCCCACTCCTCTGCAACAGTCTGCCAAACAAAAATGGATACATAAACACACAATTATTCAAGAGTTACCAAAAGGATAACAAAAAGATTTGACCTTTTTGCCAACAGAGGAACAAGTGGAATAAGATTCAGAAATCCACCTTGAGTTCATCCACGTCCACTTTCAGAAATATGACATTCGTATATTTCTTGGCACAATCTGCCAGAATTGGGGCGATAAATCGGCAGGGTGGACACCATGAGGCAGTAAAATCAACCACAACCTATAATGTGAAATGTTAGTTACAGATCAGGAACACAAAATGCAAAGAAGCTATACAGCAGAAGTATGGAACAACTATCAGAACTGGGAGCACACATCTGCAGCACTCCGCTTTTATAATTGACAGCTAAAATTGCTCAGGACAGACCATATAGATCAGTGCATCAACAGAAAGAAATGGCTTTCCAAATTCCAAAATCTTTAGTTCAAAAAAGCAGCAGTCTTTGAAGTAAATCAAAGTGGGAAACTTTCAAGTACTAAAACAGTAAAACCTCAGGGTTAGGTTTACAGAGTAAAATACCAAACATTCAAAGTTATCAAGGAAGCAATTGACAAATACGAGGTTAAATTGAATCCACGGCAAGGAAAAAGGCAGAGCTAACAATAACACATCATAGCAACCCAAATCCACACTTAACCCTAAACCCAGAAAACCAAAAAAAAAAAAAAAAAAACAGCAGATTAACAAGATCACTGCTTTGAAGAAGAATAAAACCTCCCAAAAGTATCACAAAAGAAAGTATGAAGAATCTTGAACAGAGATTATACCAGCTTCTTGGATTCAATGCCCTTCTGGAACTGATCCTTCCATTGCTCAATGGTATGGCAGCCAATCACTTGTCCCTCTTCTGAAGCCATTTTCCCGTCCAGATACAACCTAGCTTTTTCACAAGATATTATTATTTCTTCTTTGCTTTCTTTCAACGCTGATGCCTCTCAAAGAAGCTGATAATAGACCCCATATATAGGGAGAAAGAAAAGCATTGTTTGACCGTTTTTCACGTGTGCCACATCAGAAAGGTCACAGGAAAGCATAATCCAAAGTCCTTTTTTCTCAAACTTTTGTTTAATGCCACTAAGACTTGTGGTAGTCATAAATTCAGAAAAATAAATTTATCATATCATATCAAAGTCACATTAAAAATAAAAATTTATCAATTTTTATAAATTTATCTCTAACAACAATAAATTTAGAAAAACAACTTTAGTACGGGTCCTACTAATAAATAACTCTATATATATTTATTTATAATTATAATTTATCGACTATATTCAATTATAAATTTATTTTAATTGGGTAAAATTACATAATTTAATAAAACTCATGAAAAAAAATATATATAAAAACTTGATTAGAGAGATGAATGATTTGGATGAAGAGTAAAAAAATTTTAAAATGAATAGGTATTTATAACAAAATAAATAGTAAGAAAAAAATTTTGAAAAAAGAAAAACAATGCAGCGGAAAAAACCAAAAGTCAAATGAGGAAAAAAATTAAAAATAAAACAAGCAGTTGAACGGCTATAAAAAAAAGGAAAGAAAAAAAAAGTGTGGAATCCACACAATTGCATAAACTCGGCTTCTGAAATCAAAAATTGGATTTATGACATGGATAAATTGAGTGGTGGGTTTGACCACTCCCACCACCCTAAGAAGTAAGAAGGGTTTAATTAGTGCAAATGTACAACAATTTGGGATTAATCTTGTTGTGACGTGTGGTCATAGATCAGCGAAAGAGAAACGTCTTTATCTTGACCATTCATTCGCAGCAATGTTTTAATTTTATGTTCTTTTTGCGTACGTTGTTTAAGCCTTAAGGACGAGGCAGGTGACGTCTGGAATTTTTTGCCGACTAATTGTGTCGACATCCCTTACGATATCTACTATGCTCGCCGTGTCTATTCCATGCGTACGCGGCCTTTCATATATATATATATATCCAAATTAAATGTAACAAGGACTCTGAGAATGAGAAGAATGAAACTTCTAAATAGGCAGAACTAACAGAAGTAAGAATCGAACTTCGACGCTAACTCACTGCTACATACTATAATCTTAAAATGATAGAATAACAACTATTACTAGTAATGGTGGTAATGAAAGATTATCATAACTATTTATGAAGCTTTTATTATTATCTTTTTATGATGGTTGATTTATTAAATTTCAGTGAACTTATATCTTTTCTATTATGATTCTCAATGTATTACAAATCAAGTTATAATTCCTGATTTCGTTTCAAATAAAAAATTAGAATGCATGATTGCATCTCCCTGGCATAAAGAGGTATATGGGCCATTCTCAGATAAGTAAATTGCCATGGACCCTCTTGATCCTTACATAAATTAAATATTTAATTACGGTATGTCGGAAAATCCCAAATTGGGCCTGAGTTAAGCCCATCGAATCATATCATAATGGGCCTGCCATTACAGTGTTATGACTCTTTTTTTTTTTGAGGATGAGTTCTAGTAAGTTCTTGACAAACGTTGGGCCTGTTAGCTACAGTCCGTTGGGCCCCTTCGGGGTTACACCTATAATTCCATTTTTTATTTTTCTAATTTTTTTCTTTTCACAAATTAGAATGAGATAAAAAGTAAAAAAGAATTTATTATTAATATTTCATTAAACTCCTAGTTTTTGGTATATTAAAAGTTTGTGATTGGAGGAGTATTTAGCAGCTCCTTAAATAGACTAATGATAGAACTTCATGGCTTATGGATCACCATTCGAAAAAAAAGGAAAATAAATTCGCAAATCCATCCGCCACAAACTTTGCAATTATTGTTGTCCACTCCAAAATATTTGATAGACCACCAAAGCCAATCCAAAATCCCTACTCAGATTTTTCTCGACTTAGGATAACGATGGGTGGATGAGACCAACGGCGTGTTTGGTATCGTGATTCAAGTCGTGTTTTGAAATTACTTTTGATTTTATAATATTAAAAGTGTGTTGGGAATGTAAAAAAATGTGTTAAAAATGTAAAAAAGTTTATTATAAATGTAAAAAAGTTTATTGAGAATGATAAAAAACTATTATAAAATAAAAGTAATTTCAAAACACGTTTTGAAAACGTGATACCAAACAGGCCCCAAATTTATAGCCTGCAGTTACACGAAAACACAATAAGAACCTTACAAAATATATATGCAGGATAAAGTTTATACGAATTATTAAACATGTAAGTTTAGAGCTATGAGTGTTGACATGCGAATTAGTAAACCCAAATATGTAAATATGAATTTGAGTAATTTCTAATACAAAACAATAAGAGGTAGGATTGTATCGAAAATACCAACAAAACTAATTAAATGAGTAAACTTAGGATTCAAAAGTGTTGACACAAAAGTTCTCCAACTCAAACGTGTTAGTCCAAACATGATATAAATAGGAAGTAACTTGTGTCCAACGGTTAGTGTGCAGGGCGGGCCACCTACATGTCGGGGACTCAATTCCTACATTTTGACCTACAAATGACTCCCCCTCTATTCATTTATTTCCCCAGACAACCCACAAGAACCACAATATTATTCTGCACTCACCTTTCCAAAGTTTTTCTTTCAGAATTGAACCCTAGTAAATTACAATTGTAAGCAAGAAAGCTGCACGTGGTTCTCAAGCTCAAAGACGATAAAACCACATTCCCACGTGTCATATTCCACACCCCTCAAAACGCAAAAATCTCCAACTTCCCAACTCTCCTTCTCTATTATCCACATCATAAAATTTTATCCCAAATACTTCATTTTACCAGTTTCCACCATGGCAATTTCCTTCTTGATTAAAAATCCCAAGTAAGTAAAAAAAAAATTTCTTTCGTTTCTTTTGGATTGGGTGCATTTTAGTGTAAGGCTAAAGCTCACTGTTCTGAGTTTTTGTTCTCTTGATTACTGAGAATACTGATATTTTTTCAGTTTTTACTACTCTCTCCATACTCCTCCAATGCTACTTTTCTCATCCCAAAATTAGAAAAAGAACTCTTCTTTTTTTCAGGTGAAGAAGAGCTTAATTTTTGTCGATGGCGTTGCCTCAAATCTTGCCATCCACTTCTTCATCGGTAATTCCGAACAAATCCCACGTAAACCCCTCTTCCCATTGCTTAAACAATCTCGTTAAACCCTTTATCTTCTCCCAACCGCCTCTCCACCGCCGTCAATGGCGGCGGAAGCCCACTTCCCTCCGGTGCTCCGCTTCCTCATTCTCAGAGAAGCACCACACGAACTCCCCGAAGTCCGACGACGTCGTTGAGCTTCCGCTCTTCCCTCTGCCGCTCGTCCTCTTCCCGGGCGCCATCCTCCCCCTTCAGATCTTCGAGTTCCGGTATCGTATGATGATGCACACGCTCCTCCAGACCGACCTCCGCTTCGGCGTCATTTACACCGACGCCGCCACCGGCACCGCCGACGTGGGCTGCGTCGGGGAAGTCGTGAAGCACGAGCGGCTCGTCGACGACCGGTTCTTCTTAATCTGTAAAGGGCAAGAGAGATTCAGGGTCACGAAAGTGGTGCGGAACAAACCGTATCTAGTGGCGGAGGTGACGTGGCTGGAGGACCGGCCGTCCGCGAATGGGGATGAAGATTTGAATTCTTTGTCGAATGAAGTGGAGACGTACATGAAAGACGTGATTCGCTTATCGAACCGGCTGAACGGGAAGCCGGATAAGGAGGTACAGGACCTGCGAAGGAACCTGTTTCCGACGCCGTTTTCGTTTTTTGTGGGGAGTACGTTTGAAGGGGCGCCGAGGGAACAGCAAGCGTTGCTGGAATTGGAGGATACGGCGATGAGATTGAAGAGGGAAAAGGAGACATTGAGGAACACTTTGAATTATTTAACCGCTGCTTCTGCGGTAAAGGATGTTTTCCCATCATCTTAATCTTTATGTGTACAATTGGGAATGAATGATAATATACACTATTAATTATGGACTTGTAAATTTTGATAGAAGATGGAAATTTCTTTTCAAAGTTTGCAATTTTGTCCTTCTTTGTGAACATAATTGTCTCTAGTGTTTCATCTCAGAATGCTGTAAAACTGAAATTGAGGATTTTGGAACAAAGGATTTGTCATTCTGATTGGTGGTGTTTTGTGTTTCATCAGATTTACAGCTTCTGTTAAGCTTCTTGTTTTGCTATCAGGGTATCTCCAACCCTTTCGCCGGAGCCAGTTTTGACTCCGGCTGAATTTAATGGCTGCACGGTTGGACCGTTACTCACCACCGGAGCCATTGGTCTTGTCACCTCACAATGGTGTTATTCCCCCAGTGTGCATGATCGAAGGCTAAAATCCTACCATTTTTATAACACCCTGACTACGTCATCTATCTCAGATTGCAGCAACTATCAATGTACTATCTTGCATTTACTAAGAACTCACTGGTGATATGCAAAAGCTTAAAAACTAATAAAACAACAACCTCTTTACGCTTAAGGGAAGAGGAAAACATGCCAAATCCAGAGAAAACAGGCAATTATATCTAGAACAAGAACACACAAGATAGGTGAAGCAGGTTTTGTTTCTAAACGATATTGCCATTCATAGATGAAGCTCCCACAAACTGACACTGAATCTCAAGATATGTACCATAGAAGAGGTGGGAAATGGGGAAATCTTACTCTTAAGCATGTACATGTAGTCAAAGATTGTGGTATAACACAAGCTAGTTATTACTATTAATTTGTGATGAAGGACCTTACATGAACATATGGCAGCACACTAGTAGAGATCAAGTGTTACAAAAATGTGTACTTCAAACAATCCAATCTCTAAAGATGGAGCTCCAGTCACCTAATTTCCCAGAAAGTCCTTCACTCTGATGCTGTTTAACCATGGTGTAATTGCCAGCTTTCTGCAATCAAAGTATATCTCTGTTATATATTATGTCCATTGAACCAGTAAAACAAAACAAACCATTTCACCATTTCATATATTGATGAAATATACAGCATACTTGACATAACAATTATGCAGGCTAAAGGAGGTAGCCCGGCGCATAGAAGCTCCCAGGTAAGTAGGCAACCTTATCTTACCTGAGGGTGTATGCATGATCTTAGGTCACATGGCAACAGCACCTATCGCTGCGCCAAGCTCCCTTTCTGCTTTACTACTTGAGAAGATGGAAATGACAAATTTCACATTCAAGGAAAGAGGAATGCTGAACCTATAACTTATACCTTGAGACATGTGTTCCTCCTTGTATCACAATGTGGATAATCATGAGGACAGCAGTGTGCGCCATCCTTGCAACATACTGCAGAATCCAAGCCACAACAATTCCATGACCAACATATCCCAAGAAAACGCCATGAGCAACAGCAGGTTTCGCCTGCAGGGCAGGATGAGAAGAGATCACATTGTGTAGGGCGGGGAGGAGGAGATGGCGGAGGATTTGGGCTAGTTTTGACAGGGTAAGAAGCCAGCATATTAATCCCACAGATGCCAGTTGATTTGCCGCTGTTCCGAACCATGTGTATATAACCATTGATTCCCCAGCTTGTTCCCCAAGAATTCTTTACAATCCAGTAATCCACACCATCTTTGGAATCATAACCAACAATCAACACAGCATGATCCAAAGAAGTAGAGCATGGCCCAGTGAATACTCCCTACAATATGCATTTACAAACATTAGCCTCCATTTTGCTTTAAGCCAACGAAAGATTATGAAACTAAGAGTAGAAGAACTAACCCCTGAGTACAGCTGAAAGGCTCTTTCACTGCCACATATACCTACACTCACAGGTTGTTTTGCCACAGCTTGTAGAAGCTCTTCCTCATTATTCGGCGCCACATCTCGATAGCCATCGATGGTCACTACATGCCTTTTCAACTGTAATGGTAAATAAGAACCGACTCTTAACAAAACAATCAACCGGAAAGTACATGTCAAGCAACTAACTCACAGATGGATAGTGCAATAACTAGAAACCTTGTTACTATTGCATGTTCTTTCCTTGCCTTGAAAAGGGTAATCCTGTTCAGTGTCAATGCCCTTATTTTTTACCACGAATTGATATGCATAATCCATTAGCCCTCCATCACATCCATTGTTATAAGTTCTGTCACAATCGATCAACTCCTGTTCAGACAGACTCACTAGAGATCCGGTGACAACCTTATTGATGCCTTCCATTGCACCAGTAGTAGAAAATGCCCAACATGCTCCTAAACAACAAAACTTCAGTCAATAACCGGTAATTTTTTGTCTTGCAGCAAGAGACAAGCATCTAATCCTCATTCTCTAAGTATCATGGGAATGAATCTAAACTAACTGCTCTACAGTCATGTAACAGTTTGGAGAAGGCAAATTGATCTCCCTAAAGTCACAATTCCACAAACTATCCAAACAAGGGTGAATCAAACAGTTAAAGATAAACGAAGGCAAACGTACTGGCATAGCGAAACAGTTCATAATCAGATTAAACTATCAACACTTCAGTGAAGTGCCCCACAATTTAGTTACTAAAAGAGAAAACGAACAGAACTTCATAAGTATAATATGACTATACCCTATAAGATAATCAGAAACATAATTAGTCTTAGCAAGAACAATAGCAGAAACATAATTAGTCTTAGTAAGAACAATAGGAAACTAGATGAAAATGAAAACTGACGCACCACAACGGCCTTGGTCTTTGACTTGGGTGACCGCCCCTTTCTTCCTCCAATCCAAAGACGAAGGAACATCATTACTCTTCCCCGCGGCGCGCCCAACCGATGATGACCGGCGATTCAACCTCAAATTACCATCGGAATCCGAGAGGCCGAGGTAAGCTGCTCTGAACTCATGGTGAGTGAGATCAGCGAAGGCATTAAGGGAGAGAGTGTAAGTGAAATCGGGTATGGCGTTGTGCTGAGTAACGTAGCGGTAGTTGTCTTCAAACACTCTGAGCCTGAACTGCTTCTCCTGCTCGGAGGAGTACGTTTTCCCATGCTTCTTACACCAATCCTCGAACAAATCAGCAGCAGTGAAAGGGAGAGACGAATAAGATTTGCAGATGGGCAAACAACAAAACAGCAGAACAACAAGAGTCAACAACGGCCAGGGGATGCTCATTTTTTCACCTCGAGAGGAGTAACAGATCATCAGGAGCGATGAAAGCGGAGTGATTTGAAGATAGTGTGCATTTCCCGAGGAATATGGCGGAACAGGGAGGACGATCGAAAAGGGAGAAAACACGTGCTGTGATTGTTGGAACTTTTGTGCGGGGAAATTTCCTTTGTTTCTGACTCCTACAAAAAGGGAGGGATGCCCTGTGATCGCTCTCCGTTCTCGAGCTCTTTATTGGTCGATTTCATTTTCTTTTTTCTTTTATTGTTTTTATTTTACATTTTTTTTTCTTTTGATTTTGTGTTAATTGAAAATAAGTGGGTCCAAATAAGTTTCGACATTATAAAATAAGATTAATTTAGCCAATCTATGGGAAAATGCACATTAATGAGATAGGTCAAACTAGTCCATTTTTGTAAACATTGATGGTCTATTTACAATATCAAACGTTAACTCTTATTTGGATACAATATATAACATCAGAAGCAGTGACGGAGTCAGAAATTACATTTTTAAATTTTCGAAGGGGTCCAATACATGTATAAACTTTTTTTTTGACCGTTATATACATTGTAAAAATAATAATAATAATTAATATAAATATACACTACTAATAAGGGTGCAGGAGACGATTGGAGGGTCCGGAGACCAACTCACCCGCCTTGATTCCGCCTCTGGTCAGAAGGACGCAATATAATGTTAGATATTTATTTGATCATAAATAAAATATTTAGGGCTAAGATGGAGATTTCCCCTCTGTTATTAGATGTACTAATAACGGTTTTCAGTTATAGAGAATATATTTTTTAATGTGAAATTTTGTTTTAATTCAAAAAGACCTGGATTTTATTTTATTTTTTACAAACATTATCCGTTATTTTCTTTGTGTTTTTCCCTACAGTAACTCGCAAATTAAGCTTCAAATAGGATAGTAAATTAGCTTTTACGTCTATTTATCTAATTATTTTAATAGTTGTCCACCACAAGATGACACCTTTCGTGCCACGATTCTAAGCGTATAGAATTCTTGAGAAGATTCCTTAATGAGTTAAAATTTCAAGCCAGCACAAAAAGTTTGTTAATTTGTTTCTTTTAAGCCAAAAATAAATTTAAAAAATCTTTTATTACATTAAGTGATAATCTACTTAATCTTTTTTATTTTTTATTTTTATAGAGATAGAAATCAAAATTCCAACATTTAGGTGGTCCGCTATGCATCATAATCGCTAGGGCACTAATTCGTTCCTATAATCTACTTACAATCTATACTCCTGGTGTGCATAAAAATATGCCTTTATTGGGCCAAGCCCAATGAACAAAAGAAATGATTAACAGTTAAAAGATAAAGATATCTGAAAGAACTAAAAGCAAGTTTAGGTCGGAAAATGCCATAAAGCTGAGCCAAAGACATAAGTTTAGATCGGTTTAACCCTTAGGTCGGTCTCACTAAGTTTTCCTATATTCCTCCCAACGGTCATCGCTACCGAGCCATAGAAGTTAAGTCGGACCAAGATGTTACTCTGACACAGTAGGTAGAAATCATTAAAGGATTATGTATATATTTTGAATACATCCAAGGATTTCCTAGATCTTCGAGAGAGAATAGGTCATGATGACATAAGCCGTGCACGTCACGACAAATAGAGGGGAGCAGGTGAAAGTGCAAATCATGAAGGTTCAACGGGCATGACCGAGTCTTGATATAAATACTAAGTCTTGAGACTTAGTGAGGTACGCAACTATTTACGTTTTGAGCTCTTAGTACATACTATTCATCTTCTTCAAACCTTACTAACTTGATCGTCGGAGTTACACCGGGGGAAAAGCCCCGCTTCTCCCTTGCGTTTTTGCATTGGTTATCGGAATTATCCACAGCATTAAGTTTCCCCTTCGTTCGAGCGAAACCGAGCCATTCAGCCCGATTTCTAGTGCAGCTTCCCTTCTCCTCAACTTAGCAATCGTCGAAGTGGACCTTGCTGCACCAGAATTCTTATTGGCCCGCAAGAAGCATCCATAGACAGACAATTTGCATCGCATCAACTCCTATCCAAGATAAATGACGATTTTACGAAATGCATGATATTTCAGTCAAAAAGATTAATTTTTTCTCTAATTATTCTTATTTCAACTTATATAACTAAGATTCATTGATTATATCAAATACCCTAGTATTATCTACATTCAATTTAAGTGAATATTAATTGAATTACAATCCAAAGACTTTTAGTTATAAATTTTTTACTAGTTATGACTTTTAAGAATTACTAAACACAATAATGTGTTTGAAAAACTCGTAAACATAATAATAAATAACATTTACATGCTCAAAGTTTGTTCAAATTACACACTTGCTTCCTATGTTTATGAAAACTATGAAATGTCTCCTTAAATGTGATAAGAACAAAATCACATCCCTCATAATGAGCCTAAACCGATTAAACATTGATAATTTATCAAAATAGGAAATGGTTTAATATAACCTTAATAAGAAAGATAAAAATATGCAGGTAACAAAACTCTTACCAATATGATCTCCATTTACAATAGAGTGAGGGCGAATAATTGGACTGAGCTTCACTATAACTTTATATTCAAAATATATCATTTATAAATATGGAGTTATTGTAAATGAAGTTTAATTATTCACCTGTAATTTATTGGAAATGATGATTCAGCTTATAAATGAAATTGAGTTGTTCATCTGTACTGTTAAACTCAACTCGAATTTAACCACTTGATTATCTACCAACTATTCATAACCGCTCTATCGATTAGAGAGCCAACTTATTCATTAACAACGGATGAGTTTATTCTCCATTTGACATATATATAGAAGCTTCCATTTGAATCTCCGCCATGGGCCTTGTCGTGAGGGGATTTTCTTGAGTCGGCAATGCTGGGGTTGTCAACCCATATTCAACAGTAAGCATTTGATAGTTGTCAATAGTTGAAATAATAATTGTTATATTCTCATCACATTTAGAAGGTGTTTCATAACTTTGGCAAATCATAGGAGTTGCTTGATAATTTAAACAAATCTTAAGAGGTAAATGTAATTTACTCAAAACATAAAGTATTTTAGCACCTAATGACAGTTTAGCCAATAAATATTCCGACACCTAGATACTCAACTAAAGAAGAGTATTCCTAAGGAAAATATGGGCAACAACGGGTGTTTATTTTTCAATTGAACAGATCTGATACTAAAGACAAAACCCATATTAGCTTTTTTCTTTTAGAAACATTTTTCAATAAATCACACCTAGCCCAGCCAAATTGGACAAATAATTTGAATACTAATATATTCCTAATAGAACTCTTTAGGACGCAAATTACCATCTTGATATGCCTTAGTGAAAAAGATTCCCCAATTAAACGACAGTTAAAATACTTGGGATGTGATAGAAAACAGTTTTCTTTTGTTTTGCTGGAAAGATCGATCTCCATCCATTGTCCTCTTCGAGTGTTTGCGACTCATTGGCAAAGGAACACTATTCAGTGTCATCCTACAGTGCCACACACTATATTTTAGGCTTGCACATTGAAGCAATGAGACACGTATCGGATAATGCAATTGAGCTTCTTCAACAACATTGCTACTAGTATACTCTCGTTTACCCTTCAAAATATCATCGTTTTTTCTCTAGATAATTATATTCTGTCGGTGTGAATGATGGATGTTGATCCTCGGCAATACGAAAACGTAGTAAGCTCTTTTTGCCCTCTTTTTTTGGTTTCTTGGCATTGCGTTTTCATGAATTTGTTGAAATTTTTTTGGAGTTTATTGTTGATGTTGACTTTCTGGAAGGAACTCTTGCACCATTTGGGTCTCTTTGGTTTTGATGCGATTTGGGTTGGGTTTTTTCGCTAAATTTCGAACCCCCTAAAGATGACAAAGTTCTGCAGCAGTAGATGTTTGTCTATCGGAAATTTCTGCTGTCAATTTTTAGCAAAAGTGTGAGCTTTGTTTATGGGAAAGATAAAATTTTGACCTTTTTCTGTTTTTCTCGGGGTGGGAATTATATGGTCTAGACAGGGTTAGCTTTCTGAAGACTTGTATGGACTAAACCTCAGTGATATGCATTGCTGAATTGACAGATATGGTGAGGTGATTGTTGTTGGGATTAAGTAATTCACTGGATCGTTTAGTTTTTTACACCTTGTTACTGCCTTATTTCTGCACTTTTGTTTTTGATTGGCTTGGATCATCAGTTTATGACATTATTGTTTCTATTGTAAGCAGTTTTGCTCTGTTGATCACCAAATGGCTCTTCAAATTTTTTGATGTTTTGTGTGTCAAAGAGATACCAAAAAGCTTAACCAATTTACACATGGTGGAGTCATATGTCGTAACATGCCTGATACCTGTGAAGAAATTAAGCTTCTGCCAATTTGGATATGGATGTCACAGGAGTTAATTTGGAAATTTTCTGAATGACTGTCGGAATTGTTAACTTCTAAGCATTTGGAGCAGCAAAACTACTTAAATAGTTATTGTTAATTCCTCTTTATTCATTGATGCATTTCATTCTTCTCAAAATTCTTACAAATCTTATCTATGTTGAACAAGCATTAGAATGCTTGTAAGTTGTGATATTGTGCAATTGGGCATTGGAATTTCACATGTTATCATACGAGGGATATCCGAACCTTCATACTCTTGTTTGGCACAGCATCCTATGCGCCATTGACTTGATGTTTATCTTCAATGCAACAAATTTTAGATGGTGAATGTCTTGTTTATCCATTCATCCTGTCACAAAGTATCTGTATCGCACACACTTGAGTTGTCCTGTGGGAAATCTCTGATTTTTGTGTACTTTGTTGACAGGCTCTAAAGGAAAGTGATGTCCATAATGTTGTTCTATCTTATCTAGTGCATAATTGCTTCAATGAAACTGTGGAGTCATTTACATCTTGTACTGGGATGAAGCAGTCTGCTGATAGTCTTGAGTGCATGGAGAAAAGAAAAGGTAATTGATGGTGATTTGGTTAAGGATCTACAATGGGATATGCTATGACATGAGAACCATGCTGTTTCATTTGTTGGAGAATTTCAAAGCCTTTCTGGATATTAGCCGCAAAAATAATATATTTTCTGTTTACATTTTCAGTTTCCATGTTTTCTTATTGATATGGCATGATTTATGTCCCTTGTAGACTGTTTACGTGAACTAGCCTGTTTGATGGTTGCTAGTTGTAGCCACCAAGACACCACACTGCTACCAATCTTTGATATTTAGGCTTCACCTGCTGAAGATCTTGAAGGGTAGTATCTAAACAGGGTGTGAATAACATTTGTGGGATGTGGATTTTCCTTAATGCTGTATTAAGTAATACTGAAGTTCACAGTAAAGTTGGTTGCTCGAATAACCTTTGAATTTATGCCCTAAACAGTCACGGAGACTGCTGGGAACTTCTTCTGACTTTCCTTTTTTTTCCAATCTGGTTTTGTTTCCCAATATAATGATAGCATGGTTTATTTATGATTGTGCAAATCGCCCATTTATTTTCAGGAATAGTGAATTTTGCACTAGAGGGGAATGCTCTTAAGGCCATTGAATTGACTGGACAGCTTGCACCTGACTTGTTAGAGAACAATAAGGATTTACACTTTGATCTTTTAAGCCTTCATTTTGTTGAACTTGTCTCCTCAAGGAAATGGTGAGCAGGGTCATATGCCATCATTGAAAGGTTTGATGTCTTCTTGTCCACTCTTGACTAAACTTGTTTTCTGTGCAGCACAGAAGCACTGGAATTTGCTCAATCAAAGTTGAGTCCTTTCGGGAAGGTTCAGAAACATCTCAAAAAGCTCGAAGTATGTTCCAACATAAAGAATTCTCAGGAGCTTATACATTTCATTTCGAATATTTCTTTGCAGATGGCTAAATTGAATTTTGCTTCAGGACTTTATTGCTTTACTGGCTTATGAAGAGCCCAAAAAATCTCCAATGTTTTATCTTTTGAGCTCAGATTACAAGCAACAGGTGGCAGACTGTTTGAATCGAGCAATTCTTGGTGAGCCTTTCTGGATACTGTTTGTTTAGTTATATCTTTTTAATTTTATTTACTGTCTTTTTGAATATGATAATCACTTTAGTTCTGATGTCTATATTCCGTTGATTGATTCCTTTTGACCAGAACATGCCAATCTACCCAGCTATTCTGCATTAGAAAGGTTAACACAACAGACTACAGTTGTTAGACAATGCTTGAGCCAAGAGCGGGGCAAGGTTTGATTTCTTTTATTTTCTCTTTTCTTATTTCTGGATGATAGGTCAATTATGTCATGTAGTTGCAAAAGAAATTTGAAAGTGAATTATGAAGGTTAAAAAGAAGAGAGGGCATATTTATTATTCTAATTTCTATGATTCAGTTCTACCCTGATTTAGAAAACGTATGCTGCAAATTTTACTCGTGACTTAGCTTTATAGAGAGGATACTTCATGAACTTATTAAAATTGCACCAGACTTTCTAAGAGGGTGAACTGAGGAAGGAATTAAGAGGTTTATTTTTTGGTTCCACGGTAACCAGGGAATGTTCAAGAACGGAATACTTGTAAAAAAGTTGTTTGTGTCTTGTCTGATTTTCAGTGCTTTTCAGTTTAAGACTTCCAGGTTTGGTCTGATTGTTTATGATTATTTTCCTTGTTGATTCCTAGGAAGGGCATCCACCATTTTCTCTGAAGGACTTCATGAAAAGCTAGTTGCAAAAGCGTGAAGAATAGTTTGTTGTTCTTGGCTTTTCCTAACGCAGCCTGAGTACAGCCTATCACAGATTAGTTTGCGATCGTATTTGTTTTGATTGACTTCCCAGTCGCCAAAACATTTCACGTTTGCAGTTATCTGCGGTTGCATGGCTCCAGTATGTTACTTGTTCAGATATGAGGGGGTGTTATGAGTCCAAGAAGTGTAGAAAGCAGCAACTTTCACCCTTGAGGCTCCTAACCTGAAAACATTTTCCGGTGAAGGCAAGGCTCATTCGATCGACGGGATTCCGAGTACAGCAGAGCGTGACTTGGTTGCGAAGGAATTGGGGAAGAACAACAGATTTGGAACGCTTTTATTTGTTTATGAAACGAGAAAATAAGTTTATGAGCTTTCGGCGTCCCTAACTTAATATGTAACTCCACTCTTTCTGGTGTAAAATGGTGGCATTTTGCCTAGCTTTGTTCATCAGTTAAATGTGACATAGTCTCATTCAGCTGTCTAATATATCTGTTTCTTCATATTCTTCAGCCCAACTGAATCTTGCCTTTCTAGCTGCTTCATTGTTTCGATTAGTGGTGGTAAGTTACCTCGGAGTACCTACAGCCGAATGAACTTACTGATTGAGCTGTAAATGGTACATTTGCTCTGAAAAAGCCAGTGTCTAATAAGATCGACTTCTATATGGTTTGATGAGTTACTTTTAACTTGTTGAGTTCGTGTAACATAAAGGATTACAAAATGTTATCTCACTGAAGTAGTTTCGAGTCGTAGAATGTGTTGATAAGTATGAATTTTTAATGGAGTGGTAGGGCTCTAAACAGAGTAGTCTTCGAAAACCTAGCCTGGCCCAACTCGATTTATTTAATGCCTATAGTTTGGTAAGAGCCCAACAATCAATACAATGGACCATAAAGAGCCCGTGCAAATATCTCAGCTTTTGTTTCCCTCCGCGACTGTCTTCTTCCTCTATCCATAATTTTGATGATACTCATTCTACCGACTGAAGATGCATTGCTTGGTTTCTCCCCCGAAATGGGGCGCAAATCCAACAATCCATAGCAGCCATGATTCCTGGGCCTCACTCTCTGCTTTTCCGCGACGTTCTCTTCCATTTTCGTAAGCTCAGTTCCATAATTACCGTTTTTCGCTCATGTGTGAAACAAATTTTATTGCTGAATGTTGAGTTTAGGTAGTGTTCCGGTTTTTCCTTGAATCTGTGCATTCTTTAAATGATTTTTTGTTGATAATTTCGTGAATTCTGGCATTTGTTTACCTGCTTGGTTCTGCAATTTGTTTGTTTTCCGAAAGTGTTTATGGAAGGAGCTGCGCTGATAGAAATTGGTCCTTGAGATGTGCACTTACTAAAACAAAGGAGATTTCTTCGCCTTCGGAAGAAAATTTGGTCAAAGAACCCCACAAATACTTTGACCAGGTTATCATCACTGTTCGCGCTGGAGATGGAGGCCATGGTGCTGTTTTGAGTGTGCCTAATCAGAAATCCGCTTCCGGTCCGCGAGGGAAGTTTGAAAAAGATAAGGCCAGGAGGAAGAGTTCCTATAAAAGGGATTTTGATGGCTCTGTCATCCTCCCAACTGGAGGACATGGTGGAGATGTTGTGATTTATGCTGATGAGAGCAAAGATACATTGTTGGAGTTTCATAAGAAGAGTCGGTTCAAAGCTAAGCGTGGAGGAAATGTCGATGCAATGGGTGTCTTGTCGTCGCTTATCCATGATGGACTTGCTGCGCCGCCTCTGCGCATTCCGGTGCCATTAGGTATGCATTTCAAGTATGCAATGTTCGGATTCTCTTTTGGAAGGAATCGGTGTACAATTCACAGTTTATTTATCAATTTTGTTTTAACTCACAGGTACAGTTGTGAAAACCAAGAAAGGAAAGTTTTTGGCTGACCTAACTAATCCAGATGAAGAAGTTCTTGTTGCAAGGGGTGGTCAAGGAGGGGTGAGAAACTCTTTCAAACATATGACATTCATTCACTCTTAGGTCCTTTTCCATTAATTTCAACTAGAAGTTGGGTTAAACAATGAACTATGCATGTTTCTTGATTCTGTTTCTGCTTGACGTGGTTTCCCCTTTGCCTTTGGCAGATCAGCGTGCTGGAAGTGCCAGAACATAGAAGAAAAAAGACAATGTCCTTAACTACAAGTGTGATGAGAGATGAGAGTGACAAGGTAAAAGGGGGCAATTTTTATAAATTTTTTTTTTCTTCTGATCTTTTGAGATACATAGAAAAATTACCATAGCATCATTCATCTAGAAACTACCCTCCTTAGACCATGGAATCATTGATAATGAGACGGTCTATCTAGGCTGTACTATCTAAAAAGATGTTTTGACTCTTTTGAGTATAGACTGATCGCTGTGACAGATTTATGTGGACTAAGCTGGGAGCAGCATGTTTTAAACATTTTCCTCTGCTGACAAATTGGTGTACCGCATTTCATACATTGACAACCTTTAAACTCATGCTCAGCTCCTTTCAGGTTTTAGTTCTTGGTCAGCCTGGGGAGGAGATAAGTTTGCAGCTGATACTAAGAGTGGTGGCGGATGTTGGTCTTGTGGTAAATATTTCTTTTGCTCTTTACTATATGCATTTGCTACGCATCTAGGGCTGAATTTCTGCTTACCTGGCCTCTTTGCTTTAATATTGCAGAACAAAATTTCCTTTTAGGGTGACTTTTGAGTTATTCTTTGAGATTTTGCCTTGGGTGGTTTTGTTTGTCACTTTTCTGCTGTATCTTAATGTTTAGGGACTACCAAATGCTGGGAAATCTACATTATTAGCATCCATCACTCTGGCTAAGCCTGATATTGCTGATTATCCATTCACAACTCTGATGCCAAACCTTGGACGCCTTGATGGAGACCCTACTTTAGGTGCAGATAGATATTCATCTGGAACTACTTTGGCAGACTTGCCTGGACTTATTGAAGGTGCTCATCTAGGGAAGGTAAATTGGACTTTACATCTTTGTAGTTATAGCTTAATTTTGATTGCTTCACGGAGAATCATTGTTATAATTTTCATGAGTGCTTCATTTTATCAGGGTCTTGGTCGGAACTTCTTGAGGCATTTGAGGAGAACTAGGTTGTTGGTCCATGTTATTGATGCGGCTTCATTGGACCCGGTGGCAGATTACAGAACCATAAAAGAAGTAGGACTTCAATCTTTTCCTTCAAACTGTTTGTCCACAATATTAGCTTTTGAGCTATTTTCTTTCACCCTCCTTTATCCACAATTGTTTGTAGGTCAAAAAGTAAATGAAATGTTTCTTTCTATTCACTGACTTCTGAAAATCTTTCAGGAATTGCGCATGTACAATCCTGACTACCTCGAGCGACCCTATATCGTGGTGCTGAATAAAATTGACATTCCTGAGGTGCGTGTTTGTAATTGTCTCTGTACAATAAGTTGATTCTTATCAAACAAGTTGGTTGGATTTTGTTTCTTTCGACATTTTGACTATCATGCAACTCATCTATGTAAGTACTTTTCAAGGTCCTTACTGAAGTCATGACTAAAATAAAAAAAACAATTTGACTGTAGGCAATGAATAGACTGCCATCTTTAACTGAAGAAATACAAGGCATTGGGATTGAGAGTGCAACTGCCGTGGCACCCGATACAGGCGAATCTGACGATCTCTCTTTGGAAATGGCTGATGAAGAGCAGAACATCAAAGGGATTGAAGATTACCCTCGTCCCCTTGCTGTGGTGGGAGTTAGTGTCCTGTAAGTAGTTCAAAATTTCGTACCAACTACATAATATTTCCTGGCTACATAATATTTCCTGACCAAGAAGTGCATACTTTTTATATCGTTTTATCCATTGAAAGCTGCCATGTTTTGGATTGCAGAAAAGGGTACAAAGTGGAGGAGTTATTGTCGGAGATCAGAGCTGCCCTACGCAAGTGCCGTAACATGGATAATAATACTACTATTACCGGCACATAATTGATCAGTACGGCCCTTCCGGCGAAAGCCGCAAAACTAAAGTCGACGGAGTACAGAATACAAATGCAGACGTCGTCGACATTTCTGATGCGCATACAATTTGGTGTTCACTATTGCAGAAACACGTATGTCATGAACACCCATGCATCCCACATACGGCTAGGTAGTTGGAACTTGGAACTAGGTCGAGAAGAAGAAATAATAATCTTTTTGCGGGAGTATACTGTGTGGATTTTGGTTTCTTTCTGTATAGGCAAAGGGTTATTTTTACAATGTAAAGAAACTTGGGCTTTATGTGGTGGTAAAGGAGGAGTTTCGTAACTTCGAACGAAAGATGATAACTTTTCCAGGTGCCGGCGATTTAAGGGTATTCTCCTACCATTTCGTTTACAATATATTTCCATTGCGATTTTACTTTCTCAATCTGGCTATTAAAAGTGCAAGAAGAAAATTAAAATAGGGTTTAAGAAAACGTAAAAGTAAAACTTGCATGTTTTAGATAAAAATATATACTAACAGTTATATATTTTTGTCTGGTTAAATAAATAGCTTAGTGATGGAAATTGCTTATTTGAAAAATGTATTGTAACTAATTTTTAAATAATAAACAGTAAACTAGTCAATAAAAAATCGATTTGAAAAAAATAAACATTGTCACCAAATTTTGGCATTGTGTTCTAAAAGATGCAAAAATATAAAACCTAAATCCATTCAGGTCCTAACAGTATAGTACTTTGACATTCTCTAGAAAAAAGTCAAAGTCAAAGTCAAAGAGCTAGCGGGCCGATTATTTCTGTTGTTCCGTAATTTTTGTCCGCCAGCCGCCATTTTAGTTTTACGATGTTACGGAGCGGCCATCCTGTCCGTAAAATTTTCACGTTTTTGGTGATTGTGCACGTGCGCATATTACAGTATGAACAAAAGTTGCACGTACGCATAGAATTTTTAAAATCTATTCGCTTCATAAAAGTTCTAATTTGTCGCTTTTAATTCACAAATCTTTTATCAAGAATTTTAGTATGTAGGTTTACTTTTTATTTAGTTAAAAGTGAGATTGATTATCAATTTTATTAATTGCAGAAGTTTAGTGAGTTAAGTCGTTTTTTTAAAAAAGGAATTGTAGCAATTCTGGTGTCACACGCATCCTGGGTTTCGTTGAGGCCAATTGCTACAAGCTTTCTTCATGGCCGGCCGGTTCTGTAAGCGTTGCTTCAGTTTCTTCAACTCCATTAGTCTCAGTAGTACTACTCTTCCTCCGCCTCCTTCTTCTTCAATTTTAATTCGCCATTATCGGATGACCTCCGAGTGGCCTTCTTCATCAGCTTCAGTTCTTGGCAGGCCTTCTTCAATTTGGTCCCAAAATAATTACGATTGAGACCAGTTTATATTCGGAATAATATTTATTAAAAAGCTTAATGTTAATTGTCATGGGTTTTAGTGTTTGCACAAATTAAGCCCGCTATATATCTATCAACTGCGTTTTTATTTTCCATTTTAAAAAAAAAATTAAAATCATTGGTATTGGCATGCACACTGCAGATTTAATTAGTTTAATACAATTAATTGCAAGATTTAATATAGTTAATCAGATTTAAATAGTGTAAATAAAATAATTTACGTAGGTACCAGTTATCATAAATAAATCTTTTTTATAGATAAGAGTTTCTTTATACATATATTTAAGTGTACTAAAATTATAAAAATCGTTGCAAGAAAAAAGAAGAAAATTCGAACATAGGAATTATAAAAGGAGATGTTAAAACTTTTAGGCGCATTTCATTAATTCTATTTGGTTTTAACTTAAAAAATGAAAAGTTCATTTTTTATCACTAGTAAATAGTTCTTCATTCAAAATTAATTATATTTCTCTTCCCATTTCACTAATAGAGTACACTTTTAATTTATTCACTTCTCATATATACATTTACTAATATAATTATGTGTGGTTCAAAATTACTCAATTTTTGAAAAGTAAGGACACTGGTAAAAAAAATTTAAAAAAATTAGGTCATAAAAGTTGTATATCCTTTAATCTGGACTATTCTAATGAAGCGGAGGGATTAATATAATTTTAATATCTTTTACTTAATAAACATACCTCCATAATTCCATTGTCGACACCTTTAATAAACATACTTTTAGTAAAATTTCACTTCAATCCTAATATTTCTAAAACGAATTTTGTGACACACTTTAACCATATTTACGCACCGATAAGAGGAGGGCCTCCTGGCTGGCCTGAAAAAGATTGATAGAAAGGAACCAAGGATTTTTTATTTTTATTTTTTATTGAACAAAAGGAACGAAGTTGCCTAGCTAACATTTGAATAAGTTCTATTGATACTTATTTTTCATCTCATTTATATATATATATATATATATATATATGAAATACTATAATCCAGTTATGAAACTATTTAGTTGTTGAATAATGACCTATACAATTATATAGGCCGTTATTCAACGATTGAATGGTTTCGTAAAGGAACTATAATCCGATCTTTTATATATATATATATATATATATATATCCAAGTGTATCATATTTTTACCCTAATGAAGCAGTACTTTTAGGTTTTTTTTTTCTCTTCTCTATGATCATTTGAGTCAGTAATCTTCTATTTTTTGCATGCTCTGAATGTGTTTCTAAATATTTTCTATGCTTATCTTCAAATGTGTTTTTTTTCCTTCTTCATTTTCTTATCTATGAATGTTCTCCTTAATTAATTATTTTTTTTCAGTACATATATTACGTACGTGTGACGTGTCCACATACAATCATATAATGAATTTATTTTAGATGAATTATAACATTTATTAAGAAGCTTTGGTATTACGCTCCATATTCAATTCAGTTGAAGCAGTAATAAATTAAAATGAATAGCGCCCACATATTCAGTTGATGGATAATTCTGGTTTGGCGTTGGACATTTAAAGGTCGAGAGAGTCTGACGGAATCTTTTGAGTTACTGGTTTTTAAAAAAAATCTTTGTACTCGATTTTACTAAACGAGTTCAATTTTAAAATTCTTTTTATTCTAATAAAAGGGTTTATTTTTTTACTTTTTGCTCTTTTTTAACCCTATTAATATATCAATGTGTGATTTATAAAAAAAAATAGAGATATTAGTGGAATAAATAATGATAAACTAACTATTTTATGTGTTGCTGAAAATTTCAAACATGATATGAAAATAATGCACGAACCCAACCATTATAAAGAAATTATGGTTGAGCCTTGGTAAGTTCGTAGGTTATATGAGCTTACATGAATAATTAAATTGGTAACGTTAGAGTTGAGATTAGCGACACCTGAACCCACAAATCCGAATTCGACACGAATAATTTATACTACAATATAAAAACACGACATGAACCTAAAATGTTCACTTGTTAAATGGGTCGACAGGAATAATACGAATAATTAAATAAGTAAGGTTAGGGTTGAGAGAGGTGTTAACACTAGAATTACGTAGATATATTTGACACAACACAAATTATCACTCTAATTTTATGTATTTTTATGTATTGTATTTTGAAAATTCATAAATAACTTACACCATTTTCTAAATCCAACTCTTTAATTAAACGGAGGAAGGAAGAGGTTACGTTTATTACGTAGTGGCGATGACGTCATTCAGAAGTCAGAAGTAAACACCACCTTTGACCATCCTCCTCTTCTTTCTTCTTGATATTGTCACCGACTTTTAGATAATTAAAACAAAAGGGAGGGAGAGAAAGAAAGAAAGAAACAAGGTTACAGCATCTTGCTAACGTTGTTTGTGGCTGTAATAGTTCCACAACTCCAAAGCGTCCAACCAATTTTTAATGAATGAATTGGTTGAGATAGAGCGTTATTACCAGTTTTCGTTTTTAACTCTCTCTGTAACTGCACCTTCTCAAACCTTTTAATATTATACTCCAGTTGTGGATCTAGACCCCGAAGTCTGGTGGGCCAAAATTATTTATTATAAATATTTACCTCTATTATTTTAATTTTTGGTGGAGTCAAAGTACAAAATTTGTAAAGTTTTACACAGTAAAAAATAATAATTTTGAGTAATTGCCCTACCAGCCTAGGCTGTGGCTCCGCCCTTGTTATACTCTATTGGTTGTCCACTTTGACAAATATTTTTTTGTTTCGATAAAAGAGTCTATTTTTTAAGTTTTTACTCTTTCTACCTTTACTAATATAATTATGTGCGGTCCACAATTATTCTATACTAAATAAGTAAAAATATAAAAAAAATAAACTATGTCAAATTAACTATTTCAATAATTATAACTTAATATTTATAATAAATTGTACAAGTTGACACTTTTGATTGAGGGGGTAATACTTTAATGAAAGCGAAGCAAAGTAAGACTAGAACTCCTCTTAGGTTTATCAAAACAAAGAAAAAAAGAAAAAGAAAAAAGGACTACAAATACTTGTGCATGCAGCAGACAAAGTGGCAGGTGCATGGCCCCCGCTACCTACGTATTGTGGTCATCCCGATTCCTTCCTTTTTCCACTCCATGTTTGCTTCTGTCGCAAAAACGCCTCGAAACTCCATTGTTAACTCATCATTTTGGGGACATGATAAATCTCAGAGTAGGATATAGGCATTAGCTGGGCATGATACGACACAAAAACATGACATGAATTCGATATAAATGAGTTTGAGTATAAAGTGTTACTACGAATTTGTGTGAGAACGGATACAAGTAATTTTTAATACAACACGAAAACACGATACAAACTCATTACGATACAAACCGGTTATAATTGAGTTCTGATGAGTCCAAAAATTAAATGGATTGACAAATAATATAGTAATCACAAATAGTTAATCAGCTAAAATTAGGGTGGGAAAGTATCGACATAAAAATCCGCTCATCCAAATGCACTTACCTAGACACGACAAGAACACAATACAGTATCAACGAGTTAGAGTTGTGAATGTTGACTCAAGTGGCTAAATGAATAAAGTCAGGGTTAGAATGTGAATTTGCCACCGTGAACCTATAAACACATCCGAGTAATTCATATTGCAACACGACCTAAATATAAAAATACGATTAAAATGATAATTTGTAAGGTGTTAATACACTAATCTATCCATTCAAACGCGTTAATCTGGACACGACACAAAAATTACCAGTTACAAACGTTATAGTAAGTGCGAGAACTTATCCTCGTTCTTGCCCATCTTCTTCTGACATCATATCCTAATTTTCTAAACAAAGAGTAACTCTCTCACACTCACTCACAGACACAGACTCACTATAAATGCACGTGATTCATATAATCTACAATTCCCATTTATTACATACATTTGTTTGGTCCAACTCTGAACTCCATCCTCCGAGGTTAAATGAATCTTAATATTAAACAAATAAGAAAAGATGAATTAAATGCAGAGTTCGAAAATCCTATTTATCATTTAAGGAAGAAATTAAAGCATTCATTACAAAACACACTGCTGGTGTTGACAAGTAGCAGTGATTCTGCATGGCACAGCCACGTACTCTTTTCTCAAAACTTGTATATATACTGTTCACTCCCACACTACTCCCACTCACTCACCTTCCCTTTCTCTTTTTCTTTTTCTTTTTCTTTTTCTTTCTTTTCCTCCTCCAAATCTCTAGGGAAAATGATGACTGGAGAAGGCAGCTCTGCGGGTTTCGGCAGGGGAGGTGGCGGCGGAGGAAGGAGGCCAAGCCAGATTGGATCCCGGAAAGGTTGCATGCGCGGCAAGGGTGGCCCGGAGAATGTTTTCTGCGCTTACAAGGGGGTGCGACAGCGCACATGGGGAAAGTGGGTGGCGGAGATCCGCGAGCCCAACCGCGGTTCCCGCCTTTGGCTCGGGACGTTCGAGACCTCGCACGAGGCCGCGATCGCCTACGACGCCGCCGCTCGGAAGCTCTACGGGGGAGACGCGAAGCTGAATCTGCCGCACATCACCAGGTACCGTCATCAGCCGCTGTCCGTCAACGCCGCTCCGGTCGCCGGAGGAACTTATGCTGGTGCCGGTCAAGTCACCGTGGCTATTCAGCCATATGCAAATTTCAATTGCCTGCCTGCACCGCCGCCTGGCTTCCACGGCGGAAATAAGGGGAATGCAGGGGGGAATCCCACCCTGGACCTGAACGTGCTGGTGTCGTCGGTGAAGAGCGACGATGAGGGTGGCTCATTTGGCTATCGCCGCAGCGTCTGGGGCGATCTCAAAGCTAACTTGCCCGAGATCGACGACTCGTCCCTTTGGGCGGAGGCTCGGGCCAGCACCTCTTTCCAGCAGGCTTTCGAGGCGAATTTTGAGGAGTTCTGGTGATCGGAGGGAATCAACAAGTCCGGCCGGTGAATGCAGCCCCATTTTACCTTTTATGATCAAGTGATTGGTATAATTATATACCAAATCTATGTGGATATATAGATTTTATAGGAAATAAAAATTTGAAGCCGTGCGGCTTTCAAATTCATATTGCAGACAGCAGACTTGTCTTCATATATAGACAAGGAATTATATGTAGCTGCGATTAGGAAAGAATTATGGTGAAGATGAGCGAAAAAGTGTCTGTGTTTCTGGCCCCATATATAATATAAAGTGTTTGAGTTTTATAATTTTTGTTTTAGGTATTTATCCATCGTTTCTTTTTAGTAGAATTCAGCATATTAAGAAAGAAATTTTTATGTTTATTCTTGTTAAGGAAATCTCAGCTTCTTCACTTTCAAATCGGTGTCTGTCACCGGAAAATTTCGTAGCAGTTTTGCTTCATTTTTTCCGGTTGAAATTCCGTCTAGTTTGGACCGTTTATTTATTGGTGAGTTAAATTTTTTTTGTGGGTCAAACTCGTTACGGTTGTACGGTTATTCCTATTTAATGTCCTTTTCGTCTTTTGAAATGTCAAATCTATCGGAGGAAAGTCAATGCAAGAAATTTTTAAATGGCATCATAATTTAATTTTATTTATTTTCACTTTAAAAATTTTTTATACCTAAAATCCTAAAAGTTAAATGTGTTTTATATCTTAAAGTTACGGTAAAAGTGGTGAAAATAACTTTTTGTAAAAAATACAAATAAACTTCCTCAAACCTCACACTTATCCTCTTCATGCAAGAACTTCTTCTATGGCCTTCTCCATAATATCTTGAACATACGAAAATTTGTATGTAAGTTGTTGTCATTTTTCTCTTATTTAATTACAGTAAATTTGGTGGCAATAATAAGAAAGATAACCACGAGTAATAAATTCTGTTTCGTGTATATTTCTATCTAAAAATTACATTTTCTCTCAACTTGTTGCACATGCAAGAGCTTCCGTTCTCCAAACTCGACACGTGTGAGGGGTTTTAAGAACGAATTTATGTAGTAGGTACATTTAACAGATTGATGGCGATAAAATATAAATAATACTTTCTATTTTGTTTATATTTTGATCCAAAATTTAGTCTTTCTCTTAACCTGCACGTTTTGTTTCGTATTGTGTTATTCTACGTGGTGGTGGTTGCAAATAATTTTTTTATAATGAAAATATATTCAATCTCTTTAAAATGTGTTTTGCTATACTTATCTAGTTTTCCTGATTGTAGCAATCTAACGGCCCACAGATTGAGAGTCGTTACATTATAACAGATCTAATAAATTTTGACGATTTAGGAGATTTGGAAGTAAAATCTGATTTAAAACTGAATTTATTGGGAAATAAATTTTCAAGCAAATTTCTGGTAGCCCTTTAAAGGCATGTGGATTAAAAAATTTATATATACCGCGAAAAAGTTTCTTTGACACATTTTGAATTCCAAAATCAGTTTTCATTTTTCTTATTATTTAAATAGTTATTGTATAACTGACCTGTTTGACTATTACATTCTTATCAAATTAAGAAATAAAACGCAAAAATTTGTGTTTGACATGTCTTACTATCGACCACCGCGTGTATCAAGATTAGTTTATTGTATATTCATCTTTTTTTTGTTTTGTTTTGTTTTTTAGTAATGTTAGATATTGAACTTAGGTGCTGACATATCGTGGGGATTAAATTTGTGTAATGAACAGTTGAGTTGCTATTGAGTTTAGCTTATTCATCACTCATTATATTTCTAGTAGTACTTTCTTGTGGAGAGATTATTCGGTGCCCTAACATAATTATATCTTGTTTATAAATTTGAAAAAAGAAAAGAAAAGAAAAAAAAGTGTACAAACGAGAAAATTTTGTAATAAATAACTTCTATTAAAAGTAATATTTAAGAAAAGAAAAGGATTAGAGCAAACGCTTGACAATTTGGATACATGAATTTTGTCTATTATCAATTTATCATCATCCTCATATATGCATATATGTACAATCGAGTGCCCAGAAGATCATCTGTAACATGAAAAGCTCCAAATTAATCCTTTTTCTCCTTCGCTTCATTATCTATCTGGGTGCTTATGATACGATAAAACTCAATTCGAAGCAGATTTTATAGAGAGAAGACATTCATAATTCAGGAGCAGAGGTTCATAATTCAGCCAAGGGTGGTTCTTCCTTGGGTTTCCAATATCGATTTGTAAACCATAAAGAATCAGCCTCTTTCGCAAATTTATCTTCGTTGCGGTGCCACCCGAAGTAGGCGTGAGTCCTGTTCTTGATATCCAGAATTCCATGTCCAAAACTGGCCTCCCTGTAAGCAGAATAGCTCGGCTGAGGCTCAGTCATCCTGCAAATGAAAGCGCAAGTAATGGAGTTATATGTTTATTATCACCGGCCTTTAGCAGAAAATAGAGACTTATAAATGGGACAATTACAACTTACTCAGTGGCTAATCCTTCTTGATTTCCTCCATCTCCAATGGTAATGTAGATTGGAGCAGACTCATCCTTAACAGGAGAGCAAATCCCATTAATAATGTCGTACTTGATGTTCGATACGCGTTCCTGGGATGATGAAATCCAAGCATCATCACACATGTCAAAGTATGTATTTATGTATTGAGAGAAGTGAAAAAAGTTAACTTACAGATCGTTCATAGGCATGAACATGACCAGAAAAGACAACATCAACCTTGTACTCCACAAGGTATGGCTCATACATCACTCTCATGGTTTCCCCTTCCATATAGTGAGTCACGTAGCTACTATACATGGGAGAATGCATTAGAACAATAAGCCATGGTGTTTCACTTCTGTTTACTTTCGGTAGCTCGCTCGTGAACCATTCATATTGAGGAGTGTATTTCCCTACAATTTAAGTAAGGGATTTTTATATATATGTATTTATGATCGAAGAAATATATATCCATCGAATTGATCGATCTTTACCATATGCAGAGTAAGAAGACATGACAATGATGTATGCAGAAGCTCTCTTGATTGAGTACCATAAAGGAGATGTACTCCCTGAAGCTTCGCATGGCACATGATATCTGTGCTTATAGGGCTTGAAAGGCTTAGGTTCCCCCTGCAACACAAATTCCATCATATCGTAACCTTTCTTCGATTCCTGTTTCGATTACATTGATTCTTACATAATCAATGTAACATTAGAATAATAACTAAACTAAACACAATTAGCTGAAACCCTCTGAAATCTGAAATGAATCTCATTCTCACTTTCTCATTTCTAACTGATTGCTCTCTATCTGATAGATATTGTGTCAAGAAAATAAACTATGTATCATCTTAATCATCATTATCCCCTGCTACAGAAATAAGGAAAACTATACTTACAATTTGAGGAGCAAAATCAAGTTCATGATTCCCTGCTGTCCAAATCCATGGTTGATAAGCAACACTTCTTTCTACAAACCTTCCCCATGTATCCCACCTAATGTTGTTATGATCTGGGTAGTTATCGGCATAGGAGAGATCTCCAACAAACAATACTGTCTGTCCCTTTATAGGGTTCATCTCATAATGAGTCAGAGTTGCATTGGAGTCATACGTTTGCCCGAGGTCTCCTGCTCAATCATACCACACAAGAGTGAGTTCACAACAAAAACTGCAGAATCACAATAATTATACTGCTCCTCTGACTGTAAGGCATGCATCCATGATATTGGCATATGTTTTCGGGAGTTAGCCTTATAATGAAACTGCTAATCAACATATACGGAGTGATTTCGAAAGCAGCAGATATCATCATCTCCCTAAAGATCAATGAAACTAGAGGCTACAGATTCTTTAAAAGGCCAAAAATGAGTGCAATTATGAAATGGAAGATATACCAATGAGACCGAATATGTAAGGAACGTCCGGTCCAACTTTGGGAGGTGTCACAAACCAGAACTTCCTCGCTGAGTTCCCAAGCCCTAATTCGTAGTAGTATTTGGTATCATACTATAGCCAATAAAAGAGTAAACGTCATTCAATCATCCTATAAATAAAACATGCAAATTAATTAACCAAACGGAGAAGCTCCTGCATATATCTATAGCAAAAGTTGCACACCTCCAAATCTTTAATGGTGCAATGGTGAATAAAACCTGAAGTGTAATTGTGAAACTTGTAGGTAGTGACAGTGCCCACAGCATGATGCTTAATTTCGCTATTTTCAGCCCAGTAAAGCACCGAAGTGGAGCCAGGTTCATCAGCTGTTACCCAAGAAACAATCACACCTCTCCCCTCCATGTCCCCTTGTGTTATATGCACCTTCAAAGGCCACCAACAGTTAGATAAATCTATAAGTGAAAAAGGGAACACTACAGTCCCGTCAAAAGAACCATTCAATCATTAGATTTGGCCTATACAACTGAATATGCAATTGCATAACATCGAATAGTCATTAACAGGACTGTAATTTTTTCCCTAAAAAGTACCAAAAGTAACACAAACTTCCACATGAATCATATCCAAAGTTCAAATCTTTCAGTTGTTTCTCTAATAGCCATTGATCAGCTAATCCAAAAAGTACAAAAAGTAGGATTTTTTTTCTACAATTCTCGTAATCCAAAGACTAATTGAGATAAACCACTAATCAAAACGTAATGCAAGAACAAAAAAGAGATAAGAGAAAGCAGAAATTACCTGTTGGGGAGCGTTATAACCAGGAGGAAGTCTGAAGACGTCACTGTCTAAAGACATATCGACATTCATACCACCTTTCCTTGCAAAGATGCTGGTTACTCCGCCATTACAGAGCTCCACAAAATGAGTGAAGAAAATGGCCCCCACGAAAAGAAAGAAGGAGAATCCAGAAGAACCCATTCTTCCACTAATTGTTAAATTCAAGCCTCGACTTTCTTAATTTCTCTCCACAGTTCTATTCTTCGTCATCTTCTGCAAAAAATACCTTGACCTTATATAGCTAACCCTTTCGGACACGACACTGTATGACTTGTAAAAATGGGCTCGAATATTCAGTGCCAGCTACCTCAATTGAATTCAAAATTTGGGGCATGTTTGGAGTTGTTGGACTGGACAACGTTATCTGGACTTTCTTCCGTCAGTTCAAAAGGCCCATTGACGATCGGTCCGTTACTATGTCAAAGTTACAAGAAACATTAAGTCAGTGTCGCAACGTGAATTCCGTCCAATGAAGACAATCTCCAGCAAGAACTTCTTTTATTGAAACCACAAAGTACATTCATACACAGCATTTTACAGGAAATCTTCCGACAACTGTCGAAACGAAAACAAAGAAGTTGGTGGAAACATCCACAGAGAATTCAGTTTTGTCACTGATCGATAGATAGGACACAAGAATTAAGTCAGTGTCGCAACGTTAATTTTCTCCAGATTAATCCAAATTAATTTAAAACTCCATTTTATTTTCATGGCTGAAAGAAAGAAGAGTTTGCTTCAGTTCGCAAAGCAAGAATTATGGAAAAGTCCGGCAACCCAATATGCTCGGCCCCACGAAAGCCAAGGCATTCCGCCATTGTAGGCTCAGCAAAATCAGCTCCCCAAATTACTATTAAAAAATTCTCTAACAAACAACTATTCGATACTAGAATTGATAAACAATTTAAAAATATGAAATGGATTGTTTTTCATACAAAATTTTTGTATATCAATAATTATTTTCATACAATTGAACCGATCGAATAATTAATGTATAACAAAATGGAATTACACGGATCGACAGGACGATCCTTAATTAATTAGTTTCAACTTTCATGCCTGAACGTAAAGAATTCATTAACGGCCGGCTCAGCTGTATCCTAGTCTCTCCGGCCGCGGGAAACTTAACTAATTAATTGCATCCCTTTTTCTTGCCCACTAACTGTATACTTCTTCCATCACATTCAAAGAGTCGGATAATTCAAAAGATACCACTCGAATGAGTCTTTATACACAATAGAGGAAATATATGGTATTCCCTCCGTTCCATTAAAAGAGTTCGATTTAAAAAAATGTACAATTTATTATTGATGATAAGGTACAACACGATATGCTAGCTAAACAAATACACATAAGACTCTTTTAGTGTGTAATTGGTCTATATATGAACATTTGGATAGACACAGTATAGTATAGCATAATTATTGAGCAGTTCATGTCTTCCAAACTACATGAAGCCGATTCTTGGCCGGCCGGCAACTTAGATTCATTATAAAATAAATCTCATAATAAATCCAAAAAATAAAAAGGGGGGGAAAACGTCAACTAAGGGTGGTGGGAGTGGTAGGTTTTTGTGGGTTTAAACCCACAAAAAACCCACAAAAACCTACAACCTACCACTTCCACTTGCCACCTCACAAACCCAGATTCTGTTTTCAAAACCTGGGTTTGTTATAATTAATGGGTCCCACTCACTAGGAGAGTGCAGCGTGAGAGCTGCACTCTCCTAGCGAGTACCTCCCACTCGCTGAGTGGGAGGAACGGATGGTGGCAGACAATTGTCTGCCACCATCCCTTTTTTTTTTTTTTTTTTTTTTGTTTTTTCTTCTTTTTGTTTGTTTTTTATTTGTAAATCACATGAATATAGCCGTTAGTTTTTCCTTTAATTTATCTTCTTTTTTTCAATTTTTTTTTCTTTCATTCGATCTTTTTAATTTATCTTCTTTTTTTCAATTTGTTTTTCTTTCATTCGATCTTTTTAATTTAAATTCTTTTTTTTACTATTTGTTTTTCTATAAATACTTATTAATTCTAATATTTCTCTACTTCAATTTTTTAATTATGTAATTTTATTTTTTAGTGATTATCTAAAATCCATTGTAATTAAAATTTAAAATGTTTTACAACTATTGATTTTAGTTTGACTTAACAAATTTTAGCTGTTGTAAACTAGACATTAAGAACTAGCCGTTTGAAAATAGCCGTTGGAAAATAGCCATTGGGTTGTTACGAAATTAAATATTTTAACAAATTAAAATAAATTTGTAATTGAATATAGTTGATAAATTATAATTAAAAAGGTATAAATGAATGTGTATAGAATTGTTTATTAGTGGGACCCGTAATGAAGTTGCTTTTCTGGGTTTATTGTTGCTGGGGGTAGGTTTATAAAAGTTGGTAGGTTTTTGCTTTTGATGTGGCGCTGATGTGGCGTGATAAACCCGTTTTTCTGGGTTTATCACTCCCACCACCCTAAGTAACTGGTCAAACTATATGTAATATAATATATCAACATTTTTAAAATGGGAACAAGATATAATATCACTACGTACTTTAATCATGCTCATTTAACCTGACCAAAAATTTCTTGATCAATCCTCAACCATGGATAAAAGCGTTCATGCCCATGAGCCATATGAAAAATCATTCGTGGAGCCATCTACGTACGGAGGCCTCATGGGAAGTCTCAAGGAATATGGAAAGGTAACTATTAACAAGATATTATTAAAGGGTTTTTCTTTTAATTTTGATGGGAAAAAAAAATATTATACAGGAAGCTGCAGAAGAATCATCAACTTTGGTGAGCAATGGTCGCCTTGATTACAAAGGAAGAATCGCAGATAAACGAAAAACCGGAGGATGGAAGGCTGCTCCATTCATAATAGGTTCAATTATTTCATAAAGATATATATACTTTATATATGTGAAAATATTTAAAATTTGATATGTATATATATATATATATAGAGAGAGAGAGAGAGAGAGTTTAATGAATTTGCATGGTTGCAGTGAATGAGGTTGCAGAGAGATTGGCGTTTTACGCAATAGCGGTGAACATGGTGAGTTATTTAGTGGGGGAGATGCATCAATCTCTTCCCGACGCCGCCACTCATGTCACCGATTGGATCGGAGCTGCTTTTGTCCTTACTCTTCTCGGTGCATTTCTCGCCGATGCTTACTTGGGACGATTCTTGACCATTGTCATCTTCACCTGCATTTACCAAGTGGTACGAACAAGTATATATAATATGTCTGTCTCGTATAAAATTTCGTGTTTCAAAAAGGAGGAAAAAAAAAAAAAATCTAACTAAAATAGTTCCGTTTTTATTTGTTTACATTTAATACCTTTGTTCATATAATTACGTGTGATTCACAATCAAATATTAGTTTGAAAATAAATGAAAATGTAATGAGCAATTATTTATTATAAGTAATTAATGTATTGTAAATTTTTTTTGAACTTACTCTTTTATGGCCCGTTCTTTTGGAGGTTTTTATTTTAAATTTTGCATAATTATAAGTTATAAAAATTATTTTAAAACTCAAATCTCCTTGGAACAGGTTCAAAAATTAGTTCTCCAAAACTTTATTTTAAAAACAAAAATTTTTTTAACAGGAAAAACTTTGTTTGTAACAGGGGTTGGTGTTATTAACGTTGTCAGCCTCAATAGACAGCCTGCGACCTCCTTTATGCCTGAAAAAGCCATGCGCCCAGGCAACAAGCGCCCAGAACGCCTTCCTCTACGCCGCGCTATACCTCATAGCGCTCGGAACCGGTGGTATCAAGCCGTGCGTTTCGTCGTTCGGCGCCGATCAGTTCGACGAAGCCGACGAGGATGAAGCTCAGAAGAAATTTTCATTCTTCAACTGGTTTTTCTACGCCATCAATATGGGCGCACTCTTGGGGATCACGCTTCTGGTGTACTTACAAGTTGAAAAGGGTTGGAGTTGGGGTTTCGGGGTTCCGGCTGCGGCGTCGTTTTGCTCTTTGCTGATATTGCTGGCCGGGTTCACAAAATATCGTTACCAAAAGCCGACCGGGAGTGCCTTTACAAGGTTTCTTCAAGTCACTGTGGCTTCTGTGAGGAACCATTTTAATGGAGTCAAAATTAACGAACAAGTTCGGCTTTACGAGGTTCCCACTCAAGATTCAGATATTTCTGGTGCTCGAAAGCTTTTTCACACCCCACAGTTCAGGTAATTACGTTTCGCTATTTCTTATGGATTTCACTAAAATTATGTTGGTTCCATGCAATGGAAAGTAATTAAACAGAAAAGGATTATTAATAATTAAGTAAAAATCTACATCTCAACCTTACGTGATAAAATATAATTTTTTATTATATATCATGCATGATACTGAGTAAGATTCGAGCATACGATTTTAAAGATGAGTTCATTTGTGACTATCCACTGAATCAACGCTTAATTCTGGTTTATAGTCGATGACGTGTTAACAATGATTTAATTAATTGTTATTGTTGTTGTAAGAAGATACCTACACTTAATTCATTTAGTTTCACTGAAGAAAAGGACAAGGCCGGCTGGATTACGTAGTTTTACCCCTTCTTCTTGGGGTTCCCACCGGCCGCTTCCCTCAGTTCTAAAGTTGAGATTCTTCCATTTTTGAAAATGATGTTTTAGCTTCCAAATGGCCTGCTGACCCTAGTTACAGGCATAATGGAAACGTACAATTCCTCATAAAGAAAAAACATTCTTTGACCATTGACCTTTCAACACATGCATGCATTAACATTTGAAAATTTTCTCTTAAAATTCGTACAACTTTTTTCCGATATTACCCCTCCGGCAGGTTCTTGGATAAGGCGGCAGTTGTGACCGACGCCGATAGCAACACCAACAATCGATGGAGGCTATGCACGGTAACTCAAGTCGAAGAATTCAAATCCTTCGTCGGAGTGCTACCGGTGTGGGCATCCACCATAGCACTCTCCATTTCATTCGCTCAAATGTCCACTTTCTTCGTCAGCCAAGCCTTCATCATGGACCGGAAACTCGGCCCGCATTTCGAAATCCCCGCCGGCTCCGTCCCGGTCTTCGCCACCCTCAACGCCCTCTTCCTCGTCCCCATCTACGAGAAATACCTCGTCCCGTTCCTCAGCCGTAAAACCGGTCACCGCCACGGCATTACGTCCCTCCAGCGGATGGGGGTAGGCCTGTTCGTGTCCATATTCGCCGTGGCCTCCGCCGCGCTGGTGGAGAAAAAGCGCCGCACCGATCATCCCATTCCCAAGAGCCTCAGCGTGTTCTGGCTGTTCCCGCAGTTCTTCCTCATCGGAACTGCTGAGGTTTTCACCTACGTCGGACAACTCGAGTTTTTCTACGACGAGGCCACCGACGGCACGAGGAGCATAAGCAGCGCCGTTTTCTTGAGCGAAATTGGGATCGGAAGTTGGCTGAGCACGGCGATTGTTAAGATTATCGAGGCGGCAACCGGCGGGGCGGAGAAAGGGTGGCTGCAGAATAATCTCAACAAAGGCCGACTTGACTACTTTTATTGGATATTGGCCGGTATTAATGGCGTCAATTTCTTGGTTTACTTAGCGGTGGCGTGGCGTTACAAGGGGAGGCATTTTGCCCAGGCGAGTGTGGGAGATGATTCTGCGTTTATTGGTCAAAGTCAAACTAAAAACGACGATGACAAAGGAGATTTACCTAGCGTTATGCTTTGAATACGTGCGAATACTTTATTATAATTTTATGTCACAAATAATTATCATTATTCTAGCACCTACGTACGTAGCCTTTTCACTTTGCCTACTGTTATTATTTCTGAAATTTATTTTAATGGATTTATTAATTAACTTTTCGTCTTGATTAATTTTTTTATTTTTTACATATAATAAATGTCGTATTAATTTATTATTCAATAGAAAACTATTGATCTAATTGTGAATAATTTAATCTGATAATAATCAAATACAAATCGTCAAAAATTAACTAAATATCAAACATATACAAAAGTAAACAACTAGTAATATGGAACAAACCATCGCGCTGGAAAAATCTCCAACCAAGTATGAATTCGATCTCAGATATCCTCTAATCTTTCGATGAGATTAGAGCAGAGCACATAATTAAGCATAGAAATAATATTGTGTGAGCATGCTAATTATTCACTTTCAAACCTTAATTAATTTTGATAAATTTCTAATTTAATGATTTAATTAGCTTTGTCGTTCTCGAAAGATTTCAACCTTATTTCTATTCATTTTAATTTCTTGTTGTTTTGAGGGTGGGGTTGTACATTAAAATTAAAAAAGAATATTTTTCTATGAATTTGATAATGGTCTGAATTAAAGTAGCAGCACCTTCAAGTGCGGGGGACAAAAAGTTAAAAAAGAGAGTTGGGGAAAAGGAGTAGAATAAGAAAAAGTACTTAAAGTATCGAAATATTTTTTAATAGGAAAATGTTTCTTGCACATATTATGTGCAAGAATTTGTGCACATAAAGTAGGAAATGTGGGCCATGATATTTGATATTACCATTATTGCCCTTTGAAATATATGGCCCAAAATTTCATTAAGAGGGCAATAATGGTATTTTCTACTTTATGTACAAAAAAACTTGCACATATTATGTGCAAAAAACAGCATCCTTTTTAATATATATACACAATTGGATCTTAATAATTAATACTAAGTCGATCTTTAATCATGGCATTTTGGGATCTGTTTTAGTAAAAGTGTTCATTCCACCAACTTAATTATTCCTATATTTTAACTCCAGGAAAGGCTTTATTCATATTTTCCGGAGTGTTAACTCATCTTGAACCGAAAACTCCCAATGGGTGCGTTCGGCACGTGAGAATGAAAATGAAAAATGAACATCTATTTCCTAGAATTCAAATATGTTTGGTATGTGCTGGATTCTAAAATTTTAAATTATTACATTATCTAAATGGTAAATCAAGATTCATTTTATGAGTAATTTATCGATTCCCGAATATGAAATGTTCCCCATTTTCATTTTCATTCCCACACACTAAACGCACCCCATGTGTTCTAGTGGAAAATATGCCTAAATTAATCAAGAACCACAACAACAACTAATGATTAAAATTAGTTAGCCTTTCAAGGGCAATATATATGTTTACGTAATGATTTATGATTGGAGATTTTTACACTCCACTTTCATTTTTGCTAGTTAATTAGCAGGTTTCTCTTACCAACTTTCCCCTTCTTTAGTGGTATATTCGACGAGTGCATATTCTCGAGGTTCTGGGTTCGAAGCTAGTAAGGCAGTGGAGTGACTATTCTCTATCACTCAATCTCTATAGTGTATGCCAATTGGCAAGCCTTATGAAACAACATCATCAGACCAATTCGCACACTGTGGTATATTTGGTAAAAAACTATGTATTTAGTTATACGATAAAGGTGGCATATTTGGATCTTGATCTAAGCTAACCTATAACTTTTGTTTGCCATCTTTAGTATGTCTAATATTAATAGCTTGTGTGTGATTGATTAACTATGGGGCTGTTCTTTTTTATGGATTTGAAAATAGATTTTAAAAAATAGTTTTTTAATGTAAAAAGTGTATTGAAAATGTAAAAATATAAAGCTAAATAGTAAAAAGTTGTATTGGAATGATGAAAACTGATTACTCCCTCCGTCCCACTCAAAGAGTCTACTTTCAAAAAATATTTTTGTCCCATTTAAATAGTCCACTTTGAATCTATTTACATTACATACCTTTATTAATATAATAATGTGTGGTGCATAATTAACCCTTACTTTTAAAGTAAGGACACAAGTAGAAAATATGGTGGTAAATTACTTATTTTAGATATTGTACATCATAACCCATAATAAGTTGTACACATTTAAAAGTGGACTCTTTGAGTGGGACGGAGGGAGTATAGTATATTAAATTTACTGTTGAAACCAAAATCGAAACGTAAAGAACAGACCCTATATGAAAATGAAAAATCAATGAAGTTTGAAAACTAGAGAGAAAAAAATGATTTTTAAGTTTAATGAAGAAAATGTAATATGAGACCAACGAAATTGTTATGTAAAAACTATCTATACATGATGTCACATTATGCATTTGAATCTTGATGAAAGCTAGTTTAATCTATAGCTTTTGGTTTCCTTCTTTACTATGGCTAATACTAACAACCCTAGCTTAGCAAAAAGAAAGGTGTGCGAATTTGTAGGTCCAATATTCAATTTGTAGGATCTTAGGGCATTTTTGATAGTTTTAAAAATATGTTTTGAAAGTTAAAAACAGTTAGACATATAAAAAATATGTGATTAAAAAGTTAAAAAATGTATTAAAAATAATAAAATATTAATATAAAATTCAAAATTACAAAAATACGATATGTTTGGAACAACTTTGTTTTTCATAAATCAAGCCATTAAATTAACATATACTAAAACCATATGGGATTTCCAAAGATAATCATTTCATTACATTAATTCTCTCCCTTTTCTTTTTTAGCTGGCCAGCCACTCTCCTGTTGAGAGAAAAGCTGATTTCCCACATTGAAAATTCAACCTAAACATCAGAACCAAAAAAAAAATGCAAAAAAAAAACAATAGATTTCATACACACTGCAAGCATTTTAATATAGCATAGCATTTTCTTTTTCTTCTTCTTCTTTTTCTCTTTTCCGCCGTAGCCACCAGCAAGTAGTAATAGCCATAAGGGTTGCGCTGGTCAAACACTCTCCGACGACGGAGCAAGCAAAGGCTGCGCCAGAGACGACGACTTGATGTGAGCGGCGGTGATTCGGTTGTTGACGACGTGGTCCGGGGCGGTGGGAGGCTGAATCGCGGCGGGCTTTTGCATGGCAAATTTCTGCTCTTCGCTTTTGCCCCACAGCACCAAGTACAAACCTATTATGATCAGAACGGCTCCAATAATCCTGTCAAACAAACAATTATTTAATTTTCATTACCAAATATAATAAAAGATTATTTACTTTTAGTGTATGATTGTTACAGTTAAACTTGGCGTATTGTCCTTGCATTTATTAATTGGTGTGGCCTTGCGGCCTCGTGGCATTCATTGTTTCCTTCCGAAAGCAAATTTCTGACTATAGAAAACCAATGGTTACACTCACACCAGAGTTTTGTTTTGTGTAATTACAAGTGTATATTTATCTTTATAAAAAATTAATTTTATTTTAAGTATTTTTTTATAATATTTAAAGTTAAAAAAAGATGAGAGATAAACATGTGTACCTAACCTGGGACATGCATGTGGGGTATCAAAAATAATTGATTAAAAAAATACTTTTTCTTTTTGTGGTAATTAATGAAAAATTGATGATAAAAGAAGGGTGAAAAAAGAAAAAGATGGAGTACCCTCCCAAGAAGAATTGCTCGCCCAAGGCGAGGGAGGCCATAATGGCGACAACGAGGGTCTGAACAGGCTGATACACCGCCACAAACACAGGGCCACCCCTGTCGATGCACCATATCTGTACAGCAAATGCGATCCCGGATGCTACCACTCCCTGCAAAATTTTCCAGTTCCATTCATTAATGAGAATTTGTTGTCTTTTTCCGAACTTTCATTTTCATCCCCACTTTCTGTTTCTAAGTTTTAACTAACAATTTGTCGCACGCCAGAAGAATTTTTGACTTTCTATCTTGTCATTCCACTCATTATAATATATTATGTATATATGAGAGAGTGGGTGAATCGCATCGTCTATTGTGGTCTATTGTGATAAGGTAAACAGAAAAAACACAACAATAGTAAACCAAAAATTTAGTCTCAAATTTGGAAGAAGAAGAAGAAATAGTATTCCCACTCCCACTTATATATTTACATATATTACCAACAAAAACAAAGTACATATACAAAGGGTTCACTTCACTTTGGCATTTAGCAACTTGCCCTTTCACATCACATTTTCACATGCAATCATGCAACTCATTTCCTCTCTTTTTCTATTCTTTATTCCTCATCTTAACAGTGCTCCACCGGATTATTAAACTTCGTTTACTTACTTTATCTTCCTTTTATAATCTACTGGTTTATACGCTGCTATTTTCACTAAAAGATTATAGTAATATAATTATTTATGAGTTATAATCTAAAATTTTAAAATTAACTCTTTTAATAACTCAAATTAACTAGCTAATATTAGCACTTAAGAAAAAATCAAACTTCGCGCCCTAGAAAAAAATTAATAATAATGAATGCATGCACCAGCTACTTGGTATGTATTAACTATCATCATCATCGTAAGAATACAGCCATGCAAATACGGATGGAAATCAAATAATTCTCCGAGCAAAGCATTTATATATTGTGGGCCTGGAAATGAAAGAGAAGAGGCCACTGCATTTGACTTAGTGAATAGTGAGTAACTTACAGCGTAGAAGACAGTGAAGAGTTCACCGCCGGAGTGAAAAAGCCAAGCCTGGCCGTCCCTCTCCATAAACGCAGCAATAATGAGGAACTGTATGATTCCAAAGAATAACTGGTAGGATGTGAAGGAGAGCCGGGCCGGGTAATTTTTCAGGACCGGTTTTTGCAACACGAGCCAAGCGGACCACGACAGGCAATGACCGATCAAGAAAATGCACCCCAGGGTCCAGCTCTTCCCATCTGCATTTCCCAAATCAATCCCCGCCGCCGCAGCCTTCAACGTCGGCACCACTTCCGCCACCGTCTGTAACGCTTTTGTCGGGGTGTATATGGCCGGACCTTTGTACAGAGTGATCACCGTCGCGCCGGCCACGCAGAACACGGTTCCCGCCACCTTTGCTATGCCGTCTTTCCGATTAATTCTCACTTGTTCTATCCTGAGTAATGCAGCCATGAGAAAAGTGATGGCCGGGACAGAATTTTGTATGGCAGATGCAAAAGTTGGGGATGTGTGGTCCAATCCCAACAAGTAGAAACCTTGGTTTGCAGTTATCCTGAGATCAAAGTACAACTTCATCAGTTCATCATGTGTAAAATTGTCCAAATAAAGACACAAATTAACAATCATTCCGTCCCATTAGAAGTATTCACAACCGTGTCACCGTATTTTTCTTCTTTTTTTTTTTTCTCGTAAATTGTATATATCATACATACCCAACAATAGCCATGAGGAAAAACTGAATGACGAAAGACCAAGTAAGCCGTGGCCGCTCTTTCCTGATCAAGATCAATCCAAGAAGAAGAATCCATGTTAATTCATTTAAATATTAGTTACTGCAAATTAATTAAGTCGTCAGAACTAACTTGTTACGACTCATAAACAGTTATATCACTGTACTTTTCTAGTAAACTTACTTCTCGAGAAAGTAGGCGAAGGGCAAGAGGAGGAGCAAGGCAAGGAGGTTCCTATAAACAGGGAATACAAGTTTGCTAATGCCCATGTTAAGGGCAACCCTAGAGACTATATGAAAACCTGCATATCCAAACTGCAAGGCCAACATGGCACCGTGGAGCTGGAACTTCTCCGGTATCGAGCACCACATTCTCTTATCGCCTCCCGAACCACCCGTGTCCGCCATTTTTACACTAGCTAGATTGAAATTAAGACAATGAATAACAGTTTGAGACCAAGGGGAAGGAGGGAAAGAAAAGAAAGGGTGTGGTGATGTTAGGGTAGAGTTAAGGGGAGTATAAATATAGTTTGAGAAAGGAGAAGATGGCAGATTTGAATCTTGAAAATGGCCCCACGAGAGAAGGGGACCTAAAAAGACGTTTTGTTAATAGCCTTCAAATATGTTTTTGGTTGTCTCCCACATTCTTCCATTACCATTCTCTACTAAATTAGTAGTACTACTAGTACTGTGGCTGACAAGACAACCCCCAATCGCACTACTGAGATTAAAGCTGAGAGGAAGAAGAAGAAAGTGAAAGAGAAAAGAGAGAAAAAATAGTTCATTTGATACATATATACGTGTTTGTTAACTTAGTTCTGTTTTGGATGCATGCCATTAATGATGATGATGGTTTAGTAGTATTATGGAAGGAAGAAAGAAAGAAAAGGGAGAATGGTGGTGGTGGTGGTAGTGGTGGAGAGCCGCCATTGATAGATAGCGCGCACGAGGGGTGAAGATGTGGGCACACACACCATACTTGCGTCCTCATCCCACCCTATGAAATTAATTAAGCCCTTCAAACCCCACCACCCCTCCCCCCTTACCCAAGCTTTTTAGTTTTTTACACATTTTCTATTCTTTCTTCCTTGTCTATATTCTCATCTTCTATTACTACTTGTGTCCCTAGTCTTTGTTTGCAAAGCTAGTACTTCATAACTATATCGGTTTTATATAAAAAAATCATGTTTTAATCTATGTTTTTTAATTTGGAAACAGTTGTATTATTGTATTCGTTTTACAAGATGGAAGGAGAGTAACCATCAATTCGTATATCAAGAAGATTATTCATTTCACTAAACGATCCTATTGATCTCATATAAATAATTATATTTTGAATTATACATCATAATTTATAAATAGTTATATTACTAAACTCGTTTTAGAAAACATGGAGAATGTGTAGTAGTAGTAGAGTAACCATCAATTCGTATATCAAGAAGATTACTCATTTCACCAAACGATACTACCTATCTCACATAAATAAATAAAAATCATCTTTTGAGTTATATATATCTTATAATTCGAAAACAATTGTATTATTGAACTCATTTTACTAAACAAGTAGAGTAAGTAGTAACCATCAATTCGTATATATCAAGAAAACTATTCCTTTCACCAAATTAAATGATGTTGAATTTTATCAATAATTAGACAAGACTTGTTTCAACTCCTCCCTCCAAACTCCAACAGCTTGTTAATTGCCCAATAATTTAATAAATCGCCATGGAATTATTTGATTATATGTGTATTAGTTTATGTCATAAGAAAACAGGAATATGCATTATTTGCATCCATAGAATATATCCTGTCGTTTAAATTGTCTTTTTTACACCATATATTATTAATTATTGTGTTCTTCGACAAATTATGCATTCACATAATTAATTTTAAAATATACAGCCGAACACTTTCTATATATATCTACTATAGATTCGCGTTGAATTTCCTTTAGGGAGAAAAAGATAAGTTAGCTCAAATTAATTCGGTTTGATCACATGATAAAAGACCAATCCACCGAACATTGTTTGTTTCAATCTAACTAATGTAGAATCGAAAAATATATAACAAGTGTATATTATATATATATATATATATATAGGTAGAGATGTATTCTGATAACGACCTACTGCATATAAAGGTTCCAACAGGGATTTATATAAAAGATTAGGTTGAAGTTTGGCAATGGAAAAATTGCATTTCTAGTCCATAATCTTTACCTAATTAGTGTCAAATGAAGTTCATATTTTTTAATAACTATCAAATGTAGTCCATAATGTATCTATTTTTTCAATTTCAGTCCAACAAACAAAAAATTGATCTAAACTAACGGTCTCATCATTCCAGTGTTAGTAAAATCGGGGTTTGACCAACCCTAAACCATCTTTGGTGCTTCACTTTCACCCGATTTGAATGGTATTGCATAGTGAAAAGGCTTTATAATGGATTCAAATGATTTGGAAGAAGGGAGAAAGACGGTTCAGGGTCAGTCAAAACTACTTTGACTCTAACGCCGAAATAAGGAGACCGTTAGTTTCGGTCAACTTTCTATTTTTCGGACTGAAATTGAAAAAAATAAAAGAAAAAGAAGGATACTGTTGAATCATCTCTTAGCGTCGATCTCACTTGACGCCGGCCTTCCCTTTGTGCTTCCTGCTTTTGGGAATAATTCTCAGATTTCACTCCGATGTTTAAGTTAGCAAAGAAGAATAATTATACAATATTCACTAAGCAAGAATTTAGTACCTTTCAAATGAGGGGAGGAATGGATATTTATAGCGGGAAGGAAGGTAAGTGAATCCAGCTGTCAAGACGCGATGTCACCATTAAGTTTTAATACGTGTCATCCACTTTCTTTTGATGCCACCTGGCATACGTGCCATCTGTCGCGCATTCGTGAGTCTGGGTTTGAGGTCGGCCAAGGCCGAGGTCAGTTAATATTTACCTCGCCATTATCCCATTATCCAACATATACATTGTAAACTACATTTGATAGTTATTAAAGAATTTGAGCTACATTAAATATTTAAGTAAAGATTATGGACTAAAAATGCAATTTTTTCCGTTTGGCAATTGATATTAGAATTTAGAAGTTACCTTTGCAACTTTGATAGGTTGGATACTACAGTTGTACTAGCGGCATAATCAAAAAATATATCTTGAAAAACTAAATTAATCAACCTTCCTACTAAAAGAAAATCTGGGAGTGTCATTTGCCCTTTCAAAACAAAGTCTTTGTTGCAATAGTACCAAAATTTAACTTTTTATCAAATGAGATCGAACGTCTTTTCCCCATTTGAGATCTTAATTAGTCTCTCCTCTCTTAGCAAACGTAATTAATTGTTTCCACTAATTACCTTATTCCCACTCCGATCCAAAAGCTTTTAGCTCAAAGTGTGGGTTATTTATTTACTCCTTTACTTTAAGGAACATTGTGTCCCCCCTCAATTGAGACCAGCATCATTCTAAAAACTGTGAAAAAGAAAATCCAAGAAAAAAGAAACAAAAGAAAAAGAAATCAAAAGGCTGTCCATCAAGAATATCAATTACTTCAAAAAATTAAAAAAAAGCTTTTCCCTCAATTAAAGTTCAATTCTGACAGCCATGTTATCTAAAAAGGTGAAATATTAAATATATATATACTTTTTCTGTTTTATTAAAATAATCTATTTTGACTAATGTATTATTTATTATAAATATTAATAAACAACACTTAAAATAGTTAATTTGACATTATTTATTTCATTTATATCCTTACTTATTAAGTATAGGCTAACTATGGACCACACATGATTATCTTAATAAGAGTAGAAATAGTAAAAAAAATAAAATTAAATAAACTTTTTTATCATAACAAAAAATATTTTTTGAAATAGACTCTTAAGTCTCTTATAATGGAACGGATAGAGTAAATAATAAAATAAAATTTAGAAGGAGAAGAAAGAAAGAAATGGCTAGGCCGTGTCTGGCATGACCCGGCCGGCGTGAACCGGTCGGACACCACCCGGACCAGTCCAGGTTGTAACTCTGATTACCGTCTGTACGACCTCATTCTCTTTGACATGGCTGACAGCTAAATTTAGATTTTGGTTGCACGGGCGAATCTTCCTTCACTCTTTTTAAACCAAAAATTGGCCCGCCCAAACCGGCCCTTCCTATTCAACAAAACACTACTACCGAATTGCACTTGATAGTGTGTTTGGTTTGTTCATTACTACTCCCACACTAATTAATTAAAATCATTTATTAAGAGACATCTTAATTATGAATTAGCATGACCAAACTCTCTTTTCCACTTTAGTGTAACATTTAGTCTACGCATAATATTAAGATTGCGTTTGTCACGCGAAAGAGGACATATCATATCCGACAAATGATGAATTTCTTATTAAAGAAATGTCAGATCATCTTTTAGATGATATAAAATGTTAAATAGTTAGATTCGTATACGTACTATACATAAAAATTTTAATATTAAAAATCAGATGTTCATTTCTCTCAATCTCATTCTCAAGCGTACCCCTAAAGGAATTCTTGCGAGGATCGATGGTTGGTCAAGAGTTTCATAATTTTGCTAGAGTGCAAAGAATAAACAGAACTTGTATTGTAAGAGTCTTATTCTGCATTATAATAGCTAGTTGAACAAATATCGTACTTAAAGGAAAAGGGAAAAAAAAGAAGTGCAAATTGATTTCTTTTTTGAAAAGATCCATCCAACCCCTCCTCATTTCCGGGTTTGCACCAATAAAAAGAGTATCTCTTTTCTATCTTGTTGAAGAAAAAGTATCTGTCACAAAAATTCCAAATTGCACGCTACCATTTATATTTTCATTCCACACATGAAAAAAAGAGAAAAAGGAAAACGGAAAGCGCTTAAGCGTTACGGGATCATGCTTATCCCTTTCGGAATGATTCCCTTTCTCTCAAGGTTTTTCCACCCTTCTTTTTTCTTTTTCTTATTAAAATAAATAAATAAATCATATGAATATAGTACATTATGCTATTTAACTCAATCACTGACAATGTTACTATCCTTAATTTGTCCCACCATTATGTCAGATAAGGAAATGACTAGAAAAATACCATTTTAATACATTCCTTCTTTTTTTTTCATTTTCAATACCTCCATGAATGCATCTGCAGACATCACATGCGACATATCACTCTTAATTGAAACCAAATTAACTTGTAGGAGTTGTTTTTCTTGCCGTCGAATCGTGTTACAAACACGTTAAAAGATTCTAGTAATACAATTGTTTTTAAGATACTGGTTTTCTTACTAGTTTTGGCTAGAATCAGCGGCCGAGACTGGTTTTAGAGCGTGGTGGGATTCTTGAAAACGCCCTATGGAAGGACGGGAACTTTTCAGTTTTAAGTTTTAACGAACACCACCAGCACCAGAGTACGTAGAGAAGACAGACATGAACTAATTGCTGTTACGTACTGAGACAACATTAGGAATGGGTGTTTCCCATGCTGTTTTCTTTCTCCTCTCTCGACTGTGGAGACAGATACCATTCCTTTCCAATCATAATGGCGATTCCTCGAGTGGTCACTTCATTTTCCGCTGGAGATAGATTCCCACTACCGCGAACAAATAGTACTCGTGTGTATTACGTCAGCGTGCGTCACAATTCGAGTCCTAAATTGGTCCATAGATCACTGTTAGCGTGTCATGTCAAACATTATCAGCTAAAGTGTATGTTTGGAATGGAATCAACTAGGCGTTGAGATCAATTTTGACCATTTCCTTCCTTGCCGGGGCCTTTCATTTTCAGTGCATAACACTAAATTTATCTGCGCCGTTGGTTCTTCGTTGGGTGCATGAGTGGTTGATTGAATGCAACATAACATGTTAAATACTGGGACTTTGAGATGAAGATTTTGTGATAGATTTGAAGAGAGAAGAGGTAGCAATAGCATGGGGGCTCATTTAATATTGGATGGTCGTTGGTGCCAGAAGAGAAGCCACCCGTGTAGCAGAGTCGTTACTACTGCTATAATGCATGATTCGGCAAATCAAACCATACCCCACCCCACAAATTATTAATGAACTGTGTTCCCCAGCCATAGCCAAATCGAATGTGTTGCGAGGTGGAGATTAAATTCATTCCCCGCCCTCATCTATCTATTTACGCGCAAAACTAATCACAATTGCTTCAAGGTTGTGCTCAATGGGTTGTGATATCAAGTCGAGTCGAGTTTTGATGTATTCAATCATTTATTAATCGAGATTAAAAGTTCATATCTTTTTGAGTACTTTTAATACTCTAAAATATCTCAGATACCGATTTTCAAACTAAGAGGCGATTCCTGACCCATATCAAGCCTAGACTTTTTTAATTCAGATTGGTTTTCTAACCGTGGGACGGTTTAGTTCACGTCCCCCTAGTTTGATTCGGGTTAAACTAGATAGCCAGCGGATCAAACCGGATATCCGAGCATTTAACCTCAACTTAATCATACCACCCCGTTTAGTTCGGCTTTGCACTATAAATAGGCAAAACTGATATAGGTAAGAATCGAACCCTGAACATTTGAGTGGCCCACCCAGTTCACTAACAGCTGGGCATTACCTCGTTACTCATTTCATGATATTTCTATTTTGGTTAAAACTCAGAAGGTTTTCTTCCTGTTTGTGGCGTTACTTTAGTTTGGCCTGGCTCGGCTCCTTCTGGTTTCTAGGATCTTCGGTGTAGTGGATAAAGCATTCACGACTCTTCATTTCTTTCGTTTGGCTCTTTTGGCACAAAAAGTTATTCCAACTACCACACCCGTTGGTGAAAATTGAAACCTCATCATTTCAAAGATAATTACAGCAATAACAATTTTTAAACACAGACACCTAAATAGACTAAATCATGCATAATTAACTTAGTTAAAAAAACCATCTCCACTTTCACAGCATGTCTGTCACCAAATTGACCAGTCAACGTTCCCCTACTTTTTCTTTTCTTTTTTTCCCATTTACCAACTTGATTAGAGTTTGACAAACTTTTTGTTGATTATGAAATTGCCTTGCCTTGCCACCATGCTCTCGACAATGATTAATTACATTCTTAAAACTACAAAAGGCGGATTAATTATGCGTTTTGAAATGCCTATGACTGTAGTTCAACAGCAAACGAAATAATCAAGGCGAACCATTTGTAGAACAGTAGTACAAAGTGGACTTTTCTAACCGGGCAGAGAAGACAATGGAAATGATGCCAAATCATAGCGCATCTAGCAAACAATAATAAAAATTCAGTGACACCATAAACAAGCATGCCAAAGGAGATAGAAAATGTGCCCTAGCTATTAGTAGTGACCAGCAAGCAGCAAAAGAAAGAAAATAAGCATACCACACATGAATATGATGGTCACCTAATTGAGTAGAAAGATTGACTCAGAAATATCAAAATATCTCAAGCAAGATACCCTTCCTTCAGAGTAGATGTAGGACCATTCCTCTAATCTCATCATACAATGGTTGACACCCTTTCTCTAGCCTCATTGATTGGTTGCACCACTTTGAACATCCACGTTCATGGGAGTGACAAAGTCTCCATTAACTAAGCCATTTGGGGGTATGGGGTCCCAGAACTGGGTAAACCCGCTCCCCACCAGTTTCGACTAAAGTTCCAGCCAACTTGACATAGTATCCAACTCCACCATTGAGAAGAGATAGACAAAGCATCTATCTTCTCCCCAAAGTTGCTCTAATGACCTTCCAAATACGACGAAAAAGATTCCTAGTTTGTCATTTTCATTGGACTCACTCAAAAGTGGCTAGAATTATCAGATACACTGTATGTTGGCTTTAGTGATCAGGGGGAGCTCATACTGGGCACGTCGCGCTCAAGATTTACTAGATCAAACACAATCTAACACGATATCCCTAAAGCAAGGATTTTGTTACTCTTCACAGACTGTAACAAATAGCTGCACCTTACGCCTGATTTAAGATAATAGTGTGTTATCACCTTGTTCTACGATAAGAGTAACAGTCAAGCACCAAGCCATTTCTAAGAACACTCAATAAGAGAATTGAGAAATCAAACTTCATAGGACATGAATGCCTACATGAAAATGACTGCTGCAGATGCTCTAGGAAAAGGACACCTATGCCATCATTACTTTTCAAATGGCACTCCTACATGGCGGCTAAATGGTTGAGGGTCGATCAGAAGATGCTTTAATTCTCTGTTACTCAATGCCTATAGTTTGAGGCACAGATTCAACCCTCTTTCAAAGAATAATCTTATTCACCCTCAATGATACTCAGGAAAAGAGACTTCGTGAGCCCATCGACACTTGATTCTTACGCGGTTATACACATAGACAGCAAATAATAAAAGCAACACTCTCCAATAACACCAGTTACCTTTCAGACCAGAAGAGAATGAATTTCTCCAGTTATACATTTTTTTAAATCTTCTGGTCACAGAGGCACAGACAAGGTTTGGCAAAAAATATTATCAGACATTGACATCCTAAACTCATTACCAACAGCAAACTACTAGAGAAGAGATGTATAAAGAACAAGATATATCCACAAATTTCACACTAGTAGTAGTCAAAGCATGAATTGAAGCACTGATGGACGATCTCAAGTTTCTTAGGCTGATATCTAAAACATATTTCCCAAGCATATCAACCAATCTTGTAAACTATATTTCCCAAGATAAGTCAGTATGGCATCCTGACATTCAATATAAAGCACTAGACACAGTGAAAGTATGGCATCATCTTTGTTAAATGTTATCCAACATTTTCTTCCAGCACTCTTCAAGATATCAAAAGTTAAGCATGGTTCAACAGTCTAATAGAGTTAAATGCCTGTCCACAATGTGCATGTCAATAAATCACTTCAGAACATGGAGACATTCTATGTCCAAGAAGAAATTAAATAGAACTTTCAAGCAAAGAAAGCCTATCCTCTCCCACCCGACATACAGAAGTAGAATAGATAGAAAATTAAGTATATGTTGTTCAGTGTTCACAAGCAAATAGAGCAGAGGAACTTTGCTTGTGAATAAGAGTCCAACAAGACAAGAAATACGAGATCTAGGATCAAAGTTTAAAAAACAAATGAGCAAATGCCATAACCATGTAAATATTTAACTACAACTGCCCAATAGTGGAGAGGTACACGCATGCTCAACATGTCAACTACAAATCATGCAAAGAGAAATACACTGGTGGGAGGGGAAAAAATCCCCTAGTTCGTCTTTACATACCCAACATCAGTGTTGGGTACATTCATAACATTCATAATATGAACTTCTGGGAAGAATTTTAGTATCTTACGTATTGTTGCCAGTTTGAAGTACACATTGGCTAGTAGTAATAAAACACCTGTTTAATCCAGAGCAGTCTTAAGGTATCGCATAAGGATTTCATGCAAAAACAAGATATAACAACTCATAGTTGGACCATCATGGGTAAACTGTGAAAAATATTTCAAATGATACAGTGAAAAATCAAAACAACAACAGGGGGAGGGCAAGAACCATCTGTATAACTATATGTATATTCCACATGGCACGTTACCCATCAACGAGATGGTCCATGCCACCAGAACAGGCCTCATTTCAGCTATATAAAATGGAGCATCCAATGTCCTCCATCGTTTCAGTTAGGTAATTCATTGTCATATACAGTCAGAAATAGACATTTATTCAGCACCTGTATCCTCAACAGATTTCTTATACTCTGGCTTGAGCTCATAAGTTCCTTGGTTTGTACCCCTTTTATTGTATACACATAGCTCATTGAGAATCTCCTTCAGGAATTGCTGCAAAAATTGAGCAACAAAACAGATACCATACAACATTATAATTGGGCGTTTATTTTTATTCTGAACATTAAAGTACTCTATTTCAATTTCTAGAGGAAAGTAGTTAAATCATTCCTGTACAGATGCAAAAGTAACCCCACACCCCTTCAAAAAGGAAATAAAGAGCAAAGAAAAAAGAGGAGGAAAATGACATTAGTATAAAAGAATAATTGAAAGAACATACCGCAGGTTGATCTGTTTCTTGCACTAGCTGCTTCAAGGCCCAATTAGGTTGTCTTTCAAAAAGTTTAAACATTATATCTTCTAGTTCACCACGGTCCCGTCTAGTTCTTTTGACATCTGATGCCTTAACTGGAGCTGCTTTCTTCTTATCCTGCAGCAAAGAGATTTCATGAGTAAAAATGTTGCCTTTACAGTCTTTAAAACGCTTAAGAAGAGAAATCATTTTAAACCCTTTTCCACCTCAACAACACATGACATTATCATGAAGTGAAAAAATCACATAACAAGCTAGTAGCTTCTGCACAAGAAATAGAAAAAATATTTAAGGGGTACCCAGAGGCTAAAAATGATATTTCCCCCCTCAAATTTGGTCTCTTCTCTAGTAGATTATACAGGTCTTAAAGGCTATTGACGTCAATGGTACCCAGTAGGTCAATTAGGTGATCACAACATGACATTTGCCAACTTTTCGTAGATATTGCAGCGTTTGAAGACTCGCAACCAATGTGGAAGTTGGACGCGATCAATAGGTATCCAAAACTACCAACATCAGCTTAATTTCTTCTGTTTTTTCCTCCCAATACACAGGGTTTTCATAAGCCAAACAAGAATAGAGGAGAGAATAAATTATGCCACAAAAATTTGACAGCAGGATGAGGAGTCGAGAACAGGAATTGAATACCTTAGAATTGGATGCAATTAGACCCACCATACCGGGCATAGGCCTCATGTGAACACCACGATCATTGTCAATTACCTATTTTAAGAAGACCAAATCAGAAAAATATAATGACTAAAGCCGCATAAAACAAGAGCCAGATATTTTCTAAGAGATTCAAATCAATGTTCTTAGCCATACTTGGATTTGTCTATTCTTGACCATCGATTTATTGGTCCTTTCACGACACATTTTTCTGTACTCTTCCATGTTTTTATTATGGGGCTGCATATCAAATTTGTGCTCAACTTTCCCTTCCAATGAAACTTTCCCTGCAAATTATATTATGATTCAAAAGTGCCATGTAAGAAAGTACAAGATAAAAAAACTACATATTGTGATAGAGCCTCTGGCATCCTACCCACTTAAAAGGCAGATGAATTTAAGCATGAATAATTCATCAAAAAAATAATAATTAAATCCAAGAAGGGCATATGGGACATGCTGTCTAAGTCTACGGCTTACGGATATAAAATAAAAAGATAAAAATGAAACTCAAAAGTGAAATCATGCCTAAGAAGCGTAATTATGCTAACCTTGATTTGATTCTGAGAAAATACACATGGGAACGAAGTCTTTGAACATATTCAAAGAGTAACTTTTTGGCATATTTCCAGTGTCATTTGCAGCCATCTCCATTGTGAACTGATTATCAATTAAGAAACCAGTTAGAAAGGAAAACAGAATCATATCAAACCTTTGTCCAAAATATACCATGGTAACAGCTTCGTGTATTTCAGTGCAGTAAAAGATATACACCCTCAACCGCCACTGTATATGTGAAGAATGGGAGGGAAGGAGAATGTAATTCCACATACCCCACATCCACCCCCCCCCCCCCCCCCCCCCCCCCCCCAAAAAAAAAACAAAAACCACAAAAGGCAAAAAACAAAAACAAAAGACTTCAAATCAAGAAAAGCAAAACCAGAATAACAGGCAATTTGTTGGAAAATTAAACCAAGCTTATTTAGGTAATTCTATTCGTGGTAAGATTTAATTGGTTTTGGGAAATTAGTTTTTGAGAAAGAGTTGATAATTATGGGATCTATATAAAGAACCCATGGGGTATAGTTTCCAGAGGAGGTTAGGGGTTGTGAGAGAAAGCCTTCCGGCTTGGTGCCTTCGGGAATGAGAAAGCCTTTCGGCTATATGAGTGTGTGAGAAAAGAAGCCTTTCGGCAGCTGTGGTGTAGTTTAAAAAAAGCCTTTTGGCTTGTTGAGAAGGAATGAGAATATAATTGAAGGACGGAGAAATGGTATGTTGAGAGGGTGAACACCTATACAGTAAACTCTTCTATTTTGATTTCCCCACATTTAACGGACTGGTGCATATTCCTATGGATGTAGGTATGTTAAGATTGAACCACATTAAAAATTGAGTGTTTTTGGTTAGTTATGTTTATTTCGCTGCGCGTTAATCTACGCGGGGATAGTTCTATATCTTACAAATCAAACATATTTCAGTGCATCAGGAGTTAACAAATACTTCAAAATGTGTCATGAATGCCAGCCTGAATTTACCACGAATTCCTTCATTCAATCAATGGAGAAAAACAGACATAGTTAACTCCACGATCTTTTGAATACACATAATTGAAAAGGGTTAACTGCAAACACATGATTTCATTCATTGCAGTAATTGAAAAGCAGAAAATACAATTCTAATTAGCATTGTTATACAACACACAGATCATCCTTTAGACGCATATAGAAACATTAACAGAACCACAATGCAGAAGTATAAAACCGGATTAGCCAATTTTGCAGCAAAAACATATTAAGATCAGAAAACTTCCCACCATAAATGCATAAGAAGTCATTAAATTTGGAAACTTTACAAGCACCCTTTACCACATAATCACTCCTAATCAAGCTTTTCCATAAAAATGCAAAACAAATCCTCCCACCACAAATAGTTCAACAGTTAGGAGAAATTACATGCCTTAATCAAGTCAAAACGAAGAACTGCCAACCTAGATAAACAGAGCGCAACGAGCTAAACTTTATACACGAAAAAAAGAAAAAAGTTGAGATAAAAATCAACATTCGAGAGAATTGACTCACCTGGAGTGAGTCTTCGGGGCGAAGAGGATCAAGAGACACAACGACTTTAGACACGGGGTGAGAATCGGCGCCGGAGGAGGAAGAAGAAGATGCGGCGGCGTGAGCTTGCCAAGATTTGGAAACGACAAGCGGACACTTCATCAGCCACACCGCTCTTTCAGCCTTATTGGTGTCCACAACGGACGCGCTGCTACCGTTGCCATCATCTTCCATCTTTACGATTCTCAACTAGTGCTAATACTAGTTTTACTAGCAATGGGGTTGTCCTCAGCTTTGACTCCCACACTGAGAATCGAATACGCTGTTCTTGGAGATTTTGGAGTTTCCCCTTCTATCGGTTACACTTCTTAGTTCTTGCCGTCTTTTGGCGGTGAACCGGAGAGATCGCTCTGTAATAATTTTCTCAGACCTGGGCTTACTGTCCTCAGACCCGACACGACTGAAGTAAGACCGGTTGATGAATCGGGTCAAACCGTTAGGTTCTGGGTTGCTTCTTTCCAAATTCCAATTCTACCCTCTTCTTGAGGATTATAGGCTTGGGCCTTATTAGAGCTTTTCTTTTAGGCCCATAAGTGATTAAACTAAATACTTGGGCTGAAAGAAACTTCGGAGTAATTTCCTCTATGGCCAATTGACTTCGCTAAACACCAACCATCAAGCCCGTACTAGACTATAAGACTATTATATTCCTTATCAAAAATATATTTTAAAAAAATGCTTAACAAATGATTTAATAAAGAATTAATTGCAAAAAGAATCCTATATCTCCTTCATTTATTTTGTGTTTTGTTTGTCTATGAGAATAAATACACGACAACAGTCGCATTTAGTGACAAATTAGATAGCATAGTATTTGGAATCTTATTCCAATGCTTTCTATGTTACAAATTTACTACTCCCTTAGTGTATTTAGTTCTGAAAATATAAAATTTATTATAAATTTTCACGTACAATATCTAAAATAAATAACTAATTTACAAGTTCGACTAGCCTACTGACAGTATAGGCGAGGAATCACTCTATATCTTATTTTAGAGGGCCTACAACTTTACCGAATAGACTAACATCTCTTTCCACAGCCCATTTTTCAAATATATATACAATTGTAGGATCAATTTTGCTTTCAGCATTTATTTCACTCGTGTTTTTACTTTTAAATACAAGTTAATTATAAGTTACTCACTATTGTATCAATGATGTTATATAGATTACAAATTTTAGAAGTAAGATATTCAATTAGAAGGAAAAAAAAATTTTTGATCGTTAACTTTTGATGTCTTCCAATGGAACAAAAGGAGTTTTTAAATTATTTGGACAATGAATTAAAACTTGCTATCTATAATATCAGTTTATCTTAGCCAATTATGTACATAAGTAAAACCAAAATTATTTAAACTTTTATTTACATATTTATAAAAAAATAAAATTTTAGAGCAATAGAGATATTCATGCAATGCCAAGAAATGGCGTAATATAATACTTATAAAAATATCATTGAAATCATCGTACCCACAAAATTAATGCTAGAGAGTAAGTCAAATTGTGAAGACGTCATGGATGAAGTGTCCTTAAAATATCTGGAAATTTGCTTGATTGTATACTTCTATAGCATGGGGAGAGATTGTCCTTTACGATAAGAAAGTGTATTATAATTCTCAAACTTGTGTGTATGCGCTTTAGATTTTAGTCAAGGAAGATACTCGCGCCCACGCTGCAAAAATCAAAATATCTGTGTCCAAAAAATATAGAGTGATATTTTATCATTTTCCTAACGTCCAAAAAAAAATATATATATATTATATATCTTTTGTGAAAATAATATTATAAATAAAACTCATTTAATAAGATGCACATTGTAGAAATTAACATCCATTTGTCTTCCAAAAAAATCAGACTATTATAAATAAATTACTCCATATATTACATTTGATGAGTTTGAACATTTGTATAATTATTAATCATTTTCTTTTTTCTTGAAATGAATAACCTATTAGACAAATAAATAAATAACTAATTACGAAAAATTAAACTTGTCTCGAGCTCTTTCTAGAGATGTTGGTAGCCCAACGAGGATTTAAGTCTTTTATGGAGTGTATATCTTAGCTTCATACATAAGACTTATATTTTTGCAGTGTCAGTCCATAAAATGTGTTTTTTTGCATCTACCAGTTCAAGTTTGGGCAGTTATTGCAAGGATTGTGGGGGAGAGAAAGTACGAAGTGAGGTAGAGATAGGAATCGAACCCTGACAACTGGGTGACCCGCTATACATTACAACCGATGAAATACTAGTTCGTTCATAATATGCATATAATATTTGATTTAAATAAAAAATTGGAGTATTTGGGCACTTTGCATTTTCCTATTTTGTACATACATACATACTGATATTACTACGGTATCACAGTAAAGGAAGCACAGTATACCGTAGACACTAGACACCTCTCATGTGTTCTAATACTCTACAGCCAAACATCAATAAAGTTTAGCCACGTGTCAAAGCAGCAGTGGTTTGTTCCCACCTACTGATCATCCTTGGACCCAATTATATATCCCCTTTCTACATACAGTTGTAGAGAGAGAAAATATCTCAACTCCTTCCATTCCTCGCTCTACTCCAATGGATCGTCTCTCTCTACTCTCCCTCCTCCTCACCATTGCTATCCTATCCTCTTCAGTTGCGTTAACAAGAGCCGACGATGAGACCGCCTCTGTTATCCAAGACGATCCGGTGATCAGGCAAGTCGTATCGGACGGCGACGAGTCGGTTCTGAAAGCCGAACACCACTTCTCGCTTTTCAAGGCCAAATACGGCAAGACTTACGCTACTCAGGAGGAGCACGATTACCGATTATCGGTCTTCAAGTCTAACTTGCGCCGTGCGAAGCGTCATCAGCTCCTCGATCCTTCCGCGGTCCACGGTGTTACTAAGTTCTCCGACCTAACGCCGTCGGAGTTCCGGCGTAACTATCTCGGACTTCATAAGCAGAAGCGTAGACTTAGACTTCCAGCTGACGCTAACAAGGCTCCGATCCTTCCCACCGACAGTCTTCCGACTGATTTCGACTGGCGTGACCACGGCGCCGTAACCGGTGTCAAAGATCAGGTACTTTTAACTTCCTATACGCACTAAACACATGTATAATTTTTTTGTGAGTCAATTATAACGTAGCGTGGGGGTGAGACAGGGTGCGTGCGGCTCCTGCTGGTCGTTCAGTACAATCGGAGCGGTGGAAGGATCTCATTTCTTGGCTACTGGAGAGCTTGTTAGTCTCAGCGAACAGCAACTCGTTGACTGTGACCACGAGGTTCGATTTTCCTCGCGTTGACTATTTTTCGCCGATAAATTTTTATGATTAATAACGACTGAGGATTTAGTTTGCTTTATTTGATCAACAGCGAAAGTGAAGTTAGGGTCAAAGTTCCGGCGTTCTAGATTTGAATGTTCCCAATTCGTATACACTTAGCTCATACTTTGCACAGAATCGTATAATTACTACTATTTATAGCTGTTGTTCTGAATTAGCTTTCTAATTTAGCCTGGCATATGGTGGACTAAGTAGGTTATCTGTGAATTTGTTAGTGTAGGTGACTAATTAATCTAGCAAACAAGGATAAGTATAGATCGGAGCAGAGAAATTTGATGTCAGGAATCATCACTCAGCTTACTATATCACGCGGAGTGTGTTTTTTGAGATCAAGCTATAATCTCAGTGATGTTAGATGTGTTGGAAAATGTTATCAATAATTGCTGAACTTAGTGCAAATTGTTGCCATACGGTTATATTTTCTGTGTGCATACTGATACTGTGCAACTGATGTTGGTATAATATAGGAGTTTGGACTCTGTTCTAGTTTATCTTTTAGGTGCTTTTGTAATATGTTGATAGGCATGGTTAGGAGTTCCTATGGGCTAATCATATGCCAAAACAGATAAATTTGGAATCACCACTCAGTTTAATATATCATGTGGAGTGTTTTTGTTGAGATCAAGCTATAATCTGAGCGATAGTAAATTTGTTGAGAAATGTTACCAATAATTACTGAAATTTGTGAAAAATGGTTGCGGTACTGTTACGTTTTCTGTGTGCCTACTGATACTGAGCAAATGATGTTGGTAAAATATGGGAATATGGACTCTACTCTGGTTTATCTTCTACTTGCTTTTGTAATATGTTGATAGGCATGGTTAGGATTTCTTATGGGCTCATCATATGTCCCATAACTAAATGGGAAGTTTTATGCGCTTTGATAAACTTAGAGAGCACTACCCTTATGTGAGTCACTATTACATGGTTTTTCTTACATAGATTTTATGTATGTAAGTAAACATATACTCCCCTTCCTATCATTCAAGGAGTCCACTCTGTATTACTATTTTTAGTAACACAAAGTGGACTCTGAGTGGGACAGAAGGAATAATATATTAATAATAAAAAGAAAGAATAACAAAGTGGTTGACCAGTTTTCTTTAGGTCTCGTCGGTAAGTTGAGCACATGGTTTGACCATGCACCTGGAGTAGGAACTGTAACCGCCCCAGGCGGTTCGGGTTCTGGAACTGTTGGCCACGGTTCCAGTTCGAGCCATTGAAAACCCTGAACCACCGGTTCCCAGTTCTGCAGAAGGGGGAACCGGAGCTGTGGGTCCGGTTCTGGTTTGAACTGGAACCATGGCCATGTCTAGATCTAGATGTTGGTGTTTAATGTCATATGAATATTTTCAATGTGGCACTGTCTAATTGACAAGCGTAATATTTTTTCAGTGCGACCCAGAAGAATATGGTTCGTGCGACTCTGGGTGTGATGGTGGACTGATGAACAATGCCTTTGAATACATATTAAAAAATGGTGGAGTTGAACGTGAGAAAGATTATCCGTACAAGGGTACAGATCGTGGGACGTGTAAATTCGATAAGAGTAAAGTTGCTGCTACTGTATCGAACTTCAGTGTTGTTTCTGTTGATGAAGAACAGATTGCTGCCAATCTTGTGAAGAGTGGTCCTCTTGCAGGTATTTTAGCTATTTCGCTACTTTGAACAATTACGAGCTGCATAACACACAAATGCACTGTTTAAAAAAATGTTTCCCAAGGTGAGAAAAAGCATCTTCGGTGTGTGTTTGGATCTGCAGATAAATTAATCTCTTTGTATGGTTAATTTAATTGCAGTTGCGATCAATGCCGCCTGGATGCAAACATACATGAGAGGTGTTTCTTGCCCATACATTTGTTCAAAACACCAGGACCATGGGGTGCTTTTAGTTGGATATGGTTCTGCAGGTTATGCTCCCATTCGGCTCAAGGAAAAGCCGTATTGGATCATAAAGAACTCTTGGGGTGAAAACTGGGGAGACCACGGATATTACAAGATCTGCAGAGGTCACAATCCCTGCGGGGTTGATTCAATGGTCTCTGCTGTGGCTTCTGCTCACATTTCCACCTAGTGAGGGTGGTGAATTCATCATTGATATATGATCATATGTATTAATATTGAACTTATCTGCATACTCTGTGTAAATAGTAATTTGCGACCATGCGTTCTTGGAAATGGTCGGTGTTGTATCAACTCTTCAAACTTCTACGGACTTTAAATTGGTAAAGCTAGTAGAAATTAATGTGTTTTATAGTGATATTTAGGTGTGGAATTATATTTATCCTTTGGTTAGCAGGAGTTTTAACTGCCTATTAAGTACAAAACTAGTTTATTTGCCATACATCAAATTTACATATTTGCAGGAACTTGAACAACTTTTCTGGTTTTTTTAAGAGCAACTTGGACAATTCATATTGGAAAAAGGAAAAATAGAACTTTGCCCTAATAAGAAACTTATTGGGCTGATAACAGGCCCAACAAGGAATATAAGGCGCCCATGCCAAAAATGGCCATCAAGGCCCATAAAAGATACAATTGGGCATGTGAGGCCCAAAATAATTTTAATTGGGACTAGGGCGTCCAGGAAGGAAAATATTGGGCCTGTTGGGGCCAAAAAAATATTGGGCCTGTTAAGGAGCAAAATAAAAATATAAAAATATTGGGCCTGTGAACTCGTAAATGAGAAATTGTTGGACCAATTAGGCCCAAAATCGGGCTTTTTGTTTTGGGCCTAAACCGAACCAGTATTCTTTTGCTTAAAGGCCCATCATGTGACCAAACCATATTTATTGGCCCAATTGGCCAACTATTTAAATTGATTGGCCAGCTTGGTTTAAACTAAATGAAGCGCATCTCAAGAGCCCAATTCATTTTTTGGGCGAATAGGCCCAGTACTTTTCTTTCTGGGCCTGCTTAAAAGTGAAGCTCAAAAACATGAGTAACATCCATATTTATTGGGCTGAATGGGGCCCTTCAGTTAACGTTTTGGGCCTGTAACGATTGGGCCAAGCGGACATTTTTTGTCTTTGGTCCAGTTTTAGATAGTTAAAGCATGTCTCAAAAGGCCAATCCATACCTATTGGGCCTTGAGGCCCTTTGTCATGCCCTTAGACCCAAATTACCAAATCAGAATTGTAAATGAGGGAGAAGTAGAAGAAATGGGAGAAACACAGAAGAATGGAGGGAGAGCAAAGAACGGGAAAGAAGAAGACCCGGAGAGGAAGAGAGAAATCAGAAGAAAAGAATTTTCATTCATTCATAATCAACATGCTCCTTTTGATGTTTTTCACGGTATATATAAATTTCCTACATTAAAACTAAAACGACATCGTTTAGACCCTATATCCTGACAATTCCTACCCTTAAAACAAGGCTTGTCCTCAAGCCTTGGAAGCAATTAAAAATGAGAAATTTCTGCATAAAGACAGTACTCAAAACTAAACAATCCCAATACAGCTTTCCAATATTTGGTGCCATGCAACAGGAGGAACTTGGTCACATTTGTCTTCAATCAAAGCTAATTCAGCAACTGGAAGCCAATTCTCGCGATCTTCATTGAATTTCCAAACATTAGAGGAATTTAGTTGCCACCATCCCATAACAAATCTTCCTCGAAAGTTCACTGTACTACCTCCTTTGAATATTGTGACAAACTTATCCCATGGCTGAGGAATTTCTTTGACTTGGATGTAGCTGATTCCACTCAAGTTCAATTCATTAGATATACCAGTAAATGTATCAAGCCTCTCAAAGTCTTGGAGTGTTACAAAATTCCCAAAATTCTTCCAACCATTAACCACAAAACTTGAATGAATTGTCATAACATTGCTAGCGCAAACATTTTGCTTCTGGATAACAGCTTCAACAACACCTGAACCACTGGAATCTTGTAATCTTTCAAGGGCCCCTCTACCATTGTAAAACAGATGGAAAATAACATCTACCTTCTCATAATGAAACTGTAAAGGGCAACTCTGCTCCTTCTGAAGTACTCTCCAATTCTCAAAATCTGCCCCCTCCATTTTAAATGCCATAATGTTACTTGAAGCCATATGCATATTACTTCTGGAGGTCAAAAATTCAGCATGGCAGATGAACCTTATAACTCCATTTACGTAAGCATTAACCATCTTCAAAAGCGTTTGATATGAAACAAGAAAATAGGTAATGACTCCAGATCTCACTGATTTAAGACGAATCCAAAATCTTGCAAAAAGCTTTACAGCTTTTGCCTGCATTGTGGCTAGAATACTGCTAGCTTTCCAACAACATCCCCTTTGGTAATATCCTCTGAAGATTGAATTCAATGTGTAGACAACTCTTGCTAATAAAAGGTCAAAGACCAAGTCAGTATCATCCTGCTTTGCACATTTAGAGTACCCATCAACCAGTGACTTTTCCACCAATAAATCCTCACCAAATCTTTCTTTCACCCATCTTGCTAGAATCAATTTCTGAAAATCATACCAAGCTTTACCCTTCAGATTATTCCAAGAAAATCTAGAAATAGTAGAAATCCAAACATCAAACCAAACCCTGAAGCTTTCATTCTTCTTCATCATTTTTATTACCATGCCACAGTTTTCCAATTGACTAAAACTTGATGTCAGAACCATCCAAGTCACTAACTCAAACTCAAACACATCAATTAATATCTCTTGGCTGTTGGAAGCACATGAAGGAGCTGTGGCAAGGTGGCAAGAAGTAACCAACTGTGGTGCAGAACTTCTAAATGACCTCAATTGAATGGAACTTTCCTGTGATAAAAAACTAATTTCTGCCAGAGGTATTATAACCCAACCTCTATCCATCTCTGTATGTTTCAGAAAAACCACCTTACTATGCATAGGATAGAGCTCTCCAAAGTCCCCATTAGTCATTTCAGAACCAAGATTCCTCACAAAGATTACAAGATCAAGACAAGCACAACAACACTTATGTCTTTGAATAACAACACCCTTCACTATAATCACTAAAAATTTGGTTCCACCCTTGAACACTGTGCCAATTTTAGCACCCCGTATAACATCCTCCACAACACTCAAATAATGCAGAAACAATTCATCACCATGAGGAATAGAGACAGTAAGAAAGAAATACAAATCATTTTTCACCTAGGCATGCCAATAATTCTGGAACAACTCATCCATTTTACAAGGATTAATATACTCAAAACCTAGGAATAACCAGGTACAAACAATCTTCAATTCAGAGCTGAAAACATCCTTCGAAATAGAATTTTTAATGGGCAAGTATCCTTTATACTCAACTTGGAACACAATCTCCTTCATTTCTTTTTCCATCTCTGCTTGATTCTCAATATTGAAATCAAGTTTCCCACAAGAACAACATAAACCAACAACCCTTTTGAAACCTCCAACAACTTCTATAGTTTTTATTAATGCAAACCAAACTCCTCCTAGCTCGTGAGAATCAAAACAGTCACTCTCCAATCCCTTCACAGTTGCAGGCATACAAATGCATTTCAATAATGCATTTTCACACAACATCAATAGCAATGGCTCATAAAAATAATCAAGATAGAACCACAAGTCTAAAGGTAAACAGTAAGTCCTAAACGGAAAGTGGAATTTCTTAAGCAGAAAATTAATAGTAGCTAAAACTCCTTTAATACTACTATCAGTGCCTCCCCTGAAACATGTTATCAGCTTAACCCATGACATTTGCTCTCTCTTATCCTCAAACCATTCTCCCAATGGTTCAACATTCAGCAACACATAATAATCATCCATGCTCTCCAAAACTACCTTAAAATCCACAACAGATTGATAATCGCAAGGAATAACACACACAAATTTGTCAACAAGTAATTCAGGTTTATAAACCACAGTATTCCAGTTAACTGTTCCCACGTAGGGTTGCACATAATCGCAATTTCCACGATTCAATTCCACAAAATTCTCATTAGTGCAAACCACTGTATCATCATCAAACTCATAATCAACCCCAGACAAACTATCCTGTGAATCCTCAACACAATCAGGATAATTTTCAAATTTACCAGAAGAGATAGGATAATTTTTACCCGCAGAAGCCTCGACGGTCCCCATCTCTGGTACTTCCTCCGGAATCGCCGAAGTCGTCTGTGGTTCAGATTCTGAATCACCTTTAGCCATCTGAATTACAAGTTCGTCTAACTCATCCATGGCGACCCAAACTTCTGAAATTTCCAAGCAACTCGTCGCTCCATATTCATTACAGTGAAATCGGTCGAAGAAGCTACCAAACTGATCAATGAGTAGTTCTGCGAAATTATCCCAAGATATTTCACTCTTCTGCGACTGTCCGGAAAACCAAAATTCAGCCCTATCTTTCAAATACGGTTGAACCAACGGAACTCTACAAGCATCTGGAACTGAGTTTATAGAGAATAGTTGATCGAATTTGAGAAGCCAATTCCCCGGATTATTACCACTGAAATAAGGAAATTCCATCCTCACAGGAAACGAATCAAAATGCTAACAAATGAAATTTTCCATTCACAGTCCAAGGAAGGACTGCTCTGATACCATTTGTCATGCCCTTAGACCCAAATTACCAAATCAGAATTGTAAATGAGGGAGAAGTAGAAGAAATGGGAGAAACACAGAAGAATGGAGGGAGAGCAAAGAACGGGAAAGAAGAAGACCCGGAGAGGAAGAGAGAAATCAGAAGAAAAGAATTTTCATTCATTCATAATCAACATGCTCCTTTTGATGTTTTTCACGGTATATATAAATTTCCTACATTAAAACTAAAACGACATCGTTTAGACCCTATATCCGGACACCCTTTATTTAACATGTTGGCCCAAGAGAATTCGGCTAGGAGGACTCTTCCATTTTTAAGCAATTAAGAATTGAATTAATCAAAAAGTTAATGAGTTACAAACACTAGGCCGGCCATTTGCTGCACTGCGCTTACAAATAAGAAAGAATGACCCTGCGAGAAGGAAATGTAAATGATTTCAGTGCATGAATATTTTGCACATAGTAATAGTCGAGATGAATCTTAAAGACCAGAAACTGAAATCGCAGCACATCCCATCATCGGATTCCGGTCAAGTACCCTTGATTGCATCTGGCAGGATAACTAGCAATAAGTTTTCCGACGTCTGGTTCAGTGTGATTCGTACTTTGTGGTGTTGTTACCAAAAGAAAACTTGTAAGTGAATCATCTCAAACTCAATCAAATTTCGCCTGAGCTTGCCATCATTCATCATCCTCACTAATTAGTGCAAATGAGAATGGACAAAACTTGTAACCGTCTCCCTCGTAAAACTTGTTCTGAAATTCCACCCAGTGAAGCCTCAAGGCATGGAGGAATGCACTGAGTGTCTCCATCACCAGCAATACGCCAACGGTAGCAAAGATAAACACAATTATGCCAACAAGTAGAATGATGATGCTATTGAACCTGGGCAAACAATCACGGCAAACTCATGGGAGCCTTAGGCATTTCTACAGGGAAAAAAGAAAGTAGAAAGCCAAATTCTTACCCCTGAGCAAGAAGCAGAACCTTCTCATAAAATACACTGGAAAGTTCAGAATGTGCAAGGCTGCAAAAGCAATAAACAGAACAATCATAATACTCTTATTAGTGGATCAGCGAACAGCAGATGAGATGATCGGGGCAGGCTTTAACTAAAGAAACTGCCCCTGAATAAAACAAGTTGTCATTTGATGTAGACTAAGGAATCATACAACTCTTGTATACATGGAATAAACATTAAAAATGGAACAAGTCAAGAGATTATATTTTTGTCTTTGTGATTAATGTATCATCATAAACAAACAAAGAGCCTATGCAGAAATCTCACTTGGCAGAACAGAACAAGAACCTCGCTTGTTTCTTCAAACCATGTAATTTTACTTAAATTCAATAGGAAAAAGTTTTCCACAAAACAATATGTACCTGAGTGCCCACAGGCGTAGATATGAAGCTGTATTAGAAACTGCTCCGAGAACAAACTCTATAGTATGGATTAATTGATGCACAAAGACTTCACTGAACTCAAAATCCTCATCCCCGCGTGAAACACTTTCTATTTCCAATTCAATAGAGTCCTCGGTGCTAATAAGAGGAGCATATAATTGACCACGGTGTCTCTGAAAGCATGTTATGGGAATAACTAGAGAATGAGGGCAGAGATAGACAATATAGTAAGAATATTTAAGTTAATCTAGAGGAAATAAATTTGGGCATACTTCCTTGTGCTGTTTCTTCAAAAGAAGAGGCTTTGGAAATAACATCCATGGAACAGCAACAAGTGCCAGTAGTAGCAACAGAAGCTGCGTGGAGAATAAGAAAACACTTGATATGAGCCAAATTCTTGTCAGATAAGAATGCCCTCCAGAGACTAAAACTGGCCAAAAAAGGACAAAACCTGGAGGTTCTTCTGGCCAACAAATAGTTCATTTTCACCCAAATCAGCTGTAGGGTTTAAGAACATGTATATCATTACATGATACAGATCAGCTTGAGAACCAGTGCACCATTTAACAATAATTAGAAGTGATAGGTAACCAAACAAGCCATTCAAAAATATCATCTGGGGTACAAATTGGTACCTGCAGTAAGATGGATACTTAAGCCAATGAGAGCATAAAAGCACGCATGAGTTTGATAATGGTGGTACAACAACCACTAAACATTTGTCCTGTTATGTGAGATTAGTTACATGAATCACATCTCAATGGTGGCGACCATTTAATAATAATTTCTTACTAACTCTTTTTTGGTTGTTCCTTTCCGCTTGATAATGGTGGCAACCTTTAATAATTAAACTCATGTGTCATACATGCAAGAAACCGTAAAACTATAGTGCATGTTCATCAGTAATGCAAGCTATAATGAACACATAATAAAACCTTACCAGATATTTATACTATTCTTGAAGAACTTTGCATTATAATAGCTTAGAATTATTCCAAGATTCATCTGTGCTACACCGAGTAAAATTGACATCTTCATCTTCAGGGAGTTTAGAAATGGAAGCTCAGTGCGGGAACCATGCCATTTAGGATCAACACCGAAAGGATAGGTTCCATGCACCTTAATCAAGCCCACCGTAGAAGCGTCCCTAAACAGAAAAGAGATTTTAATGCTTGTGAACAAACTTTTTACTTTTACTACTACCACGCACCCACCCCACACACACACACAAGAAAAGAAATCAAGTCAACTTTCATAAATGTACAAATTACTTTAAGGTAAAATGCATAAAGTGAGCTACTATTAAATAATTTTTCATTTGTGTCCCTACTTTCTAATTGTGGATCATGCATAATGATATTAGTAAAGGATGTTAAAAGAAACAGACAAGATTTATAATTAGTTATGATTCTTTCTTTTTTCTTTTGGGGTGGGGGTAAATAACATATTTTCAGATATAGTATTAAGGAAACATGTGCTCAGATATAGTTGACTACCTGCATGAAGAATCCCGGCAACCATAAGCCGAGCGCCCAAATAGTTCGAAAGGAACAGAGAAAAACTCATTATATATAAGCCCTGTGTATATCGAGAACAGTGCCATCATTATGATAACATAACGACCACCAAAAGCCATCTCCATAATATCCCCAAGCTTCTGTTGTTGGTAAATTAACAAGAAAAAGGTTCAGTGAAGAAACTGTTCAACAATATAAAATGGCACATTTTGCAGACCACACCTATGCTATGGACCTTTCATAACTAATTAATATATGAGGCAAACATGCTACCAGATCTTCTTGGTGCAAGAACCATCCACAGGAAGTATATATCTGTAGAATTTCTGAGAGAAAAAAATATTGCGAAGACCCAATGCATTCGCTCCAGCTTCTTTGCAATGAAAATCAGGGTATACTAAACACATTTACATTTGCAGTGCTTGTTAGTAAAAGCAATTAAGAATATCGAGGTAGGATAGATATTCTTACAGGTACCATTCTTCCAACAACATTGCAACAAAGCGCAAGTAAATAACTTATAGATATCAAACTATGCTAATACAGGGCAATGGAATAAAAATAAACCTTCAGAAAAAGATATTCTTTCGAAAAGTAGATTCTGAAGAAGTTCCAATAGTTCACTAAATTACTTTTTCCTGCTGCACAGGTAAACTGAAATCAATAAAGGACTATGCTAGAAAATTAATTACCTGGCTGGACAATTTCCTTTCCCGTAATATGAGGAACAGTGTAGCAATGAACAAGCATATTCCATGGCCCCAGTCTCCAAACATAACCGCAAATAGAAAAGGAAATGTTACAATGGTGAAAACTGCCGGATTTGCTTCCTTATATTTTGCCACTCTGAATTTTACAAAAATGATATATAAATACTGATCAACAAGAAGTCAAGTGATATGAAAGAAACTTTATTTGAAGTATAAATGACATAACAGTTCAATTTTCAATGAAGAAAGTATGATGCAAATGATAGTAAATGTTTTTCCTTGTTCTCTCACCTCACACCAACAACTTACAAAAAACAAAGAAAGGTTCAATTCCAAAAACTCACGATGACAACAAAATAAATCCTAAATGGTTGGAAGAAGTAGTTTCAAGGCATCTTTGGTATCTGAGATTTCAGATGAAACATCCCAGCAAGACAAGGCGCCAGTTTAATACAGTTCAAATTGTAACTCACCCATATGCATCAACGATTTCCTGGAAAGCAGAAGTATATTTGCTTGTGCAGAAATATGTAGGTGGCCATTCCTTGGTTTCCAAGACCTGAAATATAGCTCCAACTAGAGAATTACTATCTGTAGAGGCCCGCTGCAGAGCATTTCTTATCTGTCAAATATATTATGAGGTCAGAAATCACACATGAAGTTTCATTTCACAAACTTAGCAAATATATGATCAAATGCAATAACAATTAAAATGTGATGGTTCCACCTGATCTGTGGCAGAAACAGGACACCATCCTTCCCCAACTAGGCACTTTTTGGTCACGTCAAAATTCAGCATGTTTAAAGTGTGATAGATTGACTTCTCCTTTTTCACCTTTACAAGAACAAAGCATAGCTTGAAGTGATGACTACAATTTTGAAACACACAACAACAACAACTAAGCCTTTGTCCCATTAGGTGGGGTCGCCTATATGGATTATATCTCACTATCATGTACCATCGAGACACATTGATATTCATATATAGCATGTCATGTTTTAAAGCTGTTTTCCAATTCCTTTTAGGTCATCCTCTACCCCTTTTAATATTAAGTAATGTCTCCCTATTTTCTCCCTGTCTTACATGGGCATTTAGGGTCTCCTACGTACGTGTCCAAACCATCTTAGGCGTGTTTTTCTCTCATTTTTTCATCTATTGGAGCTACTCCTACTTTATTTCTAATAGATAAGGGCTTAAAGCTGATCCTTGATGTAGACCTATATTATTTGGAAACTAACCAGATATTCCTGCTAGCGTCCTGACACATATTGTTATATCTCTATACACATCTTTTATAGTTTCTATATAGGCTACCCTTACTCTCTTCTTTTCTAATACCCACCACATTATGTATATATTTACTCTATCATATGTCTTTCCTAATCGATAAATTCAATTTTGAAACATAAAGAAGAAAAAAAAGGCTCCACGGAAGTGGACACTGAGCATTAAACCAATAATTCCTACATCAAAGACTAACCAAAATGTTCCATTGGTCGAACTCAAAGCTAATACCCTGTAGGATATTAGATCGGTGCCGCTGTCCAACATCTATGGTGACCTTTAACTCTGAGAGCTTACCAGATACCTATATATCACAAATAATAATGATTAGATACACTGAATGCACGTTTGATAAGGGCCAAAACTTAACCCAATAAACTAGAATCAAGCATAAGCTTCTGAAGTACTGTCCCACAAGAATTGCATACCTTTGTTATCATCTGACATTGTTTGCCTTTATCATCAGTTAGCGGATAACGGTTTGCTCCAAATGCATCACATATTTTAAGTATTTTAGACTTTGCTCTCTCCGCAGAGTAAAAGACAAGGAATACGTTTTTCTCAATCTGAAATAGTATCAGTCAATTATATCAATATTAAGCTTATCACGGCATTACGTATAAGAAACAAGTATACAACAGAAAAAATAAGAACTATAAAGGAAAAAACACATAAACAGACTAAAAGTAAAGAAACACGGAGATCCAGCACTCATGAATTTCAACTCTGGTTCTCAATTTCTGGATGGCTATCATTCATTCTTTTCCTCCCATTGTACAGAAGCCAAGAGTGTAAGCACCCAAGTATAAATAACAATAATCATAAAGACATAAATAGTTTCAATGTTGTACTATTCCTTTGAAATTCATATCCAATTTCTAAGATATCACTTAATTGAACACAAAAACAAAAGAAACACTGAATAAGTTTACATTCATAGTAAATAATCAATGCAGATAAGGAGAAAATGAGTGGAAAAGTTTGTAATGTCATCCACAAACAGTGCCAAACTAAGCAAAGAGCTCCAGTAAGTATACACCTTATCTCCAGAAAGAGGATCAATGACAGGATCTTCCACAATCACTTGCTTAAGAAAGACATTGCCACGAGTTGCACGAAATAAAATTCGTTCAAATGCCATCGACTTCTCTCTACTTACAAGACCACTAACAAAACCAAGCCTAACTTGTTTTGCTGAATCCATGGACATTTCCTGCTCGATTTCAATCAAAAAGTGCTAGAGTGAAAACGAACATCTTACCTTCTGAAAACTATATATATTATCAAACCAAATAACATTACTTGCTCGAGTAATAGAGGACTGTCAAGTGACCCCTCTCCAAGAATCTGTACTCCAATCTCCCGATGCTGAGCTGTGGCACTTTTTTGTGCTGAATGGAAAAATTCACCAGCCTAAATTGTCAGTAAGATCAGAAGCTAATAAACATGACAGCGTCAAGGAAAAAAGAAGAAGCACAACAGCAACTAAAAGAAATTTCCATGTAATCTGTTACTAATAATACTAAATACAAAAAATGGTGAACCTTCTGCATTACGAGCTTATACTCTAATAGCTCATTGTACGATCGTTGTAGCTTATCACTATTTGCATTCACCTCTATTAACTCTCCTTCAAGTTCTCCAAGTTTTACCTACAATGCCCATTATAATGGGTAAGGAAAATTCCATGCAACTAAAAATATTGATTAAGAAAATGTTGTTGCCTGTGCTACTGCTGGTGATATGTTGGTGTCATGAGTCAACTTGACAAACTTCACAAATAAAGAGAAAGACTTAGACAAAGAGCCAAAACTCAACTAACCTCGATATCATCTATGTTAATAATAGTACCGAAGGTAGACCTTGATGAAGGTGAAATACCAGCTTTTGTCATTTGTTCTTTAAAAAGGCGAAGCTTGCGTGCCATTTCTCCACATCTTTTGAGCTGCACACAAGTAAATTGTTTAAATGAAAATCAGGAACACACAGAACTCAGTTACATATGTACCCACAAAAAGTAACTGAAGACAGTAGTAGAGCAATGACACCAGCTTAAACTTGCCATTAAAGATTCTTTACTTAAACATTTGAAGGATCATAAAGGTATGTTTAATCCCAGAAGAAATTTAACTTCACACTGAAAGCTCTTTGCTTAAAAAATTGAAAGATAAAAAATAAAAAAGGTACTTCATCTACAAATGGAACTAACACACGCCCTTCTCTTATGTGCTATTGGAAAATTTTCAACAGGTACATATTAAGTGAAGGCCTAATGAAGAAATTATACAACAATATAATGTTACTCTGTTCACTTTATCCATACTAGAAAAAGAATAGACCAGAAATATAGGAGAGCAAAATAAAGCAAAAATCTCTGCCAATGGTCAGTAGTCCACAAGTCACAAGTGATTCACTGTGTGATCTGGAAGGATGTATTCTTGGGATCTCACTAATTTCCATGATGGTAAAGAAGGTCATGTCATGAATGAGAAGGAGAATATCCCAGCAGGCAAAAAATGGCATCCATGAAATAGTTTTCATTAAAGTTAAACCTAGCCGATCACATGTTCTTCTTAAACGACACATGCCTTGGGTTACTAATAATATCGTGCTGGCAAGTAGACAAAAGTTCCAGAAAAGTAACTTTCACTATCACTGCTGCCAAACAGGGTGGATGTCAACCACCTTTTAGCAGACTTAGAAGTCTACATATCTATGAAAGTAGTGCTAAGGATGAAGGTCTTATCTTCAAGCTACCTTCCCTAACTTTCTTCAGAATAGCTCACATGCAACATTGTAAAACTCTTAATGAGCTCTACATATACTTGTAGTAATGGTGATACACGCATAAATTTGCTTAGTAACATAATGAGTGACCAAAGAAAAAGCAAACCTGAGCAGCATAAGTCCTCTGGAAAGGGCTCTTTTCAGTATTCAGCTGGTAAAAACAAAGGAAAGAAAGGTTTTATCACTAACAGAAAACCAAAAATTGGGGGGGGGGGGGGGGGGGGGCAGAGAGAGAGAGAGAGAAAATGGATAAATGTAAGTAAGGACGAGCAGAAGATGATTAAATCTTAGCAGTAATCCATCCTGACTGTTCAGAAGGTCAGAAATCGGGAGTTCAATAAGTCAAATGATACATATACCAGACTTTCAAATCAGAAACAGCAATTTATGTATCACCACAGCTCAAAACTCTGTGAGACATAATGATATTAAGCACAACTATCTAATATATCCAAAACAACTCCCCTTCAAGACACAACACATTTAACAGTTCGAAAGGGGCAAAAAACTAGATTACAGTTGGTCAGAGAAGTTTACAACCTTGAATTAGATGGAGAGAGTTGTTCTAACCTCTGACTATGAAACAGATTCCAGATTTTATTATGAACATTAGGAAACAATCTAGCATATCTAGAAGAAAAAAAAGTACAAAATCTATTCAAGCAAAAGTAACCTAAAGAAAAGCAACAAATAGAAATCAGTAACAATAATTCCTCCATTTACTTGTTCGTCAATATTAGGACCTTCAACCTATTTACAAACTGAGAAAATTAATGTGCCAACAATTACAGCAAAACAACGAACGTAACTGAAACAGCACAATCACAATACCAAACTCTAAACCTTAATAAATAAACAGAAAAAAATATATATTAAATAAATTTTTAAAAAAAATAGAAAAATCATGCACTGAAACAACAGTATCAACGCAACGCAAGTGCATAAACAGCAAAATGTATGCGTAAAAACTACACAATAGCACCAAAAGAAATATAAATCATAATGCGATGCGTATAGCTTACGTCTTTGAATTGGAAAAGGCCTAGATCACCAAGGTATGATATGGTGCGATGCGCGGACTCCGCTGGTATGATTAACCGCGCCAATTGCATCGACTCCGACCGCAGCAGATCCATCGCCGGAGTTCTTTCGTTTTCCTTCTCTACGCTATCTCTAAGTCTTCTAAATCACAAATGTCGCGAAAAATAGACAAATTAACTATGAGAATGAATCAAATGAAGCGATCATACGCACGATCCCTCCGAATAGACGACGTGATCGGAGGAAAGTCAGGCGATCCTTTCTCACGCTCCGGGAAAGTACGCGAAAGCCACAGCGTGTTACCCGCCTGAAAACTTAGAAAAGGGGGAGAAATGGACAATGCGTGTTACCCGCCTGAAAACTTAGAAAAGGGGGAGAAATGGACAATGCGTGTTACCCGCCTGTTTGTCTCAAATGCTCAAACCATGCTTTTTATTCCCTCGTCTTTCGAACTTCGTCGTTCAACCGACTTTGATGTGACTCGCGGGTTAGTCAAATTAAATGCTCTTACTATTGGGCCTCATTAAAGCCCATAAGTCCACGATATTTTTGATAGGTTGTTTAGCGGCCCAGAATGTTGTGTTGGATTTTTTGTCTTGGTTCTGAAAAGGTCAGTGCTGCTCTGATGGTTTTCCTTTTTTTCCCTTTTACTTTTTGTTTTTGTTTTTTTTTAAATTAATGATACATTTCTCAAATAATCTTCTCAAGTGAGGTGTCATGCATTCATTGGCCAATAATGTAGTATTAATAATTATTTTATAAATGTGTAGCCAATGAATACATGACACCTCACTTGAGTTAATAAAGTTGAGAAGATTACTCATTTTGTTGACACAATCCTTCATTCACCCTTAATTGATAAAACACAAATTTGGTCGCAAGGAAAATATTAAAAATATGATTTTGATGGGATATAATTACTCTCTACATTCTCAAATAAGTGTCGTCAAAACCAAAATTTTTGTTTATTATCATTTATAAATTTTACAAAAAATAAAGAAAATTCCAAACAAATTAGTTTTCCTTCCAAAAACTAGTGATACTAAAAAGTTAAGGGTAAATTAACTCAATTTGATTATTTGCATAACTAATGTGCATTCTCCAATGCTTATTTTTAGAATATATAGAATAACATATTTTTCTTTATTTTTTTCTTTTGGATAAAGAATAACAGATTCATCATTCATATAATCAGCCGTTTAGCGAGGAAGGAGTCTTAATTTAATTGTTTTATTCAGTTATATCACTCAACAGGTCTTGTAACTTGTTTTGTTGACTTTTCTGGGTCTTTGAACTTAAATATTTTTTTTTCTCATACGGTATAGACCAAGACAAAAGAGTCTTAATGTGATTCAAGAATTAATCGAAAATAACTCAAATTTTGTTATAATTTTGAGTTTGAAACCATTTTCGAACTACTTACTTTATAAGTAAAGGGACAAATATTAAACGTTTTCAAGTTTAAAGATCAAAGAGAGACAACAATCCAAATCAAAATACTAGTCAGGTGATTTGCCCGTTTTCATCTTAATCCATGCCCTTGATTGATCGGTTGGAAATTAGGATTGGTCTTTCTCTTTTCTTCAAGAAGTGATGCAAATGATAATTAGTTAATTCTTAAAAAAATTCGTCTCATTAAAAAAATCCACTTTATATTATCTAAAACAGTAATACAAAGTGTATTATTTGAATGGAACAGATAGAGTAGAAGGGAAGAGAGGAAAGAGAGGTTTTGTACATAGGATAGGAGGCATGCAACTAAGTTGTTCAAATTGGACAAACCTCTCATCTAGCTACATTTCCATAGCCATGGAGGCCACCCACATTCACTGACATTACCATTTGACACCATTAATTTAACTATATAAGAAACGGATAGAAAGAAAGACAAAAAAGAAGAGGATTATTAGGCAAAATCTGTATGCAACCCCCACGGAGATAAGAGAATTGCAGTAGCAACTAGCAACATTTGTAAGAAAGAAAGGGTAAAATTTGGACCACTTTTTTTCTCTTTCTTCTCAGGTCAATTAGAAGAAAGCAAAGAAGAGCTGCAGATCGTCGAGCACGCGGCTGTCCTCAGCCTACCCTTCCCTACATTTTCCATACCCTACGAAGCCTATATATTGCGATCAGGATGCCTTTTTGCTTGGACTCTTATAATCTTCAGAAATTGATACTCGATACCTCCGTTTCGTTAGAAGATTTCACGTTGTAATACCATTCTTATTAGGGTAAGAAACTAATGCTAGGTTTTCAGTAATTTTGTTGAAGTTTATCAAAATAGTGATTAGGTTAAAATGATGAAAGGAGAAAAGGGGGAGAGAAAAATCTCAGCTTTGTCAGTTTTAGTTCATGTTTCGCTAGATTTGTTTGCTTCACGCCAAAGACTGAAAAGAGAGCTAAAAGGACAAAATTGGCTGTCGCCAGCTGAAGTTGGCACGGCTTTGCATGGCATAATGGGCACGAATTATAGTAGCTAGTTTATGTTTTCTGGAGTTTCTTTCATCTTTTGTTCATGATTTCTTTTCTCTGATGCGATGCGATGCGATCGACTAGGAGTTTCATGTTGTATTTATTTTCCGCATCACAATCGCAAGTATATATGGATTTCCAAAAGGCTACTAATTAAAGAATGGGAAGAATATCAAAGGATATTGATATATTCCAAGTTGATTGAGTTCTTGATAAGAACACCAAGCTAGAGCAATGAAACATATACTAAGGGACAAATTCATGAAAACGATTCAATCATCGTGTAGTTAATTAAGAATAGCATATACATTTGTGTAGTTATTAATTGGACTTTATTTTTTTCTCAAGAAGATATGTTAAACATTCATTTATCATAACCACCTGAATTATATAATATTTTAATACTAGCTCCTTCTGTTACATAAAAAAAAAAAAAAAAAGAAGTTAAGTTTTAAACTTTTACTTTAATATATTTTAATCATATTCTATCATTTTTAATACAACTTTTTACTATTCAACATCTACTTTTTACATTTTTAATACACTTTTTACATTATAAAACTATTTTTCAAAACTTGTTTTCAAAACCGTTTTCAAAACGTTCAAAAAGAACAGGAGTATTGGTTAGTTATGAATCTCACATTATTATATTAGTAACGATAAAAAACATTTAAAAGTAATTATTCTACTATAAATAAAAAAAAATTGAAATTTTTTTTCACGGAATATATATCATGTCAATCCCTACAAAATTGTCAGCACAACTATCGTTTGTTTGGTCGTTATACATTATATGAATGTTAAATATGGCATTGGGTCTTTTCTAGAATAGTGAAAATTCCAGTCTACTACTTGATTAAAAGGTCGATTCATTAATTCAGGGACCCGATTTCAACGAACAAAAACTATTAAAAAGATTTTCCAATCATCCAGAAAAATAAAAATGCACCGAATCAAATTGTAAAGGAAACGTATGATGCAAAGATGCAATTAATGCCTGGTAACTTTTTACAAGTGAAAATGGATATGATGCTGGAATCTATTTGATGGCATACCAAGCGGTAGATGTTATTTTATTCAACGGGAAGGTTTTGACGATGGAAAATGGGAGAGTCTTATAATCATAATATCATGATTTTGATTCATGGGCAAGATTAATGACAAGTTCATTACGAATCTAAAAAAAAAAGAAAAAAAATTAAATTAGATAAATTAAATAATAAAAGATTGTATTACAAATAACAAACAAGGATTATAATACATTAAATTTACGTTAGAATTCAAATATATATATAAAAACACAACAAAAAGCAACCGAGACTAAAAACTCAGGTCAACTATGATAATTAATGAGATAGATGCCACGTATTCAGACAACAACCAAGGCATGTTTTTTTTTATTGTTTTAAAAACATGTTTTTAAAAAATAATTTTATATTGTAAAAAATATATTTAAAGTGTAAAATGTATAGTAAACTAGTAAAAAATTGCAATAAAAATAATAAAAAATAATTATAATATATTAAATTTACTATTGAAATCAAATCAAAATAAAAAAAACTGGCCAAAAATTCCATTTGATACGAAAAATCTTCATAAATGAAGTGTTCTATACAACATCTTCGACAGTGCACCAACTCATATCGACTCATAGGCGGGGCTTTTCACGAAATTTGTACCAAACAACATTAAATTAGCCTCAACCAGAAAGAAACATTGGAGCTGCTGGATTTGATTATAATTTACAGTGATCGATCAGTAAGTTTAATAATTACTGCTCTAGTTCTCCCCGGAAAGTTAACCATTATAAGCTTTGCATTAACCCAATTAACTCTTGAAATAAAAGCAACAACACAAAAGAACGAACCTATAGATGAATTCACAAATATTACTCTTAGAAATCAATACTTCCTTCGTCCTTATCAAAAAAGTTCACTTTGTAATTGTACCTTACGACTCATAAACAGTTGTATTACTAGAACGGATATTTAAATTATTGATGAACAAAGACTGGACTCTGCCGTAGGTTTCATTGTTGAGGAGAAACATGCATAAAAGTGACTATTTAAAGGCATTCAAAGAGTACGTAATAACTCTTCCTTAGTTTGTGTAATACATGTGGAGCAACTAGTTTCACAAGGCTTCAATTATGCAAAAGTTACCCCATCCTCCCCAAGCTTGGGGGTCCATCGAAGGGACATTAATTAACAGCTCTATCTCAAAACTAACTTGCATTAACTTCAAACCTTTTTCTTTTCTTTTTTTTTTTCTGGAAATTTTGGACATCAAAATCCAACCCTAAATAATCATATAAATTTCAGACATATTCTTATGATTTTTTTTTTTTTAACTACTACTTCTATCTCACATAAAGACACAAATTTTTATGTGTTGTAAAGTACAACAATGAAAAAAAGTAATTTGACACATTTTTTTTCAATTTATATTCTTAATTTCTAAGGATAGATTAACTGTGTACAATACCATATCATATTAGTAAGGAGAATATGTAAGATTAAAAAAACAACAACTAGACTCTTCGAATGATGCACTTTAAAAATTGAATAATGGCATATAATCCTATGCTCCTTTGCTAAGTCATGCACTCTTGCATGGAGGGATAACTTGCTACAAAAAAACCAAATTAATAATCTGCATTTACTGGGAAAATGAAATGATTGGCCATTAAAAGTATAAATTTACTCCCTCCGTTTTACTAAAAATGTATTAAAAGATGAACCCTTGTAACGAAATCGAAAAATAGACATTCATGCATATATTATAAGCTAGCAGAAGAGTCCAAGATGAAACAAGGGAACTGGAAGGAGCTGAGCAAAATCCGTTAAAAGAGTATATTGTCTTGATTGGCCAGTACTGTACCATGAATATAAATGAGATAAAGAGTATGGGACAGAAGTTTCGAATCTAGGAAAGCTTATTGAGTTTAGGTTTCGATACGTCAGTCCCAAATCTGGTAGTCTATAGAAAGCAACTTTAATCAAAAACCCATATCATCCCTACGTTAACCTATACAACCACATTAGTACTTCAAATTTATTAATCACAGAAACCAAAAATTTATAAAAAAAAAAATTGAAAAACACCATGGTTAATATTATGCAGATGCAGAGGGAGTAGTAGTAACCTACATTTCAGATTACCATTTAAAATGAACAACAAAGCTCCCATTTCTCAAGGGGGTCACATCCATCAACGGTTCTCAATCAACACACGAGATATAAGGAACTCAACCACAAATAGCACAAAAAATGACGGGTAAATATTTAATGGTATAATTTTGGGACTGGGAGTGGGATGCCAACCTGCATGGGAGAGACTTGCAGGGGTGGACCGCTAGTTTGAATTACGTTTTGTGGAATTTTCTTTTCTTTAGCCATAAAACATGGTTGGATTTTAGTGAGGAGCTAGCAAATATCAATAAATAAATAAAAATCATGGTCCAAAACGAACATGAAACCAGCTATTTCGTCTCAATTTTCTCCGGCATGGAATCAGATAAAAAGGGAAAAAGCATCTTCGGGTTCTAAACCAATGGAAAAAGCCAACAAAAAATCACACCAAAAATAGGTATAAACTTATAAAGAATGTAGAAACACCGCCTTATGAAAAGAGCCAGAGAAAATTAGAAATTTATAACCATAATAATATTCATAGAAGGAAATTAAAAACATAAAATATACGGAAATTGCAAAACGTCAGAGAGATCGTGGTGCAGCTCTCTCTCTTTTTCTAAAATGTCATGAATTAATACACTTGAATTAATAATTAGAACAACATCGACGAACGATTGAGATTAATTCAGAAAGTTAGGATCGTTTTTCTTTTTTTTTTTTGAGATTTCAAGATCTTGGCGGGGGGAAGAATTGCGTACCAGCCATGAATGCACTGAGTGGAGTTGGATACACGGAATGGTCAAGCATGGTGAGACCGGGATTCGTAGTCGTGGCCACAGTGACGGCGGAGGCGGCCGTTGTGCCGATGAGATTCAGCGGCGGTTGCTGATGTTGTTGGTGTTGATGATGATGAGCACCTCCAGCCGAGGCGTCACCGCCGCTAGTTCCGGCGGCGTAGCGATTTTCAAGGCCTTGATCGTAGAGAATTCCCTTGAAAACGTGACCTCCGATGTTCACAGCTGTCTGATAAGCGTACTGCTCTTCTGCATCGTCCATGGCACTCACTCTTACGCACCTAAATACCGCTGGCGAATTCACTTCAGCCGGAAAGTGACCCACTTCTAACCCTAGTCAAACCCACATCAGGAAAATAAAAGAAAATAAAATAAATCAATTCTGTGCATTTCTCCAAGAACCAGATTCTAAAAAGAAAACATTCCGCATTTCTAGCTCCTTTTCTACACTACAGGAGAATAATGATATCAATTCCGATACTTTTTTCGTCAGTTTTACTCCAAAACAGTAGTATTAATAATGAAAAATGAAAGAAAACAAAAAAAAAGGGGTTGGTGATTGACTGACCGGCGTCTGACTTGACGACTTTGAAAGAGCTCATTGATCACACGCAAATGAAATGGGGATGGGATGTGATCAAGGTAGCTTTCTTATTTTCTTGTTATTAGTAAGTGTAATAATAATAATAATAATAATACGTATTATTAGTTACCGCAGGCACCTTTCACTTTCCTATACGAAGAATTTTTGACACAGTACTGCTTCTTCCCTAGTACCTAAGCACCCCCAATCTAATAATCTAGGGATGAGAGTAAGTGAAACCAGTGGTGCCCAATTATTTATATTTTTTCGAGATAGAATACAAACAACAAACGTTACGTTAATTACCAGTGGAGGAAGAGGGCAAACGAACACAAGCGAGAGAGGATGAGCTTGGATTTTCTCTGGGCCTTTTGGGGTTGCTGTGATCTCTCAAGGTGAGATGTTGTTGGCTTTGCTGCTGGTTCGGTTGTTGCTGGTTCGGTTGTAAAGACGAAAGCGTCTGCTGCCTTTCACGCCTTTTGGCAGCGGGAACCCAAGTGCTCTTGACGTGGGTTTGGCAATGAAACCCTCGACTCTTACAACAAGTCCTGCACCTCATGTGCGGACAGTCCTTCTTAGCTTGATTGCCGCAGTCTTGGCAGTTCATGCCGCCGCCGCCGCTACCGCTACCGCTACTTCCACCGCCGGCGGCGCCTCCTTGCCTCATCACCCTAAACCCTGCTGATCTATACGAAGAATCATCACCAATGCTACCACCACTCCCGCCGCTACCGCTAGTGCTGATGATTCTCCTACTGGGACCCACTGAGAAATCCACATCTTGAATATGATGATGATGGTGTTGTTGTTGTTGTTGTTGCTGCTGTTGCTGTTGTGGTCTTTGGTGATGCAGCTGATAGTACTGCTGCCATATCTCGAAACCCTTGTTGTAGATCTCTTCGTTCTTGAATAAATACAGGCTATTCGTAGTGTCTTGCTGGTGATGATCTTGCTGTTGATCTTGCTCCTTCCCAATCCCACCTAGCGAGAAAAACCCAGACATTTTCTTCCCCTACAAGTACAAACAGCTAAGCCTAACCCCAATTTTGAAAGATAATCCATAGCCAAATAACACAACCCCCTCCTCACCCTATACAACTTGGATTGCAATTAAACATCAATAATACCCCTCTCTCTCTCTCTCTCTCTCTCTCTCTCTCTCTCTGTTCTTTTTGTCTTTTGTCTTTGCAAATGAATGAAGTTTGTAGTGTGCACTGTGTACTCCTACTCCTATACGAGAGAGAAGAATAATACTAATAAGTTTTTTAAAGTTGAGGGAGCCAGGGAGGGACGTTGGTTTTTTTCTTTTCTTTTCTTTTTTTTTTTTCTGGGGCTGGGGTTTTTATAATCTGGCAGCTTTTGAAGGGAAGTAAATAAAAACTATTTAAAAAAAAAAAAAAAAAAGAAAGGAAGAGAGAAAAAGATTGTTTTCTTTATGTTGTTGTTGGACTTCCTTTTCCTTTCCTCTCTCAATTGAATTGAATTCCCTGTCTTTTGTTTTTTGAAGCATTAAAGTCACAGTTCCTGCAACGCCGCCATGGCTTCTGCAACCTCAATTTAAGACAACCAACAGTACCATTTTTCCCCCTCTCCTTCTCTCTCTGTCTCGCACTCTCTTTCTCTCTCTTTCCCTTTCACACTTAACAATATGATACTGAACTGGCTCTTTGAGTCGAGCTGAGCCAGCAGAAGAAGAAAATCTTACCCCCTTGTGCTTCTACAGTTTCTCTCTCTCTTTCTCTCTCGCAGTTTATGCAAAAATCTCATCCAGACCCTTGCATGATGATCCAACGGTGTGTGATCTTCCACGTGTCGTGCCATCAGCTTTTGCTTATTCGTCCTTGTACCGGAAAACCCGCTCTACTTTTCTTCTTCTGACCCCTCCCTTCTCTCCTCTATCCTTTCTCCATAATTAAGAAGACCAATTTTTTCTTTTTTTTTTTACAGTATTACTATTCGTTTTTTCCGGACCCCAAAATTAAAGCAATCTACCAAATGAGGAAACAGTATGTTACGGTGACTTTACTAATTCTTCTCTCACAGACTAATCAATGGACGATGATTAAGGTCGCACTGAGTCCGATAGGTTAGACTAGGTAATGTGTGGTGTGATACACTTGTGATACTTTCGTGTTAATTCAATTTTCTTTAGCCAGGAGAAAATTAGTATAAAAATGTTTTAATGAAAGAATAATGAAAATTTTTGTTTCTGTTATGGAAGCACTTGAGGCAAAGGTAGTGGGAAAGGAAAAAAAAAAAGAAATTAGGAGTGCCGACTAAATATGTAGTATTGGCGGGGATAGAAACCGAATCTCTATGAGTTATTATCGATGGGAACCGACTCATTCCATTTGTATACGATTAGGGGTGGGTTAGAGAGCCCTCTATACCCCCATAACCGCCCCTGCCTTCTACATTCCATTTTTAGATTACTGACCCGACCTTTCCTATGAAAATTTCTCTAACCTTGATGACTAAATGTAAAATTAGGACCCATTTAGTTTAGGTAGCTTGAATGAAACTGAGCATTGCGTGTTTGATAGTACGATGAAATGGAACAAGGATAAAATTGATATTCACTACCAATGAAAGATTTTGTTTGTTTCTAGTTATATTAATAAGATTTCAAATCTCATTTTAAATGTCATAAACTAAACATTAACCTTTTCTATCGTTTCATTCTCTGGTTCTCAAATCTCAAACCAATGCCTCTTTAATTAACCCTTTTATTATACTAGAAAAATATTATTCCACTAATATTTTTGTAAGCTAGCTAGGAACATGATGTTGATTATATAAAAATAAAATGTATGGTTGGCCTTAGGCTAAGATTTTTAGATGATAAAAGGCCTCGTATTCTCCTCTAATTGTTGAGGTAATCATTTTGAGATTGACTTGTGGGTAGAAAGTAGAAACATCAAGTTTTTGTGCAAGTAGCTGGCTTTTGTTTATGGAATATTATTATTATTATTATTATTATTGATAGGATCAATGGAGAAGAAGAAGAGGCACATAGTAGTAATAGTGGTCTCTATTTGGAGGTCAACTCCCCATTGATAGTAACAGCAGAAGTTGATGTAACATGCAAAGAAGACCAAGAGGTCCCCCTCATAGTCATGCCTTCCTTACACGTCTGTCATATTAAAAGAATTCAGTAATACAATTATAATTTATATAACACGGGAGAAATATATAATATGTATACACCAGCAACAATAATGCACGGATCAATTAATATATTCTTCCTCTATGATATATATACTTTTAAAAGTTAGGCTATAACAACAGTATCTTCGTAAAGGCCAAACAGAGAATTGAAAGATCCATCTGGAACAAACATATTTGCTTCACTTTATGTATGCAACGCAAGTTTCCACGTACTTTGCGTATTCCATTCTGTGTCGTAGGTATATATTTGCATATCTAGGCCGCATATATATATATACATATATATATATAACTATTTATATATGAAAAATGAGTTTTTGCGAGAGGAAAAATGTCATTTTAAGTATCTTATGTTTGAGTTTGAGCTTCTGTCAGGTTTAGTCTATTTCGTTTATTTGTGGTGATTTTAATCTCTTTGCCTTTGAGACTGTGATAGTTTTAGCAACGGAATTGTTATATATAAGAACATTTTTACTATTCACATAAACATTCTTTTGTGAATAGTCTATAATACCCCTTAGGTCTAAAAAAAAAAAAAAATACCGCCACAGGACGATGGTATTTTCGTGAAAAATAACGCCCAGCAGGATTTTGCTAAAAAATACCGCCACAGGACGATGGTATTTTTGAAAAAATTACCGCCCGGCGGGATTTTACCCGAAAATACCGCCACAGGATGGTGGTATGTATTTTCAGGCAAAATACCGCTATTCCCGAAAATACCTCCCGGCGAGTTTCTGGCAAAAATCTCGCCCGGGCTGAACGAGATTTTTCTCCAGACAGGGTTTTTTTTTTTTTGTTAAAACACCAACTTTACGTAAACAAATGTATAGATTATTTACTTACCGTGTAATATGGACCGTCCTCGTGTCTATCGGCCATAATTATATACACTTATGAGTGAAAAATGGGTGAAGTGTAAATGGACAGAGAGTTACAAGGTTGTTGAATGGTTTTTGCTTGGACAGTCCTTTTATTATTGAGTGAAAATAAATTTTTTTTTCTTTTTTATACCTAAGGGACAAAATAGACTGTTCACAAGAAAATATTTTTTTGCATAGTAATTTTGTTACTGTGAATAGTAATTTATTCCTGTGAATAGTATGCCCCTTTAGTAAGTTGAACAGGTTACTTGGGCCTTTTTATAAAATTTATAAATTATAAGTTAAAACGTGAACTGTAAAATTAAATAATTGTACTTTAAATGAAGACACTTGTGAGTTTTGACTTTTAATAAAATGATAAAAAGTTTATCAACTGCAAAATCATAAGAAAAAAATTTCAATCTCAAAAGAAAACGGATCAAATTAATTAGGATATCAAACTAGCAGTTTTTTAATTTTATAGTTCATATCTTAACTCATAATTTATAAATTTTGAAAAATGGCCCAAGTGATTTGTTCAACCTTCAATTACAGGTAAAAATACTAAAATTGTCATAGAGTCAAACGTAAACCCCCACAGACAAACAAAAGAGACTAAAAATGCCACAAGCATGAACTAAAATTGTCATTTTTTTCATTTGCGGGACAAGACAACATATTCTAGCACACCGGATCTTCTATACTTAAGTACTTTACTTATCATCTCATATGTAGAAAAAAATTTGAACTAACTTTTTTATCTCATATGAGAAAATACATGGATACAGGGAATTTGATTCCGAGATTAAGGGCATCTCCGAAATGTATAATTTTGATTTGGTATATATGCAATTGAGAAAAAAGTTGTAGGATTTGAGTTTTGTAAACGGGAAGAATTAAAGTAACTAGCTAGAGCTAGGTTTTTTTTTTTTTTTTTTTCTTCTTCTTAAATATGATGATAATGCTTACCACAACTACATGCATCCAACAAAAGATGATGATGTACAACGTACAACACTATAAGCATATCTTTATCATTCCCCGAACCCAGAATCAAACTTTAGTGTTGATCTCCTTTTTCTTCTTCTGCTTTTGAACATTTTAATGTAATTTTTGCATCCATGTCGGCTGAATCTTCTAGGAAAACGCTGGGAAAAGGAATATCGATCCAAAAAAAGTGAAACTAAGAAAAGAATCGACTGAGAGCTCGAGAACCTTTATGTTTCTCTCCTCTTTTTTGAATTTTTATCGCCCCGGGTTCTAGGCACTTCATTATTTTTGTTGTTACATTGAGTTTATTGGAATATGTTCGTTTCGACATGATTTTGAAAGAAAAAAAAAATTTATGTAAAAAGTGTATAAAAACATATAGTTAAATAATAATAAATTATTTTGAAAGTCATACAAAAGTATTATAATATACTATATGTTAAATTTACGTAGAAACTAAAATTAAATTAAAACACAGATAAAACCGATGAAAATGAATAGGGCCCGAATGGGTTGAACCAATGGATAAGTGGTAACACAAAAGGTCCCGTAGCATGTTCAAAACTTCACTTCCTTCTCTTTTTTCCCCCCTAATTTTGCCCCAAAAAAATAAAATTAAAAAATCGAATATGTGAAGTATGACTCTCTTTTTTTGGGTCAACAAAATGCACACTAGGTAATTATAGCAAATTTTAAAAAAGGAAAATTAATATATATAGTACATTTCAGCTTGGTCCCTTAATTTGTGAAAAAGCCAATAAAGAAATTTATAACTAGCTATGATGTCTATTTTCTATTTAAGCATGAGTTATGGTCAAATCTTAAAACCTTTTCTCTCATGTGCTACCCAATTAGGATCAATAATTAATGTAAAATAAATCTTGAAGAAAACATAATCATACTTGCACATAGCAACAACACGCACGGCATAAATAAATTAATTTATAGATACTTAATTACTTTGTCTAAATCAATTACTTGTGTTGAATCCCTGCTTAGCGGTAAGCTCATTTGACATCGGGCTTCCCTTCTTGCTTCCTGCTTCTGGGAATGAATTTCCGATTTAACTTCGATACTTAAGTTATAATAGAGGGATCAATACCTTTCAAATGGAGAGAGGCTTAAATATTTATAGCGAGAAGGAAATATAGTCAGTCATGTTTTCAAGATGTTATGTCAATCTTCAGCTTTGACACGTGTCATCCTACCTGCCCGATATGCCATCTGTCGTGCATTGGCTTTAACTTGCGCTGGAGGTCGGCTACGGCCGAGGTCAATTAATACTGACCCCGGCATTAATCCAATATCCAACTTGCACTTATAGATTTAGAGTTCACGCTTTTCATCATTGATATTAGTTAAACTTGTTTGTGTAACGCCATATAATTAATTAAATTTAACTTTAGTTGTCGTCTTCAAAATAAAAATTACTTAATTTGCAAGGGTTTAACCACATACCGTAACTGAGGGTGGATTGAGGTGGTGAAAAATGAAAGAAACTTATAACGCTAAAATAAGTTGTATAATTGACTAACTGTGAGTATCACGGGCAAAGACATATTAAGGAGATTAAATTTTTCTATATATTTATTATTATAAAAATTTGCTGTAAAACAAAATGGTCATCTTTAACAAACACGTGATTTCCCTAAATTAGTGGCTACAATAATATAATTAATTAAGAAGACCAATGATATAAAAACGGGACCATGAGGGCCGGAATTCAGAGCCGTACTATACCCCTCGAGGCCTAACAAAAAATTTAAAAAAAGCCTTAAAATTGAAAATTAATTCCAGGTGGCCGCCGGACCAATATTTAATACTAATTTCGTCTAACTAAAACGTGAAAAGCACTAATTTTTGTGGCCAAAATTCAATCATGAATCTTGCAGGGGTGGGTTTTTTAATTTTTTTAAATTTAATTTTGCTTTATAAAAATATAGATTTTTAGGGGCCCGAGACTCTTTCTTTTTACTATTTGACCTTCTGCCTCTCATGGATATGGCTTTCCTGCGGCACATTATTATATTTCCGCCTAATTATTTGCATGATAACTTGGGGACTTGACTTGAGAATTATTATTATGGGTTTTCGGGGACTACTTTTGATATTTTGCTTTTCTTTTCTTTTGGTCGTCAAACAAAGACTAAAAAAACAAATGGTGAAAAAAAAGGTTGTCGTTTTTTATTTCTAGTTAACGTCGTATTGATATTTATGTGTATATATTTCGTGGGTTAATAAATCAGCTATTGCCTTTTGAAAAGTTGGGCATTGTTGTTTAATGAGCGTGGCGGACCTCAAGAATACGATGATTAAGGCCGTAAAATCTGCCAAATTAAAACAAGAAAAAGAACCGGGAAACGTAATTAAAATTTGTTACGAAATCAAACGTTATGTGAATTTGTTTTTGCATGTAACTTTTACGTTAAAGTCACCTTAATATGTCTCAAGAGGGAATGACAGTTAACCCAACAAAAAGATACAGAAGAGCTTTATCGCAGCACATAAGATCAAATTTCATGGGAGAGGGGACAAAAAGTTGTATGGGGAGTCCCAATTATAGGGGAAAAAAAGAAAATGGAAAAAAAAAAAATCTCACGCTTAAAAGAAAGATTCAAAACTAAAAGATGATTTAGAGAGAGTATAGCGTGTCACAAATAATTCGAAACAAGAGATTTATTGTCGAATTTTTCATCCCGTTAAAAAAAATCACCAATAACTACATATAACGTATAGAAATACTAAGTCAATGAACTTAAAAATAAGAAAATTTGTGATAGATTAATATGTGGTGGATTGAAATATGGATATGATTCATGGCGGGGGCATGTGGGATTATGGCCATCCCCGAAATTCAGCTGATGATAGATCATGAAAATTGTGGAGTGAAGTGAAGTGCAGGCATCGTCAGTCCATCCATCATCTGATCTGGGATGATGGGAGTTGGAAGAGAAAGAAACAGAACACAACAGATGTAAAATCAAATTTATTGCCTACTTTGAATTCAATTCAAATTCAATTTACGTACGTAAAATACGTAAAAGAGAGAAGTTATACCCAAGCTTTGGCATGAAAATGGAATGCGAGTCCCAATAATTGTGTCTCTGCCACATTTCTCGAGCCCTGTGCTCTCTTTCTTTACCCTTACTTCGTTGACTCTCCCTCTTTACTTCCCTTTAATTTCTTTTTTGATCAAAAGAGTTCATTTTAAAAAATATATATATTATTTTATAATTTTTTATTAATATAATTATGTATAATTTATTTGTATTTAAAAAATAAAATATAAATAAAATAAAATGTGTAAAATTAATTATTTTAAATGTTATATCAAGATAGACTCTTCTATTAGAACAGAAGAAAATGTATTTGATTTCTGAATCCAAAATGACTGAAATTGAGTCACTTCGGGCGGCCCCCCGGTGTTGAATGTTGATACTGTTTTTATACAGTAAATAGAATGAAATTCAGTATACATTTGCTGTTTCTTCTTACTAGACAAATAGTTTTCAATTTCAGATCTCAACTCACAATTCATTCCCGATCCCAACCACGAATGAATATTCTATAGAAACTCCCAAAATTTAAAAATAATTTATTAAAATAATAATGTGTTTCTCTCGTCTCATTTAAATCGTTCATTTTGCAATCGGACGGACGGATTGATTTGAAAACATACTCTTTTGAGATGAAAATAGTATAATACTATGACTTCTTTTTGGGACATAAATCGATCCGCCTGGGCCGGGTCTGTATGCATGCTTCTCATAATAATGAAATTACTATTACGTGTGGCTTCGTTCTCAATTGATAAATAGATATATGTTTTTGAAGACGTACCCTTCATTTATTTGCTTATCTTTCACGGTCTTCTCCTCGTGTTTTTTTGGAACAAAGGTAAGCGACAAATAATATTTCTGAAAAAAAAAAATTAAACAATTTATTATAAAACTAAAAACCAAACCAAAATAATATGCACAATTTCCACCTGAACATACCCCTCTATTTACGTACTTTAGGTGGAAAAGAAAATTGGATAAAATAATGGATGTAAAGGGAAATTGTCGAGGATATATAGGTGTTATTTTCTTTATGTTAAAGTTGGAATCTACGGCGTTGCCTTAGGAGGCAAGTTCTAAACAAAATATCATTCTCGTACTTAGAAAAAATAATGTGAGAGATTAGGGACAAAGAAGGTTCCTATCGAATCGAAACTTTGAGAATGGTTCTTTTGCGCCCACATGGGTGTGACTTGACATGCACTCACAAAAACTTCAAGCAAAATGGTCCGTTTTTTCTAATTTAGACGCATGGATAAAGACTACACTTAAAACCAAACAAAAGTGCTTCAAAGCCACCATTAGAACACAACAGAGCTTAGTTAATTTGTCCAACAACTTTTTAATGAACGAAAAGATAAGTTTGTTTTAGCCAAAATATATTCATATTCAGACGTTTGAAATTGTTAGATTTATTTAAATTAAAAACATTTTTTTCCATATAAAAGTAATGTAAATACGGCATGAAATAATTAAAGGTCTACAGTATTAATTAGATGAGGCTATTATTTGATCACTAAAATGCATGTACAGGCTGTTCGACTTAGTAATGAACGCATGGATTTGCAGCGCCAATGTCTACCTAGCCTAGCTATGTGCATGGTAGTATTTCATCTAATTAATCGCTTGTGCTAAACTTACTCAACAGCGTCAAACGGTTGTAACGTATGGACCGCTACCCAAAAGTTGATACGTTCGATTCTAACTTCTGAAGGTTCTTATTAAAAAAAGTCAATAATACAATTAGTTGTAAGTTTATTACTCAGAATGAAACATATACAAGCTAATTTATAAGTTCGTGTAATTCTGGTCAAGAACCATGCCTGCACTCATATAGCTAAACAAATTTTTGTATCCTTTATTATATATATATATCTATTTAGAAGTATTTTCTAGTCCGATACATATATATATATATATTCTATTCTGTAATACAACTGTTTGTAAGTCACAAAATATTATTTTCACTGTGCAAAAACTTGATTAAGAAAATGAAGAAAGATTGACAAGGGGGAATTGGTCCCCGTCCTAGTCATCACATAAGTGGGTCCGTGGGGTCCCACCGTTCCACCATGTGCTGAACATAATGAAGTAAAAAAATTAATTAGATGGAAAATAATTAGCTAGTAGTAGTATGGGAATATTAGGTGATGATTTTGAGAGTGGATAGAGGATTAGGCTTCTCTTTAATCTTTACTACTGTAGTAATCTTTAAGCTTAAGCTTATGATGACTGACGATTGATGATAATTAGTTTCCGTCCTTATCTCTAGTATTATATTATTAACGGCGTCAGTACTAATAATCTCGCCTCACATCACATGCAGTAAATCCTAAAGTAAACAGAAGAATTACCAATGCATGCCACACATTTCTGATTCTGACAAACCTACCTACATTTTTTTATAAATATTTTCTTTTTTAATTACAGGAATCGTTAATGGAAGCTTAGGGATCCTAAACATGGACGTTTGTGTGCATCATCTTCTTCTTCTTCAGTCGCATGTGCATGTCTTTGCATTATTTGTTTACTGTGTACACTATTTGGGATAACTTACTTTTACCCCTCGAGTATTTTGTGAATCAACCATCGTCTTCTAAGTTTGGAAAATTACCGTTAATCTCTACGAGTTGTGTTGATATAACAGTTAACCTTTGATAGTTTGGTTAGATTATTATCACTCCATAGTTAAAAAAACGAACACAAATATTTAGAGCAATTTTGTTACTTGAAAAGAAAAAATTGTACATTCAGATTAAATAATAGAATCTCAAAACGAGTAATACTCTCTCCGTCCCACTTAAATAGTAAATTTTAAATTTGTTTACATTACATAATAATATAAAAAGTAAGGATTTAAATGAAATATATTATATCCTCTGAATCACTTGCACGGAGAGATTGCGGAGAATGCGAACTCTTGAATCACTTGCGCTGAGAGATTATGTCGTGCATTCGTTATACTAAATAATTTTCCGTCTGCCCCTGAAACATTCCCTCTTAGGGGGGAGGTGACACAAATAAATTTACTAGCTAGCTCCCTGGGAGTCCAGTCCACCTCTTTTGTCTTGTTGGACTGGGAAATGGGATCAATTTGAAATACACAAAACAAACATTAACTCTATTGATTTAGGGAATTAACCGATTCAAATCCCAACCTCAACCCACACCCTCCATCTGCCCATTCCTGATAGCTTCCATAAAAAAGTCCACTTCTAAATTGACTCAGAAACAATTATACTTCAAGACTCTTCTGATCCAATGACTCATAACGGTCAACTTCAAGACTCTTCTAGTGAAACATCAAGTGTACATTAGAAATAAGATGAAGAGGGCAATAAGATTATAACGACGTGAAAAACACAAAACCAAAAACACAGAGACAAGTCTTCAAAGAAGTATTTCACTTGAAATTTCAAGAGTACGGAAACAGACACCAAAGATATGACTGAGTCCAGTAGAGTATAAAATATGACCAAAATAACGGAATCTTATACAGTAGAGGATAAAACTACAAGTAAGTTGAATTAATACAAAAATATAGTACTTATAAAAATTCCATCAACCATTATTCATACCCAGATACACTAAAAGGAATGGCAAAAACCGAAATCAGACCCGCCCAACAGAGTAATAAAGCTCCTCTGGCCCTTCTTGCTCATGGATAGACAAAACAAACATAACCTCATTCTCATCAGCCACCTCCTCCAGCTCTCTACAAAAAAACCTTCTCTGGTGCAACTCTCTCCCCAATAACAATCAGAAAAATAAAAAATATACCTGTTACACAGAAACACCATTTCCAGCATGAACGAACATCCAAGAAATTCCAACTACCAACCTCCAAAACAAATACGCTAAAAAAGTGTAGAATTCAAATGACGCCTAAGGAAGTTACTGGCTAAATGGGATCCCAAGTCAAATGAATAGTTACCTGCATTGCTCAATGCTCTTCGCAAACCCATGTAGCCAGTAACTTCCAAAGTAACCATTCATTCGACTTGGGATCCCAGATGAGGGTTTTCATTAAACAATGGGATTTAGGATTATGAGGAGAAAAGAAGAAGGGAAAAGAGGATAACACTTTTCAAGTGAAAGCAATAGCCCGAGAATTAAAAATATAACATAGAAATAAAATGTTTGAACAAGCAAACTGTAGAACTGAGTAGCAATATTCCTATACCTGTAACTTTCCTAGGAAAGGGAACTGCCTGTTGGGATGAACTAAAGTATTGAAACACCTCAAAATCATCGGATTTGTGCAGGAGAGCAAAGAATGCCAGATGCATCGGCTCCAACAACAGCAAGATCACAAACAGTACACAACTGCCCCTGCTGTGTTGGAACAAAGTGAGTACTGCAATAGGGGCAAGTGACATCCTTCTGTCCTCGATATATTGGCACATATGTGGCTCCACAGACTACAAAGGGATTTCTGAAGTCATAATTCAACTGAGTAACATCTTTCATGTTCCTTTCGGCAGCCTGAAGAACTTGACGGGCCTTTTTCGCCTGATCTTCGCTAGTAGGATTCGTATCCAAGAGTCGCCTAGCAAAGTTGGCCGCAAAGCTCAGATTACCAGCCTTGAAGGTAACAGTCATGGCATTCAACAGGGCAAGTCTTGAATGAGGAAGCTGGAGATTACAATGAGTGAAGTAGGCAGCCAGCTCCTGTTGACGGACAGGATCATCTCTCAACTCCCTCCTCTTCAGTTCCATTTGCAAACCCAGAACATACTCTTTTGCAATGATAATTAATTCCTTAACTTCATCAACTTCTCTTCGTGTCTCAACCACAACAAGGGGTATTGTGTGCAGGATAGACAAGAAAATTTTGAGAGCTTCAGTGAACTTCCCAGTGGTTGTAGCCTTGTAACCAGCCTTGAGCTTCTCCTCTAACTGAGAAAAATTGTACACAAGAGCAGGTGGCCCTCGCACATTTGGACTTGCTGACTCACTCCAGCCCCTTTCCACTGCCACAGTAATCACTGGCGCAGAGGAAAAGGCATACAAGTAACTATGACTTCCTGACTGAAGGTCAATAAACAGTTGCTTCAGAGGAGAAAAGTTCTTTATTCCCAACTGTCGGCTAAGAAGGCGCATTGCAGTGTCAAAATTGCCTGCAGCAGCATGTTCTGCAGCGAGGGATGATTTCTGAACCCAAATCTGGCTTACAGGCATTCCACTAGTTGGTGTTATAAATACAGAAGAGCGTGCATTTGGAGCAGTCTTAGGTGTATCAGCATCAGCAGGCAGATCCAGGTCCTCAAGATCCCATCCTCCCTCTTCAGTTTCTTCATGCACTTCATCATCCTCCAACACCATGCTAATGTCACCATTTTGTATGTTTTCAACTTCGCCAATATCCAAAGCCTCCACCCAATCAGCATCTGCAGCATCTTCATACTCATCCTGCGCCCCTCGTCCTGGATTTTCAAGGTCATGAAAGATTCCTCTTGTGACCATTAACAAAGGCCAATTTCCACCGCAAAGTACCGGTTTAGGGGGAATCAGCAAGGAAGCAGTTTTCCCCTCAGGCAAAGAGGGAACTTCCTCCAGCTCTGCAGCAATACGCTCAGCAACATCATGAAGCCCATGCAGTGAGGCAGTGTGGTGTGCAAGTGGCAAATGACCAGCATTCTCCAGAATCTTGACACGCTCTTGAATATCACCCATATACAAGGCATCATGGAACTGACCCATGACGTCATTCTTAACTTCAGCAATCTTCATCATTTTGGACAGCTTTTCCAGATTACCAGTTATCAAATAGAGGAAGGACAATCTTTCAAAGTTCTTGGTCCTCTGATATGCATATTCAACAATGTCAGCATTACCCTGACGAAGAGCCTCCACTCCCAACCTGTACCAATGATCTTTCTCGTCAATCTCTTTAGCAGAAGCAACTGCTATCTGAATGTTTCCACTCTCAAGAGCCAAGTTGAATCTGGTTCGCTCATCCTTTACAAAATGCAGAGCAACTTCAGGAAAGCCCTTCTGCTGCAAATACGCAATCATGGCTTGCCCACAAAGTTCTGAGTTCCTAATCATGCTCATAACCTGGTCATATCTCTTCCTCAGCAAGGACAACTTGAAAATATATTCAGTTGAATCAATAATGATAGGACGGTTTTTCCCATCTCGGTCCAAGCAAAATATTGTATTACCATATATTTTGGTAATATATATTGGAACATCCAGGGTTTTGATAATTCCACTGTCCCCGTTAGGAAGGCAATACTTGATATGTGTCAGTGTTGTGTATATGAAGACACCATTATCATCCCAAGCTCCACTCTTGACACGAATGGTTTCATGAAGGGTGCAACGATGTACCAGTTTCTTATCAGCAATGACAATCGAATGCTTGCTGAGCAAAGCAACACTTTCCATGTCATGAGACCACACAACATACCTAATGAAAGAAGTCTGAAGCTCCCCAAGTACAATTCGCTGTTGGAGATCAAATATGACTACTCTGTCCTCCGCCCTACACAACAAGTTTCCAGTGCCTGCATAAAAAATTGCATCTGTAGGAATGGGGAGAGCACTCTTCTTGACAGGATCGTTTTTCAGATTTTTAACTACTACTTGGTTGCTGCTCTTCTCAAGCACAGCAAACCTATTTCGAGCCACAAAAACTGCTGAACCACCAATTCCTCTTTTTGCCTCTTGAACGGTATCACCTCTACCGTAGCTATCTTTGGGTACAACATAGAGTTCATAAGAACCCCCATCCATGTCCGAACAGATTAAAACTGCATTTTCAGTAGGACTGTAGGAAAGAGTGCGGGGGCCTTGATTTAAGCTGTTAGAACCAGGCCTTCGGATTGGTATCAACTGTATATCCTTCTGAGTTGAGTACTCAAAGATACGTAGGAACCGGTCTTTAACATAAAGCAGAGAATCTCCACTCACAGAAAATGCAGGGCGTTCCCTCTCCAGTTTGAACACAATCATGCCACTGTCATGGCCAGCTGCTAAAAGATTCATCTCAGGATGAGACGCAAGGATCCAGAATCTGTCATGTTCCCTACGGAAAGTCTGAAGACCTGTTCTCTTTGTAGCATCCCACACTCGAATGCTCTTATCTTCTGAGTTTGAGACAATAATATCCTGTCTAGCATGGAATAAAACACATGACACATTGTTCATATGTCCTCTCAATGTGTCAACCTCCCAAGCTTTTGTGTCTGTAGAAAAGTAAACAAACTATAACATGAGAAATAATTGTTTGAAGGAGAAAAAGGTGTAGTGATGTCAAATGTCTATCGAAGTAAATACAAATTCTGCCATTTCAAGGTTTCAAAAGAATAACAATAGCACCAGGAAATAAAAAACAATATTAAGAGGTAAAAGCTCATCAAGGAAACATTAAAAATCACTTAATATTTTTTCAGATTAACTATAACCTCCATCCAACTAAATATATCCTAAGAAAGAAAGCTACTTCATCTGTTTCAGTCCAAGAATTCTGACAACACTAACCATTGACTTTCAAATTGACAGCTACCGCAAGATGTGAAAACATATTTTACAAAAAGAATTCAACACATATTCTAATCATCAAATACTTTCTGAAACAGCCACAAAGCCTACTTCATGAGGCCCCAATATAAGAAGACATAATCGCTAATCCTTTTAAGTGCTAAATTGTTTCATCCATGCAACTACTTCAAAACTCAACTAGTAGTATGCATGAGAAGAAAATAGGAATTTATGTAGTTTTTAACCTATAACCAAGGAAACTACTAGAAAATGTAGGGTATCAAGGTGAGTTGGGAAAAAGGGGAGGAAATAGTTATGTACCATTCATTCGCCAGATCTTCACTTGACGATCATCAGCACCAGAGACAATTAAAGGAAGAGTGGGGTGGAATGATGCCCAATTTACCCCTCTGTCATGACCCTCTAGCACATACTTTACAACAGCATCAACACCGCCAAAGAAGTCTGTATTCATCTGGCTCAACCGCAGGATGTCATCAGCAGGAGAAACAGTTTTCTTTCTCAAGGCACCAATATCCCAAACTCGAACAGTCTGATCCAAAGAAGCAGATACAACAAGGTCTTCCTTGGGATGAAAGGATGCACACATCACATAGTGGTTGTGCCCAGTCAAGACAGAAATACAAGTACGAGACTGCCAGTTCCATATTCTGATTGTTTGGTCATCACTTGCGCTGACAATCCAAGGGTACTCATGATGGAACTGAACTGTGCGGATGTAATCAAGATGCCCAAGCAATGTAAACAAACACCTATGCAACTTGTAGTTCCAAACCTTGATCTTATAGTCATCTCCTGCAAAACAAAATGTGCCGCGTGAAAATCAAGGGGGAAAGCAGAATAAGAGATGGGGTCTGACCTCGTCCTTAAAGAACAAAACCCATAACCAAAGTCCCCGAACATATTTGGCACAGATTGGAGCTTGATCACTTGGATTCACTTTTTTTATTAATATTCAAAAACATAAACATGAATTGACTATAGATCCAGTGACAATTACTTGATTTCTGATTCATTACTTCAGATCACATGCGACAGGAACAAAATAAGGCGCTAAAAAGTCATAAAATATTTTAAAGTTTAAAGTTGAAGGTAGGAAATCGGGTTTGAAAAAGCAGCAAAGCTCAATTAACCATGAAGGACAAACGAACGCCGCTATTAGAATAAAGCTCAATAACCAACATTATAGTAGTAAATATACCAACTGAAACCGTCTCAAACAAAATAAAGCATTCGGTTCTACAATTCCTAACCACATTTCCAGCTCAAAACCACAAAATATAGATAACATCTAACTAAACAAAAAGGTTCATCAATCAGATCGGCGTTGAACATAAATCAGATTCGATAACTACAAAATGCAATTAAATTGAAAATTAAACTAACATAATACCTCCAGATACAAAGAGAGGCTGAGACTTGTGGAAGTGGACGCCTCTGACGGGGCCATCGTGCTCGTCAAACCGATCGATGAGAGTGCCCATACGATAATCCCATAACTGGATCACCCCACTGTGAAGACTGGCCAAGATCCATGGTCTCTTGCTATGAAAACTCAAACCCTTCACTCGATTACTCTTTGTTTCGAACTTGGTTAACATTTTGTTCCCTCAACTGCCAAAAAAACAAAAAAGAGAATCTTCTTCGCCGCTAATAATGGAATTGGATGGGATAGAGACGGTGAGATCAATCGAAATCGCAAGAACCCTAACTGGATTTAGAGAGGGAGATCTGAATATGAATCAGATCTGAGGGGGTAATTAAATTGGGGCTCAGAAGTGGGGTGTGATTTATAGTGTGTAATTTGGGCAGTGTGCAATTTCACAGATCGTTTATAGGCTGAGTGACGAGACTTAGAAAGAGACTTTCATTTTAAGCGTATTCTGTATTCATTAGAGAGAGAGAGAGAGAGAGAGAGAGAGAGAGAGAGCCGAACTTAATCTCTAAGTCCCGTTGCCGCTGCTCCTACGGGTACGGGTCATTGGAATTTTGGACCTACTTGCGGGTATGGGAATTGGCACATTTGCAGGCCCAACTCGGTTTTTTTTTTTTTTTTTTTATACTTATTCATCTATATTGGGCACCAAAATCATATTAAGATACTTAAATATAACTTGTTTTTAGCTATTATATATGATGCAACACATTGTGACTGGACAATCTTCGGAATAACAAACTGGGTGTCATATGAACTTTCAACTTGCATTTGAGAAAAAGTATACTCAAAAACACTCCAGACCTTAAGTTAATAAACTCGGAGTAATTTAACCGTGATATTAGTGCAATAGCAAATAGCGTACCTTCAACCAATGTCAAAGCCTTGGGCTTGGGCCTTATTTTACAATCGCCATCTCCATTTTTGTGAATCTAATCCCAAAAGTTTTGAGATCCCCTTCTTCTATTCATTGAGAGTGAGTGTCTAACATGACCTTTATTTCTTAGATGCAGCATGGCAAATTGTTCGCGTTGTCGTTGTGGGCATGGAACATGGGATAGGCCTTTGGTTGGCCTCAGTTTTGATGACAGATCCGGCACACCATTATACACTATAGGACATCTCGATTGCAAGCATTATGTCTATGATGTATTTGTACTATTTCCGTATATATAGTATTAGGTGGTTAATAACTACACTATCATTTTGGGAGTAATTAAGTCACTCAAAGTTTGTCGCCTGGAGTTTATTTCAATACATCATAATTTTAAAATGCACCACTAACTTAATAAATTGCACATGTAATGCTGAGTCGTTTAATTTTGTTATACATGCTAAATTTTAAATAATTTAATAATCCCTACGTCGGGAATAAGATGACGATTATGAATCATCTAATATTTTATGATATTGGGTGCATATATACCGTTAGAACCTTACACATGACTATCGGAATATGCACATCATCATAACATATACTAGCACACCACTAACATGTAAATGTACAGTATCTAAATAAAAGTTAGATGAACACTGTACCTTATAGAATATCTACATTGTAGATTTGTGTACCATTATTGAGAATTTTCATATTACATTCCAAACACAGAGAAATGAATACCTAAATACTCTTATATTCATAAGGGTATAGGTGATAAAAAAAAACAAAAAAAAAAAAACGAAAAGGTAATTTTCACTGGACAAAGTAAGTAGTAATCAAATACTTTATCTCTTCCATTACAAAAGTTACTTTTTTAAAAATATATATATTTTTTTAAATACAATAATTCACTTTGAAATTTTGTACGATCATATCGTTACAAATATTTAGATATTGATACAAAACTATAATATATTTTAGGTGTAGTCCAAAGATATTGTACATGCATGAAAGTAAGAGTGGACTCCCTAATGGAAGCTCGGGGCTTTCTTTCTTAGTCCTCAACAAAAGGAGCTTGAATATGAAGATTACTTGGGCCTAGCTTTGGCTCTATTGAAATTGAAGCCCAAATGAAAGCCTACTTAGGGTGAGAAATATTAATCCACTGGACAGCACGAAGTAGTAAATCACCGCTCACTATTCAAAGCCCATATACCAAATAAATCTTTTCGATTTAGAAATATGTCATGAAAGCAATATAATATATTCTTTTTTTTTTTTTTTACTTCATAATCAATTTGATGGATCAAATGAGCCTGCAAAATGGCTAACATAGACCATTGATTTCCTTCAAATTTGAAAGTTGAAAGAAAAACACAAGTAGCGTTTAAAGAAAAGCCTATTACGACCTTAATGGTCTTGATCGGCAGGGAGAAACATCTCAAACGAGTAAAACCTACCATTCATAAAATACACATTAAACTCCACAAAATAACCAATCCTAAAGAACAATGGTCTTTTTCAACATACAGTATAAGAAACCTGCTGATGCATCAGATATATAGCCCTAAATGTTATGAACTATGTAGAGTTGCAAAAGGGTCCATGCAACAATAACAATAGTTCCAATTACTACTCCAGGATAGATGTGACATCAAAAGGGAGAAGGAGAGAAAATAACACTTGTATGCATATCATTTCCTGCAACAATAACAATAATTCTTTACCAAAAAACTTTATTCTTAACGAGACGCTCTCGAAAGCATTTCTGTTGACGACATGACTGGAGAAGCTGCAGAGCAGCCTGAAACTGCTGGCAAAGATGATTCAATATCTCTTCAATATGAGTACTAGAATCAAGAGGGAAACCTGAAGTTTCAAGCAGATAACCCGGTTTGAAAAAGCTTAGCATCAATTCGAACTGCATCCATAAATATGTCAACCTGCCACAAAAAACACTTCACACTTTACTAAGTTTTGTTCAATTAGTACATAAGGTATCACAGTACAATCTCAAAGTGAAAATCATGACATATATTCCTTGGCAAGTGTACAAATTAAACTTGTCCAAAGGATAGGTCTTATGCATGAGGATATGTTACAATTCTGAAATTGTACTGAAGTGTAATTTTAGTCCCTTCAATCTTCTACAGATCTACATTACCCGGATAAGCCTACCAAGCTCCTGAGGTGTTTGACCGTGAAGTCCTCTAACAGCAGAAATAAAGTCAAGGACCTAAAAATTAAAAAGAGAACAAAGTTATTCCAACAAGAAACTTATAAAGTGTTAACGTGAGAAAATTTTCAGTTGCACAGGGTTCAGGAGTAAAGTACTGAAAGCCATTCAACATAATAACAGCCCATGTTGTGCTTCATTTTCAGTGAAATGACCAAAATAGGGAAGGCAGCAAGATTCAATTTCAAAACCTTAACAACAAGGCGGGAAGATGAAGCACTAAAGTCGCAGTAAGCAACACAAGAACGATGAGGTGGAGTGGAGAGACAGTAGTATCTAATCTTTTCAAAGAGGCTTTAACAAATCATAAACGGTGTGTAATAAAATTTCAAGAAAATCGTGAGAAGGAAAATGACCTTGATTTATAGCCCGGAAGTAAAAGAGAGTGATGAGTGATCTGGGACTGTGAAATTGAGAGCGAATGGAAGGAAATTTGGAAGCGAAGTGGAGAGAGCAAGGAAAAAAAAACAAACTGGGGACCGGCCTTTATGCATGACCACCATTAAATATTTGTCTGTAAATGTAAATCTGCATCTTATTTGTGGATTCACGTAATGCGTTTTATTTTTTAACAATATTTGTGGATATCATATTTGGCTGCAATCTCAAGATATTCCTGCACCGTGAAGTAAAATTTCTGTCATGAAAGCAGAAAATGTGTGTCACTGAAGAATGATCCTCAATATTTAACAAAAGAAGTTCAGACAATGATAACTTTGTCCAAGCATCCTAAAGGTTGAATAAAACATAGTTATCACCGTGATAATTTCTTGTCCACAAAGCATCTCAGTATTGCTATGCACTGTATGAGAAGCCTCTGAAATGTATCACCATGCATAAAAGACAAAGAACAAGACTAATAAAAATTTTAACTCTTAGGTTCAAAAATCCATGATCAACATTCACATTTTATGAATATATAACCTGTTCAATTAAAGAGCAGAAACAGAAAACGAGTTATACTGCATGCATGGCACATCACATAATGGAGATAATGACTAAAACGTTTAACTCAGCTATACAGATCATTAAACACATATAAGTGATGAGTACCTCTCATGGTGACAGCATTCAGTCATCCCCAAATCAGAACTTCAGCAGAGCAAGTTGTATGAGTTCTAAAAAGCGAAAAGAATTCAAAATTAGTTTCAGAAATACAGGCATAACCACAAAAGAAAATTTACATACATATGGAAGCAAACATGAGAACAGGATCTGAAACTCAATTACAAAGGGAAGTTAACCAAACAGCACCTGCACAGATACTATCCCAATTTATTATGTGCAACTCTAGAAACTTCATCAACCTATATGGAGTTCCATTGCTTAGTCCCACATATCTGATCAACAGATATAGTTTCGGCTCAGAAACAGATATATCCTAGTAGAAAGAGAAATTGATGAATAAAAAGGGTAGACTTAGTTTATTTACTAACCTTACCTGCCTCAACGTCTCTGCCTAAAGCATCAAGTTCTTCATCAAAACTGATATGGAATAAACTGGTTGGGGTCATAGTGAGTTTCACCAAACATGGGCACATAACTGCAAGGAATGCCAATGGACATTTTAAATAAAAATTAAAAGAAGGAAACTTATTTTCTTTAACTTTGCTTATTCTCTGCAAGAGCCCAAGTTGCTTATTTAGTACACGCAAGCATTATTCTAAGATAAATAAAATAAAATCTTGTCCTTCGTATTACTCATTTGAACGAAGAATCTAGCAGCAAAAAAAGAAGGATCAACATACAAATTGATCAGGCCAGTGAATTTGATACAGGTCGATATGATCTGCTTGTGCGCGCAATAAACTGCATTGATTCATTACAAGCAAGTGTGAGAGAATTCCAATATACCATCTCAAAATAAAACATAAGCATTTCAGGGTTACCAGCTTACGACACATCTGATTTATGGTGATTCATATGAATGACCAACAACAGAATTTCAGAATAGAACGAAAATTTGAAGAGAGAGCATGATCAGCCTATTGTCACTGGCTTCTGATATATTCCAAGTGTCCAAACTACCAGGTCCATCTCGAATCCAACTCATTTGTCCAGATGGCCCACTGACCTATATCCAAGCAAGTCATGAAAATCACATACGAAAAACAAATCAATAAGGTAAAATTTGTAAACAAGATCACAGAGATTAATTCTTTAACCACCTACCATAGTCATTACATTTTGAGAAGAAAGCTCACAGTAGTCAGTTACACAGAACTGAAAATACCAAATTTATTTAACTTGGGGATCAACTGCTGCTCAAATATCTTAGGAATTTCCAAATAGATTATATTATGTCACAATGGTGTCCTTTATGGACGTTTCCTTTCCAAGTTAATAATTATCAATTTTGTATAGGCTCTACAAGAACAACCAACGTGACACGGAGTGCAGTGCATGCAGCAGGATGAGGTGATGAGCTGACCTTGGTAGTGGCAACAGGGAAGGGATCCTTCATCAAAGAGATAGAGCAACTTAATTAAAATACGTATACTACACTCAATGTCAATGGTAGATAGCAGCAGCAGCATAAAAAACACATACCGGAAGGTTTAGAACTTAAAAGATAACCAGTAGTATGTATGACAGCAACTATCAGCCAAAATTCAATTCACCAGAAGCAACTCTATAGCAACAAACTCAATTCACCAGAAGCAACTCTATCAGCCAGATCTTCCAAGTTCTTTCACCAACGCGTATTTCTTATGTCACCACACTAATATGTAACACAAAGATGGGCCACTTGGAAGTGAGGGAAATTAACCATGACAAACAAAATACCTAAGAGAGAATAGAAAACCAGTCCTAACAATACTTGCATTATTAGATAGTACTACCAGATGAGACACTCCTAAGTCACAACAGAGTCTACGTAGATAGAAGACTAGAAAATGATTGAGGACTCACCAAAATATAAGAACGACTGCTACTGAACTCAATGACTTCAGAGTGGAAAACTTTCATAGAACAAACCCATGCGAAAACTTAAACATTCTTCACCATCCCAAGAAAAACACAGCAGGAAACAGAAAACAGAAAACACAAATATCAGCATCTCTTAAAAGATAAGCAAACAGATTCATATGAGGACAAAACAGTGATTCGCAAAACAGAAAACCTCCGTATGACTGTTGATGGGATTGTACTTTGGTAATCTCTCGAACTACGGTCCATTCTTAGGCAGCTGGAATTCCAGCCATACAGCAATTGTAGGAATACCTGTAATTTTTGGGGAAAAGAAATTCCCACAAACACATGCAGCGGATGTAATCATAGGTAAAACGAAATTTCCCCAAACAAAAGCTGCGGATGTGATCATAAGCAGAGAAGCATATTTCCCCAAACACAAACTTGTAAAGCTGCGGATGTGATCATACCATGTGCAAGAAAGCAAAGTAAAGTACAATTGGTAAGGATCATCACTTAACCTTGTAAAAGTGCAAAAGACTATTTGAAGCAAGAGACTATTTGAAGGGGCTAAAACAGTAAACGTCACCAACGACAATGAAAGACAGTTGAACCGCAATCACTGTTCAAAACGAAATAAGAGTAATGAATTTCAATAGAAATCAAGTATACAGAGAGAATTTGAGGAAAACAGTCCTCAATCATTATTATTCATTATATGAAATCAAAATTTCCAGAATTAGGGTTTTACAAATCCATAAGTACCATAAGCACTAACTGGTGTAATGAGACGGAATCCCTCAACTTTTTGACATCTATGGAACAAATTAAATTTGATGAAGACAATATAAAATCCTTGAGACGCAGAACTGATGTCGCCTTTCCCAGCGCCGGCATTTTTGGGCCATAGAATTTGATGAAGGTTGGGTAGAACGCCACCAATAGCGATAGTTACAGCACCCGAGAGCTTACTCAACTCCTCACCGCAGCCTTGGCACGATCCTGTTCTTCGCTGCGTTTCCGGCAAGTTCAAGAAACTACGCTTCCGATAATATAGAATAGCTTTAAATCAAACCATTGTAACCCTAATTAACCCTAATTCTATGTTGTTCGTAATTCCAAAAGTGTCGAAAGAAAATCTACAATTTCTAGAAAGTAAATGATGATCACCTCACAAAAGAATCACCTCGGCGGCGACGAGATATTCGGGAACGGCGGTGAGATAGACTGGAGCACCAGCACCCACGGGTTCGGGCATATTTCGCCGCCTAAAGGAAACGGACGGTAGAGAATTGAAGGCCGACTTTTGATGATGGAGAAACGGAATTAAACTGGAGCACCAGCACCAAGCGTTATGCGTATTTCCCCGCCTAACGGAAACCGGCGATTCTACCGATGGGAATCGAAGGCTGAGTACCTGGGCTTGCCCCTGCGGCCCAGCCGGTTGAACTCATCTTCTTAACTAGCCCTAGGCTTTCGAGTAGAGAAGTGGGGAGGGGTATCTGAGGGTGACGGAGTGGGAAAGAGTTTAAATAGGAAGCGAGTCGGTGGGATACGCGGGAGCAATACGCGGTAATTTTATTTCCCGCGTTAAACATCAAATTGAATTGAGTTGGGCTTTTAGTGACGTTTGGGCCCAGAAATAAGTGGGCTTTTCAATAGTGGACTATATCAATAAATGGGATCCAGGAGTATTTGGAATACCATTCCGATCCAATCCATCACATTTTCTACAAGTAACTTAGGCATTATTTACGGATTTTTCCCATAAAAAATGTATTTTTATTCATAAATTTAAAAAATGGGGACAATTCTCGATCTAGTGAAGTCGAAGTTCCTAACTTCGCTTTCCTTGAAAAAAGTTTCGGAATGAAATTTGTACAAAAAGCGAAGTTCCTAACTTCGACTTCAGTATAAATTTCTCGACTTTGGCCCCTTGGCCACTTTTCAAAGAAAGCGAAGGTTTCAACTTCGCTTTCTTTCTAAATAGGGTGAAACAAAAATTTGTACTGAAAGCAAAGTTGACAACTCAAGAGGCAATAAAAGCTGAGGTTTTGAAGATGAGAATTAGAAACACTTAAGAGGCAATTCAAATTCATAAGAAGAAGCCAAGGCCAATCAGCCTATGAATGGATGCAATCATTCATTCATCTGTTAGGATGCAACACTTCAACCAAAAGACGTATATTTCAACCAAAAGACGCATATTTAACAAGAAATCAAAGAGTGGCATCTCTTAGTAGCCACTGCAATTCATCCGAGGATCCGTCCGAATACCATGAAGACTCGTACGACACTTGCTCCTTTCAACCGAGTGAACTTCTAGTACTGGAGGTCATCTGAGATGTCGTGCGACTCACACGACTTCTCAGACGTCTTGCTGATTATGAAGTTAGCTTTCAACCTTTTGTCCGATCCTGTACTGGAGGCCATCTGAGATGTCGTGTGTCTCGCACGACTTCTCGAACGTCTTGCTGATTCTTCATTTTACTGCATGAACTTTTCCCAATGTCTTTTCTATACTATAAACTACAAGAGAATCTTCAACAGTAAGATGTGAAAAAGCCAAATGAGCTATTGCCTCTTGAATTGTCAATTTCGCTTTCAGTACAAATTTTCGCTTCACCCTATTTACAAAGAAAGCAAAGTTGAAACCTTCGCTTTCTTTGAAAAGTGGCCAAGGTGCCAAAGTGAAGAAATTTGTACTGAAGTCGAAGTTAGGAACTTCGCTTTCCTTGAAAAAAGTTTCGAAATGAAATTTGTACTGAAAGTGAAGTTGAAAGCGAAGTTCCTAACTTCGATTTCACTAGATCGGGAATTTTTGAAAAAGTGTCCCTATTTTTGGAATTTATGAATAAAAATACATTTTTATGGAAAAAATTCCATTATTTACCATGTTTCAAAAACATATTTGCATAGTTTTGAATATTATACTAATTTATCATAAATTTTAATCAATTTTTTTTTTTACTTTGAACTACGCATTTTTGTATTTCAATTTCCACATTTAAAAATTATTTCAAAAGAAACCGTCCTTTTATATTTACCTCATCAAAATTTGATTGAATTACAAATTAGTTCCTATTGTTCTAAAAATTACAAATACTTCACTTTTTTCTGTTTCTTATTTATTTCTCCACTAAGAGTAAGGGTAATATCGAGTTGAGTCACACTGAGATTTAAAGTGCTCCAATTGTGATTCTTTACTAAAGAATTGAATCTAAAGCTCCGTTCATTTTTGTTTATTTATTTATTGGATAAATAAACTCAAAATGAACTTTTATCGAGTTGATCATGAACTTTAATAAATAACGATTGTGTTCATTATCAACCATATATAAGATAGATCGTTTTTATAATTATGACCAAACTAGTCATTACCACGCTTGCGCTGCCTGCCAATGCTAGTAATTAAAGAAACACGTATCAATATATCTGGTAAGCAGTATTAAATTGACTAAAAGCTCTAAAAAAGTAACTTCAATTTTGAAGGGGGAACAAAATTTTACATTGATGATGTATTATTTTCTTCAATGTCAGACACCCTTTATTCCATTTATATTCTTACTTATTAAATGTAAACGAATTATAAACCACACATGATTATATTAGTAAGGATAAAAAGAGTAAACTCTTTTATTGAAACAAAAAATATTGTTTAAAGTGAACTTGTTCTAAAGGTATAGAGGATGTACATTGTAAATGGGCAAAGGTGCAAAAATGACCCTCAATTATTTTACTTTTTAGCTTTTTATAGTTTATTTTAAAAAATAAAAAATAAAAATTGACCTCAACATGGACAAAGTGTAGCTTTAGAATTTAGAAGTGAACCAAGTTAACGAAGATAGACTAACAGGAAACGTACAGATTGAACGGAAAGTGTGAAAAAGGAGATAAGACGTGCGTTTATTTTCCGTCATTTTGACGGAAAAAGGACGGGAAAGCCGAAGTGGGGGCCCGAATGACAGCCCGATAGCCTTAATTTTCCTGAGGCATTGGTAGTGACAGATAACTAAGAAATGACAGATTCTTAAAAAGCTTTATCGACTTCTCCCCACACTTTTCACCAATTTGGCAAGTCTTTCCATTTTGGGTAACCTGAATGGACCTCAAACCTTCTCGTCCTCTGTTCCCATTTCCTGAAAGAACTTCATGTGCAGCCGTGTAAGTATCCATAACCACAACAACATTCAATCAATCATGATTCGATTCAACTACTCCTCTCTCGTCCTTTAAAAAACTCGATCTCAAGTGGGCTTTTGTTCAAAACAGGCAAAAACAAAGAAGAAGGAAGAAAGAAACATGGCTCGTGGGAAGATCCAGATCAAGAGGATAGAGAATCAAACGAACAGGCAGGTGACCTACTCCAAGAGGAGAAATGGGCTTTTCAAGAAAGCTCATGAGCTCACCGTTCTGTGCGATGCTAAAGTTTCCATCATCATGATCTCCAGCACCCACAAGCTTCATGAGTACATCAGTCCCTCTACCTCGTAATATTTCTCCTCCTCGACCTCGAATATGTGTATTCTAGTTTTTTCCTAAATCGATTGATGTTTTGTTCTTTAATAAACAGGACGAAGCAGATGGTGGATCAGTATCAGACGGCTTTAGGGGTGGATCTCTGGAACACCCACTATGAGGTTCTTTCTTCATCACATCTTATATATATATATATATATATTTTTGGATGAAATTAATTTATTCATCCGTGTTGTGTTTTATTTATCTTTTGGTTCAGAGAATGCAAGAGCAATTGAAGAAGTTGAAGGAAGTGAATAGGAATCTACGTAAGGAGATCAGGTAAGTTCCCGATGTTCTTTAGTTAACCATTGTTGTCTGGTTAGCTATAGATGTTTAAAGCTTTTGTTTCTGGGTAAATCAACTTCAAATGCAGGCAGAGGATGGGGGAGAGCTTGAATGATCTGAGTTATGAGGAGCTCGGTAATCTCGTTGAAGATGTGGATAATTCTGTCAGGAACATTCGGGAGAGGAAGGTTGGTTTTTTTCTATCATATTTTTATATAATTTATCCAAAACGTACAATGTGGCTTTTCCTTGGACAATTAAACTGGAAATGACTCTGTTATGGAATCTGAGATATAATACATAGGATAAGTTGGATTAAATGATCCCCTTTTCAATTTAGCAGCATTAGACCTTGAAATTTTCAAGAATAGTAAACGGTGATTAGATAGAATTCATATAATTGACCTCACGTCACGTGATGTATCAATGTTCTTATTACATATGTATTTAAAATTTGAAACAGATAAAGGTGATCAGCAATCAGATCGATACTCACAAGAAGAAGGTAATATGTACAGTCAAAGATGCATGTTTTCTTTTAAAGTAGTGCTCAAATTTGAATCTATGATGTATCTATATATATGTGTGTGTTTTTCATAAATTGTTAAAATTGCAGCTAAGGAATGTTGAAGAAATACACAGGAATCTTCTGCTTGAATTGGTGAGTACCCCATCCATCCACTTTTCAACTTTCATGTTCCGAACCCAACGAGTATCATATTTCTGTTTTTTTTTTGTCTATCATCTCGGAATAGAAGATCTTAAATGAGAGGAGACGATCTATAATTTACATTTGAATCCAGTTTTTGTTTCTAAATCAATTATGCAGGATGCAAGACAAGAGGATCCACACTATGGTCTGGTTGATAATGGAGGAGAGTACATGATGGGTTATCCTCGACTGTTGGCCTTGCGTCTTCAACCTAATAACCTTCCTCCCACTAATCTTCACAGCGGAGGCGGTTCAGATCTTACCACTTTTGCCTTGCTCGAGTAGTACTATTGATTCATTCCTATTGCTATTTTCATCTTGGATTTTCCTTAAATCAATTCCAATCTCTGTTGTTTTTTTATGTTTATTATGAGCAACTCATAATACTCTATCTGAATATTATTTTGGATTTTTTTTTTTTTTTGTATTTCTGGTGTTACTAGTACTACTAGTAATTAATGAATAGTTAGTACGTATTAAGAAAAGAAAATAAAAACTGCTTTAGTTTAGTCAACCATGGGTGTTGGTGTGACGCCACCTTAACCAATACGAATCCGTTTTGTATTGTAGTAGGTATTACACAGTCAATTTGATGACAGGTCTTGTCTCTCTGGAGTTTCCCAATTCCCATGTTGGTCAAAGTTCAACATTAAAACCTATTTTATTTTATTAGAGGAGTCAATTTTTAAAAAATATTTATTTCATTAAAATAGTTTGATTTTGATTTATTTATTTCTCGGACCACTGCTAATTTAGAGTAATGATAGATTTGGCAACAAAATTTAGTAACTCATGTGACATGCATGCATTGATTATATTTTTATTAATATCATATAATTGGTCATTTATTGTCACCTGAATTGCTATAAAAAAATTACTATAATTTGTTGTTACGTCTATCATTACTTTTTAATTTATATGTAAGTGGTTTACGATTAATACAACTTTGATGTTAGTGAAAACATGATATCAAATTAATTAATTTTTAGTATATTGCAGTCATAAAAAAAAATTATATTTTTAAAATTAGTAGAAGGAATAAAGGAATATAGCAACATGTAAATTAGTATGTTCTCAATTAATACGAGTACATCGTACAATAATTTGCGCAGTCCAGCTGTCCAAGGTAGCTTTTCATTTCCATTTATGTGTTTAGAAAAAAATTATTATATATTATCTCCATTCTACTAAAAGATATCAATTTAAAAAATGTACACAATATTATAGATAGTGTTGGATATAAAAAATGGCCGAAGTCAGAAGGAGGTACGAGACCTGGGGAGGGACGGCCTCTAGTGAGATGGGCCTAATAAGCCCAAGTCAGGGTGGCCAGAGCGAAACTCGTATATGCTAGTAAGAGAATCTTCTCGAAATGGACCCCTGTCCAATCGATGTGTCCCGCATGTCTTGGTTCGACACGACGATTGAGGAAGTAGTTATTACGATAAGAGGGAATGTATACGTTGAAAGAAAGACGATGGCAGACGCTAAAGTGGACCTTCCCTTCCCATTGAAGCTACTATCTATTTCCCCGCCTACAAATAATCGCTCATTTTATATGTCGAAGGTAATGGATACGGATTAGACTGGTCTTATATTGTAATATTTGCTAAGATACTGATTAGTCATCGGAGTGGAATCTGAGAGTAAGTCCCGACTGCAAGTATCGCGCCAGTGTACGAGTTCTGGAGCCACAGCGTGGAAAGTAGCTTCAACCGATGGTAATTTGTCACCATGTTTGATTTATATTATTGTTTAATGGTAAATAACATATTATTATATCAGTACTAGTATGTTGTGTAAAAAAATTCAAACCATATTTTTGTTTATCACTCAAATTTATATATATAATATTTTTTTTCAAAATTTAGTTTTTGTTGTGACCTTTCTTAATTATAAATTTTCTTTGTATTCCAACAAATTATCATTTTATTGTAGATTTCAGATATGAATATTTAAATGTAATCGGTTTTACTAGTTAAGTCAGTTTTCTCAAATTATAGAAAATTTAAGGGTTAATGGCAGATCTAATTAATTTTCTCATCATTTAAAATATAATTATAGAGAAAATAATTTGAAAACGGCTCTTATACATATATACCCTTAAAATAAAGGAAATTCCCTTTTTGGCCGGTCTCGGTCTCCTGAGGTAAAATTTAAAAAAACTGCTAAGAAACATAAAAGAAAGGAGCACAGCGGAGGCGGAAACTGTGTGAAGGCGGCGCACGGCGGAGGATATATCAGCCTTGGACTCAAACTGTCACGAAGTTGTAGGGTGAACTGCAGACATGGGAGCTCTTGCTCCCATAAATTTGTGGCTTCCTCAAGATGATCTTTTGCTCAAGAACGCCGTCGAGGTAACTGGACATAAGAAAAAAAAAAAAAAAAGAACTTCTTTTTTGAACTGTGGTTCCAATTTTTCCTTTGCTTTTGTTAGACATTTGATGTGTTTCTTGGAATTCTGTCGTAAACCTTTCAATTTTATTTTTCTTTTTGGGAATTTTTATAGTTTATAGTAGAAATAGGCCTTATCATTATTAGAATTTTATTTTAGGTGTTTCTTTTGCTTCTCATTCTTTTAATTTAGCCTAATTTGTTTATATATATTGAAAGACTGCGAGTGTAGTTGAGTTATTTGCAATGAGGGTTGGACGGGTCCTTCAAATTTCCTGCATTGCCCTGTGTTTCTGATTGCTTGCCCTGCATTGCCCTTTTGAAAGAACGCGAATGTAGTTTATTGTGTTGCATGCAGTAGTTAAGTTCACGTTAGTTATGCCCCCTTAAGCATTTTTTAATTCTCTCCCGAATTGATGGATACACAGCAACCAAGTTCTTTCTTCTTATTGCAATCACTACGTTCGTAGAAACTCAATTAGAGCTTAGATGTTGAGTTTAAGATTAGATTGTGTAATCTTCGATAGAATATGTCTTTTCAATCTAAAATGGGGGCCAGGATAGGATTTTACTTTATCAACTACGCAGACTGTAGAGATGAGGAGATAGATAGACAACGTTAATGCAAACTATTGTGAGCTTTTTATGTAATTCATTGAAATTTGCTGTTCTATGTTGCTCATTTTATACTTGCACATAATTTATTTTAGGCTGGTGCTTCTCTGGAAGCCCTTGCTAAAGGTGCAGTGCAATTCTCCCGTAGATTTAGCCTTCAAGAACTGCAAAATCGCTGGTATTCGCTCCTTTATGACCCAGTTGTTTCCTTGGAGGCATCAGTTCGCATGATTGAGGTTGAGCTTTCTGTCTCAACTTTACAATCAAAAAAGATTGAGAATAATGGCAATTTAGGGAAGAGAAAAGCTCAAAGTATTCGCAAATGCTATTATGCAATGCGTAAAAGAATCTGTAACGACCCTCTTTACTCCATGGATTTGAATTTTCTGAATGGTCCAGGTTTTGATAGTGCTGGAAGTGAGCCTATCTCTACCAATTGCTTCATTGGAGATGATCTTTTATATTTTGATGGAATTCAAGAACTAAATTTTGGAGTTGACAATGGTTCTTTTATACAACACATTGGAACTAATGGAGTTACTTCCTCGACAGATGATTTATCTGCTATGGCATTAAATACCGGATTTTGTGATATAGATGAAACAACCCTTGGTCAAAGCAATCCTGTTCAAGATGTTTGTCTTCCTGTCAATAGTATTTCTCTCACAGGGGTTGTGAGTCCAAATAATAAATTAGGCCCATCTGAAGAACTGCAGGAGCATAACTTTCTAGAACCTGTGGATTTAGAGGTGCAGCACCCGGACATATTTGGTCAAACCACTGAGAATGAAGCAATTGTGTTTTCAGGATCTGGATGTGAGGTGATTAACTCATCGATTTCAAGTTGTCCAGCCTCTTTACAGAATGTTGGCTATGCTTCTCCTATCCTCCAGATGCCAGTTATGGAAACTTCTGACAGTCTTTCTGCATCCACTCTCCATGATGCCTGCCTTGTGAATAATGGCCCACATGCAGACAGCAATATTCAAATTCAGGGTGGCACTGATGTTGCTAACAGAAGTAGCGTCCACTTAAAATCTGAACTGGTAGATCAAACGTGCGATTATATGATGGAATTGCCTCCTGATGCTGAAGATCATTTTCCAGAACAAGTGACATGTGGTAACTTAGGAAATTTGGCTCCTAATGCAGATGAGTATTTTGAACAATTGTCAAATTCTTTGCTTAACTTCAATCCTGAGGATGAACTTCTTTTAATGGATGCTGATGGGAAGGAGATCATTGATAATTCTTATATTGAATTAAGTTCACTCTTGTTGGACTGTCCTGATGAAAGTGACATGCAAAGTCTGGGTTTATCAGAGGCTTCAGTTGCTCCACAGGAATGCTTTGAGATTCCAAGTGCAGCATCATGTGAAGAATCATATAATGAGGAGCATTATCATTGTGATGACCAGCCACAAGTTTGGAGTGCTGACACTCAAAAGCTATCATCTGCTTTAACGGTGAACCCTATGTTTCCCGAATTGCGCAATGGAGTTATTTGCTGCACGCTTAACACTGAGGACACGGAGGTTCCTGATAATGATGATGTTTTTCTTCCCATTTGTTTCACATCCACATCAATTTCTTGGATGGAAAGCACAAAATCTAATGAAGTTTATTATCCAGTCCCGTTCTCTGATGGGGAGTTCTCACATAATCATAAAACTACAGATAGAGTTATGTTGCAAGGAGAAAGATGCAAAAATGCAGAGGTAAATGTTCCTAACCAGGCGACAGGACAATTGCTATCTGAAATGGGTCCTAGCTATCACATGAATGACAGTGGGCTTAGATTTGAGCTGCCTTGTAGTGATGTCCAGAATATGTTCAAGAAGACAGGTACTAGTGAGTGTCTGAACCATGCTTTCACTACTCAAGTAAACAAAACAGATATTACCCCCGGATCTCTCAGGGAGAGTTTGAATAAAGTTGAACAAGCAGAGGAGCTTAATGATAAGTCCAGTGGTTCACATATCCAGAAGCAGACCGATGATCTTCATGCCCGGTTGACATCTCAGAATGAAGCTGTTGTCTGCAAACAGGAAGCAGACTGTATGTCTGCATATCAAAATAATGATGCCACACATGCAGAATTGAGCTCCACAATTAAGACAGTTCCTGAACAACCTATTGATTGTACCTTGTCTGATCATGAGGGGTTTTCTAATGAGAGTGACAGTGAACTGCCATATTTTTCTGATGTTGAAGCAATGGTAAATTATTCTTAACTTGTTAAATCAGTTTTGATTTTCATATGTCATGTGTGTACCTAACTACTGTTTTCACAATTTTTTTTTTTTTTTTTTTTTTTTTTTTGCAGATCCATGATATGGATTTGTGTCCTGATGATGATCTAGATGTATATCATAGTCCTGCAGGTAGATCTCTGTAATGGAATAGGCTGGATGATTGAGTTTCATGCTGTTTCCAGTTTGAAGTTCTGATAAAGTGCACAAATGAGCATTTGTTAATCGTAAAAAATATTTTCTAAGCTTGTGGAATTTCGCACAATCTTAAAAGCAATATGTTAACTTCTGTTTTCTGATATTTGCTGTTACTAAGAATTTCTGGCACAACATTAGATTGAAGAATCAATTTAACTTTATCCATTTTGTGGAAGCTTGAGAGGTGTCAAATCTTTTCTTGTTGCTGTTGTGTGTGTTGTTTGGTTAACCTTTTTCAATGCTCTTGTTACTAAACTACTCTGTGTTTTGAGAAAAAAATTGTTCCTTTCTTGTGATTAACATTCTGTATGTCTAGATAACTTAAATTTATAGTCAAATCAATTTGTTTTATTTGCAGTCTTACGATACCAGGATGAAGGTGCCAGGAAAACAATCATCAGGCTGGAGCAGGCGGCAGCAGCTTTAACGCAGAGATGCATTGCAGTTCATGGTGCATTTGCTGTTTTGTATGGCCGCCACTCAAAGTACTTTATTAAGAAGCCCGAGGTACAAAATAGTTTTAATCTGTTCCCCCTATAGTGCTCTAACAAATTCAGATTCACAGCCCATAATGAAAAATACGAGGAAAGCTAGTCTTACAAAATGGGAATATGTACTTTCTATATGGAGCATCCATGTTTAGAAACTGTTTTGGAAACTTCATTTAAGTTATGCTAATTCTTGAAATTTTGGACCACCTTATACTCTGCTCATTTGCAACTAATGCTCTTCCTGCAAATTCATCCAAAGGATGGGCAAATCCCTTGTTACTGAAGTTCTATATACTTGCTATTTGAGTTTATCTTATTTCTGATGGAGGTTGGACATGTAATTAGGTGTTGCTTGGGAGAGGGACTGAGGATTCCAAAGTTGATATTGACTTGGGAAGGGAAGCTTGTGCTAGTAAGATTTCTCGGCGGCAGGTATATACAGAAGCTCACTCACATGAAATTCCTTGACTAGTGAATATGAAAAGAGATGTTATGATCAAGCTATAACAGGAGACAAACCAAACTCATATGATTGTTATGGTTCATTGTTGCCAATTAGAAATGAATACTTTACTTTGCATGAGTTGGGAGGAAAACAACAAAATTGTATGTTGTGGGGTGATTAGTAAACAAGTTAGTGACGTGATAAAGCTGATAATAATCCAAAGAGAGAAAAGTAAAGAAATGCTAAGAGCAGAAGTAGACACGGATAATTATGATAATGGCGAGCAACAGTTTAGAAATCTTATTGCACCCATGATACAGTGGTCCATTGGTATGTCAATCATATTCCATATATTAGGAGCAAGTTGGGTTTCTTTGTCAATTGATTTCAACCTTTACGCATGGCGTTGCATTGTAGCCTTATGTGAGTTTGTTGCTGTATATTTTTGGATATTTGGTTGTGTTGACTTGTTTGTTAATTGTTAAGTTCTTATTTTGTGCTTAATTAGGCGACTTTAAAGCTGGAGAGTGATGGCACATTCCATTTAACGAACCATGGGAAATTTCCAGTTTTTGTTGATGGTAAAGAAATAGTGCCTGGACAGACCTTTGGACTTATTTCAGGTTGTTTAATTGAGGTATGTTTTTCTTTCGTAGTAGAGAATATTATCTTCCCAGTCTTTGGAAATTCCTGATTGCTTGTAGGAGCTGATCTGTCCACTAGAGCCCTGCTCTTTGCTTTCATTGATGCAAAACTGAATCATATCTACATGTAAATGCTAACCATCATAGATTTCTTCAACTTCAATAGAACTTCTCCCCAATTAATGTTCATCTTGCACCTGAAAACACTTACAAAAATATTCTTTGAAAATTGAAAACAATGGCTAGATATAATATTCTACAGCTCTCTCATCTGGCATTTGTTTAACATAGGGCCAGGCCATCTTGTTTATGTCCTCCCTCGTATCCATACTTTGCATCGCTACGGGTCACCTTCTTCTCTTGACATATTTTGAAGGAAAAAATGCATTATATAGTAACCAATTTTTGCCATCTTCTTGTAACTGTGCCTCAAATCATCAGTTCCTATCAAGATTTGCATTTGCATTATCCTATACTCTAAGGCCGCCACTGGCATTGCTTGACCTTTGATACAGTTATATTCCTGATTTTTCATTCATTTACATTCCATGCTTTTGCTCTACTATCTGCTGCTTGTGACAAATATCAGCTTGGGGCTTTCTTCTGGGAATTTCTGGTTTATGCAAGTGTTTAGATTTGTGATGTATTGAAGGAACTTGCAGATAAGGGGATTAGCATTTCTTTTCGAGATGAACAAAAGATTGTGCAAAGCAGCAGTGGATTGAGCAAAGCAGTGAATATAAGCCACAACTGGCTTTTTCAGCAGTCGTTGAAACAGGTAAGCCGGAGACGTTTCTTTCTTTCTTGTTTTACTCACTTTCCGGGCAATCTATCTAATCCCAGAAAAAATTACAGTCCAGTTAAGAAACCATTCAGTCATTGAATGTAATTGCATAGGCTAATTTCAATGTCCGAATGGTTTCTTTATCGGGACTTTAGTATTCTCACCTTCTGATTCTAATCAATATCACATGTAATCTTTTGCAGGCCGCTCGGCATGGAAATAATAGCTTCTTAGGAGTTTTAGAACCAGTAAAATTGCAAGTAGATTTGTGTATAGAACTTTGGACTCTCAAATTCAAGCCCACCAACCTTGCATTTCTCTCTTGTTATTTTTGGTTGGGTGGTTGGGTGGGCTTGGCCCAGAGTCCGCAATTTTGGTTTTGATAGAAATTGTTGAAAGGAGAACCGGGCCGGGCTTAGATGAAATGGGAGGAAGTTGTTCATATATTCTTTTTTCCATTTTTATTGGAGTGAGTCAGTCCTTTAAGAGTAATGATAGTTTTAACTTTTAACAACAAATCTAGTAACTTTTTGATAGCAACTGCATGTATTCATTAGTTACATTTTTATTAATATCAAATAATTGGCCAATGAATGCATTTCACATGAGTTGCTATCAAAAAGTTGCTATGATTTGTTGTTGAGTATATCATTACTAGTCCTTTAAAGGTTTCCCACGAAATAAGGGATAAAAGTTATGATGAAGCCAGGGCCCACGGACCACTTGGAACTTGTGGTCCAGTCCAATGGGCAGTTAATTACGGCAACTGGGATTCATTAGTTACCGCAAACTGCAATGGGACAGCAGCTGCACGTGAAAACAATTCATCTTTACAATTAAAAATTATTGGAAATAAAAAATATTATATTTTAATTCCTCGATTTTATAATAAGATTTTAATTGTTTTAAATTGATATAATCCTTTAAAGTTGAACCGAACCAATGAGAAATAAATGCAATTTTCGAGTGTAGAATTAAGGAAATAAATATATATTGGATTTAATATTTGTGCCTGCATTAAACATGAATGAACCATGCACCTATAAATAAATACACTGAGGCTCTGTTTTTTTCCAAACATAATTAGGAAAAGTATCACTTTTTTCTCAAAAATATTACACAAAGAAATAACATTATTTTTATAAAATTCACAATTCAAATTAAAAAATTCCCTCTAAAAACTCACTTACATAAATTTAAAAAATATATAATTATTACACTTTTTCTTCTCTTTCCTACACAAATTTCCAAAAGAAATTCCCTCCAAAACAAAATTATTCTATAATTATAAAATTTCCTATCCATAGTACTAAGAGAACACACCGTGAGAGTCGAGACTTAGTCTAGCATTAGTTTTGCTAGGCACTATATGTTGCGGAATTGACTCCCACTAGGGTAAGGGTGGGACCCAGTAGACCCAAAAATTCTATTAAAAAAAAAACAAAAATAAAATACAGAGTCAAAGTAAACGAGTCGCTTATATAAGGGGACGAGATCTGAGAGTGATCCGCCAGCCTCAGCTCCTTTTTTATTCTAAAATCAAGAACGTACAAGGAGCTCTGTTATTGTTACCTCCCTCAATTACTTGCCACATCTAGTAATTGGATCACAATATTTATTTATTTTTTTCAAATTTAATAATTCTTCGTAATTATCTGGATTGTTAATTTTCAATGTACAAAGGATACCGTGATGCATAGAACTTTTTCCATGTGTAAAACTCGAAAAATGACCCCTCCAACCCTTTCCTACACCCCTGTTATTTAGCGTATTTTTAAATTTTTTATTTCTTTTTTACAGTGTATTTATTTATAAAAAATAAGCTTATATATTGGCCCCTCCAAAATTTGTTTATGGAATCGCCACTGCGTTTACATGTAATGAATTCAGGTTTAGTGTGTTGAATTTGTCCATATTCTATGAAACGACGTCTCTTAAAACTATTTTCTCTTAAAAATTCATTTAAATAATAAAAAAAAATCGATGTAATACAATAACATGTGAGCTAATCTAATCTTTAAATTAATCAACGATTATAGTACATAGCGAGCATTGTAAGAGATTGTGTGAGATCGAGGATGGTGACATCACTTATATCTTTTGCAATAAAAAGGGTTTTTTGTACTCTAGTTTTGCGCAAGTTGACTAGTTGAGAATATATACAGATTTTCTCAGTGTTTATAATTAGAATATATTTCTAAATCTGGCAATCTACACAGCAGAGCAGTTGTTTTTCTTTTATAAAAATATATATATATATATATTTAGAATTATATTGATTGGCATTTTGGTGTAAAAAGATGGATAATTAATTAAATGATTGAATTATTGAAGTTTGTTTGGGGGCGTAAAATGTCAATCTTTCGCATTCCCACTTCGCTTTCATTCTCATTCAAGGCGGCCAAAAGTGGATCTTCTTTTTTCTCTTTTCTTTTCTTGGGGTTGAATAATAATAATAATAATAATGGATACGTAATTTGATTGATTTAAAAGTAAATTTTCAAAATCTTATGTTCATTTTGGGGCAGAAAGTTGATGCGTTTTGATACGTATTTGACCGACATGGTGAGTTTTAGATGCGGTATGGTCTTGCGAAATTATTTTGAATGGAACCTTTTCTCTTGTTTGGTCTGCCCTAAGATTTTAGGGTTACCAATACGCCATCTGCTCTTCGTTAATATATATATATATATATATATATATATATATATACTAGATGGGAACACTGTGCGTTTGCACAGTGAATGCCCTATGATATCATTATGTGATAGTGTAAAAAATTAAAATTATGAATAATAATCAATTTATTATAAATACATATTTAAAAAGAAGAAATATATGTCAAATATAATACAAATACTTGACACTTTTTCTCAAATATACAATTGGCCTACTCTACTCAATTGGCTACTCAAATATATGTCAACTTTTTCTATTTCGATGTGTGTTATAAGTAGATACCGACAGAATGAGAATTTTCGTTGTCAATAAATGAATCTGGATACATATTTCAAAGCTTTTGATAGGGAAACCTTATTTTTTTATTGGAGTAGAATATGAACAAACCTGCAAATTTGAAGAAGAGATATGAGAAAAATGCATTTTAATATTTCTCTGAACAAAAATATATTAAAATGGATTTACATATATTACGAAAAGTTGCACCGTTAATGTGAATTAAACATGCACATAGGATTCTGAAAAAGAAGAAAGTTGTCTTTGTTTTTAATGGATTGAAGATATATATAGATTTTAAAGTGTTTATTCATTTTCTTTTATATGAATTACCAAGAGTTTTCAAATAATTAATCATTTACTAATTGTATATTAAATAAAGGAAGTTGATGTGAACAACGTAAATAATCATTTACAGATATTGAAACTTATAGAACAAAAAAAGTCACAAAATTAAAAAAAAATGAGTGAATGACAATAATAAAGAGTATAAGGGAAAAAAAAAACAAATTTAAACAACTAATATTATATTTCACTCACCCTTACATAAACACGAACATGCATTAAATAAAAATTTATTTATTAATAATAATATATTTATTTGTAACAAAATAAACTTATTTATCAATATAAACTTCTACTATTTTACAAATATGTCTAATCTAAATTTTACATATAGGTAAAATAGATATGTATACACATATACGTATTATATATATCTATATATAAGTGGAATACAAAGAGTCTAATGCTTATATAGTATGAAGGTTAATCTAAGAAAAAATTTAAAAAAAAAAAAACTTAAGAAGTTAAAAAAGAGAAGGAAAAATGTTATTTAATTAAAAAAAAGGTTTATGCACTCAATAAATTTAAATGCAAAATTATGGAGAAATTAAATTGTGAGAAGGGCATCCAAGTGGCAAGTAATATTAAGGAGTAGATGATGTGGCAGCCAAGTGGCAATAAATTACATTAAATAATAGGCTTACGTGGCAGCCAAGTGGCAAGTTAAAATAAATCTTATGTTATTTTCTATTATATATGATAGATATACCAATACGCCATTATATATATATATATATTTATTGTGACTCGTTGAAAGAGTCCGTCAAAATTATAAGAACTTTCCTCAAAAAATGACGTGATAATTATTTGGATAAGGCCATTAGATAATTACAATTAAAGTGACCTAATAGTTGTTACTGGGTGTACTCACGAACTTGACTCAATGGTACATTAATTATTGAGAGAATTTCCTGTAATTTTTATGGTGAATATCATTTTCCTGTTTTTTTTTTTTTAAAAAAAAACATTGGTGAGGGGAGTAGTAAATGAAGGAAGCCCGTAAAGAGGCAAAATTCAGTAACATCAATTTCCGTGAGATAAACTATGGAGACAAGTTTTGAATTTTTTATGCATGGCTTCATTAGCTCATTGGCTAGTTGACCTTCATACGCCAACTGTAATTATGGGTTGAGATCTCTGGTCTCAATTACGGTGTTTTTTCCCGTGTCTACTTTTTTATATTTGGGGGCTTAATAGTGGACTCAGTAGTGGCCCTCTCTATATGAAAAAATATTAGATGGTTAATAATCGTCATGTCATTGCTGATGTGAAAGTTATTAATCTATTCAAAATTTGATAAGTGGATGAAATTTAAAATAAATCACCATGACACTTATTTTGTAGGGTAATGGTGTATGTATTTAAAATTGTAACTCAGTAACTAATTAACATTTGCCAAATTTTAAGTGGGTGAATAACCACCACATCAGCAATAACGTGGTGGTGGTTAACCGGCCAATATTTACTCCTCCTACAAATGTGAAAGGAGACATATGAGAGGATACCGTAATTGAAACATAGGATCTCATGTCATTTTCAAAATGTTATCTTTTTCTATTTTTAAAAGTATAATATACGGAGTATGCATACGTGGAGAGTGATAAAATAGAAATTAGTATGTTTTAAAAACAAAAACAAATTATACCATATAATGGTGTATGAGATCACCGATCACTACGTACTCCTCTAGAAGAACAATATTTCACCTTCTCACATAACACAAATTACTTTAGCAAATGTGGATTATATTTTGTCATCAGACTCCCTCAATTCATGAAAAATAAGTTTAGTTATGTTCATTCATTTTAAACTTTACATACTACAGTATTATTTTCGCGGAAAATAATCCCAAAATACTCTGACAATACTCTTTTTTTACACTACGTCCATATACCGACATTTTTGGACTTCAACATATATATACCATTTTATTTTTCTTTTTTGTTTTAAAATTTTAGATAAGAGCAACCTTTTTCAGATTGTCATCACAAATCACAATATATTCTGGAATTGAAAATTAGATATATTTAATTTGCACACTTTTTCCAAAACATTTATGCTCCCCAATTAGAGACTGACACGTGGCGCCGCTCTTCTGGAATGGTAGATCCCTGAGATCAACAAAGTTGACCATTCATCGGTGACAATGAGTCTTTTATATAGAGTTTTTTATTAATTATTTTGGTAAACAATTAATATACTAATCTAATCTAATTAATTAATGGCGAGGAGCTTTGATGCTTGTATACGTATATTGGTTTGGCAAGGCAAGAAATTTAAGACCGACCTATTGATAAGCTTCGAGTATTGTTTAGGGAAATGTTCTATTGTGGATTGGATAAGTCTGGTTCGAGTTAAACCCCGTTATTTGAATGATTTGATCCGATCCAATCCAATTCAAACTAAATGAAAAATCGGCTCAAATTAAGGACTCAGCTCGAATCGACTTGAGGTTTTTGTGTAATGATACTTTTAGAATAAAAAAATGAATGATAGAGTTAGTAATTGATTAAGATCTTAATTAAGATCGATTCTTCTGGAGTACTGGAGAGATTAAGAAATAAAATAATATAAATGGTGTACTAATAAGGGAAAGAACCAATCATTCTCTTCCACCTGATCATCATTATGCGTGCTAATTAAAGTGTTTTATTACTCCCAAAAAGAGGAAATCTGATGCTTAAACCCACCACTTTCTGTCCCCCAATCAAACCAAACCTCATTCATTTTACTGTTTTACATTTCACCATTTCATTTATAGGGTGGAGTAAATCATAAAAAATGTCCCTAAAATTTAAATAAAAACTTGAAAAGTACGTTGAGATATCTATCATTAATTTGCTTGATAAGTACGTTCGATGGTCAGAGTTTATGATTAACTTCTTTTTTTCTTTTTTTGTATTCCGTATTCCATAATCTGCTACTTTGTCGCTTAAAAAATTCCATTGGATCCTATCAATGTTTCGCAACTATCTATAATTAACTAAATAGTTGAGGCAATGAAACATTTAAACAATAGTGTTTAAACACGTTTTAAATTCATTTCAGTTAAAGTTTTACTTTGTTCGGAAAATTTTTTTTTGTGGCATTTCATTTGTTGTTTAATACTTCCTCTGTCTTACTAAATAAAGTGGACTCGCTCTTTAAATGAGAAGAATAAAATATGAATTTTTCTTATTTCATTCAACATATAGTTACTGCCGCAGCTGTTTCATTTGATACCACTTAATTAAGGTAGTATGAAAAATAAAAGAAATTGGGGCTGCTCTATACTATATATTTCCAAATTCCCACGGGACATGGCATGTGGAACGGAGAAAATTTCCGTATGGACAACCAAAACAAAATTTTAAAAAATTTAACGTTGGACAAGGGGGGGCATCGATTCGTCAGGGTGTCAGACTATCACCACCACGATTCTTTCTCTAATTATATTAATTAATTAATGACCAATTTCACAGAAAATTATTAGATGCGTTCGCTGCCTACTTAAAAATAGTGTAAGAGTATTATCATAAATTGACGAATCAAATTTCTATTCATTCAAGGCGCATACATTTGTTTTTTTCTAAAATAACACTTTATCCTTTAAATATATTTGATTGCACCATCTTACGTAATGTAACGAATGCATGGAATAATTTACGACAATACCACAAGTTTTTATTTGAGAGATACTCCCACTACTACTAATAGTAAAGAGATCTACTAAATCACTAATCTTCTGCGTACATCAATTTTTGTCGTAACAATGTATTTGGGAATATCCTGCCCTCCCGACAAATTCCACTACCCACTCACAAAAAGCTAAGGCAAATAAGTTTTGTTTTTTTCATAACAACAGATATCAAAAAGTTAAGGTGGAATATTGTGTGCAATATCCTAGATATCTCATAATGTACGTCCTCCCAAACCACCCCGTTCGTTAATTTTCAAAATAATAATTTATCAAATAATTTGATCGGACAATAATATCATCTTAACGTGACGTGTACTTGGTAAGTTGATATAGTGGTGATAACCCTTTGAATGCACTTGGCGCGCAGGAAAGGGAATGAGAATGGGGACATCTTATATTCGAAAATCAATAAATTACTCATTAAACGAATCTTATATTACCTTTTAAATGATATAATAATTGAAATTATTAGATTTCTATACGAACCAAACATAGGAATTTCAATCTTAAAAATTAGATATCCATTCTCTCAATTTCCATTCTAGCGCACCAAGTGCATCCTTTGTTTTAGTTTTATTTTACTTCGAAGATATTAAAAGTTATCCTAAAAATGTGAAAAAGTATATCAAATATTCAAATTTTGATTTCATTTATTTCATTTTCTTTTAAAATATTTGTGTGACAAATTTTTTTTTCTTCATTTTAAATATAAAGACAACATTAACATGGCTGTCTATTTACATAGAATATAGATATAATAAATAAATAAAGGAAAAAATGCAAAAGTGGTCCACAATCTTTACCCCTGTTGTAAATGTAGTCCACAATCTTTAGTAAGTAGCAAATGTAGTCCACAATGTATCCATTTTGTTGCAATTTTAGTCCAAAAACGGAAAATTGACCTTGACTAACGGTCAACGGGTTTGACCGTCAGTCAAACCCGGGTTTGACCATCTAAAACCACCCCACCCCTTCCTTCCAAAACCATTTCTCCACATCAGCACCACAAATCGCCACGTCACCCGCGCCACGTCACCTTCTGCTGAAAATGAAAGGAGAGGCTAAAAACTTCAAAATTTGCTCCAGTGGGGTTTCGAACCTTTGACCTTCCCTCTGCGCGCGCGAGAGACAACCACTAAACTGCAGTCATTTGTTTGTCTTTAGTTGCTGTTCCATTTAGTCATATAGAATCACACTTTTCTTTCATACTTTATACACAAGGCCGTATTAAGACTTTCAAATTCCTTTCCATTCCGTCAAATTAATTAACTTATTTAATTAAAATTACTATTCTAACCTTATTAAATAATGTCAAACATATAATTACCTCTAATATATATTTTTAACTCTTTCAAAAATCTCATACGAATTAATTCAACATCAACTATAATATATTTTTAACTCTTCCCCTTCTATTTTTGGGAGATTCCTATTTGGAAAGATATTTCACCAAGGCAACGCTGCTTTGATTTACCTTACAGACACTGGTGAAATATCTTTCCAAATAGGAATCTCCCAAAAATGGAAGGGGAAGAGTTAAAAATATATTATAGTTGATGTTGAATTAATTCGTATGAGATTTTTGAAAGAGTTAAAAATATATATTAGAGGTAATTATATGTTTGACATTATTTAATAAGGTTAGAATAGTAATTTTAATTAAATAAGTTAATTAATTTGACGGTATGGAAAGGAATTTGAAAGTCTTAATACGGCCTTGTGTATAAAGTATGAAAGAAAAGTGTGATTCTATATGACTAAATGGAACAGCAACAAAAGACAAACAAACGACTGCAGCTTAGCGGTTGTCTCTTGCGCGCGCAGAGGGAAGGTCATAGGTTCGAAACCCCACTGGAGCAAATTTTGAAGTTTTTAGCCTCTCCTTTCATTTTCAGCAGAAGGTGACGTGGCGCGGGTGACGTGGCGATTTGTGGTGCTGATGTGGAGAAATGGTTTTGGAAGGAAGGGGTGGGGTGGTTTTAGATGGTCAAACCCGGGTTTGACTGACGGTCAAACTCGTTGACCGTTAGTCAATGTCAATTTTCCGTTTTTGGACTAAAATTGCAACAAAATGGATACATTGTGGACTACATTTGCTACTTACTAAAGATTGTGGACTACATTTGCAACAGGGATAAAGATTGTGGACCACTTTTGCATTTTTTTCCAATAAATAAATGTAACATCATGAGGAAGTATTTGAAGATGAGATCAATAGCCAGGTTGCCATGTCTCACTGACACTAGCCCATCCCCTATTATGGGCTTCTGTATTTCACCTGCATCTAGATGTGGCCCCACCTTCACTAACTCTTGTTTCTCTTTCTTTTTTTCCTATTTTTAGTTACTTAACCAATTTGTCAACTTTAGCCATCAAATTTAACAATTAGGTCCAGTTTGATATCACAATTTAAATTATAGTTTGAGTTTTATTTTAATTTTATAATATTAAAATTATATTAAAAAGATAAAAAAGTGTATTAAAATTTTAAAAAATTTATTAAAAATATAAACAGGGCCTTACAATTTTGGAAAGCTTGAACTGAGGGTAATAGTTTTGTTAGAAAAATCAAAATATCATTTCTAATTTAAATAGCATAGTGCTCATCCATCATATTATAACTTAATAAAATGCAACCCTTTTTCTCCTTCTCCTTCTTCTTCTTTCTTTCAAGTTCCAAACTTTCAACCCGCATTTGCTTCTCAAAAGCTACATCATTTCCGGACTCTCTCTTTCTCTCCTCTCTCTCTCTCTCACTCTCAAGCATCAAAATCATATCACTGAATCAAAAGGATTGGTTGATTTGTTGTTGAAGAACAAGTGGAATTAATGAAGATCCAATGCGATGTTTGTGAGAAAGGGGAAGCCGCTGTGTATTGTATCGCAGATGAAGCTGCTTTGTGCAGTTTCTGCGACCACCGAGTCCACCATGCTAATAAGCTAGCCAACAAGCACCAACGCTTCTCCCTTCTTCACCCGCCGCCCAAACAAGCTCCTCTCTGCGATATCTGTCAGGTCTTGATTCATTTTATTCACAAAAAAAATACTGATTTCTTGATGGGTTTTTCAATGTTTCTTGAACTTTTTTGATGTTTTGATGAATACAGGAGAGAAGGGCTTTCTTGTTTTGTCAGCAAGATCGGGCTATTTTGTGCAGAGAGTGTGATATTCCGATTCATAAGGCAAACGAACATACTGGGAAGCATAACAGGTTCCTTCTGACCGGGGTCAAGCTCTCAGCAAACGCATCCCTCTATTCATCAACCTCATCACCATCTTCATCAACTAATTCTGTTACCAATGTTTCTGATTCTGTTCCCAAATCCCAGAACGGAACAAATAATAAGCCTGTTTCTGTGAATCCAAAAGCTGCATCTTTTGTCAACACTACTACTACCACTACTGTGACTACTGCTAATAATGGTCAAACGATGAAGGAAGGGGAGAATATTAACACAAGTAGCATAGCTGAGTATTTGATAGAAACTCTGCCCGGATGGCATGTTGAAGATCTTCTTGATTCCTCCTCTCCTTATGGTTTCTGTAAGGTTGGCAATGTTAATCCTTTCTTCTTCTTTTTTTTTACCATTAATTCCTGTTTTTCAAACACATACAGAGAGTTTATTGGAAAATTGACAAAAGGAGAACACTTTTTTTTTTCATGGTTTCCCCACATGATGTTTGTTTGTTTGTTTTTCTTTCTTGTTAATGAGAGCACTAGCGACAACAATGGGATCCCATTTTGGGAGGGCGGTGTAGACAGCAATTTAAGCTTCTTCAGCCCAGAAAGTACGGGTCTTTGGGTCCCTCAAGCTGCACCACCACCTGTAAATCCAACTCAGAATCATCAATGGCTTTCCGCCAGTTCCAACATATCATTTGGTGAGCAAATCGGCTCGAAAGGCAAAGAGATCTTAACAGTTAAGCCCAGCAGAAAGTGGAATGATGACAATATTTTTGCGGTTCCACAGATCAGCCCACCTTCCTGTGTCTCCAAGAGACCTAGAACTTTATGGTAGACTATAGAACTAGAGGCATCCCAAATTTTTATGATACCTCAATAATCAACTCTTTCTTTGGTTTTGGTTTTGATTAATGTGTGTGTGCCCTTACGTGTGATGAGGTGCAGGGTTCTTTTTGCTCCTTGTAAATATACTTTTTCCCTTCCTTCTAGCATGAATGAAATGATCACGGGTCAGTCTCAAAATTCAAGTGTCAATTGTCAAATGATGTTAAGGTACATGCGAACCAATATATAGTTTGGATTTGGAGACAGTTTTAGAAAAAGGAGGGAACGTACGAGGGGTTTCTAGTTCCATGGGAGAGACTGACTTTGCAGAAAGTGTAGCTAGGAAAATAATGAATGATTTCATGTTAGAAAAAGATGAGATGAGGAAGACCGAGTGGCAATTGGTCCAAATTCTCTTCACCGGGACGACACAATATTCCTCAAATAAATGTTGGATTGGATTCCCTGCCTCCATCCCCATTCCATAATATGTCACTTCAACAAATTCATCCATCCATCCATCCATGCATCTCCTCCTTTTTTTTTTTGTGTGTGATGATCAGCAAGACTTTTTGGCCAACGACAAAAAATCTTTGGTTGTGGATCTATGAATGTGCAGTAGATAAAAAGGAAGCACTATCTAGCTAGTTGATTGATTAACTGCAAGCAAACATTGGTGGGGTGTGGCCAGAGGTTCCATTCATCCCCTCTAAAAGCACAAGGAATTCGGATAAAACAGAGAGTCATTTCCAGGCCCCAGCAGCAACTGAGGTTTTTCTTCAATTTACCCAGATGGATTAATGAGTTTACTGCTCGCAAGTTGTCTTGAAGAGATAACCATGAAAAAGGGTCCCCGGAATTGAAGAAAGCAGAGCCAAATTCTGCATGTGAAAGACGCAGCTTTTTGCTTCTTTGCAAGCAACTTGAGAGAATCAAACAAGCACACATTATGATGGATGGCCATTCATTATTCATATTCATATTCATATAGTTTTTTTGCATTTTGGACCACAATCACACTGGCCAATGGGCAATGGGTACTGGGGAAACTGCAAAAATATATGCAAATCGGGTCCATTTCAATAACATTTCTACCGACCAAACTATAGTGGACCATGACTCAAATTAAGTGCAGTTTGCAGCCGCTGCATCCAAAATTTAAAATTCTTTGGCTCTGTTCTTTTCCGAACATAATCAGGAAAAGTATCACTTTTTTCTCAAAAATATTACACAAAAAAACAACATTATTTTTACAAAATTCACAATTCAAATTTAAAAATTATCTCTAAATTTTCACACATAAATTCAAAAAAAAATAATCATTACACTTTTTCTTCTCTTTCCTACACAAATCCCCAAAAAAATTTTCTCAAAAACAAAATTTTTCCCTAACAAAAAAATTTTCTATCCATAGTACTAAAATAACAGATCCTTAATCTCTTCTCTAGCAGAGAAGAGAGGGCTGGGTTTGGATTGAGACCGTGCTTCGTCTTCCTCCCTTCAATCCTCTAAATAATGCGTGTTGATTGGATGGTGGTGGAGCCTTAATTGGGTAGAGTTGGCGCCAACCTGGTCTAAAGCTGCAGAAGTGCCCCATTGCCTTCTGCTGACTAGGCATTCATTCTCTCCTCTCTCGTGGAATGGCTTCACAATGTTCACATTATTCACTTTCCGGTCCGAAGTGTCGATCTCCGCACACGACAACCTGAATCGAACATCAACTCAATACACAATCTAATTACTGTTTAAAAAAGACAATTTTTTACACAATACTAAAACACGAATTAAACCTAACACACTATAAACATTATGTCCTAGATTGCTACGTTAGTACTTTCCACTAGTGACAATAATCATAATTAATACCTTTTTTCTCTTTCTTCTAAAGCTTATTACTAAGTTACTAGTTAGAGAATCCATAATCTTATTAATATGTCTCTAGTTTTCTTTCCCTTTTAGGTACGTACTTTGAAAATTCAATATACAAACACCGACCTCCATTGAAATTTATTAAAGGTTGAATGGAAAAATGAAGATTAGATATACGAAAATGAGAAAAAAAGTGCAGTTTTGTCTCTTAGTTTGTTTACTTGTTAAAAAGATGGGCAGCATCTACTCCTATCTATGTATGAATTGTCACAAATGCAAGAAAAAATGTCACTAATAGTCTAGAAGTCAAAGGTCAAACATGGGTAGCTATTGGGTAGTGTCAGTAAGTAGCCAAGCATAGTAACTTTCGCAAAAGGCCCCACAGAACATATTTGGCCTTTTGAGACGGACAAAGCATCGCCAAAAAGATTACGCTTTCTGGAAGGGTCGCTGTTACTCAACTTAGCCCTACTTCAACCTTCATGCTTTCCTTGTAATATCAAATGTATATGGTCCACCATACACAAATTTTAAAATCCATTGTTCCAACAGTTGTTGTGATGCGTAAAAGATTGTTTAAATGACAAAGTTCAATTCCTACCTATAAGTTCAAATCCATATTCAAAATGGGTAAAATAATACGTTTCAGAGAGTTTATGGGTCAAAATGACAACAAAAAAAAAATGTTACATTGAATTTAACTTTAAAATTTGACAGAATGAGTGAAACTGATACATTTTTAAAAGTTGTGTAATCAAAATAACGTAAAAATATTCAATGATAAAAAATCTACATTGTCAATAGTTAAATGATCTACGATATCATTTGACTCACTTAGATAAACCATTTTTATACCTCAACCACCCTCATAGGCCACACTACTTATGACCAAATGAAATCATCATATGATTTTGATTTGGATTTGGATTTGAATGATGGTAGCTAGTATTTGTAATTAAACAATAATGAAAAGTTATGTGGCACTTGGAAATGAACGCCATGTGAAAAATGAGCAAGTTTGGTGGTTATTCTATAATGATAATATTGTATATTTGGAATTATTTTGTGATTTGACTTCCAAGTTGCAATTATTGTGCATTAGTCGCCAAATCAATAGTATGCCTTTTATTTATTATTGATTTAGCGACTTAGAGGAGTTGGTTCAAATGAAATTATTAACTTGTCATCGAGAAAGTATTGACTGATTAATAATTAGCAGGTCAATAATACACATTTCAATAATAGTTTTATTATTATTAGTATCCAAACTACTGACTTACCTACCGAAAACACTTTTTTAGAGAGTTGAAGAGGGAACGCAATAGTACCACTGTTGATGCACTGTGTACAAATCCGTCATCAAATCATCATTATGTTCGTCTTAATGTGGGGAGGCCATTGCCATGGAAATTCTTCTCCAGATATAGTATATTTACTAATTACTTTTTAGGCTAAACCAAAAATGAATCAGACACTGAGAGTGATTACTTTAATTTGTTGGGTCCGAGGAAAATATTTCTTCGATGTCGGCCAACCCCCGCAGATACCTTAATCCTAATAATCTACAGTTCCTAATTATCCTGCACAATGATAGTGACAATAGTAGTCAATTATGGGATACTTTTAGATTTAGATTACACAGTATTTTAGTTGTGTTTTGATGATGTCCGATATACCGGAGGGTGAGAGCCTGCTACGTCGGAGGGTAGCAGGTCATCTGCTCGGGCGGAGGGACGTCGAGGACCTGTCGAAGGAAAATGTCCGTCAAAGAGTTCCGGGACTTTTTCCCAGGAATAGTCTCCGACGATCAAGTTCGGTAGGAGCAAAGTTATGAAATAAGTTTTTAAGTAGAGAGAATAAGTAGAAACCTTACATTGGAGGGTATTAAATGTATTTATAGAGGCCATTTGAAGGGTAATTGAGAGGATCTCTTAATTTCAGGATGTCCTCCTACTATAGACAGCGGCGAACGCAGAGCCAAATTCTCGGGGGGGGGCGAGCGTAATAGGAATTTTTTTCACAGGTCATTAAATAAAATACATACCAGTAAAGTATCAAAATAAACATAACAATAAATGTCCAAAAATTAAAACATTAATGAGAAATTTAAAACGAGTGCGATATGCTATCTCAGACTCACGCCCATGTTCTTGTACCAAATGTGACACACTCTGTCTTTGATTTTTAAAACCTTCTAGTTGGACTCTTGCATCATTGTGCGCACTACTCGAACCACCAACATGTTTATTAAATATTTCTAAGCCTTTTTTCCAATTACTCATCCCCAAAAATTAAAATATTAATGAGAAATTTAAAACGAGTGTGATATGCTATCTCAGACTCACGCTCATGTTCTTGTACCAAATGTGACACACTCTGTCTTTGATTTTTAAAACCTTCTAGTTGGACTCTTGCATCATTGTGCGCACTACTCGAACCACCAACATGTTTATTAAATATTTCTAAGCCTTTTTTCCAATATTTCTAAGCCTTTAAAACAACATTGCTATAGTATATAATCATTCATCCCATATATAATAAATTATAAAATTAAACTACTAACAATAAAAAATTACACAAAAATTAGAATTAAAAAAAATATATTAAAACTTACAAACTTCCGATTTGCGCAGAGATGACAACAAGAAACAAAGCAAAAACAGAGCCTATGAAGCTAAAGGCTAAAGTAATAAAGGAGTCGTCTTTTTCGATGGATTGTGCGGGTCTGAGGCGGCACCACCAACAACCAAGCTCAGAAAATAGTATTAATGCTGAACACGATGAAACTAGTAATACAGTTGCAGGCGGAGAGAAGGGGGGGCAAGGGGGTGCCACTACCCTTCGCTCCCGGATAAAGGAGGGGCAGTGGCACCCCCTTGCCCCCCCTTCTCTCCGCCGCTGACTATAGAGCCATCCCGGTGAACAGCGTTGGAGGGTGCTACAGTGTCGGGGAGTACTGTAGCACCTTTTTTGGTGGGTCTCTGTGGGGTCTAATAATGACTTGTAAGCTCTTGAGGGTCCTGTGAACTCCAATACATTGTTATACACTATTATGTTTTGTTTTTAAAAAATATTTAACATATTATAATATATTTTTATTTAACTCCAACCTTTTTATATTTTCAATATATTTTTTACATTAAATTTTGTAATTTTCGAAATATGTTTTCAAAATTATGTATTTAAATGTTCCTATCATCATCCATCCTTATTCCCTGCCCCAATTCACTTTTCTGAAATTGATACAAATTTTTTTATTATTATTTATTATTCACATTTTTATGTTAGTTTTATTCTGAAAATATAAAATGTAAATAGTTTTCTAGAAAAAATAAAAGGTTAATTATATGATGAAAATATGTGAATTGGTAAACGCCAAACAGAAAATTGCACCTTTCTCCTAAGAGGAGAGATGTTCTTTTCAGTTTCAGCCCATTTAAAGATTGGGCTGGGCCTTCATAAGTTTTTGTGTGATAGTTACTGGACTCCGGGAGTCTCAGCCCATGGGCCTTGCGATTCCCGTTGGGTCTGCCCATCCTACACTAGATTTTCATTGAGGGTTACAATTGAAAGTGCAACTTACAAAAGCATCCCGTTGAATTTTCTTATACCCAAAATACCTCTCTATTTAAGGGCCTATTTGTCATAAGGTTTTGCGAGAGGTTTTGAAAAGCAGATCTTCAAAAATATATTTTCAAAGACAAGCAACCAAACAAGTTTTTAAAAACTATTTTCAAAAATATTTCGTAAAAGACTTTTGGGAATTAGTTTTCTCAAAATCTTGTTTGGTAAATTAGTAGGTAGTAAACAAGATTCCCCCTCAAGGTATGAGTTTAAAAAAAAAAAAAAATAAATTTTGGTGTTCAAAAAAAGAATTTATTTTTGAAATAAGATTTTGTTAAACAAAATATTGAACCTATGCCAAACCAGCTTGCAAAACCTCTAAACGAACATGTCCTAAGTGAAATATATCAAGAAAATCTAGTAAAAATGAGATAGCAATCACTTGCATGAAGGTTATTGGATAATTTTAATTAAAACTGTCCAATAGTTGTTGCCACGTAAATGTCACATCATTTCTTAAGAAATAATGCGCGCTTGGTCCATGGAAATGGAAATATTCTGAGAGAATGGATGAATGATGAATCCATCATTAAGGAATCTTCAATTACTTTTAGAAAATATAATAATTTAAATTATTAAATTTATGTACTAAACATATAAATTTTAATCTAAAAAATCAGATGTCAATTTCCGTACGCCAAGGCACCCTCAGTTTTTTCACTTTCCTTCTAAAATGAAAAGGAACTTTAGGACATTTTTATCATCTCATACAAATTCAGTGAGATTGACCAAGAGGCACTGTCATAATTTTCAAAAACACCAACATGAAAAAGAGGCAATTGTAACGCCAATGTACATGAACATCCTCATATTTCAACAAGATTGACCACCAAACCTAAATTCAATCTACACATCTAGAAGAGAGATCCTAGCAACCTTAAAACACTTCAGCCACTTTGCTTGCAAGAACACGTTCCCTTCTCTCTATGAAACCAAAAGGAAACCATCCAGCTTTTCCTTTGCATTCACCCTCAGCCCATCCATTGTTTAATACCTACAATAAAACCAAATGTTCTCAGCACACAGATAACATAGAGGGACCAAACTAAGCTATGCCGGCCGGCACAGAAACACGTAGCCGTTATCACTGACAATTCTCAAATTCTGCTACAATATGGCTATATGAGCAAAAAGGGATTTACAGTTCATGGAAGATAAAGTAATAATGCAAGTCGAGGGCGATGAAGGCTGTTTAGTACCTTCCTAACTACAACATAGTCGCCAACTGACAACGTTAACTCCACATCAGACTCGGCCTGATATGGATGTATCACCTAAAACAAGAGACAATAGTGGAGAATTAACAACCTTATAGCATGTCAAAACTTCGGCATAAAAAGCCACAACAATGTAATGGAACAGATGTAGTTAACCTCGCCCAGGAAGTAACCCAAGGCATCCATGATCGCATCATGTGATTCAGAAGCAAATAAATCATTAACTTCTTCATAAGTTGGAGGTGGTTGCCCTATGGTATCAGTAGCTGGCCTTGAAGAAGCCTCAACCCCTTGACGTTCTGATAACATCTGCCCGAGTAAAATATAACACTAGTGAATAACAGCAAACTACTTGCACTGTGCAGTATAATGCTCTGAGAGGATTCACATCCAACTACAGAAATAAAACTCAAATGGATACTTAACACAGTTCATACCTCAGCCTCGAGTTGATCGAGTATCTGCAGTACTCTTTGGTGGTAATTGCGCTCTCCCTCGACCTTCATTAGGATTGTAGAACAACTCAGCTTTTTTCAATGTCAATAAGACTAGGAACAACTATGGAGTTTGATTTACACGATAAAGGTAAACAGATCATGCTACCATTGTTATAAGTCGCTGGAGAGTCAATCTCTGTTGTTGGGCTTCCACAGCAGCCATTGCAGCAGTAGCTTCTTTACCCAATGTAGCCATGTTGGATTGAAGCTCCTCAAGTTTTGACTCTGCAGCTTCCAGCTTTGCTACATATTCAGGATGACCATTAGATTCCCTCAATTTAGCTTGGCGTCTGGAAACTTCAATAGCCTGCCTGGGTCAAAAAGAGAATGTAATCCCTGGGAGAATGATATATGTACAAAGTGGGCCACGCTACTGTTAAATGATACTAGATTCTGCATGAAATAGTCAATCAAATAAATAATATTATTATTTTAAGTCTGATTTTGATCTAATCTTACCTGAGCTTCCACTTCCTGCCTCACTCTGTCATAACGTTGAGCAAGATGCCGGGCATCCTCCAGGGGAGCACCCACTACCATTCCACGCAGTGGCTCAACAACCTGCATAGATTATAAACATAATTAGATGGCTAAAAACCTCAAATATCTGTAACAGAAGAATGAACTACTGCATAAAATGGAGTTGAAACTACAATATCAGGGCTGCTTGAGTTCTGATTATGGTAGAATTGGTCTGCAAAGATGCTGTTTTCTGTATAACTGTTGTGTACAGGCATATATTTTATGCGCACCCATGGTAGAGTCTTAACTCATTTGCATGATTACTTCAAAAATAAAACAGAAAAATAATATACAAGGATGTGCAAAAGTTAGAACCTGTGCACCAAGAGCTTTCAACAAATTAGCATGTTCTTTTTCAATTTGAGCACGACCCCTACTATAACTCAGTGCAGCTTTGGACAGAGTACTACTGCTGGTACATGTGTTTTCAGCACCATATTTTCTGCTATCTTCTGACAACTTGGTACCTGTTAAAAGGAAAAAAACAAATGATCATTGAGAGGACAAAAGACAAGATTTAACAGTAATAATCACTAGTAAAGAAAGAGAATAAGCTTCAGCAACTGACCAATTTCAACTTGCTTTGATCCAGTAACAATATAACCTTCCAGACCTCGTACAATATCCCTTTGAAAATGCTGTAAAAGAAGAAATGGAAGCATATTCAGGAAATATTACAGAAATTGAGGCATAAATGAAGAAAGATGCAATATTGACCTTCCCAGCACGCGTAGAGATGTAAAGTTTCTCAAGTTTTTGATGCTGATGGAATCCTGCTTCATCATTTGCACCACTTTCTGGACCCCCAAGTCCACCAGCAAACTGCTTAAAGACAGCCTAGGGGTAGAAACAAATGCAATAGGAAGAGAAGAACATAAGCAAGCTAATGTGCAAATAATCTAAGAAAAAGAAAGATAATGAATATGAACAGCCAAATTGTGATGAAACTAGAAGAACAATAATTCATAAGCCTCTTTACCAATAGGGCCCAAGACACCAAGTGCTTTTTTTAATATTCCATTTCGCAAGTAGCTAGCACCAACATCATCAATTCTATGCATATAGAATTATAGACATGAATATTCACTCCAATAAAATTCATTTTTTTGGAGAATCCACGGAATCAAGAATCTTTTTTGCCTAATGTACTGTGATTTGGTTGGCGTTTTCAATTCAAATTAAAGCAGCCCAAAAAAAAAAAAAAAAAAAAAACCATCTTCTACTAAAAGAATGCATATCATATCATTCAATCGGCCGATAAATTTCACGCCCAGCCTAAAATCGAAGAATAATGCAATGCTTATACAACTCCAAATGCAGTTATGCACACAAGCTTCAAGAATCAATACTTGAGCAGAAATTATTAATTAAGAAAAACCCAAATCACATCAGCACAAAATAACTAGGAAAAACAACGAATTACCGATGAAAAGAATAACGGATCATCGGGCACCAGAAATTATAGTAGGAAAAATGAAAAATCTTGAGAGAGATTAAAATTAGGGCATAAGAGAGTGAGTAATAGTACCTGCTGTTGCCTGGCGACTTGTTCTCTGAGCCTGGTAGCTTGTTTTCTAATGGCTTCCATTTTAATTGCAGAAGAAGTAGTACGCAGTTTTTAGTTTTTACCAGCTGTGGAGTTCCACATGTCTATCTTAACCCTTACAAAAGTGAGACAAAATATAGAGAAAATAGGATGAGTTTTTAAAAGTGTCGGAGTTGCCCAGTTGAGTCTCCTTCCTTGGACATTTGGACTGGCGACGTTTTGTACTTTTTCTCCAGCTTCCTTTGACTCGACGAATCTCTTTTTCTGTTGGGCGAATAAAATTTATCTCCCCGAAATTTGGTAAAATTACGAATCAATCTTTATAGTTTTTGAAAATTATAAATACTACCTTATACCATTCAAGTTTTTTCTTTTATACTAGTAGTAATAGTGATATTGAATCGAGTCAAGTTGAAATTGATTTTGTTCAAATTTTAATCATTTATTAAATAATTAAATTTAAAAAATTCCATTTATTTATTAAATATATGAATTCAAACTAAATTTTTAATGACTAATTTTAAAATTATTCGTAAAAATTCATATTTATTCTCAGTTATAATTAGTAGACATCGATTCTATAATTATCATCAAACTGAGCGAGGCAATGGAATCATGGAAGCATGCGGCTTTATCCCAATGCTATGCCTGTTCTTTGGGGTTGCTTAGGTATGAGGCTAACATGATATATACTTTTTTCTACCTCAATCATGCTGTCTACGCCTCTTCGCCCTGAATAAATATTCCCAATGTTATATTTGCGTGACGGTGGTCTAATGGTTCGCATATTAAATTTATTTTAATAAAATATTGTATGTACTGAATTTAAATATTGATATATGATAGTTATTAATTAATCACAAAAGTATTGTGTATTAAGTTTAATTTTTAGGGTATAATGTATTATATTTAATTTATGATATATCATGTATAATGAAATATGGCATAGGACAGAAGACTCTATCTATATGATGGGTTCAAATCCTATATCCCTAATTACAATGTTCCTACTGTGTCTTTTTCACATATATGAGGGTGTCACTAATGAATCCAGTAGTGAGCCCCTCATATATATGAAGGGATACACAATAAAAACACTGTATTTAAGGCTAACAGATCTGATGCGCTATATGATATCCTCTTCCTTTTGGCTTAGAAGCTTTATAGTCATGATTTCTGTTTCAGTGCCCTCCCGCGCATGACTGTGTATCCATTATAATTAATCTATTTCACTATTTTGTCGCTTGAAGATATCACACATGACACATGCATATAGTACTCATGTAAACGTTACTTTACTTTATTTTGCGATTTACGTACATTTTTTATTTTTATTTTTTATAACAGTCAATTAAGTGGTGGGAGAAATTGGTGATCCCGTATTAAAAATCAAAGGCAAAATGCTAAAGAATATTCTAACGGGGACGTAATGCGTCTTACCTTAGATATACAAAAATGTAATAATGGAGATGAGATTAATTATAATGGATACATTAATAAGGTAAAATATTGCATAAGTAGTGGTGTAAGTGCATACACACACTCATAGTTTCCTTTATCAGCGGTTTGATGGATTTCATGAATTTCATCTTTTATTTGGTACTCTTCTCTTACATCAGAATATTTCACTTTATAATACTAATAAAAAACGAGCAACTAAAAAAAAATTGCATTGCACCAAATCATAAGAATCAAATAAAATCAACAGTAGATCGATAGCTAGCTATAGTGATACTTGATCAATCCCATGCATGCAACAGCAACAACAACCTTGTAATCTATTAATACAACACCTTATATATAATTAAGTAGTGCACATAGATATATAATACTAGCTAGACTCAAAATCAAGGACACAAACTCTCACTTTTGTTCTTATAATATAACAAAATTATCTCACACAAGTTATAAAAAAGAAGAAGATGAAGACGACGGCATATTTTGTTTGTTTCACTTATGTTTTCCCAGTCTATTCGTGATTTGAGATTTGAGCTAGCGTCGACGACAGTGAGCTTTGCACATGTTCTTGCAGTCATAGAAACAAGGGCCGCCACAGTGAAGCGGGCAATCCAGCCTCATTCCTTTGCATCTTCCCCATCCCATGCATTGCGCAAACTCCCCAATCTTATAATTATGCTCTCCTCCCCTCCCAAACATTCTCTTATTTTTCTGCCTTCTTCCTCCTCTTCCACTATTTTTGCCGCATCCCCAACTCCAGTAACCTCCTCCACCACTCCCCCATCCCCATCCACCACTTCCTCCCATCCCAACACCACGTCCACCACCGCCTCCGCCTCCGCCGCCGCCACCACCACCACTCCCACTCCATGCCCCGCCTCCACCGCCACCTCCACCCCAAGCAGCTCCATTGTTGTTTCTATTCTCATCTTGAGTAGTACCAGGCTTAGCTGCAGTCACATTGTGATGCTGAGAATCAGATAAAGTGGCTGTAGTACTGTTTCTCGGCCCCGCCTCCTCACAACTTGTATAAACCGCCATAGTCAACGCCAGAAGCAGAAAAGCCCACATCATTCTGCTTCTACTTCTTGTCGTCTCCATTGATTTATATTGTTCAAATAATAATCTCATCGTACGTATACCCTCCTGTGTACGTACCTGAATATATAGAAATGGTTTCATGAGTAGAAACCACATTCTGTATCTAGTAGGGGTGGGGCGATTAGCTAGCTGGTCTTGGATGGCTTCATTTTCACTGTGTCCCCACCACCATTAAAAATGAAACAAGTTCACGCTTGCAACTTACAAGAGGGCTATGGCTTTGGCAGTTGGCAACCATCTCAATTTTAATTTTATCTTCAAAACCCAGAAGATCATGGGAGGACTTGAGAGATCTGATCATTAGCGTTGGCATCATATCACTTAATTTGGTAGATCTACATATATTTGGTTAATTTAATGTGCTGATCGATTTATATATAGACGTACTGTAGGTTGATCTAGAGTAGAAGTTAAGTTTAAGAAAGATATATGCATGAGTTTTAATTAAAGAATGAATAAATTATTCTGTTTGTTTGTGTATTAATTAATTAATTACAACGCTAGCTAATGATCGATCGAGTACTAAAATGTAAGAAGTAAGACCGGCCGGCTTCACATTGACTCTTGGTTTGGTGGCTTCGTTAGCTAGCTGCAACGCTAGTGATTGTTAATTATGAGTTACAAGTTATAATTTTACGGTGAACTCTTCTAAAGGAGATAAGATCATAACAACTTTTGAGGGTGATTAGTTAATTAGTTCGTTCTTTAACAAAGTTGTCCATGTTTAGGTATCAAACTTACAGCCACTGGTCCCGGATTCAGTCACTACCAGAAGAGATTGTCATCCAAGTTCTTCTGTTAAGACTACAACCTATGTTAAAAAGAAAAAAAACAGTTGGAAACAAACAACGACCGATTCTCCAACAACAGGGCATGCGTAACGACTGCTCATTAAGGTAGTTACATTTTAAAATAACAAAAAAGAAATCCTAGGAACTCAGCTGATAACACTAATCTAGTTAATATACAGTTTACTAGATTATCATGGTATCAAATCCGTTGTAGTCTAGTTGGTCAGGATATTCGGCTCTCACCCGAAAGACCCGGGTTCAAGTCCCGGCAACGGAAAAATTTATTTATTTTTTGCCACACGTGAGGTGCACGTGCTACTGGTTTTAAGTTTAACGGCCTTTTCTAGGGTTTTAGCCTACTTCTTCCCTTCCTTCAGAATTTGAGTGCTTCAGCTGAAAAAAATCCATCCAAAAATGGGGAAAAATAAGTTTATCGACAAGAAGAAATCGGCGACCTACCAGATACTCGCTCGTGATACTTCCGATCCGAATTACTCTACCGGACCGTCCAGCGACAAGGTTTTCGTCAGAGTCGACAACAATCACTATGATGTTCCCGGCTTTTCTGACGAGGCGGAGCATGCGTACGACGACGACGAAGACTTCCCAGCTGAGGACCCAAACTCTATCTTCGCCGACGCGCCGGATGATTACGACGGCGGTTATGAATTTTCTGGGAATACGACCAGAACCGGGTCATCACTGCCGGACCACGTTAGGAGGGAGATACTTGAGCTAGGGTTTCCGGATGATGGATACAACTATTTGTCACATTTGAGGGAAATCAAGAATTCCGGCGGCGGTTCTTTTTATTATCAGAACCCTAAAGCCAAGTTTGAACCTCTTCCCACTGATGTTAAGGTTCGTCACTGCGTTAAAGTCTGTTTATTTTGTTCTCGATTGCAATTGAATTCTGCTGTTTCCCTTTGCTTTGGAGATTGAAGTCTTTTTGGATTTGCATTATATTTTTACTAGAATCCGAGAGGAAAGAAGCAACTTTTGAACCTTTGCTAAACGTAAATTTTTAATCTTGACATGATGCCTTTGATTCTTTGACTCTTTGACATAAGTAAGTATATGTAATGCAATCTCATATCTCTTTTTGCTCTTTGTTAGGCTTATAATGCATCGAAGGTTGATATTTCAAGGATTAAGGATGACTCCGATGAGACGTCTGTGTATGCTGTTGCATCCAAGACTGTGACTGCGAAAGTTGCGAAAGTGGTTGATGATGAAATTGCGGCTTTACTGGATGACAGTGACTTGTCACGGTTTGGTTCTGATGTGGAGGACTTGGAAGAGGACTTTGTGGTTAAGGCAAACCTTCCAGAAGGACCAGTTGATCTGGAACTTGACAAAAAGTTGAGATTGGTTGAGAAATCGGAGGCCAACAGAATACAAAAGTATGATTCTGTTGTTTCTGGGGTAAACAAGACTTTGTTGGAATCGACCATTGTGAAAGATGAGAAGCCAAGGGCTCGACGCCCTTTAGATGAACAGTTTGACTTGGTGAGAATCTTTATGGGATGCTTACTTCTGCTTCTTGTCATATCCGTATTAAACTTTGTTTATTGTTCAATCTCTGGCATGCTTCAATTGTTGAGTTTATTGCATTGATCCTGCTGATTATTGTAACTGTTTCTGAATGAGTAAGAATTGATTGATTTTCTTTTGGGGGGACAAATAAGCTTTTAATTTTTGGTGAAGTCATTAGGTAGAAGTTTGGCTAGGGGTCTAGTATAGCAAGAGGGTGAAAAAGATGAATTCCTAAATGAAATGTCATTACTAAAGTTTGTGATTTGCGTGAGGTACTATGTTTTTAGACATCAATCCAAAGTGAGAAGATAGTTCAAGAAGCCTTCAGTTACCAATCTATTTCTACTTATCTTGAGCTTGTTTTGTTTGATCTGATTGACAATGCTATAATAATAACAGCGGATGCTTCTATTTTTTCACTTAGTGCAACTCACAGAATCTTTAAATCAAATTGATGTATACATATTTGGTATCTAGTTTCATAATTTCTTACACATGTTATGTTATGAAGCTTGAACTTCAAGAATATGGCACTGAGTCTGAAGATGAGTTTGGTGCTTATGGTGCTTCTGAAGAAGATGAAATGCCGGAATCCCTTGCTGAAAAGCTTAATCATGCTTTGAAAGACCATGCTCTTGATGGCATGCGTAACAAATGTACAATTCCTTCAGATCTCTTGCAAGACAAGAAGAAATTAGAAGAAGTGGAGCCACCAGAATATGCTGCAGAGGTGATTGAGCGGGTCAAGGAATATGCCAAAATATATGAAAATGAAAGTGAAGATGAAAAGGAGTTGGTTTTCCGGGAAAGTAGTGATGAATCAGAAGTATGGGATTGTGAGACTATTGTTTCAACTTATTCGAACCTTGATAATCATCCTGGGAAAATTGAAGTTCCAGGATTAAGAAGAAAGAAGAAGCTCACTGAAACTTTCTCTGGAACTTTAAGTTCCTCAGGAAATAAAATAGCTCTTAAAGGCAAAGAGAAGCTTCCCGTAGACTTTTTGCCACATCATAGAAACCATGATGGGGACAAGTTGAAGGATGCTAATGTTTCCAAGCCTGAGACAATCAAGAGAAAACAACATGGGCAGGAATCAAAAGAAGAAAAGAAAGAGCGCAAGGTCTCTGTTTTATGTTCTTTTCTAGTTGATGATATTCATGACTACTTTTGAATGCTGAAATATTAAATCATTACTCATTCTCAGTTTTTCTTGGATTTTCATCTGACACTGCCTTGTAATTGCCACAGGCCTCTGTAAAAGAAGAAAGACGTGAGGCGCGCAAAATGAAAAAAGAAATCAAGGGCCTTTACAAGAGTGAAGTGCAGCGTGCTCAGAAGTTTGCTGCAGTTGCTGGTCCATCTTCTGTTCATATAATGTAAGCATAAGTAACGTGTAAGATTTGCATGGTGACAGTTGGAGGAATAATTTACTAATGTACTGCCCTTTGGGGTTTTTTGTTGGATTATTAATGTATTTGTCTAGTCCCTTGACCTGCTGACTAAGTTAATATCATTTCTTTTTCTATGTTTCCTCAATAGGTAAATGTTGGAGAATTCTTAAACACAATATGATGCTTCATCTGGATTAGTCTGCCCCAGTTTTTTGGCCCTGACTTTGAGAGTTCACTTGGATTGGAGCTTAGAGTTAATTTGACCCGAAGCTTCAGTTTCCACTCTGCCTATGGCTCCTTGGTTACTAAAGATCAAAGCAAGCTAGCAAGTTGTTACTTCCTTATGTAATATTTCCTCTAGCTCCTTGGTTTTCTTTTGGGTAAAAATGTTGAGTAAGTAATTTGTTGGGTTACACTAATAGTTATATGGTGGAAAAAAGGTAATTGGATGTATTGTGGGATCAATTTGGTTACAAACAAAATGATCTAGAGATGCTAAGTTATTACTTTTAATGGAGATTCACATATTCTTTGTTTGCTTCACTTTCTACATTTTCCTTCATCGCGGAATAGTGTGACATCTTATTGAGTACAACTTGATGTCCTTTTGGAAATATTTGAATGTTAAGATTTGGACAACAATATGTTAATAGAAGTGTTAGTTGCAACCGCTTTCCTTGTTTCGTTAGTTTCTGAAGGCGTAAGCTTGCCTCTGCTTTGGTTGTCAGTTCTTGACGGTTCAAAAGTAGAACAAACTTTGAAGAATCCTTGCAAATGAATAGTTTGTTGAAGGCGTGATGAACATCATACAAAGAGAGTTTAGTTCCTAGCATAATGGTTTTGGTATACTTGTGTACTTCTTGTTAAATTACAACATAGGCAGAAAAAACTACTAGTTTAGTTGAAGCATGTAGATCTTGAGTTTCCTCTTTCAGGTGAATGATCAGCCCCGAAGCTAGGCAGGATGAGGAATAGGACCTGAATTTCCTCCGCTGAAATATGGCGATGGATCCCAACCGCCATAGTCTTCCTCTGTGTCACCATCAGCGTGAGTTGTCGGGCTTTCAACAACTGTCACAAGCGGTGCCTCTTGGAAGGTTGTCACAGATGACACCAACCTCGAAAATGGTGGCTCGGCCGGTTCTGCTGAGTCTGGAAGTAAGGCTAATTTTCTTGCATCAGAAACAGCAGCAAATGTGGATTGAATAACCCAGATTGTCATCATCAACCACACCATATGCGTGACCAACCTGACGATTGAGGTCTGCGTGTTCATGTCGGAGTTGATCCTCTCCTAGATATGGTGTTGGTGGTAAAAGCTTTACAAAATGGAGCGGAGTATGCTTATGCTAATGGTTTCAGAACCCCCCCTGAATGAGAGTGTGTTACTAAAAACAGTTTGCTGTTAACCAAACGTCATGAAAGTTGCAAGATTTATAAGGCTGGAGTGAGGGAGGAAACTGGGCTTGGAACAAACAATAATAATCCGCACGGAAGAGAGAGCTGGGAATAGTGAATAGAATATGGTGTGTTAACAGTAGTACATGCACGGGTGATGATATAATCATGATTCTTGCATGTACTTGTTTTCTTTTCTTTGTTTTTGCTACCAGTTCATGTTGGCCCATAACGAACAAAAACTCGAGATTTTAGACTATAACAGCTTAGACGTAATTTCTCATATGATTTCTTACACAATCAACACCTTTGGTTTTAAGAATTTTTAATTCTTCTGTAGGTCATCAATCCGTTGTAGTCTAGTTGGTTAGGATACTCGGCTCTCACCCGAGAGACCCGGGTTCAAGTCCCGGCAACGGAAATTCTATTTTTTTGGCTTTCATTACCAAATAACACAGTACCATGGTATTCTATTACAAACCCCAGCTACAGAACGACAGACAACATATCCTTTTTTTTTTTTGGGTATTTTTCCCAACTTTGGACGTGTTGATTGGTACCAAAATAGCCAAAAACAGGAAACAATAAACTAATAATCTCAGCAAATGCAACGTTGAATAGTCCTAAAACACAAAGCACAAAACTAAATTAATTGAAAGATTCATAAACTCTTTCTGTCACTCTCTGCATAGTGTCAATATCCCCTAATTATATCCGAACCCCGACTGAATGTGATCTTTACACTGAGAAACTTGGTTGAGAAATGTCATGTACCTATCGAGAAGTGAGCAACAACAACCAATAGTAAAAACAAACACAACCAAGAAAAAAAAAAAAAAAAAAAAACACCTATACAACAGTGACTTGCCACAATATGAAGAACACAGGGCTCTGACCAGATCTGACGTCTTAATTGTACAAGGTGGTCACAGAAGCCCTCTCTAGCATTCGCGAGCTAAGCAACTCAGCCCGAAGAACAGTTTCTACGCCGAGCCTGATAGGATCGGCTGATCAGCTAGGGACAGCCGTGGAGGGATTCTTCGCATTCATACCAAACCATAGACATTTGTCTTTAACTGCTTCTGCTTCACTGGCGTACTCTTTAAATCTGTACTCTTCTTGGTTGCAGGTGGGAGGAACTTTTCCTTCACTGTAACATTGACTACACAGACTGAACTGCGACTTCATCTCCTTAAAACGTGACCCGATGATGGGATACCGACAAGTTGAGCAAATAAAGCTGCCGTGGCGATTTCTATCCCCAGTTTCTAGCTTCAACAGGGTGGATATAATGCCAAAGCCCCAATCTTGATCATCAAACATTGCAATGAAATCTGTTAAAGTAACTGGACTTGTATCCACCTCTCCATGTAATTCAAGCATTTCGCTGACACCTTGAGAAGGTATGTAAATGGCTCTCAACAGTTTTATGTACCTCTGAGCATCACTTTTCTTTATCTGAGTGCTGCCTTCATTGACAGGCCGCCACAAAAGTGCATCATATGCTACCCTTTTCCGCCTATCTGGTGCACCTCCGCAAAGAGGGGCGATCACAGCATAAAACAAGCCCAAATCCACCCTACCGGACTCTGATTCATCCAAGACAGAGAGGATTTTCTGGTTTATTGCTTTCACAGCTCCAACAAAGGTCTCGGGCTTCAAGAAACTGAGTAACTTGCGCAGAATGTCTTCTAGCGAAGCCTTGCGTATGGATTTCTCAGGTAAACCACCCCCTGAGTAAGAGACTGGAACATCATTTTCAGTCATCTGTTTCTTAATGAGTTCCACGTCACATCGGTTCAGTCTGGTAACCTTCTGAAATGCCCTGATATCAAGTGCATTTGTTAAATCTAGCCTTAACATTGTTTTTTCCCCAGCAGTCTTGAACTTTGAAGGTTCCACAATCATATAGGACTCCTCCTTAGTACTATTTCCGTTCCCCTTCGACCTCCTCTTCTGGAGCTGTTTCAAATGTGCAAATGCATCATGCAATTCAACCCTATTTGTCATTTTCAGAGCTTCCTTCAAAGATCTCTTAGCTTCCTCAGTTTCACCAGCCCCTAACAACGATACCGCCTTATTGAGCTGCGCTTTCCAATGATTAGGCCAGACAGCCAACACCCTAGTATACATCTCGGAAGCTCTTTGATACCTACCCATATCCATGTAAAGACCACCCAAATTATACAGAGCATCCACATGACCAGGTTTCAAATCAATAGCTTTTTGAAACTCCTTAATTGCATTATCATCATCCCCCATAGCATGTAAAGCTGAGGCCAAATCACAATGTGCATCCGCATAATCATTTTTCATGTAAATGGCCTCTTCTAAGGCCTTAACGGCCGCCTTATACTCACCAACACCAAATAGTGCACTGCCTAAAAGTTTCAAGGCCCTAAAATGAGTTGGACATAATATAGCAGCCTCTCTGTAATGCTCACAAGCACTAAGAACCATACCTTCACCTTCAAGGGAAATTCCCAAATTGACATGAATCTGAGGAAGCAAATAAGCCCATTGATTCCCACCGGCCTCCGCCGCCTCTAACGCCTGTATAAACTCCCCTTTTGCCTCTCCATGCTTCCCAATGACATACAAACAATTGCCAGCCCTGAAATGAGGCCTCACATCTGTGGGTTGCAACTCACAAGCCCTCTTGAAACTCACAAGACCCTCTTTATATATATGGTAGTCATAAAGAACCCTTCCTATGGCCATATGCCCATCAAATGCTTCCTCCCTTGATCTTGAGCCATCAGCCCTCGACCTCAAAACACCCAATTCCTTCAAAAACACAGCATATTCATGACTTGACTCCTCCCACAACACCCTCTTATCAGAAATCTCCGTGGATGGACCCAATTCTCTAGACCAACCGGGATCCGAAAACATATCCGAATTATCGTTTTTCCCCTTCCCATCTTTGCCCTTGGTTCTCAACTTTACAATCGAACTATCAAGATCATCCACCAATTTCCACGTATCATCAAACACAATGCCGTGGTTCGGCGAAGCCGCCCACGCGGCCGTCCTTTGCTTCTTGTGGGGTTCAATAACCCGCTCGTCTGCAATTGATGAAGTGGAGGCAGCTTCTTCGGAGACGCCAGGCGCAGGTCCTTCGGGATTGAGCTCGAGGCCTAGGGCGTCAAAATCACGGTCGACGTCCCCTGCGCCATCGTCATACGTGCGCAGTAGGCCGTCGTATGTGAGACCCTTGTCAGCATCGATAAATTCACCGTAGGTCCGGAAAACCTCGTCGAGAATGGCATTGATTTGTTCGTCGCTGAACTTCACGCGAGGGTTAACTGCGACCACCAGGGCCGACATCTCCTCCCTGTTCAGACCGCCATCCCGGTTCACATCGAATTGCTGGAAGATTATCTTCACCTTTTCCGATCTGCTGCCCCTCGTCGCCATCTCAAAATTTCACAATTACGGGAAATACCCCCACTCCCTCCAAGATCAAAATTAGAGGTTCAAAAAAAGGACCCTCAATCAATTTTGAGAAAAAGAACCAAACTTTGAGAACAAGGGCGCAACTTTTCGAATAATTGGAGCAAAAAACAGGGTCCCGGAAGGAAAAGAGAAACGAGAGTTCAACCTAAGACCCCAAAGAACGGAATTTTGATGTAAAATGGGGTAATTTTGGTCGAGCTCTCAATGAAATGCCTGTGTGTTCGAACAACGTAGTTGAGATGTTGCAAGAAGAGGAAAGGAATTGGAGGGGTCAGGAAGGGCGCATTGGATCTGGGAGAAAATAGAAATGGAAATGAAAAAGGTAAAGGGAAGAGGAGCAAGCAAAGATGAAGGGATTCTTTTTGCTTTAGCTCCAGCAATCTCATAATTCTTTTTTCCTGGTTGTGCTGTGCTGATGGGCAGGGTCAAGGGTGGGGGCAGCTCTGATACACTGGCATACTAGAAAAAAAAATAAATAAATAAATAAAAATAGAAAATAAAATACTTTTTTATGGACCTCTTCTTTTTTTAGTTATTGTTGTTTGTCATTTTTATCTTCATCTAGATTGGCAGAGGTTGTCTTTTATATTTTATCATTTTTTAAAAATCTTTATTTAACACCTATACTATTATAATAATTTGGAGACAAAAAAGGGGAAATGTGTTCTATTCTGCCTCCTTCAGCATGAGTTCCTTTAACATTAACGATAATCCACCGGATAATCTGGATGTTACACTTTTATGGGGATATGTTGGATTAAGTACTCCTCTTTCCACAAGAAGAGTTCAGTCTAAGAAATGTATAATTTCTTTTATTTTATTTTTATTTTTTATGAATTCTAAAGTACGACACATAAAATGTTTTCGAAAGTGAATTCTCCTAATAAAATGCATAAAGTCGAATTAGGAGTGAGTCTTTATCTTTATTTTTTGAAACCTACAAAGTATTAAAATCTCAGTTATTGGTTCATGACCATCTTATCAAGTTATCAACCAACTGATGAAATAAATATTGCTTGATTTTACTTAATCTTGAATCTTGAGTAGTATAATGTGATGAGTTGGTTGAGCTCATCATTAACTTTGTTGAGAGCAGAATGATTAGTCTTCAGGTGAATGGGATGATGAGAATCTTAAGGTTATGGAGTGCATCATGAGTTGGTTTTCAACGAATAATGTTAATTTCTCTTGTTTGTTGACATTGAATAAAATAGGTTAACACTAATTATATGATTAGTTGGTGGAGCTAATGATTAGTTAGATTGGATTATAAAAGGTGGTACACAGTTTAAATGCTAATTGAATAGGATCAGCTCCTGAAATTATGCACAGATTACTTCCTTCTGGACTTTGGAAAAGTTGACGAGTTGAAAGAATTCACAAAAGAAAATAATTTTCTCTAGCCACAAAGATACCTTAATTATTATATTTGACTTCTGGTTTTTGTTAAATCTCTTATGTTTTAGTCATTTATATTTGACTTATGGTTTTTGTATTTGTCAAAGGAGCAAAGTTGAAATGCAAGGGTGACACGACTTTTATATATATATATATAGATATATATTTTGTGTTTAAGATTGGATTGAAATTTTGAGATTGTCAATCAGAATTATAATGGGCTTGATTGAGAGGCTAACCGAAACGAGAATTATAATGAATAGTTGTTATTTGGTTCAAATCACGGGATGAGTATCATTGTCATACATGATATTTGGTTCAATTGAATATCAGTAATAGAAATCAATTAAAATTCCAAATTTACTCATATAAGTTTTTTCATGAAATAAATTTGTGTTTTAAGTATAAGTTTTGATTTTGCTTATTTTCTCAATCAAATCAGAATGTTAAATGAAAACCAGCTTTGAAATGCATGGGTTCATATATCCCTTTCAGCTTTCCTCAAAATATGAAATAGATTTTGAATATAAAAAAAACAACGGATGCTCGTATCACTTTCATAATAAATTGTACATTTTGGGTGATCACAAGTTATCAACGCAAGAACGACTGGCTGAAGAAATTCTTGATGAACTGATTCTGCTTATAAGTTATATATTCACTATTACATTTACATGAATCAAACTGCGCTGGAAACCGGAAAGCAAACAATTAATTATTGACAATTATTAACTTGATCGATCCTTCAAAAATTCAAACGCGTTGAATTGAATGGGTTTTGTTTTCTTCTGCAAGATTCATGGAGTCTTTCTTCTTCTTCTTCTTCTTCTTTTTTTCTGGGTAAGCAGGCCGGCTGTGAATTGAATTCAATTCTATATTCACTATATACCTTCGACTCTTCACTTTCAGACTTGGATGGAATATAGAATAATTCTATCGGCTAATACTTCAAAAAAAATTATTCCTTCGCGCCAAATTATCATATGTTTTTGGCATTTATATAGCAATTTCATATAGTAGATTTTATTACTGGAAAAATCAGTTTAATACAACTAATTACAAGATTTAATGGGATATTTATTAGATTTGAAAATACAAATATATATATATATATATATATTAATGAATAACTTGTTTTATGAATCTTCTTTCAAAATCGTAAAATGCCATGATAAAAATAATATATTTATAATTCTTTTTTTTTTATATGTACTTTCTTTAATAAGATAATTACAAAATTAATAACTGGATGATCATTTCCATAATAAAAAAGAAAAGAAAATGAGTTGGATTCAGTTGTAGTTGGCGGTTAATTTCAACGGTCGAAACAACATTGGACTATGGTCGAGTGTTTGCATACAGAGACTACGCTTGAAATCTATTTCAATGGACGATGGTTTTCCTCGTCAAAATGCTGACACCATTTCTCTCAAATCCGTACATTTCACCGTCCGTTCAGCTCCTCCATTCCTAAATTTATTCACTTCTGCAAAAAATTTCTCCTCTCCGATTAGCCTCCCCCAACGCCCCCTCCCTCTCCGGGAGTTCCTTTTTTTTTTTTTTTTGGGCTTCCCCGGGATCAATTTGGTTTGCATTCATCTTTTCTTCGATTCAACAAGAATTTTGAAAAAAAAAAAAAAAAAAGGTACGTTTTTAATCATCATCTGACATGGGGTTTTGGTTATGCATTTGTTCATTCGTTGTTATATTCGCAGATACATTCAACATTCTGGAGCTGAAATCAAAAAGGGCAAATCTTTTTGCCTGCGAACTTGCAAAACCAAATTGGAGGTACAATTTGTTCAAAGATTGCAACTTTTTTCTGTTTCTGAAAAAGGGCTGAAGAGTTTCTTATTTTTTCTTACTGTTTTGGCATCATCATAAAGCCATACAAATGAGTTCCTCGCCTTTATACAAAGGGAGGAACCAGTAGCTATTGTTGTTGTTGTTGGTTGTCGGAATCTGCAGCGGTATTCTTCCTCTTCATAGCTTTTGAATCAGAGATGGGCTTGGTCCGTAATCATCATCGTCATCGCCTGATTGATTCGTCATCACCAATTCGCGGGGTTAGCCCAGTTTCAAATTCACATCATGAAGAGAGGATTCTTGTTTCGATCAGATTGAGGCCTTTGAACGAGAAAGAAATCGCACACAATGAAGTTGCTGATTGGGAATGCATCAACAACACCACCCTTATGTTTAACAATGGCCACTCTGACCGTCAAAATTCACCCACCGCCTACACTTTTGGTAAGCATTTCACAAAATCTGTTGCATTTCAATTTCATTGCTTGTTATATATTCTGATATTGACTTTTATTAAGCTTTCTTTCCTCTTGAATAGACAGAGTATTTGGAAATGATTGCTCCACGAGGCAAGTGTACGAGGAGGGTGCTAAAAGTGTTGCTCTTTCAGTTGTTAGCGGTATCAACTGTGAGTATCATTATCCGGGCATGTTCGTTAAAGAGTTGGTTTTGAAAATATGTTTTTGAAAACTAACAGGGCCTTAGTCTTTCTCCCTTTCAGTTTCTTCTTTGGTTAGTATATTATGGTTCTGATTTCTCAGTATGATTAAGGTAAAATGAAAAAATGTTTGTTGCAGCAAGTGTATTTGCATATGGCCAAACGAGCAGTGGAAAAACATACACAATGTCTGGGGTTACAGAGTACACAATATCAGATATATATGACTACACAGACAAGGTTTTTTTTTTTTTTTTTTTTTTCATTTGTGCCTTAATTTCCCTTTGTTTACTATTTTATCTGGACCAACTTAACAGATGTCTGCAAATTTTGATATCATAGAATACCAGCAGAAAATTCGTCTTGAAATTCTCTGCAATGGAGATTTACAACGAAGCCGTGAGAGACCTGCTCAGCTCAGATGGCACTCCACTAAGGCTCCTGGATGATCCTGAGGTAAACGCCGCGACAATTCTCTACAAGATTGTGTAATTTGTGAAGTACTCATTGATTGGTCATTGATCTTTGTGTTTGTGTTTTGTTTCCGAATGTAGAGAGGAACCGTGGTAGAAAAATTAACAGAAGTCACATTGAGGGACAGGAGCCATTTGAGAGAGCTCTTATCTGTTTGTGCTGGTAAAAAGAGATTAATTTCCCAGCCAGATTTTGATATTATGGTTCAGTTTTTAACTAAGGCTTTGATGCATTCTTGCAGCTCAGAGAAAAGTTGGCGAGACCGCTCTGAATGAAGTCAGTTCCAGATCTCATCAGATTCTGCGTTTGGTAAGTCTTATCAGTTACTCCTTCGGTTCCACTAGAACACTCCAGTGTTTATGAGTCACGAGATACAACTCTTGACATTCTCCTTTACCAATGAATATCTGCAGACAGTGGAAAGCTCTCCCCGTGAATATAATCGCTTTGAAAATTCAAAAAATCTATCAGCTACTGTGGTAAGGAATTAAATCTTCTGTTTTCTTACCTTAATTTCACTTCATGACAAAGAAAAGAACTTGAGACTTGAATTTTACATCCTATTTCCAACTCAGAATTTCATTGATCTTGCTGGAAGTGAGCGTGCTTCTCAAACAATGTCAGCCGGAACTCGTTTAAAAGAAGGCTCCCACATAAACCGCAGTTTGCTTACTCTTGGAACAGTCGTACGAAAACTAAGGTGGTTGTCGTTGAAATGAATATTTTTGTGTTGTTTATGGATGTTGTACATCGGTTTATGAATTGCTCATTCGTTTGTATACATATGAACAGCAAAAGTAGGAATGGACATGTTCCATACCGGGACTCGAAGCTGACACGAATTCTGCAGAACTCATTAGGAGGAAATGCAAGAACAGCCATCATTTGCACAATGAGCCCTGCACATGTTCACGTTGAGCAATCAAGAAACACGCTGTTGTTTGCGACCTGCGCCAAGCAAGTCAGCACTAATGCACACGTTAACGTTATGATGTCCGAGAAGACATTAATAAAGCAGTTGCAGAGGGAGTTAGCCAGATTGGAGGATCAGTTGAAGAATTTAGGATCACTTTCCTCCACAGATGACTCTTTTGTACTAAAAGAGAAGGAGCTTGTCATTGAAAAGATGGAGAGAGAGATAAGAGAGTTAACTCAGCAACGCGATCAAGCTCATTTTCGACTTCAAAACTTCGTATCCTCTCCTGAAGAAATTCATCGAGGTCCAAGGAGTTGGCTAAGTTCAAAGAGTTGGGTAAGTAGATCGTTTGATGCAACACAAATTTGTTACTTGTCTTCAACCTCAGTGTATTTGCCTGTTCATTGAATAGTAAAAATTGTACTGAAAATGATGAAAAAGTATTATAACGAACAGGGCCTTGTATGTTGATGTACTAATGTTTGTTCTTCTTTCTTTCATCATTTGTTAGGATGAACAAAGCAGTGTTTCAGAACCTAATCAGGAGAGACTCGCATGGTTTGAGGATTATTCACCTTCGGAAGCATCAGACACCGTTACTGATCCAAATTTTCGGTTTGATTCTGCCTCCAGCATTTCTCATTTCTCTGGCTCGGGGGAAGAAGGCCTCCTACATCCGAACAAACACGACGAACCTGGCTCAGGGGAAGAAAGCCTCCTAAATCAGAACAAACACGATGAACAGTTTCTTGAGCTTTCTGAAGAACAATTCTTCTCCAATGAAACTTCCCCGAGATTGTTCATGGAGAAATACTTCGGACCAGATCCAACAAAGGGGTGGGAAAAGACTGCACAGAGCAGCAGTACTAATGAAGATACTTGCAAGGAGGTCCAATGCATTGAAATAAACACAAACATCAAGAGAAGGATGAGCTTGGACGCGGGGTCATTCTCCCGAGGAAATGAAAATAATCAGGAAAACGTTGAGATTCATCGCGATGGATCTGAACACCCTCAGCCATCTCCTGATTCATCTGAGCAGCAGAGGAGGATTCCAAGAAGCAAAAGCTCTTCAGCAGTCATAACAACAACTACAATCCCAAAAGAAGAAGATGATCCATCCGTCGAATTCCACGATTCACTTGAACCATCATCTCCTCTCGCTGTTGAGAATGCAAAAGAAGGCGAAACAACACCATCCATTGTAAGCGAGGCTGCTGATCCTGATACACAGCGCGTTGTAATCAAGGAATCACTTGCAAGTGTGGAGGAGGGTGGCAACATTCATCTGAGAGAGCATTCTCATTCGGTGGAGTCTCTCGATAGCGATTCCATTGATGATAAAGAACATATTATCGAGGTTAAGTCAGAGAAGCAGTTCAAGAATGATCTCCTGCGTATCCCTCCCCTCCCGGATGCTGAAGCAATAAATCCCAGCAAAATTGAACAAGATTTACCTCCGGTATCCCCTTCAACCTGGGCAAAGGAATTCGAGAAGCAGAGAGCAGAGATAATCAAGCTTTGGGATATTTGCCACATTCCATTAGTCCACAGGAGCTATTTCTTCCTGGTCTTCAAGGGAGATCCATCAGATGCCATATACTTGGAGGTGGAGCTCCGACGCTTGGCCTATCTCAAGGAGTCTAAAGGGAAAAGCGATCAAAGGTAATCACTGGAATAACGTGTGACATGCATTCATTGACTACATTTTTATGAAATAATTATTAATATCACGTTATTGAGACAGCTTGAAGGAAATGAACCGCGAAAGACAGATGCTGAGCAGACTAATGCATAAGAAGCTCTCAGCAAAGGAAAGAGAGGAACTTTTCCAGAAATGGGGGATTGTATTAAAAACAAAGAGAAGAAGGCACCAACTGTGCAGAATGCTATGGACAGACACAAATGACATGGAACACATCAAGGAAAGTTCTGCCATTGTCGCGAAACTCGTCGGCCTTACAGAGCCAGGCCAAGTCCCGAAGGAGATGGTTGGCCTCAGCTTCTCAGCCCCACAGGTGAGCACGAGCGTTAGGCCCTTCAGTTGGAAACCAAGCCTGCCGTCTCTGATGTAACTCCGAGGCTCAAAACCCAATAGATGAAACAAGATGTCCGTCCAAAAGCAAAAAAAAAATGAAAGTCTTTTAGTGTTCAATAGATAAACTAATGTTTGTGAATATGCTCAAGAATATAAAGCAATTTTTGTTCTGTAAACTCTGTTCAAAGACTTCAGAACTCTCCTATAAGGCTATAGTTATCATTCATCTTTTGATTGATGTATATAAAAATCTACTTATTCTAAGAGCCTTTCTGGGAAACTTTTGCTTCTAACATAGGCCACATTCAAGCTGAGAATATATATTCATAAATAATCACTTTAAACATTCATAGACAAATCATGGTACAGGGAAACAAATGAACTAAACAAACAAATCGCTTACAGAAACATTTTTACATGTTTTACAAGATGAAGCAAATCTAATTATTAAAAAGCTACAAACTGAACAAAGATGAAGATGAAAGAGAATGTCTTTTAACCATTCCAGATTGCTAAGCCTTCCCTTCCACCCTGGCGTAGGTTACTCCGGCACATGCATCAACAAAATCCGTATCCAGAAAATCTGTTGAATAGATCTGGAGACGATCGGCAAAACCCTTTTCAAAGGACTGAGCGACGAACACTCTGGCGTACCCGCGGATTCTGTTCGTAACCGGTTTGACGCACAGCACTGGATTATCAGCTTGTGGCGTTACAGTATTCTCAACCCTGTAAAAATATTTCCGGGACGTAACCGGCGGCTGCTCGCTCAGAAACTTCATATTGCTGTCGAACTTCGTGGACGGCAAATCGGTGTCGATCCAATTATCCTTCAAATACCCGGCGCTCCACAGCGGACCTCCGGGCTTAGGCTGCGGCGATTTCCTCGGCTTCCAAACGCAAATCACCCTCTTGGGGACCAAATCCGCTATCGTCTTTCCGAAAACAGAGTCGTCCTGATGAATAAGGTATTCCCCGAGCTGATCTTCCAGGTACTTGTCGAATTCCGGCGGATCTTCGTGCCCGAATTCAGTCCGGATTTCGAGAATTATGACCTCCGATTGGGTCTCCGACAGGAATTTCTTGACATCTCTGATCACAACGTCGACACTGTAGGTCATCAATATCCCGTGGCAGACCCTCCGATCTTCCTGGATTCGGATATCCAAAACGCGGGCGCCTCGCACCAGCTGATGGTAAATTGAGAGAGATTGGCATTGCGCAAAAGGGCGAGTGATTAACGGAATTCCAATCTCGTTCGTCGCGGAGTCGTGGGTGCCGGGCCAAACGATTTGGTGAATGTGAAGCTTCCCGGGGTCGAGGCCTAACATCCAGTTTTTCCGGTCTTCAGGGTGGTAATCGGAGCCGGGGAAGTCGTTCCCGGAGGTTTGTTTGAGATCAACCATGGCTTTCTTCTGGATTGAAATTGCCTTCCTCTTTTCCACCTGTTTAGATACCTGAGCACCCATGGTTTTGGTGACTATTCACAGAAGAAAGAACAAGTGAAGATGACGATGACGATGACGATGACGATGAAGAGAAGAAAGAAATGGATGGCGTTCTTTCCCCCCTTCCCAGATTTTTATTCTTCTTCTGGTTTCTGCCTTGTTTTTGTAGTTGGTATGAAAATGATTGGATCGTCGTCCTTTGTTACTCCATCATAATTACAATGGAAAGGAAGATGAAGTTTTTTCCCCCGTCTTTAAGGTTTATTTCAAGAGCCATATACTACTTAAATAAACAAATATGAATGCATGGTCGGAATCTACACAGTATCAAATCAAAATTAATAATATTGAATAGTTACATAAGAATAAGAAGATGTATATGCGTAAAATTATAGATGAATTATAAAAGTCGCTCTTATCTAACTCATTTTGGTAAATTTTGTTAGAAATTAAGAACGTAATTGTACAATCGTAAGATTCTACAATCTAAATAAGTGAAATCTATAATGCGAATAGACATTTTACCATGTTATTAGTTTTGTTTAAGGTGGTGGGGCGGCATGCTTAGAATTATTGCGGGAGATCATTATCAGCTCTTTAGAATAGACGTGAATTTTGTTGGTCCATTGGTCCAGCTGTACATCGTGATTAGGTTGTGGTTGGTTTACATGGATGCCAAAAAGAAAAGTATTTGGCCACGTTACAATTTTTTTAGCGTTTTCTTTTATTACAATTTTGTCCTTTATGTTAACAAAATTGACACTTTTAATTTCTTGGACAAATTATATTTACCTTTTTGAACTTCGAGTATCACTACGAATTTAACTATGTTGTTTCGAAAAATGCGAATAATTCTTTAGACGGCAAAGTCAATTTCGAAAAAGTTGTAAGAGACCAAATTAAAAAGTTAAAAAAAATTCTTGGATGCTATTTTTTGTATTAAAAAAAAAAAAAAAGTTCAACACAACAAGATGTTATTTGTATTTTGCCAATTTTGAATTTTGATGCAACGATCTGATTAATCTAGGAAGTTATTTGTAATTGTCAAAATAATATAGAATTCATAGTCATACGAAAAGTTCAGGAAGGTAAATTTCGCCGTAATTTTTTTGACTTAGAGTAGACGATCAAACACGTGATTAATAATCACTTGTTAATTACATATTTGACCCTCTATTGAATTTAATCACTTGTTTGATCTCTCATTACTAATAAAAATGATTAAAAATGCCACTTTGTACGTAAACAAAAACATAAACGATCAAAACTGTCATTTTTCCTTTCATGATTTGTCATGTTGAGATATCTCCTTTCGTCGGTGTTCGGATACAGTGACCCGCCCATTTAGGAATCAGCCAATTGGCAGCACAGCCACACCTGTGCTATCTAATCCCCAACTATGTGGGGAAACAAAAATAGTGATCCAAATAAATAATCAAACTGTGCATGGAGTGGATACGAAACCAGGACAGCATTTCTGGGTTGTCATACTGTCAAAAATTTTATCCCGCATTGAATTTCTGGATTGTTATATTGTCGATAATATCATTCATCATTGAGTGAGACACAATATATATATATATATATATTAATTTAAAAATTTTGAAAAAAATAAATAATAAATAATCTGCCAGTTGTACTTCCAACCTTGATTGCGCATAAATATTGATTGACAAACGTCATAACCACCAAACCCACGACAAATGTACTTAAGTTTTAGTAAACTCTAAACAGAGATAATCAAATGCGTATTAATCGGCCATTTTAGTCCACATTCAATCACGATCCACAACACATGATACAAAGGAGCTGCAAATGATACACAAGAAAAAGTGTCCGAATCGTAGGTTGATCAAGAACAGCTTCACAAGCCAGCAGAGCTTCTGTGTACATTATTTTAAGTTGTTTTTGCTAAGGAAAACAAAAGGGTCAGACAAAATCTGCTTCAATGGCAAATGACAAACTCCAGCCACTGAAGATGTTTGAAACATTTACATTACTGTACACGATACTTATCGCGATTTCAGGACAGCGCCTTCTGTGATTTTCCACCCTGATTTACCACACGACGTCTCGTACCTTGTGGTGTAAACTGTATTATAGGAGTCGTTGTGCTCTGGATGGGCCACATCAGTTAGCTGAGCTGACTCCTCGAGCGTTGCTTCGACAATAGCACGCTGGCCATCAACCGAAACTGTCACACTGTCAATGGTGAGGTTCAATAGGGTGTACTGCCAAAACCAACCGTGTTGTGAGATTTCTGCTCCGCGGTCTGTCCAAATTTTCAGCATTTGACCATCCAAAACCTGGTAAGCCAATATAATTAGGAACAGTGAGAACTAGCATCTTCATAGTTCATACCACAGGTACATAAAACCCAGCCATAAAACTGTTCTAACCTAGGCAGTGTTAAATATGGTTTCTTTGACATACGAGAGAGAGAGAGATAGCGCTTACAGGCAAGGTTAGAGCTAGGTTACAATTTACAAAAACTTGTCTAGTTGCCATCCCTAAATCAGTAGATGCAACTGAATACATATCATTTCTACCTAATCTCATTATTAGGTTTAATTAATTATGTCGGATAAAATGAAAACTTAACAAAACATGTGCATTCTCACCTCTGCTAATTTGTCAAGACAATGATCAGGTCCAAGAGCCTGGGACTTGATGCTCTGCCACTTGCGAACAAGATGTTCGGCTAACCTTGCATCCATTCTTGATACTTCTGCAGGATTTTCATCTACTGATTCCCCTGAGTTATGCACCAACAGAAAGTATATATTAAGAGAGGGTAGAAAAGAAAAGGAAAAGGGCATATATTAGAAACTACATGCATATCTATCCTCATTACATTAAATCACTACAAATTTCAAAAGCTCTCCAGGGTTAACCATCCAAGTCCAGCAGTGAGGCAAGCAGCAAAAACACTTACAAAGAAGAGCATAGTCTATTGATGCATATAGCTTTATTATGAACAAGGGAAGTTTCACTGATTCAAATTGAGCATAGTCTAATTATATGGATGCCTTCGATGCATATAGCTCTAATGTCTTCCGATAGGATCCTGAGCTGCCCCCAAAACAATTTGACATTCTTTAGGACTACAGATTGTTTACAATAGTTGTTGGGAAGCATTATCCCATTTGACTCAGTTCAAAGAAAATTTACATTATACAAGAAAATAGGATAGAAAGATAAAGCCATTAGCAAGACATACCTACATTTATTACATCAGAAGCAATAGCTGAATCGGCCTGTTTGCGTGACTCTTTTCTAAATGGAATAAACTTCAAACTGAACAAGGTAAACAATCCAACTGCAACTCCTGCACACATGATCTTCACGCTTGCCTCTTTTATTTTCTCAGTGATCACTTCCTGTTCGCCCAATTCACTGGAATCTTGTCTATCAGTAACAGGAAATACTCCATTATAGGCAGAATCATCCGAATCTCTAGGACTTGTAGGCATTTCATTATCTATGTAAACCTCAGAACTTATGATGTCATAACCATCATCTACTTTTGCAAACCTTTCACTGGAACCAAGAGGAAATACCTTCTGTAGAGCCTGAAGTGCGCTAAATTTTACACTGTCAAGAACAGCAGTAGCTTCTGCCCCAATTTTTGCTATGGCTGCTGCAGCAGCCAAAGGAGAACCTCCAACTCCCTCATATCTCTCTAAATACCTCAGAACCTTAGGATCATCATAGTAATCTCCAAGCTTGAATTGTATGTCCTGAGTGTCCCTAAATCTGGGAAACACTACCTTCATCAGCCATGTCTCTAATAGCTTGCAAAGTCCAGGAAGAATATCATTTTCCTCATCACCTTCGGAGTGTTCAATGACAAAGTTAACAATAGATGGGTCCCTATAAGTGGAGCTCTCAGAGTCCAAACCCAACCAAGTGCGGCATTCATCAACCTCTCCTACAAGAAGAGAACACAGACCCCTTTCTAATGCGAAGTCTGTTTCGGAGGTGTCCCTCATAGTATAAACGGTCAGTGAATTTCCAAAAGCTGTAACCTTAGACTGCTGGAGTTTCTGAAAAAGGTTGTCAGCGTCCTTAATAAAGTGAGGTTTTTTACCCACAAATGCCAGCGCAACAAGTGCAAGTGCCACTCCATAGACTTCAAAACTTTCAGCAGGAATATTACTCGGTTTGGCTGCAAATAGATCAACCTTATTGAAAGAAACACAGAATCAGCGACAAATAAAACAGAAAATAAACCAAAATGGGCCTGCTGAACTAACAAAAAGAGTTTCTAAATTATATATATACTTGTTCTGTTGCTGTCATCCGTAGGAATGCTTCATTCATGAAATCTTCACGAGTGAATCCACCAGAGATGGCAGCAGCTCCCCCTACCCCAACAGACCACAAAATATTACGGACACCTTGAAGACCTTCTGCTCTTTTTGTGTGGTATTCATCACCAAGTGGTAAAGATAGGAGTTCCAAAACGCAAAGTGGGTTGATTTCTTCAAGTGTTTCATCAATCTGTGCTTGCAAGTCAGGTGCAAGGTTAGTTGCTCCTTCTTCCTGGCAATGTACATTTAAACAACAAATTTAAGTAATTAAACTGTAGCGAGAGAATGCAAACTTTTGAGACCATGCACTTAGATTTTACCAGCAGCAATTTCAGTGCCCTTCCAAGCAATTCAGAACCTTCAATGAAATCCGGGGGTGCCAGTGCCATAGCATCCCTTGACTTATCAACATATGCAAGAGCCATGGCCAGCACCACATCTTGCTTGAATGACTTGTGTAACCTTTCTTTTAACAGTCTTTCTCCAATTTGAATAACCATTTCAGCCTCCCCTGCTTCTTGCAATACACACATTGCACCAGGAACCTGAAAAAACGGAAAAACGTTAAACTTTATCCCCACTGGAGATATGACTTTTTGACGCCCATTGGACAAGAGAGTATTCCTCAATAACAGCAACAATCAAACAAAAGGAATCAAATACTGAATGAAAAACCTATTTCCAACTAACAATAACAATCGCAATATCATTAAAATGAATTCAATGTAGTATCAAAAGGGGGGAAGACGGGAAGATAACAAAGACAAAAAATTTACCTTATCCCATGGAACTTCAGTGATAATGGTGCCATATTCAGAGTCCGCAAGACCCTGATTGTACTCCCTTCGAGAGCTAGGGTTGGCAAGAGTTTCAGAAGCGGCTTGAAGAATCAAGCTTCTACTGAGCAAAGCGTCTTCGCTATAACCATACTGGGGAGGCTTCCTAACCTTAGCTTCATAAGCTCTTCTGATACCATCCCCAAGGAAATGGTCCTCGGCGCCGAGAATTTGGTAAAAGTCGATGGGCATTTCCACACTACGTTCAGAAGGGACCATCGGAGGAGTAAATGTAGAACCTTGAGCGGACCCGGGGGAAGTGAAATTGAGGTTGTCGGGAGGGTCGGCAGTAGTAGTAGTGGCGGCGGTGGATGGCAGAAATTGGAAGTCGGAGAGGAGGCGTTCGGCCCATTTGCTGGTGACGGAGAAGCTGCTAGTGACGCCACCAGTAGTGTTAGAGCCGCCGGTGAGAGCGTGTAGTTTGCAAAGCTTTCTGGTGGTCGGTGGTGGCAGCAATGGTGAAATCAGGGGCGGAGGAGGGCATAGTCTTAAAATTTCCATGCTTTTGGGCTTTGATGGAGAAAAATATCTTTAGAACGACACGGCGGCGATTGCTGTATCGCAGACTTTCGAATTCCGGTTTTCCTTAGCGCCGAAACGGCCCTCGTTTCTCGCGGACTTTTTATCGGAGTTTCTTCATTTTCCCTAATTTAATTACTACGGTAAATAAAATAAAAAGAAAATTAAAATAACGACTAATGTAAATAATCCTATTACTTTTTTTGCCTAGGTTTTGAGCCAGAAAGAGAGACAGTGCCGGCGAGGAAAGACTACTTTAGCTCGAAAGCTGCCGATCCGAATGAGAATTGGATTCAGCTTTCTATTTTGTTGGCTTAAGTCTTTCTGGAGATTGTTCTGAGAATGAAAAGAAGTTTATTACAAGCGGAGCATAGTGCGCTTTAGGCGCCGAGCGAGAAACTTCTCTTCTTTAGTTTCGGTTTATTCACTTATCTGAAACTTAACACTTCTTTTCTTATTGATTCCAGAAGCGGCGGCACATTCTTGAATGAAGTATATCTGAACCAAATTAGCGGGTCTCGCGCAGATAAGAAAGCTGATACGGGTAACAATCAAGGTAAAGATGTCCAGATCCCTAGGGATAGAAGGCAAAAGCCTAATCGATATGAATGGAAGAGTACGAGTTGGGCCTTTTTTGAGTCCTCTTATACAAGCTAGCTCTCTCATGCAACTTCCCTTTCACCTACGTACGGATGAGTGAAGCAATAGTTAAGCTGACAGACCTTTTCCCATGTCATTGCACCCATCTGTATCCACTTCGTCCAATGAAAACCTTTAGCGTTGTCGTATATGAACTTCCTTACTAAGCTTTTAGTAAAGTAATCCCTTGCTTTTTACCGCAAGTCTTCAACCAACCAAGTCCTAAACTCAGTCTTTGAACGATCCATTTGAGTCACAACCCTCTTTCCTCGAAAAAGCGAAGGCTTTATGTCCATTTTTAAGACCTTTCAATGTACACACTTATCGCTTAGCAAATCTCTAATTAGTCTTCTCGGGTGGCGGCCACAGGGCTTTAATCTTATTCTTTTCTCTCTTGACCCCGCGGGATCTCATGAAAAGGAAGGGACCTTTTTATCGAAAAAACTCTGGATCCTGTGGTCCAGAAAGTTCATTTCTTTCTCTGTCATTCCTACTTTCTTGATAGTTATAACCTAAAAAAAAGGTCGGTTCAGTCCAGGAGGCTGGTTTGAAATCCGGACTCGCTGAGGTTCACACACTTTTCTTTCTTTATGAAATTACACAGCAAGCTTAAAGGCGCTTGCGCTTGGTATTAATAGCCGCCTATAGAGTATAGGGGCTATGGAGAGGCGCGCAACTGTGCTTCCTCGCTTCGCCAAGAAAAGCACTTCTTACCCTTCCCAATTTTGAAATAGTAAACAATGTCATTTTATTTATTTTTTTCAAGAATTTGGTCCCGTAATTCCCTTACAATATTATTTTCTTTTTTCGTGGGATTCAACCCCGCATATTGTAAGAAAGCTCGTCTATTTCCTTTTGCTGAGTCGTACCCAAAAAATTTTTAGGGCTACTCACGAGTGACGTTTAGGGAAGCTTATTTCCAACTTTGCTTAAGAAATTGGGCTAGGATTTTGCAAAATGCAAATACATAGTAATTTCATTAAAACTGGTTTGGAAATTGGGGGTGGAAAGAGTTTCTGAGTAAAATCATGTGTTCTTTGCCAGAATTATAGCATACACCGCTTACTAGTCATATATGGGCCGCACAACTGGATACAGGCCCATTCGATTGGGAAGGTGTAAATTTATTTTATTTTTTTCCTTAAATCCTTTATAAAAATTTAAACTGAACTCGTTTAAAAATTTTATTTTTTATGAAACTGGACTTATTACTCTATACTGAAAATTATAACTATAGATATGGCAATTTGTAACACGACAAGAAAACTTGAATCGAATTCAATACGTTATAAATGATCCGTCAACTCAAAACACGACTTGATTGTCACTTCTAAAAGACCAATTTTAACAATTTATAATACGATACAAAAATCTGAATTGAAACAAATACATTATAAGTGATCCACTAACCAAAACATGGTCTGATTCCCCACTATTTGAAGTAGTGTGAGTAATGTTGAAGCTTATGTCCAAATACACATAACACAAAAGATTTCAGTAGGATTATTATCCACTTGGATACCCTTCATACTTAAAAGCCAAATATTGGCACAATGAAGAAAAAAAAAAAAAAAAAAGCCCGAATCCCAGCTGCAGTCGGCAAGTGCTACAATCTGTGATATAAAATACAATTGTCATTCCGCTGACTTAGGAGGGTAAATTTAAGAGCAAAATAATAAACGAGTTATCTTAAAATTATACTTTGTAATTCATAAAAGGCTATACTATAATACTCAATTTTCTGAATGAAAAGAGTATCAAAACAAGGGATTAATTTGCAAATAAATGAGTTGTGTACGTTCTGTCACAAGCGTTGTGGATATGGTAAAGAGATATTTGAAAGGGTCTATCTAATAATAATAATAATAATAATAATAATAATAATAATAAGGGTAAATACACAATTACCTCTTGTGATTTCGAAAACTTATGCATCACCTTCTTATGGTTTAAAAAGCTACCATGCACCCCTCTTAACTTTCGTGAACTATGTAAAGTGGACAAAAATAACCAAAATACCCCCACATCTAAACTTTAATTCACAACTTTTTGGGGGTATTTTGGTCATTTTTGTCCACTTTACATAGTTCACAAAAGTTAAGGGAGTGCATGGTAGCTTTTTAAACTATAAGGGGGTGATGCATAAGTTTTCGAAACCACAGGGAGATAATTGTGTATTTACGCTAATAATAATAATAATAATAATATTGTGAGGAAAGATTGATGAATACAAATTTGCAGAAAAATTGGCAAAATGAGATGAACTAGTCAGGGGGCAGCGGTCCCTCTCCCCTTTTCTTGTTGCATCGCGGTCGATTTTAGTACCAACTTTATTGCAGAAAAAGATGAATGTCAAAGCATTTAATTATTATTAGCTTCAACCTCATGCTGATATGTTTATTATAAATCCAAGACTAATCAAAATCCCAGTCCAAAATTTATTTTGGATGTTCTTTCCTCCATGTATATATGTTGTTGTTGTTGTTGTTTTCAGCTTCTTCCTGAAATGAATTCGATGTGTTCTAGGAAATCAAACAATATATCAAAAAACACCATGCAAATCCCTCCAATCGCTCCTGTCCAAAAATGTTAACAATTTCGGGTATTCGTGTGTGATATGCGCGTCTCATTTCTTATTGTAAAAGAATAGACGTTGCACATAATAATAATTTAACATACTGAGTTCTGGTTAACTGGATCAGGTGGTCCAAGAGAATTGAATTGACGTGGGTTTGAAGCATGGCTTTGATCATCGACTTCATGGCTCGAAAAGCGACCTTCTTCTGCACTAAGTAATTAACAAGCTCTTGCCCCAACCCAAACACACAAAACTGGTTGCCTTTTCACTATATAATCAAGGGGCATGATATTTGCAGTAATCGTTTCGATATTTGTAGTAACATTTTCTTGTAAAAAGTCTAAAATACCCCTAATACTTAAGAAGAAAAAAAAAAACCTTTTTGGCCAAAAATATCGCCGGCAACCGGCGATATTTTGGGTTTTTTTAAAATTTTTTTTTATATTTGCAGTAACCACCTGGCGGATCTTCGCCAATCCGGTAAAAAATTCACATTTTCGACAAAAATACTAACACATCCAGACATAATACAACTAAAATAATCAAACCAACTATCTAAAACAACACTGCAAAACATTTTAACTTTAGCCACTAACCTTTTTCCGATCCGAGTCGTCTCGATTTTTATCTGATTTTGTGATTCCACCCGGCTCTGCTTTGCAGGAATTATTAAACAGAACAGAGCCCGTAAGTTGCTTTTTTTTTTTTTTTTTTTTTTTTTTGCAGCCCGTGTTGGTTTGTAATTTTTTTTTTGCCCAGGAGTATTTTTATCTTTTTACAGGGGAATGTTACTGCAAATATCGAAACGGTTACTGCGAATATCTATTCCGATAATCAATACTCCTTGTTTTGTTTGGACGCATGAGTTTCACATTAATTTATTAACATCTTTCCATAATTTTTGCAAACTGCAATCATAATGTTTTTGTTTGTTTTTTCTTTTTTCCATAGAGTGAGCCCGATTTCTTGGCGATAATAACCAATAAGTGAGACCACAGTTAGCAAATCACGAACTATATCATAGTATTCCAAAAAACTAAATCGATCATAATTCTAATTCTATTCAATAAGGATAGTTTTACATAAATATCTATAATTTACAATATGCACGTTTTCTTTTGTAACGTCATAAAATGATACGATTCAATTATATTAGTTCTGATCTTACATTTAAATCGATCTCATATAAGACGTTGATTGTACAAACTATAAATGGAACACCTACATTATCCATAAAGAGGGAGGGAAAAGGAAAACAGTAAAGAAGTAATAAATATAAGGGTTGAGTAAAGCATAAAGACCAATCAGCCGAAAGGAGTGAGCCCATGCATGTGCTCCATAAGTCATAAGTGAAAGTGAGTCTATATCAGTACTATATCCATCCCCAAGTAAGTCTTGTGACATCAATCAATGAAAACTAAAAAGCAACAAGAGTTGAAGATTGAAAGAAAAAGAAAATGATGAATTACGATATTAAATTTTCTGTTTATTTTACAAGTTTTTTTTTTTTTTTTTTTTTACCTTTTAACAGTTAAGAATAAAATCTACATATCATATCATAGAGCTCATTTTTTTTTAAAAAAAAATTGTGAAAAAATACACACAAAAGACAGATGTAAAATAGACAAAATATCACGAGAGGAATTACGCATAGCCCCACTAAAAGGCATCAAAGAAAAGGCAATTCCCGGACCTTTTTCTTTAAAATAAAAACAAAAACACCACAAAGCAAACCCCTCTCCTCTCCCCCTTTCTTGGGAGGAGAAATAAACAAATTTTTTATTCACAAAATTTGTCTCCAAAATCGACGCACAAAGTTAAAAACAAGTCGAAAACAGTATAGTTTGGCAAATTTGGGCATTAACCGCAACATATGGCGCTGGCCTTACCCAGACCCACTCCTCCTGCCCATTTCTGCAACTACACGCTCCTCTTTTCTTCTCAACGTTCCTAAACCCATTAAACCCAGTTCCCCATTTTCTGTTTTTCTCAATTCTCACTGTGTATAGTTTTGATTTAATCTTTACTTCCATAGCCACCACGGTTGCCGCAATTTCTAAGTTTTTTTCTCATGTCTGTTTTACATTTGACTGCTGTTGTGCTGCTTGTGTGCGCCGCCGCGTTTACTTTGACGGCGGCGGATAATGCTACTGAAATTCAAGCGTTGTTGTCGTTTAAGCAGAGTTTGGATGACCCGCTTGGAGCTATGGATGGGTGGGAGGCTTCCACACCTTCCGCCCCTTGTGATTGGAACGGCATTGCTTGTTTTGGAGGGAGTGTTCGGGAAATCCGCCTTCCTCGTTTGCAGCTCGGCGGCCGGCTTACTGACCGGCTTTCCGGCTTGCGTCAACTTCGCCGGTTGAGTCTCCACTCTAATAACCTCAACGGGTCTGTTCCGTTGGGGCTCTTCCGCTGTGTCCTACTGCGTGCTGTTTACCTGCAGTATAACTCCCTCTCCGGCGGCCTTCCGACGGGGTTTTCCAACCTCACTAACCTACAAGTCCTCAATGTTGCTCACAATTTGCTATCAGGCGAACTGGCTGCCCGCGTACCGCCGAGCCTCCGTCTCCTCGACCTCTCCTCAAATTCCTTCTCCGGTGCCATCCCGTTTGACTTTTCGGCCTCCGTTGAGCTTCGGCTCATCAACTTGTCCTTTAATCAGTTCACCGGCGAGATTCCGGCCTCGATTGGTCTCCTCTCGAATCTCCAGTACCTCTGGCTGGACTCGAATCAACTATACGGCACAATCCCTTCTGCCATCTCCAACTGTACGAGCTTAATCCACCTCAGTGCCGGAGATAATAATCTCCAAGGAATTATCCCGGCGACGGTTGGTTCATTGCCCAGCCTACAAGTAATTTCTCTGCAGCACAATCGGCTTTCTGGGGTGGTCCCGTCGTCAATAATTTGCAACAATTCACTTATCAATGCTCATTCAGTGAGGCTCATTCAGTTAAGTTTTAATGAATTCACGGGTATTGGGGACTTGGGTAGCAATAACTCAATGTGCTCGAGTGTTACGGAAGTTTTAGAGCTTCACGGGAATAAGATAAAGAACGTGTTCCCCGGTTGGTTGATGAATGTTCCTACATTGAAAGTTTTAGATTTTTCGGGGAATTTTTTTTCAGGGGTTCTACCAAAAGAGATAGGGAATTTGAAAATTTTGGAGGAATTGAGGGTGGCTGATAATTCCTTAACCGGTGGGATCCCTGAAAGTATTCTGAAATGTGGGTTGCTGAGGGTGCTGGACTTGAGAGGAAACCAATTGTCAGGTTTGATTCCAAATTTGTTTGCAGAAATGAAGAACCTGGAAGTGCTATCTCTTGGAGAAAACTATTTCAGAGGGTCCGTTCCAGTGAGTTTTGGTGGTCTTCATCAGCTTGACTCACTGGATTTGAGTAACAATTTTCTAAATGGGACCTTGCCTCGAGAGCTGATGGGGCTCAGCAATTTGAGTAGTTTGAACTTGAGCCGGAATCATTTTTCCGGCGAATTTCCTGCGAATATTGGGGATATGAAGGGGCTGGTGAACCTGAATTTTAGTGCATGTGGATTTTCAGGCTTCATACCAGAGAGCATTGGGAATTTGTTGAAGCTGGCAACTCTCGATTTGAGCCTGCAGAATTTTTCAGGGGAGCTGCCTTTGGGGCTCTTTGGATTGCCAAGTTTGCAAGTTGTTGCTCTTCAGGAGAACCACTTATTTGGTGACGTTCCTGAAGGTTTTAGTAGCTTAACAAGTTTAAAGTATCTGAATCTCTCGTCCAATGCATTCTCCGGTGACATTCCTGCAACATTTGGTTTTCTTGCATCGTTAGCTGTTCTCTCCCTTTCCAGCAATCAAATTAATGGCTCAATTCCTGCTGAATTGAGCAATTGTTCCAATCTTGAAGTGTTAGAGCTTCGCGGGAATCACTTGACCGGGCAAATTCCGAATGGTCTCTCGCGCTTATCTCACCTGAAGAAGCTTGATCTGGGTGAAAATACTCTAAATGGGGAAATTCCTCCCGACATATCTAATTGTTCGTCTTTGGCTATACTGTTGTTGGATTCCAATCACATTTCAGGCGGCATTCCGGCGTCATTGTCAAATTTATCCAATTTAACTGACTTGGATGTTTCTCAGAATGATTTAAGCGGAGTCATTCCTGAAAGCCTTTCATCCATTCCTGGATTGAAGCATTTGAATGTTTCTCATAATGATCTGGAGGGGGAGATTCCTGCATCACTGGCAAGGCGGTTCAACGATTCTTCAGTTTTCGTGATGAATAGTAATCTCTGCGGAACGCCATTGAGCAAAAAGTGCAGAAAGAAGGACAGCGGAAACAGGAAAAGATTGATTCTGTTCATATTCGTGGCTGCAGCATCTGGTTTGGTTCTCTTTTGCTGTTGCGCCGTCTACACATACAGTTTCATATGGTGGAGAAGGAAGCTGAGAGCAAAAGCCATGGGAGAAAAGAAACGCAGTCCAAGTCCGAAAGTTTCCGGGGGGCGCGGAAGTGGAGAAAATGGAGGGCCAAAGCTAGTGTTGTTCAACAAGAAGATCACATACGCAGAGACTCTGGAAGCAACGAGGCAGTTTGATGAAGAAAATGTGTTGAGCAGAGGAAAATTCGGCGTATTATACAAGGCTACTTTCGCAGATGGAATGGTGGTCGCCATCCGCCGCCTTCCCGATACATCCATCGACGAAAACTCTTTCCGCAAAGAGGCGGAATCGCTCGGCAAAGTGAAACACCGCAATTTAACAGTTCTTCGAGGCTACTACGCCGGACCACCCCCGGACGTTCGACTTCTGATCTACGATTACATGCCGAACGGAAACTTGGCCACTTTACTCCAAGAGGCTTCTCATCAGGACGGCCATGTTCTGAATTGGCCGATGCGATATCTGATCGCAGTCGGCATCGCCCGGGGACTCGCCTTCCTGCATTCCGCCTCCGTCGTTCACGGTGATCTAAAGCCTCAAAATGTGTTGTTCGACGCTGATTTCGAAGCGCACATTTCCGATTTCGGTCTTGATAAACTAACCGTAGCGACGCCGGCGGAGGCGTCAACGTCTTCCACTCCCGTCGGGACTCTCGGTTATATAGCGCCGGAAGTGTTGCTAACAGGGCAGCCGACTAAAGAAGCCGATGTGTACAGCTTCGGAATCGTGTTGCTGGAGATTCTAACCGGAAAGAAACCGGTGATGTTCAATGACGAAGACGAGGACATTGTGAAATGGGTCAAGCGACAACTGCAAACGGGTCAAATATCGGAATTGCTCGAACCCGGATTGCTGGAACTGGACCCGGAATCATCGGAGTGGGAAGAGTTCTTGTTAGGGGTGAAAGTCGGGTTGCTGTGCACAATGGCGGATCCTCTGGAAAGACCATCGTCGATGACTGATGTCGTTTTCATGCTCGAAGGCTGCCGAATTGGCCCGGACATTCCCTCCTCCGCCGATCCAACAACACTTCATTCCCCTGTGTGAAATTTGTTAGGACCAAAAAATTGCCACTCATAAATTGATTCATTATGATTTTTCTCTATTGCTAAATTCATCAAAATATATTCTTTCTTGTCCATTATTTGCTTCTTTTACAAATTGATGTTGTGTTCATTGTCCATTTTTATTTACGTGGAGATGAGATCAGGTCTTCTGTCTGCTTTAATCTTGTGTTTCTTATTTATTCTCTCACAATCGGAGAAGACGGGGTTTGACAGAAAATCTGCACGAGGATAGAGTCCTCGTCTAACGTATACCACACACAAATCTTCAAGATTCCCGCCAAAAGCATGAGTTGGGAAATGCAGAATGCCAAATGTGTACAAGTTCTTTTTTGTTTATTTTAATGTGGTCTTGGCTATAATAATGGAGAAAGTAGCCGTTAGGTGAGTAGGAACCTGAAACAAACAGACTTTTTATGGGAAAATGGCTAAAGAGAGACACTTGGACATGTACCCAGGAATCAGAGCGGAACTGCCCCCAGGGGCTTAGCTCAGTTGGTAACTTGGCAGCAGATTGCAGCCAAGGACGCAGGATCGAGCCCTGGCAGCCGCAGTGTGGGATTTTCATCCCCCCAATGTGGGGGGTGGATCCTTGTGGGCACCAGGCACTGGTCCTCCTGCCAATGTTATCGCTGAGTCACCCTGATTTACCCCTCACACGAGGCTCATGGGGCTGGGCGGTGTGGGCCCTGCGGGCGAGGGATATCGCCTTTTAGCCAAGGAATCAGAGCGGAACTGGGCATCCGTGAATCTCTCTGAAACACTAACATTTTTGTCCCTTTCTTCTTCCTTGGTTTATGTAGATTCATGCTTGCCAGGCCCGGTTCTTACACTTATAAATATTTATAAGGTGGTTTACGTATGATTCATGCTTACCAGGCCCGGTTCTTACACTAGGTCTCGGGACAAACAATAAAAAGAGGTCCTAAAAAAAATTAAATAAAGTTCAGCAAATTTCATGCGAGAAAAAAAAAAATTTTGGGCTCTCATTTGAGAATAAAAATAAAAAAGGCCCACTTTTACATTAATACTTTTCAATTTTCACATAAAAATTAATTTGGGCCTAAAGCTAAAATTTTAAAAAATTAAACTTACTAATACATGTTAGTATATTATAATAATTTTTGACCCTTCAAAATTTTAGATCTTGGACGATCGCCCGTACTAAATTTTTATGTGCCAACAAAAAAATAAATAAATAAAAAAAGCTAAAACACTCTTTAATATTTTTTGAAAGATACTACATGAAGAGTATTTTAAAAAAATAAAAAGAGTGTTGAGTGGATTTAAACTGATATAATAAACTTAGAACTCATTAAGAGTATTTTCGTTTGTGTTATAACATAAAAGACAATTTTAACTAGTTAAATAATTATTTAATTTATCTCTTTCCATTTGCCTCTCTATTTTGAAATTTTTGGTGAGGGCAAAATTATTTATTTTTATAATTTTCACATAACATGTGAGATATTTTGAAAAAAATTGAGGTGGGACTCACCAGAGTTCTATGTAGCTCTATATATATATATATATATATATGTATATATTTAATACATGATTATATTTCAGAATCAATTATGTTATCTATTATATGGAATACAAAGAGTGTGGAAAGGGGAAGAACGAAGTGTTGGAAGTCTCATACAGAGTTATGTCAGCTTGCACTTTAAATAAACAGAACTGACAGAGGTAAAAATCGAATCACGACATCTGAGTGACCCACTATATATCACAATCGATGAAACAATGACTCGTTCCTACCATTGATCTTAAATATTAAAGAAAACATCAAAGAATGAAGCCATTTACTCTTCACTGCAGGAGATGTTATGTGCCCTCTCACATAGAAAGTGGACCCACAAGTGAGTCTTACGTGGGGCCCACCCCATGTGTGAGAGTGTGCCCTCCTGGCACAGGAGATCTCCCCTCCTCTTTACTGACCCCTCTTAACTCTTCATTAAGAAGGAAGAAGCACATTGCGACCAAAGGGAGACATAAGTCAAAGTAACTACAACGATTCATCGAACACTTGGAGGTTTTTTTATGAAATTTTAAAAACTTGTTTGGAAAACATATTTTTAAAAATTAATTTTATAATATAAAAATTATATAAAAAATGAAAACAAAAATAATGATAATATATTAAAATTATCGTAAAAGTCAAAACAAAAACGAAAAGAACACTCCCTTGATAAAACTAACATGGAAAAAGAATGTAAGACAAGACCAAACATACATTTTCACAAATATTCATTTTATTTATTTTTTGTTTCAAATCAAATTCTAACTTTACTTTTCTTTTATTTTCATTTGTAGCTTGATTATTGGATGTTTTAAAATTATTTATTCTCTCTTTAAAAGTCAGTTTATATTTTAAAATTTTGATTATTTATGTTTTACTAGCGTAAATTGTTTGTTTAAATTTATAGATTATTAAAGTGTTTAACTTGAATTGGAGTTATTCACGTTGCTTTCTATTAGCCACATGACAATTATATTAGCCAATCAGTGGCTTTAGAAGCTCAAACTTGTGAAAGTTGACGCTTTTGACAGGGCCAACGGGCTCGGAAAACTGTTGGGTGAGAACTTTCGAGCAATAATCCCATAAATGGATCACCCCAGAGTCAAGACTGATCACGATCCATGTTCTCTTGCTACGAGAACTCAAACCTCTCACTCGACCCATCCTCGATATGAACTTGAGTAACATTTTCTTTTCTTTTTTGGAGGAAGGGTGAGAATTCGGCTCAAAAAGGGGTAAAATCAGACTACAATAGCACAAGTGCATCGGTTCACAAACTTTTACAAAACAGATGGGGGCATATACCCCCTAACATTTTCTTCATTTTCTCAGTAGATGGATGAATTGCGAATTCCGCTACTTAATCACACAAATTTTATTATACATCCAAGGTCTAAACACTTTCACAAAACCAATCGGGTTTATGTTTGTTACCTTCACCGATTACTATTTCTATCTCTATATACATATTAGGGCTGGCAATTCGGGTGGGTTCGGGTTGGCGGGTTCGGGTTGACGGGTTGGCGGGTTGGTATCTATAAACCCGAACCCGACCCATTTATTATATGGGTCAATTATATAAACCCGAACCCGACCTGTTTAACAATGTGTAAACCCGAACCCAACCCATTTAACCTGCTTATTTTATGAGCTAAAAATATATATGGGTTATATGGGTCAATCGATGACCCATATATCCCAATAACTTGTTAAATCTAAATTTAAACTTAAAAATTAGACAAATTTATACAAAACCTCTATCTAATTATCACAAATTGAGCGGTGGAGTAATTATCCAAAGAAACAAAGCACAGCTTCTCCTTGACATCATCGATCTCCAAATAATTGGTCAATGCCTTCCCTCCAAGATCCAATCTTTTCACTCCATAGTTTAAAGTGAAGTTCTGGATTCCAGATCTGGTCGGTGCTATCTTCTTCTTCCTCGTGCAGCGGTTCCCACTGTTGTCTTCTTCTTCTTCATGTCGTTGTTGGGGGAAGGAAGATGTTGGGGGAAGGGAGATGTTGAAGAATTGCAGGTTGGAAGTAAAAATTTGGGAGATGGATTTGTGCAGGGAGAAAGGAAATAAAGAGAGAAAAGAAAAAAAAAAAAAAAAAAAAAAAGGAGAGAAAGGAGGGAGTAGTCGGTCATGGAAATCAGGAAGAGGAAGGGAAGAAGAAGTAGTGCAGTGCAGGGAGAAAGGAAAGAAAGAGAAAAATAAAAGGAGTGAGGGGAAAAAAAAAAGTGAAAGAAGTGGGTGTACATCATTACAACATTAGGGTTAGGCCAATTTTTCATAATTACAAATTTAACCTCATAATTTATTAATATTATTTAGATGGGTCAAATGGGTCATAAATGGGTTTTGCGGGTTGACCTGAATTTGACCCGTTTATTATACGGGTTAAACGGGTCGACCCGTTTGACCCACCAACCCGAAAACCCCTAACCCAAACCCGCTTATATCGTGTCGGGTTCGTGTCGTGTCGTCGTGTCGTGTCGGATATTGCCAGCCCTAATACATATAGCTTGTGGACATACAAATTTGTAATATTGTTAAAAACAGTTTCTATCCACACCTCGGTCTCACCATCAAAATATATTTACTACAAATCATTAACAACCTGTCATATTTGACATTCTTACATGAATTTCCACTGATTTAGGGATGAAATTTACCAAAGCCCACAAAATGCACTTTTTATGTATCCATGAAATCTTTCTAACATTTTTGTCCCTTTCTGCTTCCTTGGCGTATGATTGATGCTTAGTTACATGAATCCAATTATTCCTGTACTGAAATTCCATCAATTGTTGGCTTCAAACGTTGATGCATCCATCATTGATCTTAAAGAAAACAAATTCATGCCGAAAGGTTTCAAACGTGTACAAATTCATTCTTTAAAACCGTAACAATGCCTATTATTAGTATTATTATAGACTAAATGCAGCCAAGACCAAACAAATACAATTTTCACAAATGTTCATTTCATAGTACAACAAGGGCCTGACCACAGTCAAAGAATGAAAGTTCTCTCACTTTTTTTTTTTTTTTTAAGTACAATTTGACTTAATTAAACACTTGTCAGGCCTTCAGGGAAGGGATCGCTGTCTGGGTCTGAGGATAAATATCTTCGGCAGGCATGCAAAACAGCGGAGTGAAAACCATTCGGATTGTCTATGAATACGAAGTGCCCACCCTATAATCATCATCAACAAAAAGGTAGGTCACTTCATTAGTTAGTGCTATAGGAAACATAAAGTTAGCAACATGGTAAACCTAGCAGAAATACACATACCTCTGGGACTCGTATGATTTCACATGGAACCTCCATATGCTCACGAGCTTCTTGTGCCCCTTTGTAATTCATCCAATCTTGGGCTCCATATATGAAGGTAGTTGGCACCTTCCACTCCGGCGCCCTGGAACCAAAAATGACAGTCATGAAAACCTGAGGACTTTGCCGCTAAGGTGCACTAGACTGTCCCGCTCTTCATACATGTCTGAAGAGTCCATTCCATTGTTTAATCATCATTATGAGATTATAATGATGGTTTTCTTTATGAACTTAACTAACCAACTTCAATCCTGCTCAAGAGTCAAGACTCCAAAACTACCTTCTAAACCCCATTTGATATGCCAACTCCAAACCATGACCATTTCCCATAGTACAGCTATAACATTACTGGCAATAAAAATGTTCACACAGGACGAGGAGGAGTTTTTCAGTACAAAGCGGACACGGACTAACAATCACAGAGGAGCAAAGAAATAATTTTACACTTTGATGACTATTCTTGGCCGTTTCCCACAGTTAAATATGCAAAATTTTCATCTGATCTGAATTGAATTTATGCCAACAAGAATCATGCATGCATGTCTATCTTTTCCTAACAACAAAATTGCGTATCCTAATACTAAAAACACCAGGGATCTATATCACATATCAAAATTAGAAAAAAGATGAAGCCAGAGAGCATAATACTAGAATTTCGATCTCACCTTTGGGTAAGAGGCGAACGAGCAAATGCTCCAAAGGCAAATATGTACTTCAAACACAGCTCTCCACTAGATTTGGCCGCTAAAGTGTGGTAAGTGTAATCTTCCATCCGGAAATTTCAATAATTAGGCACCTTTCAAGCTCTTGAACAAACAAAAAACGGATTTCAACCAAACCTACCTGAAAGTAATCTGGATTCTTCATCAGTCAACTTATTTCCTTGTGAATGTGAACCAAATCGACCACCAGTATAGTAGCGCACCAGATTTGGACCCCAGGGACCTAAACCTCTGCATATAGAGTTCCCAACCAGAAAGTAAGTACCAATTACAATACTAGTGGTAATTAAGCTTATCTGTTGTGGAAGTGTTTACAATAACAAACCTCCAGCTCAGTTGAAAGAATCAATTAAGAAAGAAGATACAGTTCACTTAACTAGCCACTCATGAATAAATAGCCACGTGCAACAGTTAAATTGGGTCTCTGAATTTTGCTCCCACCCCCTACACCTCCCCAAAAAAAGGTTCAAGTATAAGACAAGATATTCAATTTGACAGCATACTTTTTATCCACTTTATAAAGAAAAGAGATCATACACTAATTTCCCCCAAAAGAAGAAAACCTGGAAAACTTAATGTTCGTAGAAAAGACCAACAGCAAATCTAGGAAAGAAAGAAAGGTAGCAGCATGTCTATATTGAAAATTTCTCAGATGGGCAGTCTATTACAACAATTAACCATTTATCCAACTATTTGGGGTAAGTTACATGGATTGTTAATCACTACCATGTTCTGTCAAAACACACGTTTTCACTTAGGTAAATTATCATGGTCATTGTAGTAATTTTATTTCCCAAGTATTTTTTGGTCTTCTCCTTTTAATTTGAGTTATGCACACATTGTAGTAGTAGTTATGCATTCAATAAGAAAAATAAACTATGATAGGCAGCAGAAAAGTACAAAAAAATGTACATGTCAAAGGAATGCTAAAAGTAACAAAAAAGGATGGTCATTACCTCACGAGTTTCTGAGGAGTGAAGTTAGACTCCCACAGGTGATTCAAGACGGCTCCTTTCCATGATGCCCTGAAGCGACTAAACCATTCGTTCTGGTAATCACTTTCTGGAGTGAATCCAGCAGGTCCCACTAAAACTAAATGTTGAACATGTTCAGGATGCTACAACAGGAATAAAGTAAAAAATTAGAAATTCACCATGAATATGCAAACAGAATAGACAAGGTATGAGAAGACATTACCTTAAGGGCATACTTGGCAGCAACATACCCTCCAAATGAATGCCCCAGTAAAATAAAATTGCTAATGTTCTTGGCTTTGCGCCATTCCTCAAGGGAATCAATAAACCAAGCCTCAGTTTCTGAATCACAAGTTACAGAACAAACACATAGTCAATTTATATCCACGAGAGTTAAAAAGGCAACTGCAGCTGAGGAATATGCATTATTATCATGCTTACAGGAATATCAGCAAGGAAATATTCAAAATAAATTTCATAAATAAGGAAATAGTCTATAATTAACCTTCTGTACTTTTGCAGGTGAAATCCGGCCTGCTTGAGCCACCCCAACTGCATTGAAGTGTAAATAATATTAGATAATGGGGATTACTATGATTCAGAAGCCATTTTCCACAAGGTTTTTTTCCCCTCTGGAAAGCATTGACTATTTTATCTGGAATAATAATAGCACTAGGCAATCAAAAACTGGTGGCTTCTCTTCTGTAACTGAGAATGAAATTATAAACAAACTGAAAACTCTTTTCTCACGAAGCCCATTATCGAAAAACCAATACCCAATGCACCTGCCACCATAGTACACCCATCCAATTACAAAAACAACTTAACAACCAAGTAAAGTTGTGTACTCAAAACTTACCCAAGCTGATCTATAGCAATAACTTTAAAATGACTTGCAAGGGCATCAAAATTGCGAAAGAAGAAACCTTGGGAAGCAGCATATCCATGTACCATAACAATAGTTGGAGAACCCTCTTTGCTGTCAAAAGTTACAGTATTGATAAATCTTGGTTCATTGCTCACAGAACGAAACCACCGGACTTTGGAACCTGGTGGACCAGTTCCTATATTAACTAGTTCTTGAGTGTATGGAGTCCTGACATTCAAACCAACCAAAAGGCATCTGATAAGTAATCAAGTTACAAGAAGAGCATACTTAGTTGAGATTAACAGGGAAAACCACGGATGAAAGACATCTTTTAAATTATTGCCCACTACATTGAGATCAAAAGAGTAAACCACAAATATATGGCAACTGATTATTGCTTTCGGAAAAAAAAAAAAAGTTAAGTTCATCTTAGATCATCCTATTGTAACAGGCGGAAGCTAAATTGCACACAGATATGCATACAAAAAAGAAAATTAATTATCATCAACACCAAATACACTATTTTTGCACCCAAAAAAAAAATTAACATACTGAATGCATATCTGTTCCAATTGACACTTCATATCTACACCCACAATTGCATTTGGGGTAAGAAAAGAAATACGAGATTATTGAATTGTCAAAAAAAAAATAAAACAAAAGGTTTCGAGCTTACTTGACAACAGAAAGGAGGCGTTTCTCGGCGGCTATGATGTGGTCGGTGGAGGTAGGTATCCAGCGCAGGACGGTTGGCCAGATCGATTTCTTGTTAGTCCCGGCGGCGGGGGCGGAGGAGGCGGTGGTGGGCAAAGTCTCCGAGGTAGAAGCAGCAACTCCGTCGGCCATAGTCGCCAAAGAAGAATTAACTTTGGACGCCTTCGACCGACTAGACCCCGATAAACAAAGTCTCATACGAAATTTTATATCACCTCAAGGTTTTGAATCAAAATTGGGGAGGAGAAGTTCAATCCAATGATTATATATATAAACGCTATGGATTAAAAAAAAATTTAAAAAAAAAAAAAATTAAAATATGGAGGGATCTTTGCTGTGCCGTGGAAAATTCCCTAGCTTGAACGGAGCTGTGAAGGATCCGGGAGACTTCTCAACCTTCGTTTCTTCTTTTGACTTTGGGAAAAATAGGAATAAAGAAAAATCAGCGGAGGAGAAGCGGTGTTCACACATTTTCTCCCACGTCAGGGATGACGTTATCCCCCTGTCTTTCGATTTTGATGACGGTGGCAGTTCTAATTAGTAATTACAGTTACTAAAAAAAATAATAATAAACAATTACAGCGTTAATTGAAAGTAATTACATTCACCCCCTTGAGGTTTAGTGAAACTATAATTGTCGCTTCAAAATTTGAGAAATTACCATTATCTCTTGAATATTTTTAAAATTCAAGCGTCAAACCATAGGGCTTAATTGTAATGCCAATACTTAGTTAAGGTAATTTTTCAAACTTAAGAAGAAGTTGATTGTAAAGTCAAGAGCGGTAGCTAGTGATTTTCCAAATTTCAGGGGTTAAAAGTAAGGAAAAATCGCATTGTTGATCCCTCTTCTATACCATCGTTACACTTTTAATATCCCTTTTATGTCGCGTTGCACATTAGTCCATATTGGAACTTTTAATCCTTATAACCGACTACAGCTAATTTTGTAAGTCATATTGGGGCAAAATCTAATTTTAAAATTTACACGTCCACCACAAAATAACTTACAAAATCGACTACAGCATGTCATCCAGACTAACTGTTCCAAAACAAGAAAAAATAACAAAAAATGCAATGAAGCATAGAAGAATAATAAAAGATATATATAACTAGACTAACCAAAATTACAAATTCGTGAATCGTGACTTTAGTTCGTTTGCGACTACCATTTCCAAATAAACTTAAATATGCAAATGGTAATGCCCAAGAGGAAAATAAACAAAGACATGACCAATATTATTTAGGATATAGAAAATAAACTGGCGAAACATCAATGTTTCAAAAAAAAAAACCTGTATCCCAAATTCAATCTAGTTTGTTTTCAGAAGATGCAATACTTAAATAACAGAACACAGCTTATTCAAAAATAATATAAATGCAAAGATACACCTAAGAGGTAACATTTAAACAGTCGAACGGGGATAAATAGGGATTTCCGCCATAAAAGCTTGGTGATCGACAGTAGCTTCCCAACTGCGCAAAACATCTCTAATAATGGAGAGAAGACAATACAGTACTTAACCAAAGATCAACACCACAACATTCTGCGAACTAAATGCACTCCCAGTTTCTAATCTGCTCTTGATTGACCAGCTCGAGAAGACAGGATAATGCCGACGATAAGCCCGTAAAGAGCCAGAGCTTCAGCAAAAATAAGAATAAGAATCATACCAACAAAAAGCTTTGGTTGTTGTGCATTGGCCCTGCAATTCAAGAAAATTAAAGAGAAATCAGAACATCTGCCCCAATGTACAGGAAATATAGGGTTCAGAACCACAATGATATCACTCTTAAGAATACCAGGCCAAAAATAGACAGAATTATGAACCTAATGGCTTCCAAACTAATGCTAATGAAAGGGTAACAGTGTACCGTAAGAGCTTCAAAACTCTATGCATCTCATTGCATAATACTTGAACCATACCGAGATAATAGAGAATGATAAGTTACTTCCCTTACATCCCCAAACTCCCAATATACATTTAGAAAAAGATGATGGGGCACAAGTATTAACAATGATCACAACCATTCCACAACTTGGCTCAATCACACATCATGCAGCCATATCAACATTCCTTGCCTAACTCAGTTGTATTTATCCACACCCTTGAATGAGTAAAATTTTTCATGACTAGTTCAACTCTTATTGCACAGGAGCTCAACTTTTCATTCTTTTATCATCAATAGGATTATACAATTTTCACTAAGAGAAGCCCATAACTATATATACCTTCAACTGGAAAGCCAACAAATAGCTGACAAAAAACATGAAAAACAGTAAGGATCAAATAGATCAAATAAGAAGTTCCAATTCTCCCTAACTTATCATCAAATTACCAAAAATAAGTCAAATTGCAAATACATGTGCATTTACACTACAAAAGAGGCAAAAATGTAGTCCTTACGCCCATTCTCACACAAGTACAGCACATAACATGGTACCATACTCCCCAATGACAGTTCTACTGACCAAACGATTAAAATCCACGACATAAAGGAATGGTGAGAATAAAACAAGAAAAAGAGACGCTCCAAACTCCAGAGCACCTGGCTACCAATATCTATTGTATTTCATTAGGAAAGGAGAAAAGAAAACGTGATGGGAAAATGGTGGTTTGATTTGATTATCTATCAAGATTTAGCGATTTTATCCATCTTGCAAATATGTGTTCGATCAAGATTTGTTTTCCAGGAGAATCCAAGGAAAGCAAGAACATCATTATAAACACAAGTCCCAAATTATGGAATTCCAGAAAGGGGCTGAGCCAAATTCAAATGGATTCGTAATGGCTGCACTACTATACATAGATTTTTTACGGCAGCAGACTACATGAATTCACCATATACTAACATAGATTCAATAGCAACAGATAAAGGAAAACGAAAATAGTAACAAGAGGAAACAGCACCAAAGGCAAGTGCCGAGATCAGGAAGGATCATACCTAACACCGGCATCACCAACAATTCCGATAGCCATACCAGCAGAAAGTCCAGCAAGGCCACAAGCCAAACCGGAAGAGAGATGCGCGTATCCATCAAAAAGGTAGTACGCCTTGGTCTTGGGGTTGATTCCTGTACTAATAATCACAGCAATAATTAAACCGTAAATACCCAGCACACCAGCCATAACCACCGGAACTATAGACTTCATCACCAACTCCGGCCTCATCACTCCCATCGACGCAACTCCGACGCCGCTCTTGGCTGTTCCATAAGCAGCTCCCATACCTATCAAATAAGAAAAAAAAGTCAAAATTCAGAAACCCTAGCCAGATCTGAATTAGATCATCAACATCATCGTAGAGAATTTTTCACCGTACAGGAAAAGACTAGAGCAGCGGCGGCGCCGAGGAAACCGAAGAAGGGCGCAGTTTCATCTCCACTGAAGACGGAAGACATGGTTGATGAGATCTGATTTGATCCGGTGAGATGATAGACGAAGAGGAAGAGGGGGCGAGAGAGAAGAAAATGAAGAAGATTGGATCTGAGATTTTTATTTTTTTCAATTTAAATTTTGGGGTTTCTATTTAATTTTGATCTCAGAGTCGGGGGAGAGGGAGAGATGGTTTCTTTCCCACAGATGTCTTCATCAAATGGGTCCGCTTTTCTACTATAATAAGGCCATGTTTGGTAAATAGATTTTATAATAATTTTTTGTCGTAAGTCATTTTACATTTTTAATAAAATTTTTTATATTTTTAATACACATTTTTATATTCTCAGTATAATTTTAATATTATAAAATTAAATAAAACTCAAATAATGGGTTGAATCTCTTTACCAAACAGAGCCTAAATTGATCGACCAAAGCGTGATCGGGATCGGAAGTAGCACTTCCGAAATTACTTTTTTGTCCTTTGTTTTTCAGTCAACACAATGGTGACTAGTGAAATAAACTCAGTAAGTAATTTAATTGAATGAAGTAATAATGGTTGTGCCCAATAATTACTACACACTTCCGGAAGCAATGACATTAAAGTTTTTTCTTTCCAAATCATCAAATTCATATGTTTGTTTTCGTATTGGAAAGTAATCATTTTTATGACCATTAAATTCTTGTGATTGGTTGGTTCTAAAAAAGGCAAAAAAAATTTTGAGTCTAAAATTTTAATCTATAACTTTCTAACTATTTATTTGTATCTTTTATTTTATGCAATATATATATATATATTAAAGTAGAACTAATTTAATCAAAAAATTAATTATTATTAGTCCTAGTAAAATATTCAATTATCTACTTTTCAAAAAAAAAATTTCTACCCATATCCTTATTAATATAATCATGTGTGAAATATAATTAACCATACTTCAAAAGTAAATATAAATTAGAAAAGTAAAATAAACTATTTTAGGTGTTGTATATTAACACTCATAATAAGTTATACACGATAAAAGTATACTTTTCTAATGGAACCGAAGTAAGCTGACTCTTCTAATGAAAAAAATGAGTAATATTTTCAAATTGCTACTTGTTCAATATTATTCAAATATTAGTATTCACATCTTACTTTAATTATATTAATACATATATAATTTTATTAAATACTTTAATAGGAGAAATATGAGACACTTGAAAAAAAAAATTAAAAAATAGTAATCATTTTACAATTACATTTTGAGTGGGCGAGCCTACATTTTTTCTCCCAAAAGCATGTTTTGAGACCTCTTCCACACAAGGCCTTAACTTCTTCCACACCACACCCATCCGTTCCTGCCACGACAGTCATATTCTACTTGAATAACAAAGTAAACAAAACTCTCAAGAAACCGTAAGAAATCAAATGTAAACAATCTGTTTCTTTTTTCCTTTCGCTGAGAATAACACAGAAACTGAACCACTGAAATACTTGGAAAACAAACTAACAAATCCAACTCCTTCTTGGTGTTCCCTTCTCCGCCTTCAAGGCTTTAAGCCGAACCGTATGGCGGCTGGAAAGAACGCCATACCTACCAAAGTTTAGTGCTACAAATGGCACAACAATAGCTCTCTATGCATTGCAACACCAAGAAGAGTAACAAGTTGTACCCCAGACTGCAAATTTGTCCAATATGGCCAGTTCCTCTTCTTTCATCCTTCATCTCATTTCTCAATCAAGTTTTAACGTTCTTAATGCACATTTTATACACAAAATCAGAACCAAATAACTGTCCATAAGAACATGAATTTACAGAAAAGAAAGTCAAACTACCATCACGTAACCCGCCACAGAAAGAATTTAAGGAAGAAAAGAGAAAACTGAAGAATTTCAATGTGCTAACACAACAGAAAACAGTGTTGTATTAAAGGTCTGACTGAAAGATGTAGCTCCCTTAAGATCAGAAGCACTCACACTCAGGTACAACTTACAACTCAAAACAACAGTTTAACTATGTTCAGAAAGTAATTAACCAAGACATGACCAACCTAATTTTATTACCGCCACGGCACCACCCTTTTAAAAGCTGTGATGAACCTTTCCTACAAATATATAGCCCCAGTGAGTTTATTGTGAAAAAGACAAGGATAACTGTAAAGATGACAAAGATAGGAGCGTTGAAGTTACAATATTCTTGTGATCTTTCTCTATGAGAACACATATATGTCAAATACACGCTGTTTGGAAAATGAGATAACTTTCTCCCAATTAGAAAAGAATAACGTATCAGCACAAACAGCAGAGAAATCGGGAACAAATCAGGTTTCCCTCACAACGAAAAGCAGGTATCGAAGATAACTGGAAAAGAAAAAACTCCAAGAAAACAAGGACAACTGCAGATGGTATACCCCCAGAATTACAGGATAAACACATATGCAATGTTGAGTGCAAGCAGTACAAAATCCACACCATACTGTCTTTACTCCTTACCTGCAAACAATATAAGAATATAAATACCTGAGCTACACAATTAACAGCATTAAAGAACAACAATTAAATGCACAAAATTGCCAATGAGAGTATCCACAAAATTGCCAATGAGAGTATCATTTTGAACTATCATCAACAGAGCTGTTCAGTAGAGGTCGAAGCAAGCAGCTTACCTAGTCCATGTCTACACAAATTAACAATAGAGACTCCTCTTGAGCAAAAACTTCAAAAGTTGGCACCCTTACCTTATGTTCCGTGCAAATCCAGAAGTGATCTTATCCATACAAATGCACATTCCGCCAAAAACACATCTCAATTCTCCATTTGCACAAACAGCCAGCAAGACCAAGAAAGCCACTAGCTTGAAACTGCATTCCATGCAAGAACAGCAAGATACCAATAGAACATTGAATTTAACCAAAAATGAAAGCTTAGACCAGTAATCCCAATTGTTAAATATTCACAAAAGCAGAAAAACTTCAGAAAGCAAAACAGCTTAACCACCTTGGGATAAGGGGAACAATGTCAGTATTCTCATAAATATTTTAACTGTCCTAATCTGTACATCTGTCAAAAGTAAAAAACGATAGGGAAGGGGAAAAAAATGTCATTTCTCATCTATGACGATCCCTGAATTGAAAAATAGGGGTCTTCACTTACTATCCTAAAAGTTACAATTGATTAATTGTGATGAGAAATCCTATATATATTCTGATCTCATTTCTCAAACGAGACTGATGCCTATCAGGTGGGTGAGAAATCTACTATTCAATACAACACCCCTGTTGTAAATTTTCATCACAGGAGGCCTTTGCTGTCTTTGCCATCTGAAACCCATTTAAGAAACAAACAGTAGACATGTTTTCTCCAAGAAGACAAAGTGCACTGGAATACACTCACAAGAACTATAAATTTCATTCCGAAGCACATCTTGCAATATCAGAAGCTTGTTGGGCAGCAGGGATAAATACTTTTCACAACCAAGAAAAAACCCGAAAGCCACCAAAAATTAGCAAAGAATTTTCTTCTTTTCCAGCCAACATATTAGCCACCAAACAATCATCCTCATCAATTCTTCAGGATCATCAAGATTTTGCGGCTGGCTTTGTCGCCATGTGTCTTTCAATCAATTTGTCCACAAATGCTCGAATCTGCACCATGAAGACCAAAGAAAGTTTCAATGCGAAAGAAAAAACCACTCAAAAGAACCAGAAATAGAATCAAATGAATGAAAACATATCCAACACCCAAAAGAAAAGCAAAGCCAACAGAGAGGAGGAACAAAAAAAACAAAGGGATATTCTGAAGAATTGTAAAGAGTTTCTTTCACTGAAAACAAGTCAAATACTTATATGTAGCCTTCAAAATTTTATTGGAGTAGAGCAGAAGTTTGAGTAAGACTATAAAATCAAGTCTAGGTAGACAATTTAAAGCATAAACTGTGTTGACAAGAGGAGCAAAATCATTTGGAAACACATGATTATAAGACGCTTTTCCAACATGAATGCACACATCCTTACCTTGTTCTTGCGCTTATAATCAAGAAATTCAAAAACAGCCATTGCCTTCTCAGCATCAGTGGCTTGTTCCATAACCTGAAATTTGCAAAGAGTGTAAGATAAAAATTGCAAAGTAGCAGCAAAGGAAAACTTGCACTCCAATTAAACATACAAGAGGTATCAAGTTACTCATCCTCTGCTAATTTACAGATGTGATAATGTATATAATCTCGATACACAATCAACTATGTTACAGAGCAGCAGGCTGTTATATAAAAATAATAAGAGATTAAGAGTCTGTCAATTATAAGCGGAAGTGTTTAACCAACCTTGGTAGCAGTTTTTTTCATTATGCTCTTGTAACCTTCTTTGTCAATCTTCCTTGCTTTATACAGAGGCATGAGCAAGGAAGCAACATAGTCCACAACTGCCTGCTTGATACGCTCAGCTCCTCTGTGTTGATTTTTAGATTCCTTATTTACAGTAACTTGTGAAGCAGAACTCTCATATGCCAAGCCATCTAGCTCTCTACTAGGAAACTTCGAGGTTGAATCCTCCTCATCTCTTAGGTGCACATCCTGATCGAAGAAATCCGAATTAGCCGCAGCTGCTTGACATTGCCATCTCTCAATGGCATTGTAGTCTTTAGTCCCTACACTACCAGCACTATCAACCCACGCCTTTGTGAATATGCTGTTGTCAACAGCCACATTCTCTCCAGAGTGCTCTCTGAAGTGCACCTGGCATCCAATCTCATTTGAGTGACTCCTTTGTGAATGGTTATCAACAGACATTTTGGAGGTATCAAGGTTTACACCAGCAGCAGAGAAATCAACTGACCAGTCCCTAACTCTGCAGTTCCTGGAATCTATTTCCGACAAGCAATCTTGTTTACCAAATGCACCACCAGACATATTCCTCCTAATATCACTTTCATCCATATGTGCATATTGTTCACGTCTAGCAAATTTATGAAAGGAAGGTATCTTTGGAAGGTGTAGAGACAAGCTACTCTTGGCACCAGCAGAAGCATATGCCTAACACATGGAAAAATCAACAGGCTTGTGAGAAAATCTACGTCTCAGATTAAAGAGCTAAGTTGACAAAAAAGCATAAGAGGGCAGAGATTGTGATAGCCAATTGACCCTCCAACAGGAAAAGAGGGAGAAAAAAAAGGTCATTGTCTTCTTCAATCAAAACGCACATCCACACCAGACAAAAAGAAATAGGAAATATAGATCACTACAGAAAACGTAAACTAGAAAGAAACACACCTCAGCAGCAGCAAGAGCAGCAGCACGAGCTGCTTCTGCGGCAGCAAATGCTGCCTTTTCCTCTTCAGACATGGGAATTTCATTCTCTTCCTCTCCAGTTACATTTTGCTTTCCCACAGAACCTTGAGAACTAGATGGTTTAACTTCCAATTTTGAGTCAGTATAGGTGTCGAACTTGACTGTGTTCAATCTCCTAGAAGATGAAACTTTTGAAGCTCCCCTGTTCTCTGAAGAAAAGTAACTTGTTCGTAAAGGCGGTTTACCCTGGGCTAGAGATGATCTACTCTTTGCAGAATCAACAAGACTTGGCTGTCTCAGTAATTTCAGTCCACCATTTGAAGCTTTCTCTTTGCGGAATATTTCAACCCACACATTAACAAGCTGACTCGCTATGGCGCGTATGTCACGACTGGTGTGTACACAAACCTTCTCTTTTACAGTCTTTCCGATTCCTAAACAAGAACAAAACCAGAGCAGTCAAGTAAGTCTTAACCAAGTAAAAGTAGTGTTAAGAAATTATACATTCACATAAATAATTCAACAGATACAACAACAACTAAGCCTTTGTCCCTATGTGAAAATGTTGCCCGTGTGTAGACATATCAACCTAGTCAACCTCATCTTAATTTAATTTACCATCTGAACATATGGAATAAGATTTTTTTTTTTTTTAAATAAGAATAATGCTTAATAGGGCAAAGCTTAGTTCCTCCCAACACATTCTGTTCTAAGGACATTGCTATGACTTTGTCATAAACCTGCAAGAGAGACCGTAAACATGATATAACACACAGATCCCAGTACTTGGATGCTCCAACCAATGGAGTACAATGAGAATACAACCGGAGAAACACCATTATGAGACAACCAGGAAAAAGGGCTGATGGATATGTAGGAGGGACAATATAGAATCAAATCTCAAACAATAATAAGCAAATATCTTGTTACCTGAAAGACGGACTGCCAGCAAATCAGTTGAAATAAGCACAAGTAGACGGACACAATGACGCAATAGTTGAGTCCCATCCTTTCCCATGGAGTCCTGTTTGTGAGCAGGACAATTCAAACAGCCATAACAGTGATTATTACTAGAAGACGTGTGATACGAAGTATATCAATGAAAAAACAATACTTTACAATAACAACATACCATCATCCAAGTGTTGAGCTTACTTAGACCATCTTTATTTCCAGCAAATGATTTCAAGACTCCGACAGGAAGCTTCAATAACTGTTTAGCCACATGCAACCTTCCTGAAGTAGTTTGAGCACTGTAAAAAAAATCCCTTAACAATTTCTCCTTGGTCAATATATGAGTCTGATCCAACGAACTCTTATAAAGAGCATTTGAGAGCTCTACTGCCTCAAGTCTGTTGATAATATCCCGTATCTCACTTCTCTCGATGTCAGAGTGCCTCTTTGCAGCCTCCATGGCCTCTGCCTCAGCAATGTAATCAGTTCCTGTGGCTAATATGTCAATAATACGCACAGCCTCACGAAGCCCACTCATCATTGCACCACCAACTGTGTCAGGATGCTCCTTACAAGTGGCTTCACCGGCAAAAAATAAGCAATTCTCAACAGGCCTACCCAACATATCATAGTCCTCCCCAGAAGACCCCACAGCAACATAAGAATAAGCACCATAACTGTAAGGATCTTTCCCCCAGTCAGTCACTACTGAAGCAACTGGATCTGGTACAGCAGTCTCTCCAAACAGCTTCCGGAGAACCAGTACAGCATGGTTTACATGATCAGAAGCTTTCTCGTTTTGGCCATCTATAGCAGCTTTACCAACAACTAAAGCTATTAGAACAGGAGCTCCAACAGTTTTCCTGATATTCCAAAACATAAAGCACCAACCCCTCTGGTTTGTTTCTTCAGCAGTAGCACCAAAGTAGTCGATTGAGTCATCCCAAAAGGCGTAAGAGAACTCCATAACTACTTTATTAAGAACCCCAAAACCAAGTTGTTGAATTGATAGATTCTTCCACTGGGGTAACGGTGGAGAAAACTTGATGGTCTCAGCTTTCAAACACCCCAGAGGAACTGTTATCAGGACAGCATCTCCGGAGAACTCTCTGCCATTTGATGTGAAAACTTTGACCTGCTTACTCTTGTCATTGCCCATCCCATCTGTAGTAGAATATATAATATCTGTTACAACATGATCCAAGTGAATGTTAAGTCCTTCCCCAAGCGAATCAACGACAGAGCCATAACCCCCTTTAATCATACAATGAGCTCCACCAAAACCTCCATATACATCATCCTGATTCCAGTAAGGAAGAGAAACTTCTTTGAGCAATGCAGCACAACCATACTCCAAATTAGCAAAATGCCAATCCATAACCCTCCTCTCAAAAGGAGCCAAGACCTCTGCCTTTCTACCAAGATCCTCCGAAACTTCGTCATCAACTGCAACATTTTCATCAGCTGAAAGAGTATCTGTAGATTTAGGCAGTTCCAAACTTGTACGATTCTTCCCACAACGAGCCAAGCGACGTATTTTGAGGGCATATTCTAAACCATCCTCGAGAGACATTTGCTCTGCATTGTCCCCCTTCTGAGCAACCAGCAGTACCATATCATCAAGGAGGCCATTAAATTCTGCTTCTAGTGCTTCATCCAGATTGGTAGGAACTTTTTGACCAGTCACTGAATCGTAAAGTGGGCAATCACTATTCAAGACTGTCAACTCAAGGCCCAACTGAGCACAGATCAATGAAGAAGGATCAGCTCTCCTTTCAGTAGCTACATCGGCCTCAACACCGGTAATAATGCTGGCACCAAGGTCCACTGGAACTGAAAGAGATGAGCGATCTGTGAATACTCTACCACCAATTCTACTTCGAGCTTCCAAGATAACAACGTGAAAACCTTGACGCTGCAGATGCCTGGCCGCAGTTAAGCCAGCAGGACCAGCTCCAACAACAATAACTCTCTTTCTGTGGTCTGAGGTACAGATATGACCCCTGTCATTGGGACATACAGATTCAAGATTATAATGATCTTTTGGAGGTTGTGACATACCAAGAGACTCTGACCTAGCAACCTCAGCTTCACCTGTAGGAAGCAAATCTGAATTTGGAACAGGAAGCATTCCATACTTCTCATATTCAATAGAAGGCTTTGAGTCCATCATATCCGGTGAGACTGCTTCACCAGGTACTTTCGCATCAAGGATCCCATTTTCATCATAATTACGAGCAGAAAACCCATTGTGTTCAGTCTGAGAAGATACATGCTGAAGATCATGTCCCTCATCTGACTCAGCCTTAGCCAGAATCTGTCTCTCCTCATCCAAGGAAACACCATGCTTCTCCATAGCAGAGTTCTCCAGGCTTCTAGCCCTCCCAAGAATAAAGCATACTCCATCATTTGCATCAGAAACAGGAGCCCCAGACATTTCCACAAAGTTTTCCTCCTTTACAAGCTTTAAATTATGTGCAGAACCATTTTCTGCTTTTTCCGAAGCAACACCAAAATTTATATAACCCTGCAAATAAGTAGGCGTGGTTTAATAGAAGATTGAAAAAGCTTGAAAATAACCATCCAAACACTTCCTAAAAGAGTTAATAAACAGGATATGCTAAGCATGACAAGCATAGGTTCCATAGACTTACACATTGATCAAGAAATTCATAGATAACCCTTATAAGTGAAGCACGTGATGATCCATCCAGCAAAGAAGCATCAGACACTCCACATTCTGAAAGAGGTAAAATGCGACTGACATCTTTGTTCCAAAGGCTCAGAATGTTATTCCTGCACCAGATCAACAAGTCAAGATCCAAAGAATCTAGAAATTGCATATTTTAGTATCTGTGAAACTGGAAGCAATTTGTCAGTTCACTAAGAAAATAGATAGATGCTCAGCTTGTATTTTATTGATCAATGATCTGAGTCAGAAAGTTGAAATAAGTAAATATTGCATGTACAGCTGGAAAAAAATTATAAAATGGAACAAATTTTAGATCTTCAAATTGATTTTGTCATTACTTCCCCACATATCTGAACATGGGTCATATAAATAAAAAAGGGTCATATTGAAGAAAAAATTAGCAACAACCTGCATTCAAGATATTCCTGAAGGCCACCTTTGCGCTTCAAAAGCTCCTTAAACTTTATTTTTTCAACTGGACCAACTGCACGGGCCTTGAGACCGGCTGATATGGCAGCTGCCCCATTTTCAGCCTCTGAAATGACAGATAGAGAAGAACCCAACTTTTCTCTTGTCTTAGAAGTCAGATCATTATCTCCACTTTGACGACCAATAAGAAAATCCTGCTCATGAATCAAGATATCCCAAGCAGCATCGCCCTCATACGCCATATCTCCGAGCCTACGTTTTCTGGCCACGCGTGCAGCACGCTGACCAACCAGCATGCTGTTGGTTTTACCCTCCTGATCATTTAATAGTCCTGCATCTTCTGCCCAACTACCATTTGAATCTGGTAAGTCTGATGCCGAAGAGGCTCCCTTAGTTTCTTCCTCCCCAGAGAAATATTCGCAGTTAGGACCAGATGCATCTTTGGAAATTCCATCAACATGTTTATTTCTGTGACAATCAGCACTGGATTTGTTATTCATGATTAAAGAACCATTAGGTCTTGGACATTGAGAAAACTGCTCAGAATCTTCCTCATTTCCGACGGTTACATTTTGTTGTTTCACCTGCCCAACAAATCCTGTGTTGGTGGTCGCACACGCTGATGCTGGGGATATACTACCCTCCAGTACAGGGAGATCTTTTCCTGAAGTAACTGAGGCAATATCTGGCTCCCCAGAGCAATTACCCAAAACTTGATTTTGGCCATCATAATCATTAGAACAAAGTACATCATCTGGTGCACCAACAGCAGACAAGGAGTGAGGCTGAGGTTGATCAGTATCAAGATTGTGATTCGTATTCTCAGGAGATGCAGATGGCTGGAAGATTTCCCTGCCATACATTCTATTAGCTCTCTGAGATTTATTCTCCTCGTGTAAACTACCAAGCGAATCTTGTTTTGGACAAACTGGTGAAATTTTCTTAGCCCCTGCCCTGCAAATTTTATGCTCCATGCTTGATTCATCCAAAACTGAAGCAGAACTCAGAACTAGATTTTGCTTATCACAATCAACTTGCACAAAATCACCCTTTTCAAAATGGTCGTTATCCACTTTTTCCAAATCAGTAAGATTACCAGGTGCTTCAGCAACACAAGATAAAGCATTTGTTCTATCAGCAGTAGGAATGCCTCCCAACTGTATATCATCTACATTCTCATTTAATTTGGAAGTGCCGTGAGTGCTCAACTGAGCACAACAAACCTCCTGTCTTGAACTGCTACCAAGAAAATTTCCTTGCCAATTACCCTTTGCCTTGTTGTTGGTCACAACTGGATCTACCATACACCCACAAGAAATATGTGAATCCTCACTGGACTTAGCTTTTTCATTGTCCACCTTCGAAGCACATTGACATTTCCTAATCGTTTCAGACATAATATCCTCTGAAACAACATCATTAGAGGTCTGAGATTGAGACCTGCTTGACTTCCTAATTGAACCATATTGTGCCTTTCGGAAGAAGGAAGATAGTGAATCTTCTAAACCATCATCACGACATTTGGTAGAACCTTCACCTGTCCCCAAAACGCCTTCTTTATCATTCTGTGAATAATTGCCAACCAAGAGCTGACCATCTAAAGTACTGCTAGAACCCAAATCAGCTGATACACTAATAATAGATGCTACAGCAAGATTTGGCTTTCTACTATTCCTCCTAGGTGCCCCTCCTAACACTTTATCAACAGTATGTCCATCATCAGCTACTTTAACATTTTCTACAACACTCATAACTAAACGTCCATCATTCATGGGTCCAGAAAGAGGTTGACTGGGTGGATCTGCCACATTAACACCCAAATCCTCGCCAACAGTCTTAACAAGCCCACCATCCTTCTTTGGAGCCCTCAGCTTCTTCCTGAAAGTGGCTAAAGTGTCATTCATCCCACCCAAATCCTCATCCTGAACCAAAAACTTGCCAACTGTTTTCGTGTTACCCTGGCCATCCGAAGCCAACTTATTCTTCTTAGGGTTTCTTTTCGGTTTCAATTTCAAGAAAGACCCAATAGGTTCATCATCGTCTGAGTCAGGCCTAACAGCAACCTGCTTTGCCCTTCTTTTGGACCCAACCTTGTTCTTCTCTTCCCCCTCCATCCTCACTAGCCCTAGGGTTTCAAATGCAGGCACACCGCATCTAGCTCCAGCCTAGCCTACCCCAATTCCTCCTCAGGAACACCGATAGAATCATCAAATATCCCCAGAATCAAAAGCACCACTTTTTAACCTCGCATTCTGTTGAAAACGAAGCATTATTCATCAATCAATTTTAATCAACTGTTTCTATAATCTATAATCAATACACAGTACAATCCTATGCTCCCTCGCGAACTAAAACCACCACTCAACCCCAAAATTAGGGGAAAATCATAAACAACAAAAAAAGAGGTAACCCTTATTTTCCCAAAAATTCAGTCACTGAAAACGCAAACGCTCATAAACTTTAAGCCTCCTAACCCATTAACTAATCCCGTAAATAAACATTAACAACAACAAATAAACAAAAATTAAAACTAGGGTTTCTGTAAACAGAACATGCCCAAATAAAAAAGGCGAGGATAGGATCAGACCTGTGAGTTGAAACTGCCCCTTTGCGTGAACGGAAAACGAAGAGAGTCTGGAGAGAGCTGAGCACGTTAGCCTTTTTCCGTCGGAGTCAGTCACGTCGTCGCCCGGCCCCGGCCTCGGTTCCTATACAGAGAAGCACACTGCGCCTAGTGTAGAGTGCAACCAAACGGTGGGTGATTTTCTTTTCTCTATTTTTTTTTTTTTTTCACTATTTTTGTGATGAACAGTGAATGTCTCGGTTTTTTTATGTATCGGAATTAGAAAATTAGATTAAAATATTAGAGCAATAAATAAGGTAAGTTAAAGGCGCAGCGTTTTTGTTCCTAAACGAATACATACATGACACGTCGCCACTCTCTGCATGAGTCCAATTTTATATTTTCGCGCGTGAGGCTAATCAAAATGTCAAAAAAAAACTACAAAAATTGATTTAAAAGGCCACTAAAAACTTTTGAATGAAGTTAATATTGTAAAATTATTTAATGGAATGACTAGTTATTTATTCATTTTTATTTAAATTCGAATGAATCATTCTACTTGTAAGAATTATTTCAAAAAATGGACAATAGTTAAGAGAGACGCATCAACGTCGAACATAAACAAGGTTATTAGATATCTCAGGAAACCTTAGCCTGAGCCACATATGCAGGTTTCCCTGCATGTGGTTCGTCTGTGATAACTTCTTCGAATTTGCGTGAACTAGCATACCGATCACTAAGTGTGGATACTCCATTCAGCACTAGCGAACTTAGAAGCTGATTAAGAATGGGCGCCACTATCCCGTCCCAAATCCTACCAGGTTCTATTGATCGTGCCCCCTTCCCATTAGGTTTTCCTTATGAGCTAACCATATTACGTAAGTATAAAGTATAAGTAAGGAAGGGCTAGTTTTTTCTTGAAAGACAAGCCATTTTGCAATTGCATACTGCTCTTAGAGCTTGTTACAGCGCTGAAGCCTTATTTTATTATAAGGAAAGTTTTTAACCCACAACGGAAAAGTTTCTAACAGATTTTTGAATAGTAGCCCGTTATGCATTTTACACCTCATAACAAACACGAAACAAATGAAAATCTGTTTTATTATAAGTTGGACCAGTAATACATATTTAGGGCATAGCATAACCTCAGCCCTGCAACCAATGGATAATATTCGCCAAGTGTGGGTTCGCATCTAGCCTCTCCCACTTTTCGCTATAACTTCAAAGAACATATAGGCATTTGTCAGCATCAAGCTTCCCTTCATTTGCTTTGCGGGAACCACACATCACATAGCTGAAAGTTATAGGGCACATACTACCTACCTAACTCCTTGCTTCGAGGGATCGTATGTCGGAAAGAGAAAGACAATACTGTCTAAGGCGCAAAACCCTTATTGTCCAATCCCCTTACATACAACTGAATATTATGTAACAAGAGTATTCGATGCATATATCCAGGAATTATTTCATCACCCGATTCCGTATAAACCTATATGCATAATTATGCAAATAAAGTGAGATGAAACTATAAATATGATGTTTTTAATAGAAGAACGTAATACTTCCTCTATCGCATATATAAAGAGTAAATAAAGATAAATTATTTATTTAAATAAGTAGATACATATGAATTTTTATTTAAATTCGATTTTATCATTATACTCGCAAGATATGCAAGAATTGACTTATTTCAATGACAAGGTTTTGTATAGATTTAGATGTAAAACACTTTATAAATAGTAAAATAAAACTATTAGCATGATTTTTTTAATGGAACGAATGTGATATTATTTCATTAACATAATAGACAAGGGTCATTACTCATTTTCATGGTTTGTCAAACATTATTGATAATTTCATTATTGAATAAAAAAATACAATTTAATAGCTCTTAGGTTCGATTCGTTTTCTTAGGTATACAGTAAATATGATATATTATAATGTTTTTTCACCATTTGTAATATAACATTTTACTAACTAATTATTTCACCATTTTTTCACCATTAAAACATTATTTTCAAAAATATGTTTTAAAAACAATTCAATCAAGGCGTAAGGCCCAATATGGATATCAAAAAAAAGAAAATAAAAAAGGATTGGGCCTAGCTAAACACCCGATTGTTGTCCTCTCATAAAAGCGCGGGCGCAAGCTGCACGCCTTCAACTCATCCTTTCGTTGTACAGTCAAATCAACGACCTGGAAGCTGAGTCATCTTGACCATGACTAGAAGAAGTAGCTCGCCGAAGAGAATTCAATTTTATGGATTTTTCAAGCCTTATTAATCTTTCAAGCCGAATAGGTAAAAGATCACAAGAATAATCACAGTTTGCTGTAGTTTGTGACCGAACACCGAGAACCCAGAAATTGGTAATCAAAATGGGGTGTTCTTGATTACTTCTCATGTTGTGCGATGATTGTAATTCTGGGTCGCACCCAAGGTGTTTGATGAAATGGCAGAGATAGAAAAGCAAGGAGGCCATAGAATGAGCAAGAGACCTCCTCCTCCCGATCCTGTAGCAGTTCTCAGAGGCCACCGTGCTTCTGTTATGGACATCTGTTTCCATCCTTCAAAAAAGATATTGTTCTCAGGGTGAGCACACTTGCGTCTGTCCAGTTGCTAGCTTAAAATTTGATGCCCCGGATGTTCAGATTGAAGATTTTGTACATAGAACTACGGATACTATCTGGGTTATAGCTTCCTAACGCGTCTGTGCCTTGTTCACAGGGCTGCAGATGGTGAATTGCGCATCTGGGATACCGTACAGCATCGTACAGTGTCATCTGCATTGTAATTCATTTTAAAATTTTTTTTCCTTTCTCTTTTTTTGTTTCATATGATTGTGTCACAATTATGACTGCCAGATCAATGATTTAAGCATGTAAAACCAATGAAGGTGATATATCTTGGTCGTGGACCTGTGCACTTTTACAGGGCGCATGCTGCCGCACACGGGATCATTGGTGTTGCAGCTGGTCCTTCAATTGGAGAAGACAAAGTAATAAGGTGCATCCTTAGTTTGCATGCATTATATTTATTTATGTCAGTATTTTGAAGCGCTGGGATTTGAATCTATCGTGTGTTTTTTGTCTGCTTTTCAAACAACTTGTTGATTTGGTTTCTTCTTGTGTTTATGGATTTTGTGTTCCTTGTCTATTCAGCCAAGGTAGAGATGGCACCGTGAAGTGTTGGGATATTGGAGATGGGGGTTTGTCTAGGTATCGTGTTTCCTCCTGCACAATCTCTTTTGTGATTGCCTTTTCCTTTGATGTAACAAGTATTTTATAATCTTTAGATGTAAATTCAAATCGAGGAAACTTTCCCTCTACTTTCTTTCAGTGTAAACAAGTAGGTTAAATCTAGTTCTTTTTTAATTTTTCGCTTTTTCTTCATCAGGAGTCCATTACTTTCAATTAAAACAAATAGTTATCATTTCTGCAAGCTTTCATTAGTAAAGAATCCCGCTTATGGGCAAAGGCAAATTGAAGGATTAGAGAACTCCCTAGATGCAGTGCATAGGGAAACTGCAGTTCAAGAACGTCAAACACAGAGTTCAGTGAGATTGGAAGGTTTATTCTTTCACTGTCTCTTTGATTCTCTCTCTTTATTGATTTGTCAGAGTCTGTGTATTCATATGATATTTACATAATTACAGCTTCAATCTTAGGATCATATTACTGTGCATTATCTCTCCATGATTCATGCAGTCGAACCATATTGTTTATCTCCAAACAAATCCTTTTTGTCGACTTAGTGATTTGAAAAATCTTTGACACTGTTTTCAGATTCTGATAACCATGAATCAGGGTTTCCTTTGTTCATTTTGTGATACAAGTGAGCATATATACTTACGTTGAGAAATTGACTGGAGCAAATTCTCAACTACTAGGAAATAATGCCTAAGAAATATTATTACTTTGAACAATTTATGTTTTTTATGGTACTCATTGAGTTTGATCAATCTATGTTTTTCCATTTAGACAATGACCAAGTGAAGGGAATGAAATATGTCGCCATCTCCGGAGAGCAATCTTCTGCGGTTAGTTCATGATTTAGCAACAGCTGATTATGCTATTATAGTTTTCTCTCCTACTATCGATGACCTGTGTGATCAATATACAAAGGTTGAGCTATGGGATCTTGCTGCTGCCAAAAAGTTAATTCAGCTCCCTGATTTTACCCCTGGCTCACTTAATCATCCGACAAAGCCTGGAGGTCAGATTTTGAAACATTTGCGAAGTTTTCCATATGGATCCTGTTTGTGTGCAGTTTAGTAGCCCCAAGTATTGTAAAATACTTGGAAACATTTACTTTAAATATTGCATGATTTTCAGTTTTCAGATGCTTTTCTTTTAGTGTGACAAAATCATACTTATCATGATCAGTCCTTAAAGATAACCAGGAAATGAAATGGTGGCATGAACTTCTTCAGTTTAGAAGATCATTGTTCCATTTAGATTTTAGCTTCTGGGGGATAGACCTTGGATTTGTATCTGACAACCTCTATTGTTTCCTGACAATGTAACTCTTAGTTCTCTTTGTTATACTCTCAGCTTGTTTACTATGAATGTTCTGTCTTTTCCAGAGGGACACGATATGTGCAATATTTTTATAAATTGATAACATGAAGTGTTGTGGTATTAGAATGAAGTTAATAAACCTTTTGGAAATATGCCTGATTAGCCATGAGTTTCTTGATTTATTTTGTATTCAAAAAAATTCTGCTTTCCCTTCTCTAATTTATCATCTGTCACCAGGAATGTGTATGGCAGTACAGGCATTTTTATCGTCGGAACATCAGGGCTACCTTAATGTTTTGACCAGGTTTGTTGTTGTCAGATTCGTGAATTTTTTTTTTTTTCACTTCTAGATTGTGAAAATGGCATGCATGAGATGTCATGACAATTGATGACTGCAAGTTCATTTATGCTTTTTGATTTTACTGATGGATGTGCTTCATTTTTCTTTGGAAAATTAATTTCAAGCATGAATTATTATATTCAGTTGTAGAAATATTGGATAAGCATATTCTAAGCTTTTTCGGTTTCAATGATATAGTTACGAGGATGGATCCATGGCCTGGTGGGATGTGAGGAATCCAGGAGCTCCTTTGACAACTGTTAAGTTTCATTCAGAACCAGGTGTGTCCTCTGGCTATGTATGCGTAATTCTTGGGTTGAGCGTCTCCTTGTTTTGTTCTTTTGAGAAAATAGTGCCAACTTGGTTCTTGTTCTCTTTGCAGGTCTGAGCCTCTGTGTTGACTGGTCATGTGCTGGTGGTATCTCTGGAGGTGCTGATGAAAAAATTGTGATTTTCACTTTGGATTATGCATTGGTAATTTAACTCTGTTATTGCCTTTAAATTTAAGGGAACATATAATACTCTTTCGTGTTGCCCACAAGTGTATCAATGATGGTCTGCTTTCACGGTTTGTTCTTGAAGAGGTTTTGATGCCTAATGCTTTAATCTAGCATCTTGGGTTAGAAAATATCAAGGGAGACCTTTCTTTTTCCTCTGTCAGGAAGCCATGTGTGATTTGCTCATTTGCGACTTGCTTTTGGTACAGGGTTCTTGTCTAGCGAAGAAAGAAATTACTTTGGAGCGACCTGGGATTGCAGGAGCCTCAATTCGACCAGATGGCAAAATTGCTGCAGTTGCCGGCTGGGATCACCGGTTAGTTCATCTTTCAACTGCCTGAAACGTTCATCTTTAGTTCTTCATTGGAGGAGTTGTTGGTTTAGGTTATCATGCATAAGTAAGATTGCCTCTTTTAGAATTTGAGGTAGTTTACTTACATAAATGATGTCCTTTTAATTATGTGGTGACAGAGTGAGAGTTTACAATTATCGCAAAGGAAATCCGTTGGCGATATTGAAATATCATCATGCCATGGTATGCCACCTCCATTGATTCCTGGATCTTGATTTGAGTTTGTTGCTGGGTTAAATTAGAGTTTTGCAATATTTGCTTCTGTGTATATGAATATGATCTTTGCGCTTATGTTCACCTGGTTACTGTGCAGTGCAATGCTGTTTCCTTCTCATTAGATAGCAAACTATTAGCCTCTTCATCGGAAGACACAACAGTGGCATTGTGGGAACTATACACCCCTCGAACTATTGATTGAACTAACTCGGTGGCGCAATCGGAAAATATCTTTCGAGGGGATTAGACACTAGCTAGTCTAATCATACTCCGTATTAAAGGAAAATTGGGGGGTTGCCCATGCTGAATACGCCCCTGAACCAACCTATTGTCAACTGATACCTTTGTTATGTGTTATTGAAATTTGTAGAATGAAACTTACTCGAAAACAAAAAATTATCCGATGATTTTTTATTTTTATTTTTAATATCCAATGATACTTATATGTATAGAAAACAGATGGAGTGGATTTTTGAAAGGACAAACGATACTTTTGTATGTACGGTGTTATATTATTTGTCATTTTTACATGTTATTATTTGTTCTTTATGGGCAACGCCTCAATCAAATGATAATACGTGTTATTTTTACCAAAATGAAAAAATGTTAAGAGTTAATTATGAATATTCAAATTAGCATCTACTAATAGGGTAATGATCACAAATAAGAGTGACTAAAAATGCGATTTTCTCCGTTATTCGGGCGCTGCCAAACCGTCACTGGGAGTCTTTATTTAGGGACGTTTATTACTGTTATATACAAAGTAAAGAAAACTATTAAATTCAGTAAATAATACTAATCCAAACTAAAATGCTTAATTATTAATAGTAATAAAATATTGAGAATGGAATTTGGGGAACAAATTTGTCAACGATTGAGCCAGCAATTATATACAGTAATTTATAAAATATGGCCACAAACACATTAATATCCAAATAATTCCGACAAACTTAAGTAGCTAGGTTCATCTAAATAGTAAATACATGCGAACCATTAAATTAATGCACGTTGACTGACACCCATCATTCCCATGAAGAATTAAGAAACTACTGTAATTAACAAAGATGCTTTGTCTCAATTCGTAGAATTTTACGATTTGTTTATAATTAATAATTTTAATTGTACATTCAAATTAATCTCATATATGTGAGATCTCGATCTTACAAACTAACGTAATTAGTTGTAGCTAGCCGTGTGCATGAACATGCAAAGAGTTGGTAAGGAATATTTGCCAACGAAGCCATATATGGCATGCATCTCTCCAAAGCTACACTTTAGTTTTATTCTTTCTTCGCATTGACAAAGTCCCAACAGGAACGAGCATTAGTTGTGATGAGTAGAAGCTCATTCGTTCGGAGGCTGGGAGTTCGATATATTCATACATATGTCAAATGATTATAATTCTCATAATTGAGCATCGTTTCTTTTCTTTCTAATTGATTCCGAAACTTTTGCAACCTTTACACCGAAACAAATTAAATTATACTCTCGACCGCTAAGTTAAAGATTAAAGTTTGTGCTTTAATTATCAAGGTTTATGCTGAGATGAAGCTTTAATTTGACCATCTTTATATTTTACATATTCTCTAGCCTTTACATATTCCAATTTGTATTTAAACCAGAGAGGCTAGGGTTGACTTTACAACTTTGTTCATCAAGCTTTATATATAGCAATATTTTTATTTGAAGCTACCAAATCTTTTTCCACCAACCAAATCAAATTCATTCATTCATTCATTTCCTCTTGGCTAGCTAATTTTTTAAAAAGAACTTCAAAAGGATAAATAAATATGTATTAATTAATAAAATGACACACCACCATTAAAATGTAAAGGCAGGAGTAATTAAATATTACAATGAACTCAACTGGAATCTATCAATTAAATTTAAAACTTTTATATATATATATATATATATATATCCATGAGATTCAAGGGTACGTGGATGTGTATAAACTAATTAATAAAAAATAGTTTTGTTCCGAAACCATTGAACCTGTATCAAACGATTTTGAATGCATTACTAATATCATTATCCACGGTTAAATGGTTTTGCAACGAAACTGTTTCCCCAAGTCTGGTGGTTTTGGTCGGTAGTTATAGCTGATGCTGCGGAATTTGGTTAGAGACAAGCCAATGCATGCGACGACTTTAACCCAGTCAACTCAGTCGATTTTAATTAATTGTGTTTTCGATATATAATTAATTTGTTTGTAAATGAAAAATAAAAATTAGAACACAAATTTTTTTTAAATTTTATTTTTATATAAATTAGAACACAATTCAATTTTGTTGAAACTTAGACGACTACACAATTCGTACAATTTTGAGTTTATTCGAAATACAAAATGGATAAAATCTTCCATTTTATTTCCATCATTAATTAAAATATAACTTTTCGTTTGAACATAATGAGTATTATACAAGGGACTGATTATAAATTAAAATTGTTAATTTTTTTTGTGCATGAATGAACCCAAAAGAGAAAGTCTCAATTAAATTATAAATGCAGACATGAAAATCATTGGACAGAGAGGATTTAATTGAAATTATTTCCAGTTTTTAATTTTCAAAATTAATCTCAGTACATACAATGTATCGCTCAGATTCCACGACCGAGGATTCAAAATCGTGTTTTTTTATTTAATAATAATTTGTTGTCATTTTTCATACATTTATTTATTTATTTTTCAATATTGAAAACCCTCGAAAGCTGAAAGAATAATCATAGTTTGTGAGCATCGTAGGATCGTACGATACTACGATTCCAAAACACCAAATCGATCTACTTCCGATTCTATCTGATACGATAAAAATTTACTAAAATAACTCAAATAAGAGTAGTTTCTATAATTTATTAGTAATTTTACATCTGCACATTTCGTGTAAGATCTTACAATCCGATCCGATCGTGATTTTGCAAACTATGAGAATAATGCATTAAGAAATTTACACACAGCATAAATCTTACAGCGGTGAATAATCTTTACTGTAGATGTCTAACTTAGGCTATGATCCAGTCATGGCAAATCTAAAACCTGATAATATCACATATATAGCAGTTTGACAACCATATAAAATAAAGAAAGTGAATAAAGCTTATGCGATACATCATAAGTTAAACTCGGTACGTGGTACTTTAATAGTTAATTAACTCATAATTTTATAGTACATCGATCAAAAACTAAATTCAATAATAGTATGTGATAGGTGATACATCAAAGATCAAAATCAATACACGTATTTTCATAACATTCACACTATATTTTTTATGTTGAACTCAATACGCGAACCATCGTTACGACTAAATACAAGTTGAACATTTATGTACAATTAATGCTCATCCAACGTCTTTTCTGCCACTTAAATTGAAGGAGAGGAGTAAATGTGATTCTCCAAAGAATTTTTTCAACAATTCTGGGAAGAATCCATACTTCAAAAACATAGTCATATCTCATGAAAACCCCCCCCAAAAAGAACAAAGGAAAAACGATCATAAATTCTAACAAAATTTTGGTCGTTTTCAGTGTCGAAAGATAAATAAAAGTTTAAAGAAGCAGTCCGTCGCCGCCGTGTGACAATTTTAATTTTGAATTCCCCAATTAACATTTCTGGATCAGCCATTGGATGGTGGAGTTTTAGCATTCTTTTGGAGGCTGGCACGATTTATATATATATATATATTAATAATATAAAATAGAAAGACTTTACTTTTAATTAATTAATTCCCACCCAACTAAAGGTTGGCTGGCATTTAATCACCACTATTTTTGGTTAGTTTACATTAATTTCCTTGCTCGTCAAGTTGTTTCTTTACTTGATTTTCATTAATTGGTGAGTAGCAGAATATTTTTACAACCTATGTTATATGATTGAAATAAAGTATATTTTATTCATTTAATTGAAAAATAAAGCAACGAGGGATTCTTTTTCTTCCTATTTATAGGAATCGAAATCCATCATCCTTGCAGCACAAGCTTCAAGCCAAAAAAAAGTAGTGTCCAAAAAAGCCATAATCCACCTCATGACTCGATCATTGATTCTTTCCTTTCCCCTGTGGCAGCTGCTTATCGCGCTCCTCCACACCGGTGGCAGGAGCACGGTGGCAGCCGCTGCAGGCGGAGGCAGATGGGACATTCTCCAGCAAAGTGTGGGCATAGTGGCCATGCATATGCAACTCCTCTACACTGACAAAGTGCTCATCTTTGACCGGACAGATTTCGGTGACTCCAATATCTCCCTGCCAGCTGGCAGGTGCCGGAACGACCCTCAAGAGCAAGCCTTGAAAGTTGATTGCACCGCGCATTCCGTTGAGTACGATGTCGTCAAAAACACTGTCCGGCCCCTCACGATCCAAACCGATGTCTGGTGCTCCTCCGGTTCGGTCATGGCCGACGGTACCCTGTACCAGACCGGAGGTTACAATGACGGCGAACGCGTCGTCAGAGTTTTCAAGCCGTGCAATTCCGGCGGGAAGTGTGACTGGATAGAATTGCCCAGCGCGCTCACCGGACAGAGATGGTATGCTTCCAACCACGCTTTACCCGGCGGGAGGCAGATCATCGTCGGCGGCCGCACCCAATTTAATTACGAATTTTTTCCCAAGACTGCCGCCACTAACAAACTCTTCGACCTCCCGTTTCTCAGCCAGACGAATGATCAAGGCGCTGAGAACAATTTATACCCATTGGTATTCCAAAACGTGGACGGTAACTTATTCATTTTTGCCAACGACCGAGCGATTTTACTGAATTACAATACCGGAGCCGTTGTTAAAACTTACCCTCCACTCCCTGACGGTAACCCTAGGTCATATCCCAGCACGGGCTCCGGGGTGCTTTTGCCATTGAAGAATAATCTCCAGGCGGAGGTCTTGGTCTGCGGCGGTGTACCGAAAAACGGGTTCTTCAGCGCCGCGAATGGAGTTTTTGTGGGTGCATTAAACACATGCGGACGGATATCCATAACCGACCCGAATCCGCAATGGGTCATGGAGACCATGCCTTTGGCTAGGCTCATGGGGGACATGCTATTGTTACCAGACGGCAACGTTTTGATACTAAATGGGGCCGCCAGTGGAGCCGCCGGATGGGAATTCGGTCGGGACCCGGTTCTCACCCCGGTTCTTTACAAACCCGACGCGGCACCCGGGGCCCGGTTTGAGGTACAAGCAGCAGCAAGTAGACCGAGAATGTACCACTCCTCCGCCGTTCTGCTCCGAGATGGTCGGGTTTTGGCCGGCGGTGGTAACCCGCATGCTGGGTACGTTTTCACTGACGTACTTTACCCGACAGAATTGAGCTTGGAAGCCTTTTCCCCGGCTTACTTAGATCCCAGCTTTGACTCGGTTCGCCCTCAAATCATTTCACCCTCTTCGAAGTCTCGGGTTGGGTACGGGAAACGGATCAATATTCGATTCATTGTTACTGGTGCGGTAAATGCCAATTTGGTGAAAGTGACACTTGTTTCACCGACTTTTACTACACATTCAGTGTCCATGAACCAAAGGCTACTGGTGCTAGCGACGGTAAAAAATGTGACTCCTGTCGGTAAAGGTAAATCGGTGTATGAAATTACTGTAAGCGCACCCGGTAGTGACAGCCTGACACCTCCCGGATACTACCATCTTCATGTGGTGCACCAGGATATCCCCAGCGATGGCCTTTGGATCCGGTTGCAGTGAAAAAAGGAGGATTTTTACTAGGGTTTTATCTTTTGAACAGCGAAGGGTGAAATTATATACCATATTTTTCTGAATATTTTTAATTGTTTCTATATATTAGAGAAGCAAATTGTGATTGTATGTAATTCTTTCTTTGTAATGACAATAATTGTATTGTAAAATTTTATTTCATGAATTAATTAATTAATGAATACTACATCAGTGTCATTTTTTTTTCTTTTTCTTTTTTTTTACTCTTGCATTGTCATCGCTCAAACTCGTAATCTCAATTTTACAAGACTCTCCTAGTAACTATCACCCCAAACTCCCTCCGTGTCACTATTTGTATGATTTGTGATAAAATATATACTTATATTATTTGCAACGACATTTGTAGCGTTCACAATCAACGAATTTAGTGATACAATTGCTTATGAGTAACAAAGTATAACTTAAAATATGTCACTTTATATGAATAAAAGGAGTATAACGATATTATTTGACACGGAAGTTGGTGTGCATGGATAAAAATGGACAAATTAGGGTTTCATCTCGTTTGGAAATTCAGCAAGCATAAATCATTAGGAGCTAAGCTAGCTAGGTAAGTGCATGGGATAAAATCTTGTTCTTAAAAGTTCATTTGTGGCACAATCAAAATTCAAATGTTCCCATTCCTGGGAAATGTGATTGATTACTTTGATGGGTACGTAGAAGTGATAGAAACAATGATTGGCGATTTTGGTCGGTAGTTACAAGTATAACGACCCTGTTGCTGCGGAATTTGGTTAGAGCCAAGCCAATGCATGCGATCACTTGAACCAAAATCCCAGTCAACTCAGTCGCCAATCATTCATTTATTCAATTTTTTTATTAATTCATGTAATTACTACGAGATTGATAATTGTATCTTTTGTTTCGAGTTTAATATTGAGGTTCATTTATATACAAAGTTTTACTCTATTATTTTCGTTTTCCATTTTCAAATCCTTGGTGTCCCAATCATTATCCCAGCTGGGATCCAATTTTCATTTTACAATAATTTACCATCGATCATTTTTATTTAATACATGATCTTTTACATTTTTTTAAAATTACACATCAATTTACACCTCTTTTAAAGCGCCCAAAAAAAAAAGAAAAAGAATTACATGTAAACAAATTAATTTTGGAAGTTAATTTCACAATATATATCTCTATCATTTCCTTTCCGCCAGCCATCAAATTTGCAGAAATTTTGATAAGAAAGAGATGAAGAAATAACTAAAGATTAATGCAATCCATGTGAGTGGGGCTATGATCAACTCATTGCAAGTTTGCAACCTTAAATATTACTGCCAAATGTGAAACCTGACAATACCATACTGTTTTTGCAGCTTGACTTATTCAGACTCGAGAGACGAAATCGATACTATTTCGCTGCATTATTTTGTAAGTTTTTCTCATATGTTCGGTTCGATATGCGATACTTTACTTGTTAAACTCATGATAATAACCTTTGATACATCAAATACTAAAATTGATAATGATACTACTTCAGAGATCGAAATCAATATGTGTAATTTTATAACATGCACTCACGCAATATTTTTTTATACCAAACTCAATACATGTGTGGTATAATATTTTTTACCCTCATTAAATGATGACTCCCTGTCCACGTCACCTCCGCCATGTCATAAAGGAATAACACGGGGGTAAATAGTGATTGGTTAAGCCTATTATTTACATCCAGTCGAACATTTATGTATAATTAATGCTCATCCAACGCCTGTTCTGCCACTTAAATTGCAGCAGAGAGGAGTAAATGTGATTCGATCTCGAACGAATTTCTTCAACAATTTTGGGAAGAATCCATACTTGAAAACATAGTCATATCTCATGAAACCCCCCAAAAACAACAATTAAAGGAAAAACGATTATAAATTCTAACAAAAGAAGTTCCTCACTCTTGTAGTCTATTTGGTCGTTTTCACCGACAAAAGATAATTTAAACGAAACACGTCCGTCGCCGCCGTGTGACGAATTAATTCCCCGATTGCTATTTCTGGATCTGCCATTTGGTAGTGGAGTTTTAGCATTCTTTTGGAAGCTTGCACGTTTTATAGAATGAATTTAATTTACGTAATTTCTCACCCAACTAATTAAAGGTTGGCTGGCACTTAATTAATCACCACTAATTTTGGTTAATTTACGTTAATTCTTATTAATCTTTCCTTTCTCGTAAAGTTGTTCCTTTACTTAAGTTTCATTCATTGGTGAGCCACAACTCACAAATTTCGCTTTTGATATACTCCACAAATTTATTAGAAATAATATTCATTTACATGTTCATAGGTTACCCTTTGGAAAACTCATTAATTAATTCTAATATGTCAAGTTATAAGCCTATACGTGCTGACCGCGAAGGTGCAAGAGAAAAACACGATTAGTAAAACTTATGCATAGGGTCTGTTTGATAACACAACTTAATGGTTAAAATTATTGAATTAAACAATAATAACTTTTAGTGTGTTTGATAACGGAAATTCAAACCTCTTAATCGTTTAAGCATTGCTTATTTCCTTTACAAAAAATTAAGCGGAAAAAGTCAGCTTATTGCTTATATCTTAATGGTCCGCGTAATAATTCTTTAAATAACTCATATTTGATTTCTGAAACTACCATTTTTATTTTATTTATATTGATTTAACTATAAATATTTAGTTTTGAATAAACTTTTTTTCCTTCATTAGCATACCATGTATTTTAAACTTTTTCCTTTCAACTAAAATTTGATTTAATTTGGTATTAGTAATTTCTTTTTAATATGTTATATCATTTACATGTTTTTATAAATATCATTCGTACGATATATTTTATATTACTTATGTAGTTTTATTAATTATATACAAGTTTTTTTTTTGTAAAATATTTAATTTTTTTAGACTGCAATGGCGAATTTATTTTTTATTTTCAGGACTTTTAATAAATTGTGATAATTTTAATTTTTTGTATTTTAATCATTCAATTTAAAGTGTTTCATCTTATTTTGTTTTCTTATGTTTTCATTAATCATAATTTATGTTTTATTATAAAATTTGATATTTCGCATATATAAATACAAAATATTCAACGTAAGGGTAAAATAGTATATTTTCAAGATTTCAGCATTAAGAACAACATATTTATCAAACAAAATCGAGTGATTAAGCATTCTGATTCAAAGGTTCGAAAAATATATTTCAGCATTAAGATGTTAAGTGCTTAATCAATTCAGCATTACGCATTCAGATATAAGTATTAATTTTTATCAAACGGACCCATAGTGGCAGCCTCTATGTGAAATTAGGTTTTATTAATTTGTGATTTTTCTTTCCGATTCAATAACGTGATTAATTCAAATTTCTTGTAACCAATTGAGTTATTTCATTTAAAGGAAAGTTACGAAATTATACTAACTGGCATCAATCAAAATATCGTTTTCTGTCATTAATGAAATCAGTTAGCGTATTAAAATACTAAATTTAACAAATTAACGTTAATCAAATCAAGCATTCATGTACAATTCTCATCCAAGTAAAGCTTCAAGTCAGTTCATAATATGTTTATGATCGAGAGAAGCCCATGAAATTGAATTAATTCTCTTCCACGCCTTTATTTTAATCGCTTGTGGTACATTCCAGCTATTATTCATTATTAATTCATTTCTCCAACAACATCTAAACATGCACTGAATTTTCTTAATTTGTCAAACAATTGATTAATAATGATCATAAAAGTAAAGCCTTAACCACATGAATAATTAACTAAAAAAACCCCTATACTCTTGTCCGCCTAAAATAGAGTTCTGATATACAGAATGAAAATTCATAGTGAATTATCACCGCGAGCCATATATAAAAATGTTATTAGATATTTAAAATTATAACCGTCAAATGTCTCACATCTTACAATCAAATAAAATTACATCAATCTCTGGATTTTTTCGATAAATATTTCCAATCTCCTAATTTCTCCTTTGGTGATATGCATTGAACAAAATATTTTTACAATCTATTTGATGTGATTGAAATAAAGTTTTTTTTTTCATTTAATTGAAAATTAAAGCAACGAGGAAATTTTTTCATTTTCCTATATATATATATCCAAGTCCATCACCGTTACACTTACAGCACACGCTTCAAGCCGGAAAAAAGAGAAGGAAAAAACATAACTCCCGTGTCCTACAGCCAAAAGTAGTGTCCGAAAAAGCCATAATCCACCTCATGACTAGATCATTGGTTCCTTCCTTTATCATGTGGCAGCTCCTTATCGCGCTTCCAATACTCCTGCACACCGGCGGGCGGAGCACGGTTGCAGCCGCAGGCGGTGGCAAATGGGACATTCTCCAGCCAAGTGTGGGCATAGTAGCCATGCACATGCAACTCCTCCACACTGACAAAGTGGTCATCTTTGACCGGACGGATTTTGGTCCATCCAATGTCTCCCTGCCAGCTGGAAGGTGCCGCAACGACCCTCAAGAACAAGCCTTGAAAATTGATTGCACCGCGCATTCCGTTGAGTACGATGTCTTAAGAAACACCTACCGGCCCCTCACGGTCCAAACCGATATCTGGTGCTCCTCCGGTTCGGTTATGCCCGACGGGACTCTGTACCAGACCGGAGGTTTCAATGACGGTGAACTCGTCGTCAGAGTTTTCAAGCCGTGCAAGTCCGGCGGCTCTTGTGATTGGAAAGAATTGCCCAAAGCGCTTTCCGGCCAGAGATGGTACGCTACCAACCACGCTTTACCCGGCGGGAGGCAGATAATCATAGGCGGCCGCAACCAATTCACTTACGAATTCTTCCCCAAGACCGACGCCACTAACAAACTCTTCGACTTCCCGTTTCTCAGGCGGACGAATGATCGTGGGGCCGAGAACAATTTATACCCATTGGTATTCCAAAACTTGGACGGTAACTTATTCATTTTCGCCAACAACAGAGCAATTTTACTGAATTACAATACCGGAGCCGTGGTTAAAAATTACCCTCCACTCCCTGACGGTAACCCGAGGTCGTATCCCAGCACGGGCTCCGGCGTGCTTTTACCATTGAAGAATAATCTCCGGGCGGAAGTCTTGGTCTGCGGCGGCGCACCGAAAGGTGCGTTCTTCAAGGCCGTGAAGGGAGTTTTCGTGGGTGCATTAAACACATGCGGTCGGATATCCATAACCGACCCGAATCCTCAGTGGGTCATGGAGACCATGCCTTTGCCTAGGCTCATGGGGGACATGCTGTTGTTGCCAGACGGCAACGTTTTGATACTTAACGGGGCTGCCAATGGAGCCGCCGGATGGGAATACGGTCGGAACCCGATTCTAACTCCGGTCCTTTACAAACCCGACGCAACACCCAGGGCCAGGTTTGAGGTCCAAGCTCCAGCGAATAAACCGAGAATGTACCACTCCTCCGCCGTTCTTCTCCGAGATGGTCGGGTTTTGACCGGCGGTGGTAACCCGCATGCTGGGTACGCCTTTAGTAACGTACTTTACCCGACAGAATTGAGCTTGGAAGCCTTTTCTCCGTCCTACTTGGATCCGGGCTTTAACACGGTTCGCCCGAAGATAATTGCACCCGCTTCGAAGTCTCGGGTCGGGTACGGGGAACAGTTCAATGTTCAGTTCATTGTTACCGGCGGGCTAAAGGCCAATTTGGTAAAAGTGACACTGGTTTCACCAACTTTTACCACACATTCAGTGTCCATGAACCAGAGGCTATTGGTGCTTGCGGCGGGAAAAGTTGTGAAGTCAGCCGGTAAATCAGTGTATCAAATTACTGTGAGTGCACCCGGCAGTAACCGCCTGGCACCTGCCGGGTACTACCATCTTCATGTGGTGCACCAGGATATCCCCAGCGATGGCCTTTGGATTCAGTTGCAGTAAAAGGAAAAAGAAGGGTGAAAAAAGAAGGATTTTTTACTCTCAAGTTGCATATAGGGTTTTTATTTTTTAAACAGCAAAGGGTGAAATTATTTATATACCATGTTTGTAAACACCAAGTGTAACATATTATTTAAATATTTGTAATTGTGTTTATATATTTGAGAAGCAAATTGTAATTGCAAATCTTTATTTGTAATAACAATAAATTGTGTTGTAAAATTTTATTTCATGAATGAATTTCATACTACATCTAGTGTCACTTTTTATAAAATGCATTTACATTTTTTGCTTAGAGTATTGTTTTTCGTAATAGAAACAGGATTCTTTTAATGAGACAGAGATTATTAATCATCAGGTTTGTGTCTCTTGTAACCTTGTTGGCTAAAGTGTTTAACTTGAAGTTTATTTATTTACTCCGTTTATTTAGAAAAGCATAAAATTATGCATTGTAACTCATGAACAGTTGTATTACTGGAGTTTTTGATGGAACGAATATTGTTATTATTAGTGACTACTTTAATTTGTTTCTATCTATATTCGGGCCAACTTATGTACGTGGTCTCTTTCAAGAAATCATATTTTGTTTTTGTAAATAATCACATGCATCATGGATGCATAGAAATGGACAAATTAGGGTTTTGTTTTTCTTCGATTGGAAAGTCAGCTATAATAAATCATTAATTAGGAGGTCAATGGGATTAATTGTTCTTAATAATTACTAATTTGTGGCACAACCAAATTCATAGAGCTATTATGAGCCAGTTGATCAAGTGTTTTTTTAACTAATACTTCCTATATCCCTCAAAGAAACCACCAAAAGAAGAGAAAACCTTTAAACTTTTTTTGGTCTAAAAAAAGTTCATTTTCAATTTTTCTTCACTCCCACTGTTCCATTAGAAGCATCCAGTTTCTAATACTATTTTCAGTATTACAAAGTGAACTTTTTTAATAGAACGGATGGAGTATAAGAGTGCAATTTCAAAATATCATTTTTTATTTCATTATAAGAGTCGAAATTTAATTTCTTTATTTCACATGCCCTGAATAATTGATGATTGTTTAGCGTTCACATTTAACGTACTTTTGAAAAGTAGAGATATTAGTGGGAAAAAATTGTTAAAATTTACTTATTTTAAATGTCGTATCTTGCGATTCATAAAAAGTTGTACATTCTTCAAAATATAATTTTCTAATGAAACGAATCGAAAGTAATGAATATATAGACACAATGGTCTCAATCAAGAATTTCTGAAGCATGTTACAAAAATTAAACTGAATTAAATCGCTTGATGATCTAGGGCAAGCTAGCTTCAATATTAGTTGCAAGTCTTTTTCTTTGATTAACCATCCACTTGTTGAAGTCATTTTCCATTCCAATGGCAATATATACTTTGGTGTCCCCAACAAATCGACAATATTTCCAATGTAATCATGCATGTTTAAGACCCTTCTCAATTCCAGGCTATCACAGCTAACACATTTAGGACCACACTTTTTTGCATTCATTCCCCAAACAGTTTTTATATATATATATATATATATATATATATATATATATATATACACACATATATATATACTCCCTCCGTTTCATTAGAAGAGTATATTTTCAAATTTTTTACTCTTCATGTGTGGTTGTCAATTATCCCATACTTAATAAGTAAGGATATAAATGGAATAAAGAGTGTAAAATTAGTTATTTTAGGTGTTGTACCTTGACAATCACAATAAGTTGTACAATGATCAAAGTGGACCCCTATAATAAAACAGAGAGAATATAAGGGCCTGTTTGTTTTGATTATCAAAACATGGTTTTGAGAAAAGTTTTAATTTTATAATAATTTTTTATCATTTTCAATACACCTTTTTACATTTTTCAATACACCTTTTTACATTCTCAATACAATTTTAATATTAAAAAATCAAAATAAATCTCAAAACCATGTTTTGGAAATCATACCACACAGGCCTAAATTGCTTTGATAAGTCGCAATTACTTGATTAGAGTGTTCATCGTCCGACGTCGTACGCACATGCAAAATTTTAAAGCTACGTACCCGAATTCATTCATTCATTCCATCCATTTCTCTATCTTTTGTCGGTGGAGCTATCTAATTATCGATTTTCCTTGCTCTCTAAACCCTTTATTTAGAAAAAAAAAAATTTAATAATGAGTTCAAAATTTGTTTTGAACGCAAACAAGACGTAAATGATTTTGAGTTTGAGTTTGAATTTGACTTGATTTCTTATCGAAATCAAGTTTGAAACCATTTAATAATGACTCGTCGAGACAATCAAACCTATACATCAAAATGATTAATGGATTGGCACATGATTGTCGATTTCAAATAAAGAAACTCAACAGTACCGTCACGTTTGCCATTGTTAATGGAAAATGAGCTCCAGGCGAACATATTGCTAGCCAATGAAGCACTGTTGCTATTGGAGCTTAAATAATAATTCATGTTTGAATCATCAACGATTATATTATCATTAAGACACTGTTGAATATGGGCCGTAGATTTGGTATAAGGCGGACTGTCAGGAACTTGGGTATAACTCATCCTCAAAAGCTAGCTCATGAGGGGAGGGTGCCCAAATTCCTTTTATATCATACAATAGAGTATCATACCTCCAATGTGTGATACATAGAGTCACGACACGGACTCAATATGGCTCAACCAAAGTCTAAGGCCCAATTCGGAGTTAAACTTCGGAGTTAGCTCCCAACTGCAATAAAATTGAGGAAATGTGTTTGAACGATATTGTGTTCAATACGGATGCAACATACACAAACTGCGCATAGGTAAGAAAACTGAACCTTCAACTTCTTAATAACACGTCGTGTATCACAACCGTTTAAATTCTATCTCTCATTTTTATTATCATCTCAATTGAAACGAGACATATCATACGTTTTATTATCCTTAATTGTACGTCCGGTGGTAATGGATACATACTTCTTCTTTTTTTTTTCCCAAAAATTACCCATGTCAAACAAATTTTTTTTTTTTTTTTATGTTACCTTATTAAAGGGAGTATAATTATATATGATTCGAAATAAAATAAGAGGAAGTAAGACTAAAATTTCATAAAATAATTTTATTTTGTATTTAAATGTTGATTTTTAGTAAGGACGAAATGCGTAAAAGATAATTGGTTGGGGGCGGTTGGCCATACCACATCAAGGATTCCAAAACTTCACGGGTATGTCTGGCTGGCCTTTTTTCGTAACTCGCCGCCATAATAAAGACCAATGAATTGACTAATTTTCCTTTTATTTGTTTTATTTTATTATAAAAATGAAAAACAATGATATATTCAGCAACAAATCATAACAACTTTTTGATAACAATTCATGTGATATGTATTCATTGACCAATTATGTGATATTAATAAAAATGTAACCAATGAATATTTGCTTACTATAAAAAAGTTACTATGATTTGTTGCTGATTCTATCATTAATTAAAAATGAATCAATAACCATTTATAAAAATATTCTACTTCGTTCAAGAAAATACTTTTCGTTTCCTCTTGCTATATGTGAGAATGCCCTTGGTAAATTACAAACACAATAAAAAAAAAATTTATGTAATTTGAAATAATTGTGACATTTTTTCTCTAATCGATTTTACTCATAACATTTTAGGATATTCTTCATGTTCCAAATTTTATTATAAGAAACGATACATCAAGGAAAATATACGTTGAATAGCTCAAATTATAATATTTAATTATTTACTTGATATGAAATTACATTTTGAACTGTAAAATCATTACGATTCTTTTTTTATTTATTTATTAGATTGTGGAATAACTAGTGAGTCACGAGTCATGACTCACGACACTCACCTGCTGAATGGGCCTTCGCCTTCATCAGCAACTGTGGGTTTGGTTTCTGTAATGGAAATTGCCCAGAATTTACAGAAATAAAAATTCAGAAAAAAAATGAAGATGAGAAAGAATATAAGATGAGAAAACAGAGAGAATTTAGAGATGAGATGGAGGAGAATTGAAGATGAGAAGAACAAGAAACAAGACACAATTAACAACATGCTTCCCACGGTCTTACGAGAATACTACTAATACTCTACTTCGTAATGGAACGACACCATTCAATAAAAGAATTTTTTAAAATAACTAATTTCCCCCAATAACATGACAGTTTCAACTTCTATTCCCATTAATGGGCCTAAATCCTCAGCCCATTTTCCTTCGCAGGCCTTAAATTGATCTCGTGTACCAAGTGTGAAATCATTGTCAGGAACTGAAGTATAAGAACCAAGAAAGAATTATAATGAGGGAGAAAACAGATTAGGAAGATAGAAGAAAAGAAATGGGAGAAGAAGCAGAAGGAAGGAAGAGAAGAACGATGGAGGAAGAAACCCAGAAAATATCATAAAACTCCGATTCTCAACTCTATTACACGATATATATACTTCTACTAATTACCTCTAATACATAATATACTTATTAATTAATAGTAATACTAAACGATGTCGTTTTACTACTAATCCTGACAATCCTCACCCTTAAAGAAAAGCTTGTCCTCAAGCTTTTGATAGAAAATAATAATAATGAAATTAGGATTCCTCCGTGACTCCTTTAAATCTCACCACAAACTCATCCAAAATGTTCTGAAGCTTTTTGTCTCACAGTCAGATTCAACACCTTAATGTTCCAGTAAACATGTGCAGCACCCCATGGACTCAAGTGCTTCCAGCTTACAATGTATCAAGCAATTCTCCCAAATTTTTCAAAAAGCTATTGTGCCTCCCTTAAATGTGGTTACCAGTTCATCCCAAGCTACTGTTGCATTCCTCCATCTTTTCTGCTGAACATCACATTTCTCATAGCCTTTGAGTAGTCCAAAACACCCCAACCCTTCAATTACAAAACCAGAAAAATTCTTCACAGCATGGGACAATTTTAAGTCATCAAATTCTTGTAATTGCAAGAATTCATCCCTTCCAATACCTCTTTTATGGACCTGCTGGAATATACTCTCACTGCCTTCAGTAACAAACTGCAACCCATGTTTATTTTGAGGTTCAACACTTTCCCTCTTTCCACCAATACCCTCCAATTTATATGCACCAATTTCATCAACAATACTGAAGCTTATAGTTCCCATTTCATGTTCCAAACTTTTCAAGACTTGGAGTTGATTAGGAGGAGGTATCTTCATCATTAACCAAACTAAACCCATAAGCATAAAATTTGGAAAATCAATCCTTTGATAGTTCAGCTTGATCAACATCAATCTAACTGTCATATTTTCAGTTCCACCTCTAAATGTTGACACTAGTTTATCCCAGGCTTTTGGAAGATTCTTGGGCTGACTGCAAAATTTCAAGTTTCCCTTCAATTCTTTGTATATATCAGCAAGTACGTTCAACTCCACATCACCATCAACCACAAAGTTTGCAGTAATTGCCATAGGACTCATAGCATTGCTAGTGCAGAAGGTGTGTTCCTGAAATCTTTTGTCAAAGCAGGGCTGATGCAAGAGTTTAGTTTTCAGAATAACAGCATCCACACATGAACTATCAGAATATTTGAATCCTTCGAGGTCCCTTCCAACTCTTTGAAATGTATCAGCACCATTCGAATTAATTGCTCTTGATCCTTTCATCCCAAGAAGTTTCTTAATTCTTGCATTAAAATCTGTCTCACTCAACCTCAGATTTTGAACTCTAAGATGCAAAACTAAAAACTGCACCACAAAACCACCATATTTGTCTGATGACAGAAGAAACCATAATTTCTTGAAAACTTTTAAAGGTAACTCTTCAAATAAGGTATCAAGGGTCACTTCCATGACATCTGCTAATAAAGGCATGAATGCAGTATCAACACTTGAACCTAGAAGATTATGTGCTGCAACTAACAACTTTAGTGATGAGTAACAAAATATAACTGCATGTAGCTCTCCAACTGCTAAAACATATACAGCTTGCAGCTTGGAACTAATTGTCTTGCATCCTTGAACTCCAACTCTCAGGACCCTTGGCTCACCATAATTCACACCTTTACTGGGGACTTTATAGAAAGTATCAGTCCCCCTTCTCTGCAACTTGATTACCTGGCTTATAGAATCCTCAAATCCCACTACAAGTACCCGATAAACTTGCTTTGCAGACGCACAAATACCCTCCAAATAATTCTTGCAAAATTCTCCAGTCTTCTCAATTAAAGAACTACGTAATCTCTTGGACTTACTAACCAATTCTTTCCCCTGATCATTGGTCATTTCTAATCTTTTCCAGAGAATCTCTCCATCTACTGCTTTTAATTCCAGTACTCCATTATCTATCTCCAGGACAGAAAAATTGAGTGTGCCACCCCCTGGGTCAAAAAATGCAAAACTCCCAACATTTTTGACATCTTTAATACCATTAATCCATTTATCCCATGATCCCTTGATTCCAATTTCAAGCATATGCTTAAGCAAACTAAATTTTCTATAAAAACTCAGCCCCTTAAAGAATCCATTAGTCACCATCACATGGTAGTTAATATCTAATTCTCCTGGAATCAAATATTTCACAGCAAAATTTTTAACATCAAGGAAAAGCTCATACTCAATCCAGTCGAATACTTTGCTACTGAGAACTGAATTCATTTCTTCACAAATGTTAAATGCTTCCTCAACACCAACAGCAACATTTCTCACATTCAATTGAAAATCCCTTGAATGAACTCGCAACAATTTATCAACAATCATCACCGAGAAAAAATACAATTTCCTAGGTGTTTCCAAACCAATTTTAGTGCCCCCTTTGAAACAAGTAACCAAATTAATCCATGAATTCACTTTCAACCTATTAGTCCCTTTAAATACTAGTTCAAACCCCAAATGTTGATTATCCCCTTCAGAGTTCAATACGAATTCCGCATTCCTGAAATTATGTTCTATTCCACCTACACCCTTCGCCATTTCATCATGCTCAACATTCATTACCATCAAAGAAATTTCAACTAACACAAAATTGCAGGACAGATTCAAGAAAAACCTAGAATCACTAGGTAAGCTCACGATTTCACCAATATCATTCTCAACCATCATTTCATCGCCACAAAAATATTCATGAGGGTTAGGATTGTATTTACCTTTCTCTTGCTCCTTAAAATTGCATGGCTTATATGTATCGTCCTTAGAAATCTCAACCAAAATCGACTCCGCCTCCGGTTTTCCTTCTGGAGTCACCAATGCTTCGGCTTCAATATCACCCTTCGCCATTTGAATTTCAAGTTCATCTAACTCGTCAATTCCTTCCGATTGTTCCAATTTCAGATCCTCATCAACAGCTACCCAAACTTCTGAAATTTCCACAGTTCCCGTTGGTTTCTGTTCATCACCACAAAATCGGTCCAAGAAGCTGCCAAACTGATCGATGAGGAGCTCTGCAAAATTATCCCAAGAAATTTGTTCTATCATCTCTGCGGCTTCAAACCAGAGTTCCGCCCTACCCTTCAAATATGGTTTAACCAATCCGATTTTGCAAGTCTCGGGAACTGAATTAATGGAGAATAAATTGTCAAATTTCAGAAGCCATGCCATAGGATTTTTCCCACTGAAGTAGGGAAACTCCATTATCGCATCCACAGAACACCACCGATATGAGCCTAAAAAATATGGTTCAAATTACAGTCCAAGGAAAGACTGCTCTGATACCATTTGTCAGGAACTGAAGTATAAGAACCAAGAAAGAATTATAATGAGGGAGAAAACAGATTAGGAAGATAGAAGAAAAGAAATGGGAGAAGAAGCAGAAGGAAGGAAGAGAAGAACGATGGAGGAAGAAACCCAGAAAATATCATAAAACTCCGATTCTCAACTCTATTACACGATATATATACTTCTACTAATTACCTCTAATACATAATATACTTATTAATTAATAGTAATACTAAACGATGTCGTTTTACTACTAATCCTGACAATCATCGAAGCTCTGCAATGACCATTATGGCCTGTGATTTTCCCAGCCCACCCAAATGCATTGGGCTTATTAAATGTAAGCCCAGTCGTTTTCCCCAGCCCCCTACAAATCTTACAAACGAGAACATGGTCCGAGCCCAACATCCTTGTAATATTAATCTTTTTTCATTACCAACCTGTTCGGCAGGCTGTTTTCAAAACAATTTTGAAATGAGTTTTCAAACTTTTTCCTTTTTAGACCAATTTGTAAAGAACATGGTTTTCAAACTAAGTTTTAAAATTTGTGTTTTGCTATTTTTTCTTTTTTAATTTGTTTTTCTGTAGCTCCCCCTTCACCTTTTCACCCCTTCTCTCTCTCCACCACCCCAGTTGTGTTTTTCCATCAAGTCTCAACTTGGTTTACCAAAATGCAGAATAATCAAAAATTCGTCGAAGCTTGCAACGCCAACGAAGACAATAGCCGAGAACAACAAAGTAGAAACGATTCAGTGGAAGAACACGCTAAGAAAAAGATTTTGGGGAAACAATTAAAATAGGGCAACAGTAAGCCTTACCCAAAAATTCAAGATTTCCGGGATTGTCTTCGCTCAAATAGGAAGATGAAGATTTCGTAGGAAATGGGGTTTTTACAGCTGAACCGAAGCACTACCTAAACAATACCTCGTCGACTACCTCGGTGGCGGAGCGTTGATGTTCGGTCCCGTACACGACTGGCCACCAGAGGTTCAGATCTGGTTGGTTCGGATACGCCTACACGTTGCCGTCGAATTAACCGTTGTCTTCTGGTTGAGTGAAAGGCAAACAGCTATCGGAATCGATTAATGGCGCGGTTCCGGTGGCTAGGTTCTAGCCTCGCCGATTTGTTTGTTCTTTGGTGTTGACCGGTTGTCGCGTTAGGGAAAGGGGAAGAGAAGAGAAGTGGTGATGAAAATGGGTTTCTAAATTGTTTGGGGAAAAACAGTACCAAATACACTTTTAGCTATATTTTTATGTTTCAAACCAAAAAAAGCTAAAACTTGTTTTGAAAATGACTAACCGAACAAGCCCCGAAGAAATCTTGAGCAGCTTACAATTATTTATAATAAGTAAATAATAAAATTATATTTTGGACGTAGCATTTCATCAAAACCCAGTACTTAAAAATCATAGAGATTCACTAAATTCAAGAGTCGATCCCAGAAACTATATTGCAACGATTATAGATTCATCAAATTGTTCTAATAAGACGATAAATTATAGAGATTTACAACCCATAAAATCATCCATCAAAATAAGTTTCTCCTACATTACTGTGTATGATCTGAACTAGACGAATAAAAATCATATTGAGACTACAAATTAATATGCCAAAAAGGCGCAATCATCTCTAATCTTCAACTTCTAAGCTCGTTCACCACGAATACGCCTGGCGAGCTGGATGTCCTTGGGCATAATTGTGACCCTCTTGGCATGAATGGCGCACAAGTTTGTGTCCTCGAACAATCCCACCAGGTAAGCCTCCGCCGCTTCCTGCAGCGCCAGCACGGCGTGGCTTTGGAACCTCAAATCTGTCTTGAAATCTTGGGCAATTTCTCGGACGAGACGCTGGAAAGGCAATTTGCGGATCAGGAGCTCTGTGCTCTTCTGGTACTTCCTAATTTCACTGTTTACAATTTCCAAAAAAAAGAAGTTATGAGAACAGAGAACAAAAATTGTTTGCGACCTCTAGGATTACTCAAATTGATTAGATTTTGGTTGAATAGGAAAAGGGAAAGTGAAAACCCCATTACCGGAGAGCCACAGTTCCAGGGCGGTAACGATGGGGCTTCTTGACTCCACCGGTGGTAGGCGCGGACTTCCTCGCAGCCTGTAATTTTTACCCCCCCAATAAATTAGCAAAATTACAATAAATACAAGCCTATCAGAAACCCTAGAAATCCAAATTGCTGACCAAATTTCACCGCCAAAAAAAAAAAAAAAAAAAAACACATACCTTGGTGGCAAGTTGCTTCCTGGGAGCCTTTCCGCCGGTCGATTTACGAGCGGTTTGCTTGGTACGAGCCATTATTCAATAATCAAACGCGAATTTCTCTGCAACCCATGTCCAGAAAGAAACAAAAACACAAAATTAGGAACCCGAAATTCAAATCATTCTTGCAATCAAAACAAAAAAAACGCAAACAAAATGTGCTGGAGAATGATTAGGGGCTTACGAATGGTAGAAGATGGACAACAGCCACCTTGACAAATTCTGTATTCAAAGAGAGCTATCCCAAATTCCGGAACGTACAACAGTATCGGTTGAATAATGTGTATCCATTTATATATATAGTCGTGAAGTATGAAGGGAACCGAGAGGCGGCTATACTTTTTTTCCATCTGGGACGTGGATTTTGGTGGGCCTCCCACGAGTTTTGAAATTGTCTTGATCCTCGCGCTCGCTTCTGATTGGCTGGGATTATGAAAAGGAGCCTTCTGATTGGTTGGTTTTTGTTTACTCGGATCACCAAACTTGTGTTTCTTTTGTGCCTGTGTTTTCACGGGAAAGCGAGTTTAGTCGTGAGTTTAACGACTTGAACACGCTTTTTATCTTTCTACTTATGAGAACTAATTCCTTGTTATGAATATTCTAATTTCATCAATTTATTATCCATATCAAGATATAACACGTAAAATATGGCTCACTTTCAAGTTATATTCCATGTTACACATCTTCATTACTCATTATATAAATTATTTTGTATATAAATTTTTTTACCAATAATATTCATTAGCATTATAATAATTTTTTTGACAAAGGGTTTACCCATTTCGGTATTGGGTATATTTATTTTAATTTATTGAGATTAAAAAAATACAGAAAATTATATTAAAATACAATATTTATGTAAAAAATAAAAAATTATATTAAAATTAGGTAGAATACCAATGAATATCATTGGTAAAAAAAAATTAATATAAAATATAATATTTACGATGAGTTATTAAGATATATAACAGATAAGTGCAACAGAGGATCTTGAGCCCTAAAAATAGTTCATTTGACAAATTTTATTCAATTTATATATTTATTTATTAAGTATAGGCTAATTGTATAATATGCTTTATTATATTAGTAAAAGTAATAGGAGTAAAATATTTAAGGGTGAAATACACTTTCCCCCCTGTGGTTTCATGTTTTGGACAGTTTTCCCACTATGCTTTCAAAACTGACAGTTCCCCCCTCATGGTTTTGGACTGAAGTGTCCACTTAACGGAAAATGGCTTATTTAACGGCGCGTGAAGCGAACGCGCTCAAGACGAGAGTGGGGATAAACAAATTGATGATGTCATTAATTTTGTTCCCAAAATAACCCCAACTAAAAAAAAAAAAAAAAAACTGGATGGTTTGGGTTTCATTACAGTTGCTGCAACTGAAATGAAACCCATCAAATGGGTTTCATTTCAGTTGCAGAATCCCGCAACTGATATGAAACCCACAGTTGCGGGAGTGATTTAGGTTTAGGGAAAAAAAAAAAAAAAAAAGGTAAAGGAAGAAGGAAGAAGACGATGAACAGTGCCATCGTCTTCTTCCTTCTTTCATTTTTTTTTAAGTTTTTTTTTATCAGGGGTAATTTAGTCATTTTTTTTAACACCGTTAGAGAAACCATTTTTCGTTAAGTGGACACTTCAGTCCAAAACCATGAGGGGGGAACTGTCAGTTTTGAAAGCATAAGGGGGAAACTGTCCAAAACATGAAACCACAGGGGGGAAAGTGTATTTCACCCAATATTTAAAGTTGACAATTCTATTAAAAGGAAAAAATTATTTTTCAAAGTTGACTATTTTTAATGGAACGGAGTGAGTATTATTTGTTTTTGTATATATAAAAAACTAGCACGGGATGAATACATACTGATTCTGTTCAATTAGAATTGTCAAATTTTAAGAATATATAACATTTTCTGAAAGGCAATGTACAACACATAAAATAATTATTTTGTCTTTATTTCTTCCACTAGTGTCATTCTTTTCAAACGTGGGTTAATTGTGATCTGCCCATAATTTTACTAGTAATTGTATGATAAATATAGAAATTGACCATTTTAATATAACATAAAACTTTTTTCAAACTTTACTCTTTTAATAGCATGGGAAAGTACAATATTACCAAATTACATTGTATCACTGTTGTTTTAATGTCTACTCATTTCATTCCACTAGGATAATTCACTATGCATAAATTCAAAATAGATCATTATAGTAAGACAGATAAAGTAATTTATATTAAAGTTAAACATATTTAAAATGTATTAAGTTAAAGGAAAAACTATAATCCCTTTAATAAACCATTAAGCCATTGATTTTAGCATAGATAATTGAGTATGCAACTACATAATTCATTTATATAAGACCAAATTCAATGTTTGAATGGTTCCTTTGGACTGTGGTCTCACGACTCTCGCCATAAATTAATAGAAACAAGATATTGTGGGTACATGTCAGTATTACAAATTAAATTCTTCTAGTGAGTATGTTCAGTATTATGTTTTAAAACATATTTTTGAAAAGTAATGTTTTTAATGTAAAAGGTATACGAAAAATATAAAAATATATAGTTAAATAGTAAAACGTTATCAGAAAGATATAAATTAATTATAATATATTAAATTTAATATAACTAAAACTATAAAAAGGAGTCTTGACTCGTGGGCCCTTATATTGCGTTCAGTACCCACAGGGCCGGCCTTTTTAATGCTATATTCAGCAGCCCAGCCCAGTCAGACACCGTACTAAAATCATTTCCGCAGAAGTGCACCAGTATAAGAACGTTGCACATCTTTTCGCGGCCTCATGAACGATGGATTCCTTCAACTACGAGAAGACAGGCTACGCCTGGGCTGTTTTAGCCGGATTCAACGCCGCCCTCGCCGCGATTGCTGCTAAATTCTTCTCATCGCAGGTATCACTAAATTCCTTGATCAAATTATCGATGCATTATACTATTATAGTGAAAATCTAGCATTTCTTCGTAGATATTGATTCGGTGCTGGTCTGGTTGAGAGTGAAAACTAGTAGATAAAGTATTTTCGTGTGTAAAACTCCAGATTCCGTGTCACAAGATCTACTGATCCAGTTAAATTTGCAATTTCAGCAACGATTTGTTTGGAAACTGTTACGAATCGGACCAATCAGTTTATGATTGTAGTGATTTGGTGTAGCACTAATCGATAGGAACCGTTTCAACTTTCACGGTTTTGTTTTAACTGATGAAGAGTTTCTTGCTTTGTGTTACTGTTGCCCGAGGTAATGAATTGACTTGTGTTTGGTTGTGAATAGCTTGTTAGGTATGGGCTGGTGATAGTACTGAATGCTGTAATGTGGGGATGTTATGTGAATAGCTTAAAAGCTCTCTCATCATTGCAAGCTACTGTAACAAATTTTGCGACCAACTTTCTTTCTTCCGGACTGGCTGGGTATTTCCTCTTTGAAGAGGTGTTGCAATTTCAGGTAATTAAGATCTGGATAGACCTGGTATGTGTGCATCTGTGTTGTTAGATTGAGCTTTTGTTTTGAGTTTTCATTAGACTGACCAGTGATCGAAATGGCAGTTAATGTTAGTGTATAATGAAGAATGACTTGAATTTATTGCCCACCTCGAGTCATGACTGTTTTAACTTTGCATAAAATGCCATGGGATTTGCCTATTGTCTGAACATAGCAGTGATGGTAGGCTAATAGAAGAGACATAAAATTCTTTTTTTATGTTTTTGATCTATGTGATCTTGAGTTGATAAAAGGGACTAGCTGCATTAGTGTTTTTACACTCTCTCAACTACACATTACTTACCTCAGCTTCACCCTTGGGCCACTTGTTCTGTGTGAAAATATTTATTAAACTTTTCATGATGTATCTTGTAATTGATTAGGTCTTTAAAATTTTCCATTTTAAGAATATAACGCGTTGTCACATTAGATCACATGTTGACTTGTCTGACTGAAGCCTTAGCAAAGCGGGAAGAGTTAAGTTTCAGGTTCGAGTATGCAGATAATATCATCTCTTATATATTTATAAGCTAATACTATGTACATTAGGCTTAAATTCCCTACTTGTGTGGGGGTTTCCATGCATTCAGCTGCCCATTTATCTGAAATTAATGAGCTACAATTTTCTGAAGAAAATATGCATGGGAGGTAATTGGTAAAATAGGCATATATTTTTATTTTGAAAAGATTAGTTAGAGATTCCAGTTCTTATTGAATGATATGCTCTGCTTGATTTGTTCCAAATTTGCTGAGCTGAATTTTTCTGAAGAAAACATGTAGTAGAAATAACTGGAAAGATAAAACATGTTGGATACTTTTATCTTGAAAAGTCTAGTTAGAGATTCCAGGTTATGAAGTGGAGAACATTAGTGGAGGATTTCTAAGCTTTTTACTGGCTTGAATTACCTTGTACGAAAGATATTGCAGACTATATACAATTCTCAGTTATGAATACATGCTGCATTGTTTTAATAGATAAAGGTAGCATAGTTCATATTATTATCTACGGAGGAATCCTTTTCTAGCATTATGTTTACCTTCCATTTTAGTTTGCTGATTCTAGATGTCAGTCAATCGAACAAGCAAGTGATAAATGTCATATCACAATCCTATTTTCTACCTTTGCTGAATGCATAAATTATTCTGCAGTGGTTTGCAGGTGCCATGCTGATTGTGGCCGGTGTAATAGTTCTGAGTAAGTCAAGCAAAGTGCAGAAAACGCATTCAAATTAAAACATGTTGGCAAAACAACCCCAGTGTACATGATGTTGCGTGGAGCTTCGCAGTGGGAAGTGACGGTGGTTTCCATCTCGATTCAATACTGAAGGCATAGACTGGATGGTGTCCCCTTTTCATCGGTTACCTGCGTGGCTCTCAAAGTTGCATCATCTGTCTCCTCTCTCTGTATTGTTTCCCTCTGCTTGATTTAGATCGATCTTGAGAGGTATGCAGATGCTTTGTGTCCTAATTTGTTCTCCTGCAGGTAGATTTGATTAAGGTATTGAGACATGTATAGAGTACAGATAGATATTCTATGCAGCTGAGTGATGTTTTAAATTGACACTGAAGTTTTAGCACATCATTTTCAGCAGCATTTGTAGGAAACGATCATCAAATTTTTACTCCCTCCCTCCGTACAACAAACTGGACCCTTCTAATGGAATAGAATTTCCTGTGGATAAGAAAATCTAACGAAATTGAATATTGTGTTTGATTAGGGCAGTCCAATTTCTGATGAACATAGCAGAAGCATTCAAGCATTGTTCCCTTTCCTTTCTTTCGTGAGTATTTATTGTATGCTTTCAACTGTGGTCCTCAATGATCTAACATTAACAGTATTCCCAAGTTCCAAGTTATAGGGTCATTCGTTTTTTTTTTTTTTTTTCCCCTTCCAGTCGAACAGTAAATGTTGACTGTAATTGAATATAGTTTGGCACTATTTACATGGAAAAATATTTTTTTTTATTAATTAGGAGAGAATATAATAAAAATTTGCAATTAGTTAGTATAAAATGGAGGTGCAATATTTTGAAAATAGAAGTGTAGTGTTGGTGTGCTATGCTGATCTTCTTTATAAATCTCTTTTTTAAATTTAAATTTAAAGTTAACAATGTCTTACGGCTAACTTTACAATTTGAGACAATTTTTTAACACGGTTGAGTTGAACAAAAAAATTATTTTTATGATGATTTAAGAGGCATTTTAATGGAATATGGAGAAAATCTTTTGAACAAAAAAATGTATACTTTTTTGAATTTTTTTCATTTTCTAAACAAGAAACTCATAACGAAAAATTGAGTCACAGAGTCGTCATTCAATCCATATTGCTTTGCTTCATAACACCAATGATATCTAGACCTGGACAGACACATCGGACGGTAAGTACTCGGTCAAATCCGATCACTTCACCGCACTAGCGTTACATCTGTCTCCCATTGTAGATATTCTTGCATCAAGAAGCGCAAGCCCGTTCCCAATTTGGCACCTCAAAATCCCTCCAAAAGTTCATCATTTCCTTTAGCGTGTATGTATAGACATCCTACCCCAATTTTAGATGAAAGAATATTTTCATGTAAGAAGTCTCCCCCACTGTATGTTTGTCAATCGAGCCATTTTACATCCTTCCACTTATTTTATGATTGCGAATACTCACAATTTGTATGACAAAATCCGATTACTTCACCGCACTAGCATCACATCCCGTTTCAAATGCAACATACTCAATGAAAGAAGACCTATACAGCTTTACTCGTATCATCCAAGACATAAGACAATTGAAATAAATCATAGGAAGCCCTTCAATGCCATAGACACGACACATCAACGGTGCTTTTGCCCACCATGGCAAGAAACAAGATATTAGTTTAAATCTTTTGACACCCCTCCACATTTTGTAGCTCAAACTTTTCACATCTTAAATAAATGATTCATCCTATTACATAAAAAAAAAAAAAAAGTAGAATAAAATTATTAAAAAAAAAAAGGGGGTAGCACTAGCAAAGTTAAGAAAAAAAAAAGGGGAAATGGTGGAGTTTGATGAGGTGGGGGGGAAAAACCGGAGTTATTGCGGGCAGACAATTGACAATTTGAGAGGCACTGTAAAAAAACAGAAGAAAAGGCTTGGAAACAAAAAGAGCGTGTCCTGTTTGTTCTTGGCCTTAATTTCTCCTTTGCCCTTTTTTTCGTCTCCGATATTTCATCTTCTCCTTCGATTTAGGGTTTTGACTCTCTCTGCTTGCTTTCTGTCTCCATCACTCACTCACTCCTCAGTCCTCACTCCCATGGCACTTCTTCTCTGTAAGTTCTCACTGCCCTGAGTCCTGAGGTTTTTTTCATTCGGTTTTCTCCACCATCATTTTGTAACGCATGGTTTCGATGTAGTGTTTGCTCAATTAACTGAATCGAGGTCTGTTTGTACTTAATCAGCTGCTGCTTCCTGCGTTCTTATTTGCTGTAATTTTTTTGTTCAGTTGATTGGGTTTATTTGTCTCTTCTATTTTTTGTTTTGATTTTTCTGTACGCATGGCGAACTTTGGAAGTTCAGTTCTGTTTAAAGTTTGGATCTTTGAGCTTGGAGATAGGGAAATTCAGCTTGCTGGATGTCGAAGTTAATTTCCTCATTTTATGATTTGCTTGGACTTCGACGATAGAATTCTAGTTGCTTTCATTTCTCTGTGTGGATTAGTGGAAGATGAATTCTTTGACTTATAATTTGTGCCAATTGAGGACTTTTCTTGTTTGAATTAATGCTTTATGGTCCAGCCAGTCCCTTTGTTTACGAGGTTGTCTCGGCGCTTATAGACACCTAATTGAGATTTTTTTTACGAGCTAATTACACGTGCCTAAGTCTGTATTTATCTGAATTTTTATAATGAATTATACTTATGGTAAAGTGGGTAAAATCCTTAGAAATTAAAAGACTTTGCTTATGCTTCTGATTTATAAATTAGCTATTGGATCACATTCCCCCCCTATGTTGAAAGGCTCAATTTTGTTGCTCAAAGGGTTTTATGTTTTCTGTGTGAAAGAAAACCTAGACATTCGAGGGTACACTAATGTTTATCTTGTTTTCTGTCTATTGATCTGTTGAAATTATACAGCCAAAATTAGTTTCAGAATTCTTGTTCTGCTATTCTAGTGGCTCATATGTGTGTGTGTGTATTTTGTTTATGAGCACTCTGCGAAAATGTTCTGTTGCTTACTTCTCTTGCTTTCTTTCTTATAGCAAGTGTCTGAAAATAAGCTTTGCCAACCATGTTTTGTATCTGTGAGAAAAACTTAGGCTTTCCACTCATTAGGATTATTTGTAAACCAGTTGATACTTTTTTGTGTAAGTTTGTTGAGCACCTTCTTATGATTGTAAAAGACCTTATCACAAATTGGAATTTTGACTTCTAAAAGAATGCATTTGAATTTGGTGTTCGTTGTGTGAGGTTAATGGTGGGTTTTAATTTGTAATCTATGAGGATTTTCAACCCTTTGATTTGAAGGATGCAAAATTGCATTTTGTGGGTTGGTAAGTTCATTTTTTTTTGCTTTTCTATTTCATGGTAAACTAGTTGCTTTTTTAAGTGTGTTTCTTTTTATGTTCCATTTGGCTCATTTACACTGGATATTGTTCTGATATGCAACTATACATTTTGAAACAGGTAATTCGGGGAAGATGGGTTAAGGTTATGAACCTCCTGCTACGGTTGATGGTATTGTTCATCTGTCCTTTCTGGATTTTTTTTGTACTCTTTGTGAGATATGATTTTTTGCATCCAGCAGCATTAGATCAACATGCAAAATTTGTAAAATTTAACCCTTTCTTGTCTTTTATCGCAGGACCTGAGTGGCAGTCTCATCTGTACCTGAATCAATGTTGCATTCATAGTATTGGCTTGAAATTTCACATTCATATCAACCAGTAGTTCCATTATTGGTTTCAGATGGATGATAGTGGGCATCGTGAGAATGGACGTCATAAACCACCTCAGGGTCAGGTATCTCATGTCATTTAGGTGTTAGCCATGTCAGCGAATCAGTGAGATGTTCTGTTTTCTTCTTCTAATATATGATAGTTATACCTGGATGACTTACTGTCTCACTTTTATTTTCAGTGGTTGATGCAGCATCAGCCATCAATGAAGCAGATAATGGCCATTATGGCTGAAAGAGATGCTGCTATCCAAGAGAGAAATTTGGCTCTTTCTGAGAAAAAGGCTGCTTTGGCCGAGCGTGACATCGCTATCATGCAGAGGGATTCAGCAATAGCTGAGAGAAATAATGCAATTATAGAGCGGGATAATGCCATTGCAACTCTTCAATATAGGGAAAACTCTATGAATGGTGGTAATATGTCACCGTGCCCACCGGGATGCCAAATTGCACGTGGTGTGAAGCACTTCCACCATCCTCAGCAGCACATCCACCATCAGCCCCATATGGGTGAAACACCATATGGTAATAGGGATATACCCATAAGTGATGCCATTCCAATGTCACCTAATGCCCTGGAGCCTGCAAAGTCTAGGAGGGCAAAACGACCCAAGGATCCAAAGGTTGTAACATCAACAAAGAAGGCTCCAAAGTCATCAAAGAAGGTTAAAAAGGAAGGTGAGGACCTAAACAAGGCAATGTTTGGCAAGTCACATGATTGGAAGCCTGGGCAGGAAATGGTTGGTGGCAGTGATGACCTGAACAACAAACAACTGATTGTTGCAAAGCCTGATTGGAAAGATCAGGACCTGGGTTTGAACCAGGTTGCATTTGATGATTCAACAATGCCTGTGCCTGTTTGCTCATGCACTGGAGTTCTGAGACCTTGCTACAAGTGGGGAAATGGGGGCTGGCAATCATCTTGCTGTACTACCAACTTATCGATGTATCCACTGCCAGCAGTCCCTAATAAGCGTCACGCCAGGATTGGTGGTAGGAAGATGAGTGGAAGTGCATTTAACAAACTGCTCAGTCGGCTAGCAGCAGAAGGCCATGATCTGTCAGCTCCAGTTGACCTTAAGGAGCACTGGGCAAAACATGGAACGAATCGCTACATTACCATTAAGTAAATTGTGACTCTTGAAGCTGGTGGAGGAAAGCTAGTCTTACAACATTCAGTGGCTGGGTACGTTTCCATCATTTGTAATTGTTTAGAAACAATTGTGGCTCAGGTTCATGACAAGGAATTAGAGATGTACGGGTCATTCGTTCCTTGGAGCCCTTCAGTTGTTGTCCCTCCTTAACTGCTTACTTGAAGCCTTGCTTGCTTCTCCTGGTACCATTGACGAGGGTTCATATGTGAACTCCCGTCCCTAGCTTTTACTGTAACTTTCATTTCTTAATATTGATCCCCAGGAAAGATGAAGGGCTATTAGAAACATATTTGTGAAGATCTGCATGAGTTGGAGCCTTTTGATTTGTTATCAGAGATTATTAATTGTAAAGAAGGGCTGTATGTCATAAGTGTTATTGTACCTGTATCAATATTATCATAAGTGCCAATTTGATGTTAGGTGTTTTATAATTGTCTCCAGAATTTCCTTGGCAAAGGTTTCTGCAGTGGGTTACAAGTTGTAAGCTTTAAAGTCCTTGATGGAGTGAATGAAAACAAATGATTGTAACAATTAGATTAACTGAGGGGAGGGTTGGGGTGGTGTTTAACCGGAGAGTGCCTTATAGCCTTGAGGTCATGGCTTATTAATCATAGAGTTATACAGACTACTACGGAAGGGAAAGATTACTTAGGAGGCCACCTGCCCTTGCACTTATGGGGCTATCTACTCTCTTCTGTATATGCGACAACACAAAAGTTCCTAGGATTTGATTCCACGACCTTTCGCTCAGTGTCTTAAGGGCTTGAAGGTGAACTAATGGGTTTAGAGCCTCACTTAGTAGTTTAGATTTGTAGTCCTTTTTAACTTTTTTTTTTTTTTTTTTTGTCTTCTTGTAACTGGATTGGATTTGTTTTGAATCTCTACATATTCTATTGACTCAATTGGGATTCTCACAGGAGATCATGACAAGATCAAATACTATACAGTATATACTTTGGAAATAACAAAAGATTGAATAGATGGAGAATTTGAAGAGACAAAAAGGACAAGAAGGAAGGATCTTCTCATTTTGTTTGGTTTTCAGACATCAAAACCAAATGCAGACTGAGGTCAATTTATAACAAAAGCTATTGTTTTCATCCCTCAAAACTACAAGAAGAACCCAAGACGACTAATCCCACGAAGGTTCTCCAGTTCTCTTCACATGGACAAAATCCTAAAACAGTATCCATTCCCAAAGGAAGAACCAATACCCATTCACAACAGCCAAATCACAAAAAAAAAAAAACATTCTCCAAACTTTTCACCATACAATCCCCGCAATACCAGTAACGTGTCAGTGTCCAAACGATTATGACCCAACCAATAAGAAGAGGTTCAATTTTGTCCGCAAGCTAGCAGGATTTTGCAGACGAACGCCGAGCTTCAGACATCAGATTGTGCTAGACAAAATAACGGAATAGATAATGTGATTTGGAAAAAAAAAAAAGAAAAAAAAAAGAAAATCTGCGCATCACTGGCGGTTAAACAAATGGCGGATTTCCGATATGATTTAATTGGGCCGTCCGCAAGCCTGCCGAGAAAAGCCCAAATGTCTCAACCTTCCGTTACGTGTCTCCCATTCATAATCCCGGCTGGAATGCACGCCAAATTCAACGCGGACTTTCCCAAGACATTCACACGTCATCAGTGTGTGTGTGTGTGTGTGTGGAATACCATTTTTGCCCTCCCCAGGGCGTTAACTTTTGTAACGCCTGCACTGAGACAGTAAGTAAAGAGTGAGTGGGACTGAGTTGGGTGGAAAACTAGTAAACTACGTGGTATTATTATAAGTTTGTAGAAGTATTTAAGGTTATAAAAAACCCAGAAAAGGTTGATTTAAGGCTACTTCTATTTTACTCTTTCGATATTTTTAATGTTTTCCAAAGTTTTTGTCTTTTCCATAAAACATTTCTCTCAGTTAGCTTCACGTAATCACCGCCATTTTCAGCGGGAATACACTTCTTGCGACTATAAATTAAAGGGGAAAATCCCATCCCATTCCTCTCTTCTTTTTTTTTAGTACTACCGATGGTCCAATTTTCGGTTCAAGTTCTGACGCATTGAGGTAAAGGCTCTCCCTTTATGTTCATTGTTCAGTAGTATATTCTTTCTCTGTCTGGGCTTTTTGGTTTTTTTTAAAAATTTTTAAAGTGGTTGTTTTATTTGCTAAAAATGAATGTTGAATGTTCTTTAATTTGATGGGATGTTACACGGGGTTTGATTAAACGTGGGGATATCTTTACTTACTCAAATGAATTGCAGAATGTTGTTTTCTTTTACTGATTTTCGAATGGGTTTTTGGTTTGAGTTAATTATTTTGTATGAAGGAATCCAAGTTTGGAACTTTTGTTTATGGGATTTGTGATGCTAAAATTGAGTGTTGAAATTAAGCCTTTCTTGTTGCCTTTTTGGGGTTTATGCCAGGGGAGTGGAGTAGGCGGAGAAAAACCCTCTCTGTTATTGATAATTGAGTGATTGATTACCCTAAGATTACCGAGCTTCAGACAATTTTTGCATTTGCATATGATTTTAGTCCGAATTCAGCTGCCCTTGATTTAGCACTTCCATTCTGGGCTAAAGATTTCTGCAAGGGACTTTACTGCCCCAACTTTTTGATTCTGGGAGTGTGGATGGCTCAGTTGAATTGTAAGGAATCCATTCATCAGAATTATGGTGTGGGAAGTTCACATGCTAGGTCTTCTTCCCAACCTACCTTTTTTGCAAATCATAGCTTGCCTCCGTTGAGTCCCCTGCCTCAGAGCGAGTCGTCGTTGGCCTCGAGTTCTAGTAATAAGGATGTATCAATGGATGAGGTTGATGTAAGTTCTCGAGTTGGTCCTTCACTTGCATATGAGAACAGTTTTCGAGCCAATTTTGATAGTCTTCCTCCTCGGAGAGGCCATAGGCGCTCCAGTAGTGATGTTCCATTAGGATTTGATGTTATGATCCAGACTTCACCTCAGTTGGTTCCAATAAGTGGTCAGGGAGTATTAGGAAAAGCAGGCTATGCGAATGATAAATTTGGAAGGGATATGCCAATTCATTTGCAGAGGCAGGATGTCAAAACTATTAGGGATTGTAAGAGCAGCGCCAATGGCACCTTTGAGAGGAAGTCGGAAGGAGAAGTTGTGAACGAGATGTTCCAATCATATATGAATCTGGGTAAAACAGATATTTATAATTCTTCTGGAAATGTGGATAAAGATAAAAGAAGCATGCTTAGTGGCCGGGAGAAAAGTTCTGACATAAGTGATACCAAACCAGAAAACATCTCAAATAGAAATGTTTCAGGAATGGATGGGATAGGTTCTGCAGAAGGAAACAAGAGGAGTGCTGCTGAGGATATTGGTCCCACTGGCCGCCACTTTCGGAGCCTTTCAGTGGATAGTGCCTTTGGAAACTTGCATTTCAGTGAAGATTCGCCAAAATTCGCTGTTCCAGGGAGTCGTGTGGGTCAACTCTCACCAAGCAATTCAGTGACTGAAAACTTAGCTAAGTTTAGCTTGGAGTTTGGAAATGGTGAATTTAGCGAAGGTGAGCTTAAAAAGATTATGACAGATGAGAGGCTTGCTGAGATTGCTTTGTCAGATCCAAAGCGTGCCAAAAGGTATGAATATTGATTGCATCTAAATGATATGCTTTCGAATACCACTAACATTTTAGTGATTTCATGAGTTTTACAACATTGATACATTGAATCCAGGGTGTTGGCTAATCGTCAATCTGCCGCACGTTCCAAGGAACGCAAGTTGCGATACATCTCAGAATTGGAGCATAAGGTGCAGACGCTGCAGACAGAGGCCACTACGTTGTCTACCCAACTTACAATTCTACAGGTGCATTCTTTTAACTGGCAGAACTTTGTTTATTATTCAATGTTTGTAGCCTAATGCTTCCTTTATTGTCCTTGTTTCTCCATGCAGAAAGATTTTACTGATATTACTAATCAAAACAATGAATTGAAATTCCGCCTTCAAGCTTTGGAGCAACAGGCACGACTTAGAGATGGTATGCCCATTTTCCTTTGATTGATTCCCTTCTGTTTCCTTTAATCTGCTGAGTAACATATGAGAGTGGGAGGGGAGGGGGTGGTTGTTCTGGGGAAGAAATTAAGGATTTTTCATTTCTTTATGATTTATAACATTTGTTAGCACCCAAAGATGATCATGCACAATATGAATCTGCAGAAATGATTTATTTGAGCATTTTGTAGTCCTTCCAGAGATAATTACCAATATGATTTATACTTTAAAAGCTCAGAATCTGATAGTCTAAACTTAAAATCCTTATAGATTGAAGCGAGCATTTTAATAACCACTTGTCATGCATATGATGGGTGTGTGTGTTAAAATAACAATAACAAGAAATGAACTCTTCAGGTGTTCCCTACTTGAGACAATGGTCTCTCCTCTAGTTCTCTTGTTACTTCTCATGTATGAGCACTTTGTTCTGACTGTAAATTGGGAATGGTAGACATGGAGATTGTTTTGATCATTGATAATTATCTCTGTTTTTTTGTATGATATCATATGCATATATATAGAATGATCAGTTTGGGTTTTGGGGGGATGGTGTTAAGGGGTGAGGCCATTGTTGGTTCTTAGACGAATTCATGTTGGTTTCATGTGGCAGCACTGCACGAAGCATTGACTGCAGAAGTCCAGCATCTAAAGCTTGCTGCTGCTGAGATTAGTGAAGATGATGGATCATCAAGTTGCATAATTCAGCAGCATCTGCCCTCAAAGCATCATCACATGGTCCAGGTGCAGCAGCATCGTCAATCCGGTCAGCGCCAGCATTTATCAGCTGCAGCATCCAACAATGCAACAACAACTTCAGCTACTCCTACTTCAGTATGAGCAACCAAGAAAAATGCTCATCTGGAAAACTTTGCTACATTATTTATGCCCTTTGGAGTTCCATTGCATATTTGCTGTGTCTTAGAGAACAAGAGAGTTGGTTTTGTTTTGGTCGTTATCCAGTGAATCATTGTTTTGTGCATATATAGTTAGACCTGGTGTTGAATTCTTGAAGCAGTTCTTTATTATGTAGTCAGTCCCATAGAAAACTGTTTACCTATTGTTATACTTTTGTTGTTGTTGTTAGTTTCACTTAGTTGTTGTCTATGTTCCTGAACTTGAGTATTTGTAAACTTTCTGGTCATCCCAATAAGAATACAATACACATTAAACATTTGACATCCAACCTTTTCTTTGTCCGTTTCAATGTAACTCCTCTGTTCCATTATCACAGTCCAGTTTACTTTCTAATACTATTTTTAGTATCAGATTTGGTGGGCATGATAGTTTGAGTCCCGGATTGGATTGGAGGATCGTAATTTTTATAATTTATCTGTAATTTTATACATGCACCGTGAAATTACGATCTTGTAACTATGAGTTCCAGTTTGGGGTGATAACGAGCCGAGTTTTGACGTGTTCATTTATTTATCAAGTCTAAAATCTTATTCGTGTTCATTTATTTATTAATCATGTCAAGCCGAGTTTGTTCGTGAACATTCGTTTACATTCTATTTCGCATTAACCAACAAAAAATTGTAATGTTCAATTAATTTAATATATTATATCAACTTACATAAAAATTAAAATTTAATTTAAACTCATAGATATCATATATAAAGATTCAATTATTTGAATTATTTAAAATTTTAATATTGTAAATATTTATTTTATTTATATTATACATGTAATATTTTAATCGAGCTTGTTCACGAATATTAACGAGTTTTCAACACCTTATTCGTGTTCGTTTATTATCGAGCCTAAAAATCATGTTCGTAAATTTTTTTATCGAGACAGTACTCCTTCGGTAAGGACTGGAGAGAGGAGTCATAGCAAAGGTGAAAGGTGACACGTCCCTTCATCTAGTAGAAATCCAGTCCACATTTGGCCCAATTGCCGAAACTCGCGGGAAACGAAGCACCACCGGTCTTTACCTTATCCCTTCCACTTCAACCAAACCCGAAGCAAAATCTACTTGACAATGACCCCCAACTATCAAAAAGGAAAACCTTTCAAATTTAAATCATTAATTAGCCCATCCAAACTTCACTTCTCACCCTGGCCTGCCAACTTCTCAACAAGCAAATGAAAAGAAAGAAAAAATTAAAGAAATGAAATTCTTCTTCTCTCTCTCTCTTTTTTTTTTTTTTTTTGTTTTAAAGAGTAGGAATTGATTTAATTTCAATTAATTATTTTTTTTTCAATGAATTTAATTTTAGTAATAAAGTTGCATTCTCGGAAAACTCACAAGCACAATTCCTCTCTCCGTTTCTTTTTCGATTTTTTTTGTTTTGTTTTTTTTTTTTTTGTTTGGGTTGGTTTTCTTTACGCAAAACACTGGCAAAGTTCCCCAACTGCATAAAAAGTGGATATTATTAGCTTTGTAGGGTTTCCGATGAGTTTTCCCTTCTGATCTTTCGCTTTCTTAAACCCTAACCGCCGATTCTGGTACACTAGCCGTTACCCCCACCTCTGTTTTTTGATTTTTAGTCTCCCACTCCCAGCCTTCACTTCGGCGGTACCGGTGCAATTTGCTGCCAGTGGATCTGTAGGAAAGGACATATATAATTTGTTCAATTTTTGTGAGATTTTGAGCTTTTAATTTTTGCGGGAGATGGCAGAGGTTGAGGCGGAGAAGAAGGTGGAGGAAGAGGAGGCTGTCAAGGGTGGGGAGCTTTTGTTCTGTGGAGCTACGGCCTGGGACGCAGTCGGTCGGCGTAAGGGTTTGGAAGGCAACTTGGTTTCTCCCACTCGCCTCCGCCCTCTCATTGGTGTTAATATTCGCTTCGTAGCCTCTGGCTGTGGTATGTTTTCTCAGCTCCTACCTTTTCCACTTTTGTTTTACTCATTTGCTTCTGTTCCCGTAATGCTGCCGTTTCACGTTACAGTCACCATTGGTCGTCTTCCTCGGTGAAGTCGAGAGGCTTTATTTTGCAGTTTAATTTCTATCCAATTGTTTTTTTTACTTAATGTTGGTAATTTGTGCTGTTTTCTTTGCTAACATTTAGTTTGTCTTATTGTGTGTTATTTTTCGTTTTAGCTTCTTGTCACTGTGTGGCATTGGATGTTGATGGGCGCTGCTATACCTGGGGTCGTAATGAGGTATTTTCTTGTCACTGTGTTGATGGACGTTGCTATACCTGGTGTTCTAGTTTGTGTGATGTGTAATGACTGGAGAATAATTTGCAATTGTAGAAGGGGCAGCTTGGTCATGGAGACAAAATTCAGCGTGATAGGCCCACTGTTGTTTCTGGAATATCCAAGTAAGTAGCGTCCTTGATAAATTTTGGTTGCTGGGGTTCATCATTATAGTTGCTTGAAATGGTTGTATGAGAGCCTTCTGCAGCTGCAGGGAGTGTGTGCTGTTTTTCTTCCCTTCTTTATTATTAATGTTTCCCACCCTCTTTTAGTAGAAGTCATACCGGGTTAAGAACAATGTTATTTATCGTTTAGGTAATGTAAGGTACATTTCATAGACTGTCAATACTACAGTTAGTAATTCATGATTTAAGGTTAACTAGAGAGCACTGTTCAGTTTAAACTTTTGTGATTGAATCATGGGCCTGTTCTTCCATTTCTTTTCTGAGTTCTGCATGTTCTAAAATATTAACAGAATCCTTTATTTTTACTTCTCTGTTCCTAGCTTTTGCTAATTATCTTTGTTAGCAGGCACAAAATCATAAGAGCTGCTTCTGGAAAGAGCCACACAGTGGTGGTGACTGAAACTGGTGACTCTTTTGCTTTTGGTTGGAACAAACATGGACAGCTGGGTTCAGGTTCTGCTAAAAATGGTGCGTCTTTTTTCTTTCATGTGTAGTTGGAGTTACTGAACTGGTTGTAGGAGGTGTGGTGGATTAAAATATTTATGTTGTAATTTGGCCATCTAGTTTTGCTTGAATAAAATGCATTGGTTTTCCTGAAGACAACTTCATTGTGTTGGGACTAGTCGTACTTAACAGTGTACATGGTTATTACCCATACACGAATTTTTATAAATGAAAGACACACGACTGACAATCTTGCCAATTTTTATCCTTGTTGCAGAGGTTGAATCTACCCCTGTTCGCTGTCTTGTGTCTGATGTAAGAACTACTGCTTGTGGAGCTGACTTTACCGTGTGGTTAACTACTGTTGAAGGGTCATCTATACTGTATGGTTTGTGGATTTGGTTTCCTGCTATAACTACGCATGTACATCAGAAAGTTCTTACCTTATTATGTAGTTTTTAAGCACTCTTTGTTGATTTAAATAGTTCACAAGCCATCTGATATTTCTTCAGAACTGCTGGTCTTCCACAATATGGTCAACTTGGTCATGGCACTGATAATGAGGTATGAGTTAAACATGTTCTTTTGCTAGATTCAGATATTGTTTCATGGTGAGTGTAGACAAGAGAGTGAGACCAACAAAGAAATTTTCCTGGCTGCTAAGGTCTATAGTGTCTGTGAAGGTGATTTTATTATTGCATACATTAGGCCTTAATGGTCTATCCTTTCCTGGACCCACATTTTTCGGCTGCCAATTATACTTGTAATATTATTGTAAACCAATTCATCATAACTGGTCATGTTCTTCTTATACTTGAAACTGACCAGGTCAAGAATTTCAGTGGCCCAACAGTAGGAAAATAAAAGCAGGATAGACCTCATTGTTTGGCACTATTTTTCATGTTTTCTTATAGACCTTGTTATTTCATCGTATTGATTATTATTTATGATTCGGGTATATTTGCATATTTGCTTTAGTTTTGACTATTTGAAGGTTTCTTCTTGTGATTATTTTTTTATTTTTTTATTTTCCTCAGTACAACACGAAAGATAGCTCAGTGAGGCTTGCTTATGAAGCTCAACCTCGGCCTAGACCAATAGCTTCTCTTTCTGGAGAAACTATAGTTAAAGTTGCATGTGGAACAAATCATACAGGTGACATATCATTTTGATACCATCTGTTCCGTACATAAATATTACGATCTTACAGATTATTGTTGCATATCGCCTGTGATGTACACCTAACTTTAGTATCAATGATTTCAGTTGCTGTGGATAAGAATGGTTACGTGTATACGTAAGTTGCAAATTCCTAACTGTGACATTCTATTTGTTTCGTGCATTATATTGGATACCACATATGATGAAATAACCTTCGTTAGTTGTCCGCTTCAACTTTCAGGTGGGGATTTGGTGGTTATGGAAGGTTTGTATTTTATACTCTATCAAGTTAATTTTTCAGTATATCCCCAGGCACTATTAAATAGTGGCCCTTGTGATTGTCTTAAAACTTTTGCTGCTCTTCTGGTCACAGACTTGGACATAGAGAGCAGAAGGATGAGTGGTCTCCTCGTCGTGTTGATGTTTTCACTAGACAAAATGTTCTGCCTCCAGAGGCGGTTGTTTCTGCTGGTTCTGTGAACTCTGCATGCACTGCTGGTACAATTTGTTTACCCTTCAGCTATTATTCTCCTTTTTTTTACCCCCTAATTTTCAGAGTGCTTCTTCTACTCTTTTTCTTGTATGGCATGTTGTGAATGACCAAAACAGAGCAATTGGCTAAGAATGATTTAAGAAGTAGAAGTGTTCATTTGTATTGCTTATTTGTTACAAAAAAGAAGTTGTTGAGAGGGAATGTTCTGAAGCATACGATCTCCTTCCAAGTTGACCAGGCATGTGCCTAGCTGCTGCTGTGTTAAAGATTTGATATTTAGCGCTGAAGATAGGATATATTTTTCCCTGATATGCTGAAATTATTATTTTTGTTGGAAATAATCCTTTGAAGATTTGTAACGAATGATGTATGCTGCGAGGAGAAGTAGCTAATTGGTTATCATTATCAAAACAAGATGACTATTGATAGGGATATAATTGGGTACAATATTGGGGTTGCATGCTTATTTATTATACTCTAATATGTAAAACAAGATTACATTTTATTTCTCCTAGATAGTTTTGTTTAGGGAAGGACTTCTGGGACAATCCATCCACTACTTTTTGTTATCAAGTACTTATGTTTTACAGTTTCCCAGGAGGAGGGCAGCTTTATATGTGGGGCAAACTAAAGAACGCGGGGGATGACGTGATGTATCCCAAGCCTCTTTTGGATTTAAGGTAATCTCCCTATCCTGTCCTTTATTTTGTGACCATTATAATTGTGCCAGTTGGATGAAATATGGATACAGATACAAGGACTTTGAACTCGCAAGTGCTAATAAGAGTCAAGTTCTCCATTTGGCGTCTTGCCATTGGTTTGTGATTATTTGTTTTTTATGTCCCCAGAATCCTTGTGTTCCCACCAGAAATGTGTTCTTCTGCTTCCAAAGATTAAAATGTAGTAATTTTGAAGTGAATTTCTTTTTGTGAAGATACCAGTTAATGAGGAAAAAAACAATCTACTTTATTAACGAGAAAGGTCAACAAGGAGAAATAGTTTACTGCTAGCATTGTCATGTGCATATCTTTCCATGGTTGCTCTAGTACAACATTTTTTCAATCAAGCTATTCCAGTGGCATACTGATAAAACTTTGTTCCTGTATGCTGTAGTGGTTGGCATCTACGATGCATGGATTCTGGCTCTATGCACCATTTTGTCGGTGCTGATCGCTCTTGTATTAGTTGGGGACATGCACAATCAGGGGAGCTGGGATATGGCCCCAGTGGGCAGAAGTATGGACCAGATATCTAATATCTACGTAAACTTATTATTGTTTTTCTCTAGTATTTTATTCCCTTTTTTTCTCTTGTTCTTTGCAGATCTTCAGCAATTCCCAAAAAAGTAGATCTTCTAGAAGGCATGCACGTTATCAGGTTGGTTTACCTGTGAATGTAAATTTACTCTTTTTTTCCCCATTAAATGTAACCTAAGAATGACTTTATATATCCCAATTTTGCCGTGGCATTTAGTGTTGGCTGTGGATTTGCGCACTCCATGGTAGTTGTTGACAGGACTGATGTTGCTGATCGACTTGATCAGGTAAATGTATGCAATGGTTTTCTATTTCTTCTCTCTTTTTTTTCTTTTTTCTTTTTTCTTTTTCCTATTCTTCTCTTTATCTTTGCCTTTTCCCTTTTTGTGTGTTGGGTTGAAAGGTATCTTGTGAATGAAATTGTCTTGTATTTTTGGATGTGTTGCAGCTGGAAAGTGCCATAAATTTGAATGAAATATGTTGTTTAAGAGTAGTCTTATTATGGTTTTGATGTCAGAACAGCATCCAAAAGAGATGCTCAGTTTAGATAGCACTGTTGTAGTTTGCCTAACATAAGAAATTCAGAGTAAATTGAAAGCAAAACTCCCTAGATGTGATTGTTATCCATTTGTAATGAAGATGTTCAACTTACATTGCTATTATGAGTGGGTGATATCCTTTCTTCCACAACCCCTCAGAGTAGATTTTCTGCTGGAGCTTACTGGAAAAAGTTTTGTGATCTGCTTATTAATGGAGTCTAATCCTTTTTTGTCTGTCTTTGCAGCTTGATGTATATGATGGCAAAGCTTCTGTTGAAGGTATTGACCTTCAAAATGTAAATAAAAATTTGGTTGTCTTTCAAGTTTGAATACCTGGTGGGGAGATACTAATTGCAACATTTTTGATATCCCCTTTCTTATTGCATGAAACTTGGCTTGAGCATGTTTTGTACTTCAAAGTTTTAAAAAAATATTACAGTACTCAGATTCTAGGATCGCTCAAATTTCACACTGATTAAGAATTTCTTCTTGCAGTAGTTGAAGAACCAAAGAATAATGCTCCGGCTCTGAAAGCTGCAAAAAAGGGTTCTGCAAGCTCAAATAAAAGGAAAAAGTCAAAAGCTTCATCTGAGTCTGAAGACAACGAAGATAGTGAAGATGGTGATGACGAGGAGGATGATGATGATGATGATGACGGACGGATGAATGGGAAGGCCGGTAACAAAAGGCGACCGAATGTCAAAGGTCAAACGAGTGACAAAAAGGGTGGTGGTCGAGGGAGAGGTCGTCCCCCATCGGCCAATAAAACTCCCCAGAGCACAGCCCCAAAGTCTGGGAAAAGGGGTCGACCCCGAAAGACATGAGACTAAGTAAGTACTCCTGCGGATGGTGAAAATTTTGTTGTCCATCGGGAATGTGTTCTCCATCCTTCTTCCTTGTTGGGAGCCGCCGCCTGTATTGCCATTGTTGTTTCCGTTGATATCATTATTTCTAATTTTAATTTTCCCCCTTCTTTTTGGTGTTATTTATCTCCAATGTATCAGAATGATCATTTGGTAGGAAAATCTAGATCTCCTGAACATCTTTAGTGTAGCTATGTATCCTTAAATGTCAAGTCTCAGAATTTTCAGTTGGGTAAATTAAACTGGATGGGAAAAGACTGATTATCCTTTCGTAGGACCGGTGTCCTAACTTCACTTATGTTTGCTTCCTAATAAGTCAAGCTTGGATAGCTGTAAGGGCAGGCATTGATTTGAAAAACAAAGCTTGTCGGAAAGTGGCCTTGCCACCAACCGAAAAATGTCGGAATCACTGAAAAATACGTTCCTCGTACAATTTTGAAGCGCAAGGAACAATCTGAACTGGCCTTGTCGATCATGGTTCTTCTTCCATGTGAGCAAGGCTCCACCCCAACCATTGCTGTGGTTGTTGTACCTAATAAAGACTACTTGTTTTCCCTTTTTGGTAACCAAAAGGATTTCCATTTTCATATTCATGATGATGTAGGTACAAAATTTATTCCTTTTTATTGTATAAAATTTGACTGGTTAATTACTAAAGATACATTCATTTATCTCCTAACCTTCTACCAATACCAATGCAGCAAAATGCACGTCAACAAACAGACGGTGGTCGCTCCCCCAATTGTATTACTATACTCTATCCACCCCGTAAACCACTCTTGTAATAATAGCGCAAGCGTTCCCAAAAAAAAAAAAAAAACTAGTGTCTTATCCTTGATGAACAAAGGAAAGTGACATTACATGAATCATGCACTAGAAGCGTGTACTGATGCAATGGCCTGGAAAGGAAAGTAGGCAAGTAAACCAGCAGATCACAAACGCATTCCGTGTCAATCGCACCCAGCCACCTGCAGCATTCCTCCTCAACCGGCGTTGCCCTTCTTCTGTGCGTATGATGATGTGGATGCCTATGGTGTCCGTGTCCGTGCCCGTGCACGTGTTCAATCCCGTGCCCGCCCTCTCCCTCGCCCTCATCCTCTTCCTCATGCTCGTGCCGGTGCTTTAGGCTGTGATAATCCGGCTGCTGGTGGTGGGGTGGCGGAGGAGGAGGAGGAGGCGGCGAAACGGGAGAAGGTGGAGGGCTTGCGACAAAGGGGAGAAATGCGCAGGCATGAGTCGCAAGTGCAAATTGGGATGCGCAGAGTGGCTCGGGAGCAATGGGCGGCCTCGGGAGGAGCCATTGGGCGTTAGTCCAAACGGGTAAAAAAAGAAAGAATGCCAATTTCAGAATCAGAATATTGGCTGTGTCCATGCCTGTGAATCTGATCGTACGTGCATTAAAGAAGTAGAATTATAGCAATCAATTGTTTTGGTTCTTATATAATGGAAGAAGTGTTATTGTAATTGTAAATATTTTTCATAATCTTTTCATGTCTCATCTGGTTTTTGAATTCTTCAAGAATGGTGAAGGGAAGTAGATACAACTATACAAGATTTGTGGGTGCATTTCAGGTTATGAATTGTTAAGACTCCCCTTCTCATGCCCTTTGTGTGGAATTCAAATGGCTTAGGTGAGAGTTGAGAAGTGTTTCTGCACCAATAAAATCAACCATAAGCATGCTCGAATTGCAGACAAAACTAGAATCTTCGGTTTTTTATGTTGCTAGGAATTGCAGCAGGCAGTGGCGGAGTCACATATTAGCATTTGCCCCACTTTATTTAAGTACTCGTGTTGCTATGTATAATAAAATAAGGGCAAAAGTAAAAAATTTTGAATATCTTACTCCACCAAACATTAAAGGTCTGACTTTTACGCCGTTGTTTATAGGTTTTTTTTTCTTCCAACAATTTGATGATCTGTAACTTGTTACTATTAGTAGTATTCTCCAGCTTTAAGTAATTGCCATTTATAAGGGATATGCCCTGTGCTGGACCTCTCTTTCATCATGACATTTTGCCTTAAAAAATAAACTTCCCCAACCTAACCCCTCTCTCTGGACTCTGCAAATTTCTTGCCTTCAAAAGATGTCTTACCAAATGCCCATATCTGACTATCACTATCATCATTGGATGAGGCATCCTATTAGTTGACAGGGTGCACAAAAGCCGAAAACCGACTCAACTCAAACCAGTTTACGTCAGATTTTTAAATTGACTGTCAATTCAAATTAAATATCTTGGTTTAAACTTGATAATCGTGATTTTAGCCACGTACCTGTAGGTTTGATCCGAGAAATGTATCAATCATATATTCTTATGAATTCAATAATTCACTAATATCACAAACCCAATTGAATCATTCCAAATTTACTGTTCTATTCATTATTACCCAATAATTAACACATCCTCCTCTAAATCTAAATGGCACAAAAATAAATCAAAATCCAAATGGGGCTTGGACTGAGTTTGTTGCCTTGTTGGCCATCATCACCCACATGATCTACACTGACCAGCAGCTTTAGAATGATGCTTTTAAAATGAATAATTATATTTTAAAAAATTAAATAAATAAATTTATAAAATAAAATTTAAAAAGAAAAAACATTTTATGTAGTATCCCTGTTTGTCTTTGTCAGCTTCAAACCTGCCATAGGGATCAGCACAATAGTGGCTTAATCAGGAATTGACATTTCTTCTCACGACGTCGTTTTCGCCTTCTTCAATCATACCAACCTGCAACAGAACAAATCTATTATGACTTGATTGCAAATTCCCACCTTCAATTTTTAAATCTGTTCAACAATACAGAAGAGAAATATGAAATAATCATAATTTATAGGTTGTTTTTTTTTGTGAATTTTAAGTTTTACTAAAGGCTTCATTGTGATAGATCAATAATTCAGGGGTTATTTGTCAAAAAATTCAAACTTCAAAGTTAGTTTACCCATCAAGCTAAAAAAAAAAAAAAAATTTAATTGTTTTTTGCAACTAACTCTAAAAGTACACACTTACTCCAGCCTCCAACTAACTGCTACCCACCAACTTCTTGAAATTCAAATTAAAAGTAAATCAATCCGAATGATCATTTTTTTAAATCTTTTTTTAAGTTGAGCCCATGAGAATAAAGAAGAATATATTTTTCGGATCAGACTATAGTACTTTCGCGAAACCATTCAATCATTGCATAATGGCTTATACAGTCATCCATGATAAGTCATTATTCAGGGACTAAATGGTTTTATAACGGAAGTACGGAATTATAGTATTTCCCTATCTTTTTCTCTCTAATATTCTCATTTATTTATTTGGATTTGGTTTTTTATTTGCGAAATGGGCTAAAAGACAAAGACTGGTCCAGAGCCTAAGGAATCAAAGATGTAGCCCATTCCATAATGGAGTATCTTTTATTATTATTATTATTATTATGTGTAAGGTTGAACTTTTTCCAAAAGCTAACTTATCACTGAAGTGAGCCCAGCCCAGACGGCAGACACTGTGGTGCGGTGCCATGGATCGGGCTCATGTGCTCTCTCAATCCAACGTGTACGTCGTGTCTCCGGGACACGTGGCATTTGACGACAAAATAGCTGTCAAGATTATTATGTATTTGTGTCGGATTCCTCAAAATACAGCAACCCAGCAACAGCGTTGCTTCGAATCTGCTCACTGCCTCCTTTCTAATAATTTTCTTATGGATCGACTTTACACAGAACAGTGGTTGTTTATTTATATTCTAAACATAAAAACTAATTTTAACATTTGATCATAAATATATGATGTTGTAATCAGTGTCAGATCTTAAAAACGCATTTATGAGAGATTTGATATGTGAATAATTTTATTTTTATAAAAAAATTATTTAATAGTTAAAAATACATGAGTAATACGGGCAGAGGAGGGGGTTGGAGGAGTTTGGGGACCACCTCACCCCTTTGGATTCGCCACTGGTTGTAACTGTGAATTTTGTTGATAATAATCTTCTTTTTTTTTATGCCAAATTATATTGAGCTAATTCGGGTTGGAACTATATTACAATTCAATTCTTGAAATTTTAGCAAATTATATTTAGAGCCCTCTATAGAGACTGTTATGGTTATTTTTTGAATAAAATGTAAGGACTAAAATGTCAATTTAGTGTAGAGTATGAAGATCAAGATGTAGTTTAAAATAAGTTGTTGATCCTCCCAGACTAAAATTTAATATGTTAAAATGTAAGGGTTAGAATAATTGAGAAAAAAGTATATTAATTCATTTATTTTCTTTTAGTTTGCAATCAAGAGTCTACGTTTATAATTCCACGTTTATACTTATAAATAAGAGAGAAAAAAGCATATGAAAAAAAAGAAAAAAATAAAAAATAAAGAAAAGGAAAAGGTTACCTGTCCTTGGATGTCATAATTCTCATTTTATATTCGGCTCACATGCGTGGTCCCATTAGTACCTCCCCACCTTTTAAACATTTGTTTCGAATTATGAAATAGATCATAAAATCCTTAAAACATTATCAAATTACGCATCATGTTCGTTAAGAGTCTATTCGTTACCATGTTTTGAATATAATATTTACGTTTCAGTCACATAATATACATTTAAAAGTTATTTATAAAAAAAAATGTATAACGTACCGTTCAAAACTAATGCACCGTTCGGAAATTTGTTTTGCGAGTACTAGTTTTACCATACCAGAGCTAATGATGAATGATGTGATGAGGTTAATTAGTTGGAATGGTGAATCAGATGAGATGGACTAAGCAGTTAATTGGGAATTAGGAAAGGATTAGTGGGGTAATTAAAAGTAAAGCATGATTGAAATCGCAGTCAATCGATCTGCCAATTAGAAATAGACATGTAATGAGTTGTAAGATAATATTGAAAATGATCATTCCATAATGGAATGTCTTTTACTTTTAATAGCTAATTAATCCCAGATTCCGCATTTATTTTAACTCTTAAGTCTCCCTTTTGAAACGTCTTATGTATGATGGGTTGACCTAATTAGTAGTATTTGATACTTTCTCGTATAGTTTAATTTGTTTTAATATAAGTGTTATTATAGTACGAAACAATAATTTCACTTTGTAATTTACCAAGAGAGAGGCAAGGAGGGGTAGAACGCGTTTGGCACATGTGGTACTTTCGAATAGATCTTCCTCAAACTGTAGACAGGCCAATTGAGACCACTCTTCGGTCTCAACAAAGTGGCAAGGCAGGTTAGGTTAGGTTGTTGGGTGTTGGAGTTCCTGTTGTTGTGCGGTGGCGCGTTGTAGATGCGTACCACGTTGGGTGTGCGTAGGGGATTCCACTGGCCGCGCAACATTAATTTATCATTTTGATAGTACAACAAAATACTAAATTTAGTGTGCGTATTTTTATACTTTATCCGTCCTACTTAAAGAGTTCACTGTGTAGAACTTACGCAATACTTTTGAAATAAAACTCAATCCATCAATCTATAAGCTAGCAGGTCAAGTTTAATTGGACCGGCACATAGGTCACCCACGAGACTAATCTCAAATCATAGGCCACTTTGTGCTTAACTCGAGCCGGTAAGATCGAAGTTTAGTAGAGTACAACTATAGTTTAGATTTAGTTGTAAAAGCAATCATTCGTAATCACATGTTGGAAACAAAATGACAAAAAGGAAAACTATTTACACTTGTTCAGTCCTAGTACTACTATATATGCTAGTACCATATTAATACTAACCACAATTATCCATCGAAAATAAATAAACGTTTTAATATAATTACGTATGGTTTACAATCAACGAATATTTAAAATGACATAAATAGAAAAAATATATCAAATTAGTTATTTGAAGTGTTTTGTTACTAGATTTCGAGGGAGGTTTCAGAAAACATGTTTTCGAAAATAGGTTTTCAAAAACATATAAACGAACAAGAGCTGAAAGTTGGTTTTAAAAAACAATGAGAACTTTATTTTTATCAAGTTTACAGGACAAAACAATGAGAGATTTTTTTCTTCTCACGTTTGAGCAGCACAGTGAGGAAATCTTTTTTTTTTTTTGGTCTCAAGTTTGTGTGACTGTGTTTCCGAGGCCAAATGTGTTTCCAAGGACAAAAAAAGGTTTGAGTTTTGATTTGAGTTGTTGTTTTGAAAAAATAATTTTATAATATAAAAAGCGTATTGAAAATATAAAAAATTAATTATAATATATTAAATTTACTGTTAAAATCAAAATCAAAACTTAAAGAACAGACCCCCCCAGTCTTAGAAAACAAATTTTAGATCTGTGCCAAACACAGTTTGAGTATTGAAATGATTTTTGAAATCAAAAATCACCCAAAATTAGCCTGCAAAACTTGTTAACGAATATGCCCTTAATATGAATAATAATTATAATGTTTCATTGACTTTTCTAATAGAACTATTTTAATAGAACGTAAAGAGTACCACTAATAAATTTTGTATAAAAAAATGTAAAAGAAAGATCCGACAACTTTTTTTTTTTCTTTTGTGAAATTGGATTGGGTCCCTTAACGGATAAAATCCAAAAACCCACATATTCATACTCTACTCCGTCGTCTCTGGGCTTTGAAATCTCAACGGATATACAAAAGAAAAGAAAACGGAGTTTTTGGGACGGACTCGTAACGCAATATTTAACTACATTTAAGGAAGAGTGTTGAGGTCCGTTTCTTCCTTAAAAGTAAAAGCTCAAAAAACTGCTATTTTTCCACTCTCACATACTCCCCCTGTTTGTGTGTGTCTCTCGGGGGTACAATTTCCAACGACAACAGTGCATAGGCAAGGCTCGCTGAGGAGAGAGTGTGTGTGTGTTCTTGTGGAGTGACGCTGTGGAGGAAGTGAAAAGGAAAAATGGGAAGATCTGGCGGCACACCTTCGTGCTTGAAGCTCATCGCTTGCGGCGGAGGTGGAGGTGGCAATGACTCCGTCGACCGGGATGGACTCGAGGCACCCGAGGTATATTGTGATACGGGTTTGTGTAATTTATGGATAATGCTTTGAATTTTCAATTTTTTAAAATGGAAAAGGAGAAAAAACAACGATCTTTGTGTTTCAATGCTGGGATTAGTTGATGGTTGGGAGTTTGAGCTATGAAGAAGCTGTACAGTTAACGTTATAACTGGGTTAGTTTTGAATTTGTCAAATTGCTTACTTAGTTCGAATTGAAATTTGCTATAATATCTTAATTAAATCTTCCCGAAGCTGAGGTACGATCTAATGGTTATTACTATTGTTGAAGTGCAAAAGATGTAATTTTGGTGTGGCTATTAGTTTTTTCTGAAGATCCGTTGGTATTGGATGTCTGGAACTTTGAATGGTTATGAGATTTTTAAGTTTTGCTGACCTTCTGTGTCTTGTTTTCTTATTAGTACCTGTGTAGGATTCATTGCTCCGCTTGATCTATTGGCTTCATGTGTTTGATTGCTGTGGGGTTTGTGGTATTCATATATAATCTAATTCTGATTGAATTATTAATTATTAAAATGATTCAGTTAATACTGTAGGCAAGTTTAGATCAATTAAATTCTTTGCCAAAAAAGGGCTGCCTTAGTGTTTTCTAGAACACATAATCAGAAAACCTAAATCATTATAGAATTGATCAGTTTATGCTGTTAGTTTTGTTCGCTCATGTTTATATAGGTCGCTAAGATCTCGTCTATGCACATTAAGTTGCTAATAATTATGTTAAGCTGATTTTTCCTTTTTTGCCTTTTTTCCCATTCATTCTACACTCGCTGATTGTTTTCTCCTTATAGAGTAAGGGTTCAAGTGATAGAAGTAGATGGAGTTTCCGCAAAAGATCTGCCAGACATCGAGTTCTGAGTAATTCTGTTGCTTCTGAAGCACCTTCTGAGAACAAGGCTGCTCCAGATTCTGCCATTGCTGGGTTCTCGACTCAGAGTAGCTCCACTACTCCAGAGAAAACCTCTGTCATCCAATGTAGGGAGGAAAAAGTCCCACAGCCATTTCCTGTGGACTTAAAATTGTCCGAGAAGACAGAGACTACAGCTGATGCCGAGGATGACAAAAGAGCTGATGGATCCACTGTTGACAAAAGAGCTGATGGTACCGCAGATGAAGGAAGTGTAATCATCATTCAAGCTGCTGTTAGAAGATTTCTGGTGAGATTGTTACCATTAGAGAAGTTTCTTGATATGATGACAGAAGATAGTTTTCTATTTTTTTCTTTCCTTCTGTTTGGCTAATGTTGATGCACTAATCCAGGCTCAAAGAATTATAGTGAAGCAAAAGAACATTATTAAGTTGCAAGCTGTTGTCCGCGGGCACATAGTCAGGAGGCATGCTGTGGGAAGTCTTCGGTGTGTGCAAGCCATTGTCAAAATGCAAAATCTTGTCCGTGAACGCCGCACTCGCTTGCTTTTGGATAGTTCAAGCATTGAAGAAAAGGTACGTAGAAAGGCTGGAGTCAATAGTAATGGTTTGCTCTGGGTAACAATTCTGTTCAGATGCAGATGCCTGTGTTTTCATTCATTAGCATGCATTCTTGTGGAAGTTGAGCAGTCTTTTATTTTGTCCTTCTAAATCGGCAGTGATGTGGAAATAGCTTAAAAGAAAAGCCTTTTGTGATGTTTCAAACCCATTATTGTTAATTGTTAGTATTCTACAAATTGCTCTTTTACGTTGTTCTGGGAGAGGGGAGGAAGTTTAGTAGCAATCTTTGTGAGCCTTGGGTGCTTGAACACGTAGTTTGTATGGTGAAATGATGGGGGAAAGGCATGTGTCTGCAGCAGATTGTAATGTCTCGTAAATTGCTTGTCCTTTTATTTAATATTCATCTTATTATGTTCAGGATAAGGAAAACACAGGTGCAAAACCAGGCATTACGAATGGGTGCATTGAGAAGCTGTTAAGTAATGGATTTGCCCGTCAGGTGAAATAGTGATTCTATTATGTTATTCCATATTATTCTGGCTATTCATCATGTGGATGAGATCCTGATCTTCTAGTTTCTTGTTATTTATTGGGGGTCTTGATTCAAGCTTCTGGAATCAACGCCGAAGACCAAAACTATCAACATCAAGTGTGATCCTTCAAAGCCAGACTCAGCCTGGAGATGGCTGGAGAGATGGATGGTAGTTTCATCAACAGAAACTGGACAAGCACATGGGCTAGGATCAACTGCGGAGCAACAAGCTGAGGAAAACATTGAGGAAGCAGACAGCCATTTGGAAACTGAAATTTCATCCCCAGAAAATTTCCAATCAATGGCTCAGGCAAATATTGACGCATTACCAGAGCCATTAGAAGCTGATGTAAATGTCATTACGTATGATGTAGACAACAACAAATTCCAAGAACGCCAGCCTATTGAGTCTTCAGTGGGTCAAAGCATAGATCAGTTTCATCCTCAAAATATCGGTGAAGCAAATTCAAGTGTCAGTGCATCAGATTCACCTATTGTTCATGCAAGAGAACTAGATGAGGTTTCTGAAATAGAGCCCGATTCCATTAATGGTTACTCTGAAATAGAAAACAAACAGAATATACCTGTTTCAGATACCCCTGGTGAAGAAGAATCTGATATTGATGGAAAGAAATCTTCATTAGGATCTAGAAAGGCCAGTAATCCTGCTTTTGTTGCAGCTCAAGCAAAGTTTGAAGAATTGAGTTCAGTTTCCAGTCTAGGAAAATCAGTTAGTTCAACCAATCAAGATGTCAGTGTAGATTCTTCTTTGGATGCTGACTTACCTGTCATTAACCATGCATCCAGGACAAGTGAAATTGGTCATGCAGAAAGTTCTCTTTCCCATAATTTTGGGGGTCAAGTTAATGGCTCCGAATGTGGGACTTAACTTTCCATTTCTTCCACACTTGATTCTCCAGATATGTCAGAGGCTGGAGTAGTTGATTCTGTGCATGAAGCAAAAAGTTCAGAGGATGGAGCTCGCAACCCTAAGAATGATTTTAACTTGGAAGTGGAGGAGAAGACCGAGTCCAAAATTTTGGAGAGTGATTTAGCTTCCTCAAATTCGATTGTTCAAGAGATGGATGGCAGCAGCATTGTTGCTGATAGTGAGCATGTTAGCTCCACAGTGGCTGGTGATTCATCTGAGGGAGAGCAGAAGCCAGCTACTACTACTACTATTACTACCACTGCTGATGTTCATGTGGAGCAGGAAATTGAGACTAGCCAGCCACTGGGCAGATTATCACCTGAAGCATCTCCAAGAAGCCATGTGACTGTCCCTGAATCCCAGGGGACGCCTTCCAGTCAGGTTTCAGTCAAGTCTAAGAAAATCAGTAGTGTTAAAAATGGATCTAACCATAAACACGTATCAGCTGGCAAAGAATCCCATTTGGAATCTAATCAAGATTCTGGTGTCAGGGATAGCTCAGAACATTTACACAAGGAGAATAAAAATGGAAAACGGCGCAACTCCTTTGGCTCAACTAAAACCGATCAGAGTGATCAAGAACCAAGAGATAGTAGTAGTAGCAGCTCTCTCCCAAGTTACATGCAAGCAACAGAATCAGCAAGAGCGAAAGCTCTTTCCCATACCTCCCCAAGATCAAGTCCTGATATGCAAGATAAGGACTTGTTCATCAAAAAAAGGCACTCTCTACCTGGTGCAAATTCGAGACAAGGGTCACCTCATGTTCATCGGGCACATCAGGGTGCGAAAGGAAATGGAACTCACTCTCCACAAGGTAAATAGATCCTGTTAGTTTTTGAACTTACCGAGTCTCTGTAAGTTTTGAGTTCATCATAATGTCATTCGTTTGTAGCTTTATTCAGTGTCATTTTACCTTGGTGAGCTCTTCTTGAAGGGCTCAGTATTGAATGCAATCCATGTTTGGCTTGTGTCTTGGTTCTTACATAAAGATTTTAACGTTTTCCAGACAGGAAGTGGCGGAGATGAACATGATGTAGTTGATGCTCAAATGCCTTGTGGGTCATTTTCTGCAGATTTGACAAACTGATTTGATGGACATATGTTGGTGATTTGGTGATTTCCCTAGTGTTTTTCCCTTATAATCCATACTAGGAGTGATGATGCTTCCTACTACTGCTAATTTTTCTCCTTGGTTTCATGTAAATTAAAAAGATTGTAATTTTTTTTTTTTTTTTTTACTCCCTGGTCCTTTTTTGGCCTACCATACAAAGTGAAGATTTGTCCCAGAGGATTTTTTCTGTATAAGTTTGTGTTCAAATGCATCTTGTGTGTAGAAACATTAACTGGAAGAATTGGCTGCTTTCTGTTCTACTTTATTTATTCATTGCGGATTACAATATTGGGAACTTGCATGTTACTTCTTTTGCGCCCTAAAGTAAAGATCAACAGTGAAAAAGGTGTTTTGTTTGGTTCTACTTTACAGCTTGTGAAGTTTTTGAGTTAAACAAGCCAACTCTATGGTGTCAAGTTGTCGAGTGTTTGTTTGTGTTGTGTTTTCGTGTCGTGCTAAAGATTAAACTTCAGAAAGAAAAGCGTGCAATAATTTGTGAGGTTGGGTGGCTGCTTTGTGACATTGGATGAGGCTCTTTTTGAAAGGAAATCATGGGGGCAATACAGTACAGTTAGGATTACTTGGAGAGAGTAGAGTAGGTAGAGAAAGAAAAGGCAAATGAGATGGCCACCAAGGTCCCCCCCACCACAAGCAAGGCACATGTATTACATTACCAGATTGGAAATAGTGGTCAACTTTAGTTTAGTTGCAAAGCCGCCGGTCAAGTTTAAATGAAATTACACCATAATTATGCAATGATGAAACTTTCTCGTATTAGCATTTATTAATGGAAGGCAAAGTCATATGATATGATTTTCATTTTGTTAGGTTAAATCATAAAAGTTCTCTCGAGCAAGAAACTTCTCTTCTTAAGTTTCAGTTTATTCACTGATATCACTTATTAAACGTCCGATAGCATTTAGCTCTGATCTGAGCTATGCAACAACGGGATCCCCGTTGATCCTTTTTGGATGTGCTTGATGGTCCCGAGCTGAATGACACGATGCTAGGATATGAGAGCGAAGTCCTCCCATATACAAGAACGTTTAAAGTATGAAATGAAGCCCGTTCCAGTTGAAAAAATAACAATTACTAGTCCGTTAGGAACATATCGTTCGGCTCATATTGAAAGTAGATAAACTGAAGTATTTGCTTTCGTAGTCTTTCTTAAAAGATTAAGTACCAAGAGTTTACGGATTATCCAAATGGATTTTACAAAACCCTTATCGCATAGTTTTCGAGTTTAAGAAATGGCCAGATTCACTGTCGCGTTTGTCTTTCCTCACAAATTCAGCGGCTAACTTGAGATTTGTTCTAACTACTTACTAGACTATGAACTTTACCATTTCCAAAGATACTATCATGCAGAGTAGTCTTGCATCATAGGTCATATTCTAGCGGTTGAATGTTCTTCGATGGAACTATAGTTAGACCCGATATTTTGATTTTTTTTTTAAATAATTATTTTTCAAAATTTTCCTCAAAGGCTAATTTATCCCGTTATTCAATTATGGAAAGGAATTGGACAAATAACAACCCGAATTGAAAACGGCTTAGGAAACAAGCATCCATTACTTATACATGCCCAAGGTAATATGTACCGCATTCGTTTACTAATAACTCAGTAATTACCTCTTCTCCAACGATCCAATACTTCAACGATTGTGACGTATAAAGAATCATGAAGAGATTATGGTTCGATTCTTACATCGACCTAATGAAAGAGCCATGCTTCGAAAAGGTACAATCTTTTACAAATTTAAATACACAAAATTTAAAATAGTTAACTTTTTACAGTTCGTTCTGCTCATATTAATAAATAGAGTAATGATATACTCAACAACAAATCATAGCAACTTTTTGATAGCAACTTATGTTGCATGCATTCATTGGTCAATTATTTGATATTAATAAAAATGTAACCAATGAATGCATGCCACATGAGTTGCTATCAAAAAATTGTTATGATTTGTTGATAAGACTATCTTTACTCTAATAAATATTAAGGATGAGAAAATAAAAACACGACTCTTTTTTTTATCGAAACAGAAATAGGGTTGATTTTAACCTAATATTCACAAATTTCAAAAGCACGTGAGAAGCACGCTGACAGCTACACGCGCCGTATTAGTACGTGCGCCAGCCAGCGGCTCAGTGATCTGCGTCAGCAAATCGAATATACAAAGAGAGCTTCTAGGCTTTGTGAAAATATAAATAAATAACCTAAGCGAAGCCCCCAGAGGCGAAAAAGACCAAACAATTAAAAGAGAGGCACAGGATCTAGGGTTCCTGTTTTGGGTTACCCTTGGATCGGTTTATCCCCTCTTCCATCGCTCTCTTTGCCCTATATATATCTCTCCGATCTCGGCCGGTTGAGTGTTTTTGGGTAAATTTCGTTGATAACATTCGGCCTCCGTTTCTCGAACGATTACGAAAAGGGAATTAGGGTTTTTTAAAGGTTTTTGAATTTGATATCAAAAGGCGGCGATTTCGATCACCTCAGATTGTTAATTTTAATCCCCTATAACTGGATTCGAACTATTTGTGTCATATGTAATAATGGGAGGATCGCAGAAATCAAAAAGGGTTACTTGGCCTTCAGATGATAATCTTTGTCAGGTAAATGTTTGTTAAAAATCCTTAATTGCTTCATGCATTCTATTATTCTTTTCCATCATCAATCAATTTTCGAAAAAAGTAAGTATTTGGGGGCAGACAAAGACTTCACAAATTTTTGGTCTATAAATGATTTTTTTATAAAATTTTTTCTTCCAATTTAAAGATTTAAAAGTTAAATTTTATCAAAACTCCTTGGGAAAAAACTCCTTGGGAAGTTATGGTTTTAGTTATACCGGAATGAATCCGTGTCAATGAATAATAGGTTTCATTGATCAAGGAAGAATTACTATTGAGTGTTTCTGGGTAAGTGATACTCTTTGTTTAACTGAGTTAAAGGAATGGAATGGCATTCCCTTGTTATTCTGAGGATGCTTATTAAAGTTACTCCTGCTGCTTTCAGAATGGGTTTCCAACACTTCGGCAATTCTAAATTTTGGTAACAGAAAGTAATGAAAAAAGCATATTACATTTTTGATTGCTTGAGGTTCGGGGACTTCCAAGCAACTCATTGAAGTTTTGCAAATTTTACAGTGTGGAAATTGTTAAAAGTGGATACTAGTTATAATCATGATTTGAAATCTGATTTTACTTGCATTAGTATGGACTTAATTTTTTTGAACTTCATAGAAACTTAATTTTGAGAGGCACTGACGTAGATGACTTTGTCCTACTGATATTCTGTAGAATTATTCTGTAAACTGAGGCCAAGCCTATGTTTTCTTCAAATCATCAGAAAGGAAAATGGTTTCTCCTGGAGAAATCCTTTCACTTGTTTTTTAGCTATCAATGCTTCAATCTCTTGTATATAGTGGATTAAACAAGAGAATGAATCAAGGAAATATTTGGGGGAGTTTTGCCTGCTTTAATGAGGTAAATAGCAATGCAGGAAAAGCTATATCTTCCAATTTCTCTTGAAAGAGAAGGGACCCTTGAATTCAATTTATGTTTCAGTCAAGAAAAGAGTTGCAGAAGAAACTTTTGAAGATTTTTTTTGGGTTTAGTTTAGATATAAAAAAGTTGTTGAACCATGGATCTTTCAGCTGAACAAGATGATGTTTGAGTATGAGAAGATCGGATGTGGTTGATACTAGAATTACTTCTGACAGGATGATTATGAAGTATATCTTTGATTTGGTTCTCTCCTTTTCAGTTGTTTAATTTCAAGCCAGGTTATGTTGTGTATTTTCCTCTGATTTAAGAGTAATGCTTAGAAAGTGACAATGGCTAGTTGCTGTTTCAGATATAATGTTTCTGGAGTATTAGATAACCTTGAAATCACATTAGAAATCTAATTGACCTTTTATGGAGTACAATAAGAAAAGATGTTAAGCACACAAATAGTACTGAGATTTGATGTTATGAGGGGGCTATATCTGGGTGTTCTTATTTGTTAAATTGATGAGAGAGTAAGAATTCTTGTACAGTAAGATCATTGAGATGTGGAAAGAATGATGAAGATGGTGACTGGAATGTAATGCTTGACTCAGTCAATGGTGATCTTAAAGAGTTGTCATCAAACTAGTCTGTGTTATATAATATATATATATATATATATATATAGACAAATTTGAAATTGGCTTTGCATGAGGGTTAAAATTTCTGTAAATTGTAATTCAAGATAGAAGGCCATGGATGTTGATAACTTCTGCAAACGGTATAAATCACATGGGGATGCAGGAGTCCTTCAGAATACAAAATAATTTAAAGGAGGTTGTGTTTGAGAGTTAATCTTCTGTAGCCAAACAAAAATGTAGTGTGAATGCCTCTTGTTAACTTCCCTTCTCCTGTTCTGTTGCTTCATAATGTCTCAGGCAGTGATGTAGGAATTTTTTTTGTGCTCTATAATGATCCATGTTGATGTCTTTTGAGCTTATAAGAAAATATCTTATGTATACATTCTTTTCCACAGTGTGAACTCCTTTTCTGCTTGTGGGTCCTTTTAGTTTCTTTGGGTTAGGGCGGGATCTTTAGTGATCAGATTTCAGTTGTGCTTTTTGGCCTCTTGACTGTTGCACTAGCACTTCCTCCCACTCAAGAGTGAGCTTACTTCTCACTTCTTGTTAAGGTTAGATGTGGATGCTGGCAGTGTGCCTGCTATCTAGATTACCTGTAATGCTCATTTAAGTCACTGCATTTGGAAATGTGTGGCCATTGATCATTCGGGGAGAAGAGCAGTAGAATGTAAGCGTCTTGAGCCCAAAAGTGACTCTACTACCTTAGAACTCTCTCCTGAACTTGGGAGTGTATTTTGAATCCAGCAGTGGATGAAAGTATTTTAGGCCCACAAGGTGCTGATTTCTTCATTGTTGTAGCCGATCCCATGGGGCAAAGGCTTAGTTGTTGTTATTTCCCTTGCTTGTGTGACCTAGATAGTTTATTAAGCTTATGTTATACACTTCATCCCTTTTTTTATTTATTATTATTTTTTTTTATTATTTTATAATTGGAGATGCAGGGGAATAAATAAAGTAATAAACCATAATTCTATGTTTTGAGTTTGATCGATTTACATGTTCTTTTATAGGTAAAGCTTTTTCTATCAGAAGATTCTCCTGCACAAGTAGGCTTCACCTCTCAAGATCACCTTCAAGCAAAAACATGGCCGTTGCACTCAAATTTCTCTGATGACAATTTACCACCAGGTTTTGAAGGGACGCAACCTGCAAACAACCTGTGGAACAAATTGCCTCAAATACCTCTCATCAGATGGCGTTGCCCTCCTAGAGTTAGTGTCTTGTTCTATCAGATATTGCTACGTTCTTTTTTAACATGAGCATTTTAAATGTGAAATGAGAAATTTGTTAATGAAAAATATTATTTTAATTCTTCAATTTTGTGGTTATTATGTCATGGAGCAGAAAAATGATTAATGGAATAATCAAATAATTGTCAAAATATTTCTACTACTTAGTTATTGGTGGTTGAAAATCTGGAATATTAGTTGCACTTGAGGAGAAAGGAACATCTTAAAACTTTAGTTACCAGATGATTAGTTAGTCTTCTCACCACATTCAAAGTCCCATCTGGATGGAGACTGGAGTACGCTAGATATATTATTTCCTTTGTGTTGTCTTCCACTAGCCTCCATCTGGATGAACATATCTTAAGATCTGTCAAACTTATTTGCGCTGAAACTACATTGTTGTTCCTCTGAAATTAATAATAAGCGAAGGCACTTAGATTTTACTGGTTTGGGAATCTTCTGGACTTTTAAGTTTTAGAGGGAACAATATCTCTGAAGTTGCTCAAGTATGTTTATTTTTTATTATATCTGAACTTGGGTATATAAGACTGATTTCTACCTTTTGTTTTGTGCTTACTAGTTAATTTCCTGTGAAACCATTGAATGTATATGTCCTTGGAATTTTCCTCACAAGTTTTATTGGCGACAAAAAGTATATGTCAAATTGAAAGCTTGGAGAATCTGTCTAACACAACACTAGATTTTTCCTTCTTATAATTGTTTGTTGATTTCAATTGTGTTCATGGGTGGGAATCTGGGATGGATTGAGGCAATGCAATTTGTGCTGCTGAAAATTAATTCTGTGTTTAAGTTTTGGTTTGTCCTTCTCATGTTGCAGTTTAAGTTGGATGAAACTTGGAGAGTTGCTGCTGGGGAGGAGAGCATAGAATTTGAAAGAGAGAATGATCGGGAAAAAAGAGTGCTTGAGGCAATCTATCCACGAGAATCCGCTATTCCTCCAGAGTGCGTTTTCCTTCTTCCTCGTTGTTTTGTTTTATTGGTTGGTTTTGGAACCTGTGGTGTTATTTCTTTTGGTTTCGCGTTGTGCAATTATTTACAAGTTGCTTTCATTTCCATGCAGTCCTTCTGATGCAGTGGGTGTGGAAGACTCTTTTGCAAATGATAGACCCCCTATTCTTATTCCCATTACCCCTATTGAAGATGAAGATACACAGGCAGCTGCAGATGGTTTTGTTGATTCAATGATGATGAACACTCCTCCCATGAGCTTGCAGGCCCAATCAATGGCATCTTTAGCTTCCTCTTCACATTATGCTTTGACAGCCAACTCCCTTGCTCAGGGAGTCCCAGCAACTGAGGTTATCCCGGGAGTGGATCCTGCTGTTGTATCTGCTGCAAATGCTGCCTTGAGTGCTGTCATGGCAAACACCAACCAAGCAAATCTGATTGACCGTGACTTGCTCATTAAGATTCTCAGTGACCCAAAAATGGTAGAGCAGTTGGTGAAGAACCATGTCTCTTCCAGCACCCCACAAGTTTTACCAGCCACCAGCGCTCAGAATGCGCCAACCGCAGGCGGGCAAACTATGGTATTGAATAGCGCACACAGTTTGCCAGACTCTAAAGTTTATAGCATGGCATCGACTGCCACACCCAGTATGCCAGCGGCGAGCATGCAGAACAGGCTCAGACCAATGACACAAGGAATTAGCTTTTCCGAGCCATCACCAGTTCCAGTTGGTAGAACAGCTCAGGTCAACAGAGCAGAATTTGCTGCAGCCCCTCTGACGACTACTTCAAGTGGAGTTTTCTATCCTCCTCCTCCTCCTCCTCCTAGCAGGATTGCGGCAGTCCCGAATACGCGGTCTCTGGCGCCAGATATCATCCCGTCTCAATCTCAAACCGTGACGAAGGACATCAACTACTACAAAAGCCTGATCCAGCAACACGGAGGAGATAGGCATGAAACTGTACCACCACAATACGGTGGTCGCGGTAACCACCATGTACTCCCTGTCAGAGAACCATCAAACAATGGCAGATCAAGAGATATGAAACCTAAAATTATGAAGCCGTGTATGTATTATAACACCGCAAGGGGATGTCGCAACGGTGCGAATTGCGCATTCCAGCATGAGGAATCCGGCCAGCAGAGGGGGGTTGGTTTGCCAGATTCCCATAGCGCAAAGAGAATGAAAATGGATAGGGAGATCACTGGTACATAGTAGTGCAGTTAGCATCTCCGTGTACATTCTTTTGGTTTTCAAAATGGGATGCCGACTTAGGTTGGGATTTTTTTTTTTTCCTTTTACATCTTTTTAGCTAGATTGGAAAATCAAATTTTGAAGTTTATTTATGTTTAATTGATTGAATTATTTTAGACAGTTTCCAGACGGAGGGTTTAGTAATCAAATCCAGATTTTTGTTGGGACTTAAATTTATTCTTATGGCGCCATTTCACTTTTTTCATTTTAATTCTCTAATTTTTTATGGTTTGATACTAGCTAAGTGTAACTTCACAGATTTTAAGGGAAGAAAAAAAAAAATCTAGATTTCAAGAGTTTTTTTTGAGAAAATAGATTTCTAGAGTGATATACCGTTTCGCTCTACAATTTTATTCACGGTATCACTACATATTTCATAAATTGTTTTCTAAACCACCATTTTTCAAATATCAATGGGCCTTGGCCCAATTAGTATATGGGCCTGAAGTCGCAAATTAGTGGGCCACAGAATCGCATTCAGCCCTTTACAGCTCTATCAGCGCAGGAGTGAAAAGGAGGCGAAAGTATATGTATAATTGGGCGCAGAAATTGGAAGTTAGGGGAAGAAGAGTGAAAGATGCTGAAATTCTTGTCAAGGGTGAAGATCGAATTCAATGCTTTGGATCCCCGGACGGCGGCGTGCATGGAGTTTTTAGCCCAATGCAACGCCCGGAAAGCTAAAGAGTCTAACCCAGCTTGCGAGGTCCAAGTTAAGCGCCGCACCGACGACCACCCGCCTCAAATAACCGTCACCTTCGTCAACGGGGTTGAGGAGAAATTCGACGCCACCGCCACGCCGGCGCAGACCATCCGCAACATGATTCTCGAGAAGGGTCAGTACCTCGAGACTGAGCAAATGTTCCGCGAGGCTGGTGAGCAATGGCCCGTGATTATACCCGATGAAGAACTCGGTCAGCCATTTCTGGGCATTAAGGTTAAGTCCCCTCTTTGTATTATTACGTAATTCTCTTTTTTATGGGTTCCCGACTACGATTTCTGGGCATTACTATTCTTTGTATGAAAAAAATGGGATGGTAAATTCTTGTGGGTAAGTTGGTTTTTTATTTTTCTGCGGCCAGTAGTTTAGGCATTTCGTCGAACGAATTGTTTGCATGATTTTGTAATAGTCATTTCTACACTATCCAAGCAGAGTAAGTCATTGTGAAATTGTGCTGATGTGCGTGCTTCTGGTTTGCTCATCTTGTTTTCCAGCCAAAGAAAGCAGAAGAGAAGAAGCAGTAAACTGCAGCTGGCCACATAGCTGAAAGGAACGAGTATTTTTCAGTTGTATTTTGATTATCGATTTGTCTAATCAGCAGGTTGAAAAGGTGTATTCTGTATTTACCGAAAGGGCCGAACGTTTGAAACTGGTTCTCTGGGGAAAAATCAGTTTTCTTGCTTTATTTAGTCTCATTAACAATTGATGTTCTTGAAGTTTTTCTGTTGAAATCTGGGAATGAAACAATTAACGATGTCAACGTCCGAACACAGAATGTAAAAATTGTCTGAAAAAACACCTACACACAAAACGAATTTGATTGATTATTGTATACATATGCTTCCAGTACAACATAGGAAACACAAAACAATTGAAGTCAGTCACTTTCTCTCTGCATTTTCATATGTACAAAACACCTATACATTCCGATCTCAGTGGTTCGTTGGCGAAGTTTTTAAAGCCAACGCAGGTAGGTAATGATCTCATGATATACACAGGACGTCTTTAGCTAACGATCTTCCCGGCGAACTCCATTGGGATCAGAGACCATGTCCATCATCATCTTTTCTGGCGAGTCTTCCCAGTTTCCAAATGTCTTCAAGTCAACCTACAGCAATATAGAAGAGAGAACCGACATAATTACTAAACTTGCAAAATGAAATCGTAGTTGTAGATTATCAAAGTGTCCCCTGTTTTCTTACTTTTCGCCTTTGCTCTGTGAAAATTTCTTCTCTTTTCTTGTAAGAAGTTTGAACTTCTTTTGCCCTTCTGCCTCCTAATCCCCATATCTCCACCTCCATAACTGACAGCTCAGTTGGTAAAAACCCCTGGCGCATCATAGAATCGACGAATGAACAACATTAGGAGTCAATGATTTACATGAACTCTGTTGGTTTGAAGTGTTCCAGACAAACATAATGATCATCATACCTGATTGGGAACGAGAGAGCCATGTTGGTAAGTTTTGTCTACAGCGTGATGGCGAAGAGTAACTTTCGAAAAATCTTCATCCATGAATATTCTCTCATTTCCCATGGAGCCTCCGAAAGCAATGCCTACGGGCTTTGGATAAGCCTGATATGCCCGAACGCTCGGATGCAAGTGGCTGTACACTAAGTTTTTCACCTTTCCTATTAAAACAGAGATGATACTTTGAAGATTATGCAAAAAGATCATTATGTATAGCTTTTACCAAATTGATTCATGGTAATCACAGAAACTAGAATAACTTCATTTACCAACCTGAAGCTACAAAGACATGGAAGACTGGACATATGGCATAGAGGCTCCCAGAACTACCATAAAATGTTTCCTTGTTTTCAAAGCCCTGATCTGTGAGTACACCAATAAGTGATCTCCTCTCAACATTATCATTCTCACGTGCATCAATCAGCATTAAAACTGGACCGTTATAGCCTTCAACGTGTGACCAGAAACGGTTAAGACCTTTTCCATGAGCAGTTGCCCTGCACACGAATCTCAAAATGTTCACAATAGCCAAGCCATTCAGCTGACAAGTAAGCAACAATAGCACAAATTCAAGAATTTGGGATGAGTCCGCTGTGTTTTGCTACCACACAACTGTTATAACAAACACCAACCATGCAAGATACAGAAAGTATATTACAGTATGACGAAACAAGCAATATCAGTTCAACCAATAAGAAACCAACATACCATTCGAATACGCCTTGACAGAAAGCATTTGTGTAGAAATTTGTAAGAGATAAGATGGCAAGGAAATTAAAACTATGCCGGGGGGTGAAGAGAGAAGATCAACCTGTAAAGTAAAATTTCGTCTACACCCTCACTTTCGCTTGGGAAGCAGGCTTTTGAAATCTCCTCATGTAGAGTACCCCTAAGGGTGAGTGATATAGCCCAGGCCCTTCCACTAGTAAGAAGGCCAGTATTGCAAACTTCTGTAAGAGAAGTGTCATGCACCGGAAAGCTTAAATCTTCCAATTTTCCCTGTCATATAAGTTTCACAGACTAAAAGTTTAGTTTGCCTAAATGGGAGTGAAAAGGCAAGTCTAATTGAAAGGAATCACGATCAGCTTCTGGATAAACAATTGAGAGCCACATAATGCACAAACAAGTAGCTCACTAGACACATAAGAATGCATGACTTTCATAAGCATGATTCACTACAATGTGTACTCATCAAAAAGCTAAATCCAATAGAGAATTCAGTTTAAAGCACAACTACAAGAAACTTACAGCTATGGATCGCAGAATACAGGAAGAAATATTTCCAAAAGGATGTCACCAATCCAAAGAAAATGAAATAGTTAACTTTTTGTTATTAATAAGTTACTTATTCTTATGCCTAGATTGTCAAGTGAAGATTTAAAGCATGATTAAAAATAAGAATCTTCCGATCAACCCAAAGAAAAGGCACCTCGTGAATTTTCAAGTAACTTAGTCTTGAATTAACAAACTGAGCCAAGCAATCTGCAAGATATGGCACTGTCTTCAATCCCCACATGTGAAGTTTTGAAGCAGGAAGTTGAATATCTAATCCAAAAGTTTTGGTGTCCCAAAAGTTCAAATTATCACCCAATTCAGCACAAGTCTCTACAGCTGAAAAAACCAAGGGATCAACATCCGGAAGACCATGACTCCCGGTGCTTGTAGAAGATCCCAAAATCACTGAATCCCTTGACAAAATCCAGCAAACCCAAAGAAGCATAAGCAGATCAGTTGGCAATAAAGATCCACCCATTTTAACATCATCTTCACTGGATTCAAACTGCAGCTTCGTAGGAAGGCCAGCCTTGTCATTTGCCGTCACAAACACTTTCAATAAGTAATTAAACGAAGTTGAAGCAACTGTCCTTCCACAGCATTTGGTGTAACCTCTCAAAAACTCAACCCAACTCACCCCTCCCTTCTCAACAGAGAAGAACTGGTCCACGATGGCAGAACCCAAATGGATCAACAGCACGGGAAATTCTTTCGGCACAAGGGTTTCCTCAGAACCCGATGATAATGGGTCCGCCGCAATGACGAGAGTAAAGCATTTCTGTGATCAAAACACGCACATAACTCATAAACTAATCACCAAATATTCCAGTGACGAATTTAAGAGGCAAAAAAAAAAAAAAAAAAGAAAGAAAGAAACCATGCTCACATATACGAAATCCTAGTACAATACAATCGGAAAAATAAAAAGATATAATCTTTTAGCAAGAAAATCACCAAATAATCTTGATTGCATTCAGCAAGCCGTTAAGTAAGAAGCTCAAAATCTAATTCAAACACTGCCTTTCACTCAACTCCAACATAAAGGATGGTAACCCGAATTCTAAAATTACAGTTAATCTACTTGATTTTGTGGGACAAAATAGGGAAAAATACAGAACAAAAAGTAATGTGGGGTTCAAAGAGTGTGTACCCTGATGGAATCAAGAGGGATGAGTCCAGTTTGGGGATCAGACAGACGAGAAAATGCATCCCGGAGAGTCGGAAGAGCTCCGGTTGATGCTGCTAGAGTTTCTGCCTCCCTCTGAGCAGGCGACACTTGTTCCGTTGAGAATGATTGCCCCATTTTATTTTATTTTTTTCTTTCTCCTTCTTCTTCCTTCCAGATAAAAGATAATCAAGTATTATTGTATATACATATACAGTTTATGCGAATCAATTGTATTTGTTCTCCACTAATAAGATCACTCCATTTTTACCCGCGAAAGAGATAACTATCTGCGCTGTGGGCTGGGCTGGGATTCTCTATTGGGCTTGAGAATTTACTTTACAGATCCACTGGATGTTCTTGATTGGGCTCATCCTCACATGTATCCATTATGAAATGAAAATTCACATTTTGAACGCTTTTATTTTGGGTCATACGCTTTCTATTACTTTTTTTTTTTTTTTTTTAAAGTTGTTGTAAAATGGTCATTTTTGTATGTATGTGTTACAATTTTGGTCATTTAAATTGTTCTAACCAATTCTCAATGACGGTTAGTGCTCCGATTTTCACAAAATAAAAAAAATTTATGAGTCAATTATGAATCTCGAAATTTCATCTTAACAAACATACACAACAGAATTAGCATGTAAAAGGTTTAACTTCCATAATTACAAAATAAAATTACAAATTGGCCATGCTATTGAGACTTAAATGAAAGACAAGACAACTACTAACCCCCCGTTGACAAAACTTTCCTTCCTCTTGAGTTGTTTGACCTTTGACCCACGGGCCCACCTCAATTCCATAATTGAAAGTCTACTATTACTACTAGATCTTGCTAAGCAAGAAGAAAAAGATGCAATAAAACCTCGGGAATCTCCAGTTTTCCAGCTCTCGGGAATCAAGAAATCTCAGCCCTTGGATTCCCATCCAACGGTGGAAAACCCCTCCAGGCTCCAGCTTCGGTGACTCGGTGAGTGAATGTTTCACTAAACAGATATTCTCCATCTCCAATCACAATGTTATCTTTGCTACATGTTTTACAGTGTAACTGTACTCCCCAACCGACAAAATTATCTGATTACTAAGTTCACTGTCTAGTTTCAGCTTAATCCACATTAACCTTTCTTTTTTTTTTTTTGTCTTTCTCCCACTTGCTGCTCAGTATCACGGGGAGAAGAATCTCACAAATCTCAGCAACACCAGGGCAAACCGAGTTTTTTCTAGTTCACTGGCTCAGATTTGTAGTTTGTGATTTATTGGTGACAAAGGAGGAGGAGGAAGGGAAGAGGAGGGGAAATGGGCACTGTTTCTTTGAAAATAGGTGATGGAACAGCAAGATTTAAGAGGGCTTCGCTGTGTTCTTCCGCGGTGAATGTGCTGATGCTGTTTTCTGTAATCACTACAAATCTTTTTGCTTTGTATGCTTTTACATACTCACCAAGGGATCGGCTGCCGCCCCACGTAATTCATCACAATCAAAAGAACATTTCTTTGATATCTGAGCAAGTATCCTTGATACTCGGGGAGATTGAATCGTCTCAAAAGAAGCTTGCCCAGATGCAAAAGGAGCTTTTGGGTTACGAAAGCATCGATCTTTCCAGACCCAATATCGCAAACGAGCTCAGAGTCTTCCTGCAGCACCATTTGCTTCCTCTGGGGAAAGATTCGCGGACTGGGATCACTGAAATGGTGGCTTCTGTTGGCCATTCTTGCGAGAAATCTGTGGATTCGTTGTCCAAGTACATGAATTACAAGATCGATGGCCCTTGCCCTGATGACTGGAGTCTTGGACAAAAGCTGATTTTGAGTGGATGCGACCCTTTGCCGAGGAGGAGGTGTTTTGCAAAAGCTATTCCGAAGGTGGGTTTGGAATCTTTCCCTGTTTCCCTTTGGAAAAATGTTAGTGAAAAGATTTATAGTTGGAGTGGCCTTGCTTGCAAGAATTTAGCTTGTTTGAATAGCAAGAAGTTGAATAGGGACTGTGCAGGTTGTTTTGATATCACAAATGGATACGAAACTCAGAAATATGTTAAAGTCAGAAGCAAAAATGATTTCCTTCTTGATGACGTTTTAGCTATGGGGAGCGGTGGGATTAGAATTGGATTTGATATTGGCGGTGGTTCTGGGACTTTTGCTGCTAGAATGGCTGAGAGAAATGTGACAGTAGTGACTGCCACTTTGAATGTTGATGCACCATTCAATGAATTCATTGCTGCAAGAGGGCTATTTCCTTTGTTCTTGAGTTTGGATCATAGATTTCCATTTTATGATAATACTTTCGATTTGGTTCATGCTGCAAACGGATTGGACGTTGGGGGCCGTTCAGAAAAACTGGAATTCTTGCTGTTTGACATTGATAGAGTACTGAGAGCCGGAGGGTTATTTTGGTTGGACAACTTTTTTTGCTCTAGTGATGACAAGAAGAGAGCTTTGACTCGGTTAATCGAGCAATTCGGTTACAAGAAGCTGAAATGGATTGTGGGAGAGAAGATCAATGGATCAGGGAAATCAGAGGTTTACTTGTCCGCTGTTCTACAGAAACCAGCAAGAGTATGATGAGCTCTTCTAGCAATATAGATTCTTCCATAGAATACTGGGCTTTATCTCATTTCTTGACATGCTGGAGAGTTCTTTGCATTGTGAAATAAGCAAAGGTAAATTGATGATTTTTCTTATGCAATCACGTCCAGAAACATTGGACGTTTAGCTTTGCCAGTTGGAAGGTGTTACATATCTCATTTTTAGTATCAAATTTTTACTTCTTTTCGCCTTAGTTGATGAACTGTTTAGAGGTGGAATCTTCCTTTTTGAGTTCCAATTCACAATGTCAATTTGTATTCTACAATTACTCTAAAATTTTAAATTTTGCAGTAAGGGACACGAGGGTGTCTGTATTCGACTGTTTTGTCTGTGTAACAAGCATTTTTAGGGATCCCTTACTAAGTTACTAGCTTCTGGCTTCTTACTGCTTTATAGAAATCCATTTACTAGCTTTTGGCACTGCCATTTTATAGCTGCTAGATTTTTTCTTTTGAACGTCTGGTTAACGGTTGCTGTAGAATTGCTATGTTATTTGAGATCAAAGTTACTCCCTCTTTTAAGTATTAGAAATGGACTCCTCTAATGGAATGTTATTTTGTAATGCGTCTGTAACATCTTGAAGTCTTTTTACATTGTAAATGTTGTGTTCTATTTCAGCAGGTTCTATCTGGACTTGTCTTATGAAGTTGTGAGTACCGAGCTCTAATAATCTGTGTTCTCCACTCTGCCATGTCTGCTACTTTGCTCAACAAGAAACTCAGATGAGTGAATGTGGTTTGTGTTATACAGCTACCTCCACCTGCGTTTTCCTGAGAGTAACGATCATAAATACAAATTCATAACGCATTTTTCGCGCCTCATCCCGAATCTCCCTGGTCACCCAGTCTCAACAAGCATAGTTGTTAAGGATCGCTGCCACATCCCAGCCTTACATTCACAGAAATTTTTTCGTTCCTCCTCCATAACTAGTAGTATCAGCTTCATTTTGCAAATTTGAATATGAAATAGGGTTGAAACAGCATTATCTATGCCAGCATAGGCCATTTCAGCAAATTAAACCTGTGTCTACTGTTAATATAGGATACAAAAGCCTACCAAGAACCTTTTTTTTTTTCCTATTTTGTATTCGTTTCTTATTCCTAATAGACCTGTAACCTCTTATATAACGCCTCTATGTTTCTCAATATTGTAACTCATATGGACTTATTCAAGCAAGAAAGGACAATGGTTCGTTTGTCTGGTGTTTCTTTTTCATGGTCGGAACATAGATGAACAGAGATGGCAAGTATCTACAAAGGAATATTTATACTGGAAATGTCAAATCCTCACTACAAACAACGCTCAATCCGTTTTCGCATACAACAATATACTAATAAACAAGCTCAATAACCTAAGATAACCTTCTAAAGTTCTAGGGGTGACAAAGTCGCTACTTTCATTAAGCCAGAATCACACGGTAGAATGTAAGATGAAATGTTGTCATCAACATTGACGAGAATGTGATTCCTACAGTTTAGCTATGGCCGTCGAAAGAGCGTCCGGCCTCGGTCACTGAGTTCAGAATTTGCATTCCTTCTTCACCCATCTGCTGAACCTCGGTAGGCGATAGGATCCTGATGCATTTCACACAGCCCACAAATTCCCTGCGAATTTCCATTGAATAATTAATCAATTCAGTCAAGAATCTGAACAGTGACTGCAAAATGGCAAATGTTGGTTACAGAAAGCACTTAGAAAATGACTTACTCCCAAGGATCATCCCCCACAAGAAGAACATCATTCTCAAAATCAACATAAACAAGTTTCCAGCCAGAACCTCTTGTGTCATTCAGCAGCCCCTCAAGCCCGAACATCCGCTCAATTGCAGAACACAGTTCATCATAGTTCTTGAAACTTGATACATCTATAGACCTTCCAACAGATCCGGCTTTTTGAATCTATCAGCCAAACACGAGCAAAATATGGCATGAAATTCAACAAAAATGAGGTAAAAAAAAAAAAAGCATGTGCAAGTCCTTTGTGTGAGTTGCTTACCTTTGTGTAAGTCCTTACGCGTGGAGCTGCCTGCTGCCATGAGCTATTTGGCAAAGCATTGCTCTCGTCAAAGTCCACATCGCTTGAAGATGCACCACCCGAGTTATCAACATATTCCTGAACTGAGAAAGCTTGAGAATCGGCTAAGCTTGCTGAGGTAATCTGAGATTGAACATCCTGGCTGGCATTAAAGTTTCCAATCAAATAATCTGAAGGATTCTGGTAGTTAGGATTCTTCATCGTGCAGAGTTCATCCAATGCGGTGCTAGAAACAGAAGGATCCACCACCGTGCTCCCGCTGTTACTCCCATCGAAATTTAGACAGCTATATATGTCACTATGGTTAGGACTCAAGTTCGAAAAATCTTTCAAACCAAATGAGTTAGACAAGAGGTGAAGATTAGCCATGTCTTGCTGAGGTAATGGCAGAAGAGGGTTGGTTTGGGGCATATTTTTCACATTACTAAACTGGTTGTTCAATAACTCTTCAAATGAAGCAAGTTCAGAACCCGCGAGATGGTCTGGCTTCCTAAGCATAGCAGCTGAAGATCCAGGAGGCTTTAGAAGCCCACCAAGAGATTGAAAAGACGAAGGGTACAAGTTCCACTCGTTATGATCGGGGTACGAAAACATGCCATTGCCATTGGCATACTCTACCTGGGATGCATCATTTGACAGAGCCTGGAGAATGTGTGGATCTAACTGTGACTGCATGACCCTTGGACTTGATTGCACTGGCAGGTTACAATTGCTCTGATTCATAAATATGTTATCACTCACCAAATTATGTGAAGTTGTGGGCTTCTGTATCAACCTGTTGTCTGCTGACACATATTGGCTTAACTGATCAAGTTGCGGCGCAGCTTCTAGTTTCACAGCTTCAGCAAGGCTTTCAGGAGGGATTTGGTTCCCAAGTTTATCCACAGGGAGTGAATTTTCTGTAACCAGAGACTGCGGAAGGTTAGGTTGGACATGGCACGGTGTATGGTTCTCACTTTGGGAGGCTGCATGCTCTGAAACCTCAGCTTTCTGCTTGATTGCTTCAGGCATAACCTTATGGACCTCGGGCGCTTGAGGAACCTTAACATTTGTTTGCAGGGTAGAAGAGGAAGCCATTGCTAGGTGGTCAACACAATCAGGCCTTGCCAACATCTTCATCAGATGCTCTGACCACGGATTTGAAACAGGAGGAGGACACATAATATCTGCGTTGAAATTTTCTGGAACTCGAAGGAAAGGCCTGTTTATTAAGCTTTCCCACTCAGTTGGTGCTCCTGACACAAGAAATGTTTCCAAAGTGGTTAATTTTATGACCGCAGAGATTTATAAATATCATCATTAATACTCACCTAGAAATGCAGAATGGAAAGGTCGTTTAAGCCCCGCGGTTAGGGAGGGGAAAATGAAGAGACTTTCAGGGGTTTCAATCTCCCAGGGGCTCACTCGGTTTTGCTTATCACCGCAGCCAGGCTCATCCCACTCTACCTGTTGTACAAAGGGAATGTTAGTTTCATAAAGAAAAAGGATGACCAAAAACTGCACAGGATTGTCAAATATTGGTTATCTATCAGATTCTCCTGTGCTATAGTGCTTGTTACCTGAACACTTCGCCACTTCGAACCAGGCCATCTCAATGGATCCAAATCACTTACACCAACAATGGTTCCCATGTATCTGTCCATGAAAAAGCGAAAGAGATAATGAGTGTCAATAGGACAAATGCCCTTCAATTGGTAAAATGGTATTAAGAAAATAACTTGCCTCCGCTTGCTTGATTCCTCTGTTTCAAACATCATTCCAAACCTCATGCCAGCTGAGAGCTGCGAACCAAACACTGCTTTTCGAAATCTTGCCAAAGGAATGACAAACTCTGAAGGGCATGCCCTGTGTAAGCACAAAATTCAGCAAAGTTGAGCACTAACAAGGAATCATTATCCAGCTAATCACAACCAAATAATTTTGAAGTACCTTGGATTGTAGAAGATCGTAAATGAAGTCCTATTAGCAGCAGCATGAGCTGCAGCAGCAAGGACTCCAATGTGCATGCTATCAGCAGATAGAACCGATGATGGCAAAGCAGCTTGCTGACGATTAGCTCGCCTCACACCAAGCAGCAGCTGTGACTTCTCATCCCTACCAAAAGTAACAACATTCAATACCCAAGAAGCAATAACGAAACACGGACAATAGCAGGACTGCAAAATGATGACGAATTTGCGTAAAAATTGCAACACATGCAATAGGATACAACCAATATAGCTGAGCTCACACACTTGGATAAAAGCTTAGTTGTTATTACAACAGCATGCAAAATGGGTAATGCAGGAACTAGAAAAAGGAAACCGTGGAAGACTACGAAGGGTGGATGAGCATTCTAAAAGTACAAAAACCAAGAAAACATTGGTCAAATGAAACAACGAGAACAGAGAGTTATTTGAAATTACCTTATGAACAAAACAGAATCACCTGCTCGGAGTCGCTTGGTACCAACAAACATGCTCCAACCAGTTGTAAGTAGGTGCCTTTTTGGCTGACCTAAAATTCAATGAAAGAAAGGGAACACTTATTGGTGAGGAAGAAAAGAACATTGCTGAAACCATGGTGGCTATAAGGAGAGGATATTGGCAGGCCACTCTAAGTCATTACCAACTTGACCCAAGAAAGGATGATACATTTCATACAATTAACAATGATATGAGCATGTTTCAGGTGTACAAACTTTTTTTTTTTATAGTTTTAGCATTAACGAGCGTCAAAAATAGTGAAAATAATGGAAACCATTTACATCAAGAGCATTATGCAGTCCTAAGTGCATTTAAAAGAAATCATGCTTGACAAAACTAGATGTCAATTAAACAAGTGAAAAAGAATAAATAAAGAGTCTGCACACCTCTGTATATATGACGAAAAGTCCAGGTATTATCATGCAAGTCCCGGACAACAAGCTCTTGGGTGGGTGGTTGCATTGAATAGTCCTGCAAAGAAAGGAAATAATATGATATTGTCAAAGCCGAGGAATGAAATTCATCATCCATCCAGCACAATCAAGCAAAAGAATCGCATGCAATTGGGAGCCTAACCAGCTGTGGGAAGAGCTTTTCAGCTGCCCTTCTGGGAACTGAGAAGCCTCCATGAGTACTTGTGTCACTTGCAGTCAAAGTCTTGCAAAAGAACTCAGTTGGATGTTTGCTAGTCTTTAATCCAAAATCCGGCATGGGGAAAATATCCTTTTCCTGATCCAGAAGCACAAGAAATGTCATGTCACTGAACTCAATCTGGAAGAAAATAATTGAACTTTCTTCTTGTCCATATGCTGCATTGATTATTATTTATTAAACAAGTACAAAAGTACGAACTGGAGCTTACAGAGTTCACGGGTTGAAGAGTCATTTGGGCATAAATCTCATCTGTATCCTTATCCGCCTACCAGCCAGAAACATGCCATAGTAACAACTTAGCTAATCATACACATAAGAACCGAACTGATGCAATACAGAAGATTGAGAGAATTCGGTGAGCACATACATGTTGAGTGACATTGTGCACTTGACACAACAATTGAGAAGGGAGATTCGGGTAGTTTGGAATTTGCGAGGTTGCGGTTCTATTTGTGGATACCGCCACCTGTTTCAATGGATTAGCAAGTCCTTTAGCACAGAGATTGTATTCAAAGGCATAAAAGTTTGTCAAAGAACTCTTAAGCTGCCATTGCCATGCAGAATCTCAACAGATAAACTATAAACAGAAACCAATGCAGCGGTTACAAATGCAGTATATGAACCAAGTCAAACTAGAAGAGGATCCACAGAACTTGTCATCATTAACCTCTTGATGATTTGATGAGAATGCCAATTCCTAAAACTTCTTCATAGCATAACAAACCTGTTTTCAGTTTCAGCTATTTGACCGAACATTTCCTACTTTTTACCGCCAATTAAAGGTAAACTGCCCAACAGATCTCTTAAATTTTAGGTGCCACAACTGATGAAGCAAAGAGACTCCAAAACAGAACAATCAAACAATAAATACACGTGTGCAAGACTTCAAGCAAGCTGTAAGAACAGAAGAATAAGGCAAACCTGCTCGCTATGTCCTTGAGGATAATAATACACAAGGCTTCCAACCTGAGGCAGTGTCACCAGTGGACCAGCACAGGCGTGCCATAGCTCCGAATTTATAGGTTTTCGGATTCCTGTGGTAAATCAGGAGGATCAAACATTCGAAACTTGCAGTTAGACCTAAAGAAACAAATGTTACAAGACAGAATCTTGAATGTTACTCTAAGCCCTTCTTCAACAGAGGAAGACATGGTATAAAAAAATATGACGTGAGTTTAGGAAACAAACCAGATTGATCCTGCATTTCCTTTAACAACTTCATTTCCTCAAGCAGAGAATGTGCTCCAGGAACCAAGCTCGGTTTGATCTTCTCTTCAACAGCACCCATAATGGCTGTCTTCAGATCAAGCTCTCTACAATTCCAAAAGATCCCCTGCCATGCAGCCAATCAGCACCACAAAATGTTCGTTTTTCCAACCATACTATGCAATATACATGCTCCAAAGAAGGACTAAAAACCCCAGAAAAACCTTACATAATTCTTCACAGAAAAGATATGTAGTCCCTTCAAAAGTCCTTCATCTTTGCTTCAACTTCACCAATAAGCAGAGCACTAAACCCCTGTCCTTGTATCAAGGATTCGACTTATCTTCGAGGAACTGCGGAATAAGCCAAAAGAATAAGCGATGTCTAAGCTCGTTCTTATAGAATCAGAGTAGAAACGAGAAAACAAACCAAAATTGGACAGGAAGAGCATGCCCAAATAATCCAAAACCAAGGAACAAAAGCCCTGCCAAAAGGGACTGATATCTAAGTGGGGTTTCTCTTCATCAATAACCCATCACAGCAAAAGGGAGGAATTTTGAAAATGACCCAAAATACAAAAAGAAAAAAGAGAGCAAAAGAGAGGGGCCGGTTCAGTTTGCATCAAAGCACGCGGACCAAAGCATGACTAACAGTAGGAGGAGTGAGTGGTCGAATTTATCATTTCCCTTTATTGCGAATTTCCTCTTTGCCTTTAACAACTACTACTCTACCTATCTTCAAAAGAAACCGACCTTTCAATGAAAGCGATCATCATTCTGATTCCCCTCCTCTAAGCTTTGAAGAAACACCCCATCCCAATCTCAAATTTCGTTGCCTTTCCCTTTCCTTTTCCCTTTCCTACCCCTTTGTCTCTAACAATCAACACAACACACAAAAATTTCCAATCTTTCTACCTCCAAACACACTCCCCATCATCAAAGATTGCCCATTTCCATCCTGGTTTTCTTTTATAACTCAGCAATATTTGTAGCTGGTGAAATTAAATTTGAAAAGGGTCGGTCAGTTGGTCGTTGGTGTGAACTGTGAATGCATGGTCTTACTTACTTACCCAGTTCCCAGAACCAAAGGGATCCTTTTGCAGCTTTTGGCAGTTCTTAGAAGAAAAACAAATACACATTACATATTCAACAAGAAGTAAATAAAAATCGGTAAACGCAGAGCAGAGGTAACCTGTACCAACACGAAATCGATGACTCGGACAGATTTTAATGACCAAGAACTAAAGCACAGAGAAGGAAATAAAATAATGATGATCATCATCATCATCAGTCATCAGTCTCGCTTCTCTTCCGGCCCTGGCCATAACGCTCTAGTAATAGTAAAGAAGATTTCTTCAAGGAAAAAAGTTCTTGTTTTACGCATCGTTTTTTAAATTAAAAATAATAAGAAAAAAAGGAGGGAGGAGAGAGTAGGACAAATGTGGACGGAGGAAGAGGGGGTTGGGGGTGGCGCATTTTAGCACGTGGATATCGAGGAAATGCTCTTTGATCTTCGTAAGCTATTGTGATAGTCTAGTTTCCCTTTCTATAAGTACAAGAATCAAGATTGAGGGCACTTTCTTTTTGGCTTTTTGGTATATTTTTTCAATGCAAATTTCTTCCCTCCCTTTTAAAATATTAATGCGTAAAATTGCATTTTTGGTACCTAATTTTTGACCTTTTTTATGTTTTTGGTACCAAATGTTTGTTTAGTTACAAAATTATACTCTATGTTTGAAAAAATTGCATTTTTGAGACAAAAAATTTCAACGTCTTTATACACTCTATTTTGTGACACTTTTAGTTATGAGAAAAACTATTAATCAAACCAACGTTTAATAATATTTTTGTAGTCTTTTACAAATTTGATATTGTTTTGTGGCCTTAGGATTATTTTCTTATGTTCTACTCATTGAAAATGATGACACAAAACTTTTTAATCCCTACAAAACTAGACTAGAACCAATCATTTACATCATTTGTTTCAATGGGCGTAATAGCAAAAAATAATTTTGAAGCAGCACCTGAATATGGAATTTGAAAAAATTAAAAAAAAAACTCTTAAAATAATATTAAATATTGGTTTAAATATTTACTACGGGTAATCACCGGCCTTAGAATAAGTGTCACAAAATAAAACATAAAGTGTAAAGATGTCAAAATTTTTAGGATCAAAAATACAATTTTTTAAACATAAAGCAAACAATTGATACCAAAAGTGTAAAAAATACAAATTTTTTGTACCAAAAATGCAAACTTTTCAAACATAAAAATAATTTGATAATTGGACAAACATTTAGAACCAAAAGTGTAAAAATGTTAAACATTAGATACTAAGAATGTAATATTTCCTATTTATGCGGAGCAGTAAGTGTTATCTTGGGAGCTGCTTTTTCACTGTGCTTTGCCTTCCGGTATTTGACCGATCGGTCACGCGTGCGATTCACGACAAATTTATTGTTTGGCGCAGTTTAGAGGTTCTGACACGTGTCCCTGCTGCACTTAGTTTAATCTACCCAATCGGCTTCGTTTTTCACACTCTACTGACCTGATTTATCAAATGGAATTTAGTACAATTGATTATCTTTGGCAAATTACAGAAGTAATAATAATAATAATAATAATATACTCAAAATACATTTGAGTATATTATTTAAAATACATTTCCAAAAACATTTTAAAATATGATAACATTATATATTTCCAGATTGTGATCCTTTGAAGTGATCATCATTGCATGTTTGGCTGTATTCATAAAATAGAGGAATAAAGTGGAGTTGCTTAATGGAAAATTATTATTAATGGTAAAAGAAAAACAAAAAAAAGATAAGCTCAGCCGCTTTTTCCAGCTATCGGAATTTCCATTAATAATAATAATAATAATCCCACATCGGGAGAGATTACACACGCAACTCTCTCTTCCCACATGGCCCATGGTACGACTTCCCCCTCACCATCATCAAAGTAAAGTAAACCAACCCTATCTACCTACGGTAAAGGTATATATATATAGGATGAGCATGAGATGACTTATACCCAAGTATTAATTTACTTTTTTGATATGACAAAAGAGTTTTTTTTTTTTTTTTCCTTCATAGAATCGCACGCAAGTTCAATTTCGGCCGGTTATTTTTCATCGTTTTGAAAACGATTTGAAAACAAATTTTGGAAAATAGTTTTATAATGTAAAAGGTGTATTAAAAATGTAAAAAGTAGATGCTGAATAGTAAAAAATTGTATTAAAAATGATGAAATATGATTAAAATATATTAAATTTACTGTTGAAACTAAAATCGTTTTCAAAACAGAACAAAAAGAACAGGCCCTATAAAAGTTACTTTTATTTGAGTCATGCTTTGATTTTTTTGTAAGATAATATATAGTTTGAGGTAAGATCAATGTAGTATTTTAGAATTGTAAGATCGTAAAATCTTACGATTCGATTTGAAATTTGACAAATCATAATTATAACTATTTTTGAATCACGATATACAACTAAAATAGTTTTTCACTGCCATTACACTATGGAGTTCAAATGTCCTAAAGCCCTTAAAAGAACAGCTAGGCTAAGCGCATGAGTTGACATTTTTTGGCTCTTTTATTATTACGAAATTGTTATACGCAGTAAACGTTTTACTATTCGCAGTAACATTCCCCTATGAAAATATAAAAATGTCCCTGGCGTAAAATAAAAAAGAAAAAGAAGAAAACCGGGTACTATTCAACGTGCGTGAACCAGCCGCTAGGCTAAGCGCATGAGTTGACATTTATTGGCTCTTTTATTATTACGAAATTGTTATACGCAGTAAACGTTTTACTATTCGCAGTAACATTCCCCTATGAAAATATAAAAATGTCCCTGGCCTAAAATAAAAAAGAAAAAGAAGAAAACCGGGTACTGTTCAACGTGCGTGAACCGGTTCACGCACGTTGAACAGTACCCGGTTAGAAAAAAACTAAAGAAATACAGCCGGTCTCCCCGTAACCGTTTTACTAAACACAGTAACATCCCCTTATAAAAAGTCCGAATTACCCGAGTACGATCCATATTACACTATAAGTAAACACTATATTTATTTTTTTACGTTAAATTAGTTTGCATAAATTCTCTATATACCCCTTCATTATAATTTTCGGGAAAAAAAACCCATTCGAGGGGGATTTTTTTCCCGGATATGCGATTATCCAGACGTTTTTTTCTGTTTCTGCAACATTTCGGCCAGGGAGACTGTCTCCCCGGACGGAATTCCGAGAAAATACCGCCAGTCGCCGCGCGGTATTTTTACCGGAAATACCGGCGGTATTTCTTCAATTTTTTTTAACCGGGTACTGTTGACGCACTGGTGAACAGTACCCGGTTTTCTGTTTATGTGTCAGGGGCATTTTTGCCTTTTCACAGGAGAATGTTACTGCGAATAGTATAACGGTTAGTGCGTTTAGTATGCCTCTATTATTATTATCACTTTTTTTTTGTGGGTTTAACACTTAAAGGGCATATTATTTATTGAAAGTTTAACTTTTGATTTTTAAAAAATAGTTTTATAATGTAAAAAATTATATTGAAAATGTAAAAATATATAACTGAATAGTAAAAAGTTATATTATAAATAATGAAAGTTGATTATAATATATTAAATTTATAATTAAAATCAAAACCAAAACTCTAACCAAAACGTAAAGATAAACCTTATAAATTCCCTTCCATTTGGTATGGAAGAGATTCGAGCTCCTAACTTCTGCGACTAAGGGCCTGTTCTTTTAGTTTTGGTTTTGGTTTAAGCAGCAAATTTAACATATTATAATGAGTTTTAACAGTAAATTTTGGTTTTTGGAGTACTATTCATTTATATTTTTTTACATTTACAATATACTTTTTGACATCATAATTGTTTTTTAAAAACATGTTTTCGAGATGATAAATAATAACATTGCATAAGCTATTTTTTATTTAACCGTTGGAACATTGTTCGATTCAATAATTAATATGCTTGCCAACCTCACCTTTGAGTCTATTTAAGTCATATTTTGAATTTCCCTTTCTTGAAATCAATGAGTGAATTTTAAAAGGTAATTGATAGTAAATTAATAATAATGTTAGTACCAAAAATCGTTTGTGGATTTAATGATGAAAATGTTCAACTAATAATGGTTATATATTTATACTACGCGGTTTATTAGCATTCATCACTTTAAGTAGTAATTCCACCAAAGAGTAACAATCTTGCTTATAATAGCTTATAACATTAATTATTAGAAATAATTGTCTTCATTTGACCAAGTATAATAATTAAATTATTATAATTGCTAAATAATAATCACTCTTTAAAAGATTAAAGCAACTAATAGTGGTTGCTAGAGGTATAACTAGTTTATATATTATTTATTACGTTCTAAAAAATTAGAAATCCGATTCTTCTATTAAAATTATTTTTCGTCTGTTAGAAGTGTAAATAAGTGTGCCCTCATTATTTTACTATAGAGAGCTTTATCTCGCATTATGTGAGACGTGTTAAAAAAAAGAACTAAATATAAAATCTAAACAATTTATAAAATAAAAAAATAAAAAAACTTCCTTTGTATTGGTTTGCGATTTTGTTCGTAAACAAAAGTATACAGAAAATCGAAACCGCACCAATCCCGAATGAGCCCACGTGATAATATGGATGGGACCACAGGGCATCGCGCATGCAATCGTGTGGATACACAACTGATCCGACGGTCAATAAGGGTGGAGTAGAGCACGCTAATATTCCTAGCCGCACACTGTTCAATACCTTTGGAACTTAAACTCGCCGCAATCCCAGCTCGTTATTCCTCAACCTGGGATCCTCGATGCACGCCGTTGATCTCCTTACACGTGTCCATCATGCAAAAACTCGTACTGGGTCCCAACCCACGCCATCCCCCTGGAATTAATTACTTCCTTAATTTCATTTTATTTCTTACATAATTACTTCCTCAATTAATGTACTAGATTAGTATTAAGCATCCCATATAATAATACCATGAAAGTACAAGTGATCAAGAACCAGCAATAAATACGAGAAACAATATTATATGCAACAAATGTTAGATTAACTAAAAAAATATTAAAATTAAGGAGTATTTAAAAAACACTATACTTATCGTATTCTTGAATATTATTACAGTTGTGTATGTTCACTTAGTGTTGAGTTAGGATTGTGTATCGTTAATTTTAATGTTTTTACTTAATTGAACGCTTCAATTCTAAAACGTTGGGAAGTAGTAAATTAATGTGATCGATAAGAGAGAGTTACGACAACGAGGAGGGAAGTAAGAATATGGTTAGAGGAATGGAATTGGGAAAGGAACAAACGAATCAATCCGCTTTAGTTAATTAGGTGAAGTGGATGCTGCTACTTTTTGCACTTTGGTTGTTTCTTTAATTTCCTTAATTTTTTTTACCTTAACGACGTTGAAAGCTCAACCGAATCATAATAATTAGTGCATTTTGAGTTCATTTTTAATGGAACCGAGTGAATATATTAATTATTAGATGATCGATAATTGTCCATTAATATTGTACGTACTTCTGGGCCTTTGAATGATGGAAGAATGAATGAACTCGAAAAAAAAAAACAGGGTTTGCGATCGAAAATGCGAATCGTACGTAGGAAATTAAGGAAAGTTAATGGCAACAATAATAATATTGATGGGATGAGAAAGAAGAGCCCCCACGCTATCAACTTTGTATGCATTATTCGTTGATTGTAATTTATTGGTGTCTTCTTCTATTACGAAAGTATATAGTATATAATATCACCAAATAGATAATATATTATATTTACTTATTTAGGAAAGGAAGAGTTATACTTTTAAATAAAAATTAAGCGTTACTTTGGGTATCTCCTTCGGAAGCAGCCTAAAGTAAATTATCGAAAATTCAATAAGCGGGGCAACAAAATGTAAGCCTTCGAGTTTGTTTCATTTTATTTTAATGCAAGCAGTAAAACGGATAATCAATCCCACATTTTGAAGAAAAAAAGAAAAAGAAAATGTTATGCTTAAAAAATGTGTAGCGTTTTATAAGTTTTAAGATATAATATATAAATTTAATTTAATTTGTCGTTTCACCTAGGTTAGAGCATGTTTGTTTGAAAATTTTGTGGGTTGATTTGGTTCGATTATTAGTTTCAGAAAAACTATTTCAAAATTCACACATATTGTTTTGGAGCGGATAAAAAATTTTAGTCTCCAAAAACCCTTTTCTTTGCTAGCGACGTAGATACTTTTCCTTAAATTCAAATCTTTAACGAAAATCGTGTTTGCATCATATTCATTCTCTTACTAAACAAAAGATATTGAATAAAACTCTTTCTCTTTCTCGTTTTTCTTTTTTTTTTTAATTTTATTTTTTACACTACACGTCGTTTTTAAAACATTTTGAAAAAATATATTTTTCGAAAGTAACGTTTTAACGAACAAGCATTTAATTATAAACACACGTAATTATATTTATAGTAGTAAAGTTATGTAAAGTAAAAGAACTCTCATTAAGACAAGACAAGAGGAATAACATTTAATGAACAAATTCAAAATTAATCAAAGAAACAAACATTATAAGTAGAAATCGAGCTAGTTTAGTTGTAATAAAATGAATCTGATAAAACGGCGGCCAAAATGTCAACACTCAACATGCATGCATGGTTCCAGAATCAGATCACATCGATCCTTATCCAACAATATTAAGGGCATCTTATTTTTGTTTCGTTTTAAAAACGATTTTAATTTTAACAGTAAATTTAATATATTTTAATTATATTTCATCATTTTTAATACAATTTTTTACTATTCAGTATTTATTTTTTACATTTTCAATACACATTTTACATTATAAAATTATTTTTAAAATCGTTTTCAAAACGCTCAAAAAGAACATGCCTAATTGAGATCAGTAAATATTTCGTAAGATAATTATTAAGAGATGAATATTAATATATATATATATATATATTCTCTCCAATAATCTGATGATCGCAACCCCACTTGCAGTGCTTTTGGACTTTTTATCATTATGGTTTTGGGACGTGGGGTGCCTTTAATTAATACCTATCTTTTCGTTTTTTGCTCTTTTAGTAACAAGCCAATTCTCGAGAGAGCGCGGTTCAATTTCTCATTTGTCAATTTTGTTTATTTAGAGTACAGATTAACATAACTTAGCAGGAAATTCTACAGTTTCGTTATTCTACTCCTCACATGACATACCTCTAATATAATAAATATGTAATAGTACCGAGTTAATTTTTTTATTTTCTTTTTAAAATTTTAGAGAAATTTGAAGATAAGTTATTAGTTGAGTTCGTACGCAAATGAAATGAAGTGATAAAAGGGAATCCATGCACCAAAAGATGAAGATACGTACTTGGAGGGTCAAATCACTAGATCTTTCAAATCTCTCATTATGGGTCATTGTTTTAACTTTAGTTTCAGTTTTGATTTTAACAGTAAATTTAATATATTATAATTAATTTTTATTATTTTTAATATAATTTTTTACTATTTAATTATATTTTTTTACATTATAAAATATTTTTCTAAAAAAATCAAAACTCAAACTTTCTTAAAAGAATATACCCTATACTAATAATTATCACCATGTTGGTTTCCATCGTAGTTCTACAGTAAATTTAATATTATGTTATAATACTTTTTTTAAATTAATTTTCACTGTTTAGTTGCATCTCTTTATTTTAAGACATGTTTTCAAAATACGTTGAATTGCGATTTGTGAATTTACTTCACACTCCCTAGTCCCTCCTCATGATTAATTTTGGTCAATCGTGATAATTTGCACCCTCATATCGGGGGAACCATGGCATTATTGAATCAAAGACTTAAATAAAAAATAATAAAATGAATAAAAATCGACGACTTTCTTGACTAATTAATAATAATTATTATACTAAATACATAAGCTTATTTTTTTGATGAGTGAGAGAAAGCCAAAATTTGCGGCTGCTCAAGCTCACCTGGTTCCAACTTTCAAAAGTCTAAAGATTTTGGTCAAGCTAGCGAATTCATTACTTCTTTGGGACGCATACGAAAATAAAACTCTTACTTTCGTTATTTTTTCTGTCTCGTTAAAAAAGTTACTATCACAAATCAAAGACTTAATTTGATGATAATTAAGTTTTTTTTTTTAAAAAAAAACCAAGGAATATATATAAAACGACCAGCATTAATGTCCAAGAACAAATGGAAAGAAATTATATTAATACCATATCATAGGATAGTTGAAATTGTGGTGGAATGCAGTAATGATGAAGTTGATAGGTCTTCAATGATGGGGTCAAAAAAAAAAAAAAATATATATATATATATTTTTGCATCAACTTTTGTGGAATGATTAAGATGATGATTACGGACATAATAAGGGGATCAAACATGATCATTCATTACCAGCGCAAAAATAACAAATTGCATTATCGTTTACAAAATCTCGAGCCTAAACTAACAAATAGTTTTTAACTTGTTAAAAAATTCAAATAAAAATAATTTTTATAATTTGTCAATAATTTTACAAACACATGCACGTTTTGCGTAACATCATTTTAGTGTCTTACGATCCAATCAAGAATCCGATCAAGAATGAAAAGGTACGAGTGGAATGTTTCATGCTTGGCTTTGGGTATATGTTAAGTTATACTACTACATACAGATCGGGACGTATGAGAGGAGGGAGGACGGGTCCACTGTTTATAATAGCCAAGACGAAAGAAAGAAAAGAATATAGAGGGCGTGCTGCTAAGGGAACATAAACAACAGTAAGGGGTGTAGGGATGGAGGGAGACATTTGCATTGTTTCCTCTCATTACTTTCCAACCAAACTTTTCTCTTTGATTTTCAGACCATTTTGTCCCAACTCATCCATCTTATTACATTTTTTTCCATGTATTCTATTCATTCCAACTAAAAAATTATATATATCGATATATATCGGGCATACGTATGTACAGTTTATTCCTACTAGTCATGGTTGAGTCTAACTTTCAGGTCTGATACGCTTGTCACGACAATAAGTCTTTCAAGTCCACAAATCGTGGCACCCTTTTAATGGTCCGCTGTAGCAGAGTAAGCGGAAAAATGCCCTTTCTATCCTATTAGTAAAGCCTAAACAAACGTTCTTTTTGAAAATTGATGAACTAACGATCAATTTCGCACAGCTCAAACTCAATTTGTAAGTTAAAAAAATCAACTTTAAAATTGTACATAATAACTCGTAAACAAACAGTTGTAACCTCAAAATCTTTTAATAAAACAGAAAAAAAGTAATAAATATTCAATTGCGTACGTAACGTAAACTCAACTCTCAATATGGAATCATCTTAAATGGCGGGATTTCTCAAGATTGGAATATAACGTGGAGATTTGGATTTGGGTTAGACTGTTTGGGCTTTTATAGAGGTCCAGCCCACAACACACTGTTGGCTATATGGAAAATTCAAGAGAATTCTTTGTTTTGTGAACTCAAGTTGTTCTTTTCTTAATTTTGATTCTTTGAGTTGGGGGCTGCTCTGCTGCGTAACGGTTTGGATAGTCTTGTAGGTGAGCGAAATTGAAGGCATGAAAAAATGCGCAGCATGGGTTTGATGATTTGCCCAAGTGAATTTCATGCATCTATTTTGATGTCTTCGTGCATTATTATTGACCTAAGATTCTATTAATGTTTAGAATAGGACATGCTTACGTTTGATGAGAGTATGTTATTGACCAATTTGATAAGCATCGAAGTGCGTACTCATATAGGATCACAATATTTGTTGCCGCTAATTAAAAATGTGGATGTTCATCAAGGCCCAAAACGCATGCTTTTGTTTTGCAGTACTTCCAGTTCTTGTAATCCCTTTTATGGGCTCCCACCGAGGAAGCCCAGTTTAAAAGATAACTCGGTCCAGCTTTTATGGGCTTCGCTCGTATGTCAGCAACTTCTTCTTTTCCCGCTTTGTTTCAAGACCCGACATTCTCAATTTAGGGTTTTTCCAGGGGTTCAGCTGCTCCTTGCCCGTTGGCTTCGGAGTTGAATCAATGGAGGGATTGAACTTGGCTCTGGCCAATTTGCTGGTCTACGTGCACCCATCAAAGGCCAAGAATATTTCTCAAGCAATTTTAGCTGAACTCAATTCTCTACTTTTCAAGTAATTTACTTCTTTTAATTATTTTTTTTTTCCTGTGATTTTCATGAATGATTCGTGTATCTCTTTCTAAGTTGTTCAGTTTTGAGGTTAATTTGTGTATTTTCCGTCTCCCTTTCGGTTTGATGTTTGCCGCAGGTTCAATGAATCGTTTGATGGTGTTGTGCTGGCATATGAGCCAAATGTACAAAGTTATTTGGCCAAGATTTTGCCAGGTTTACATCCTTATTTGAGGGTCAGGCTAGAGGCAGAACTATTACTTTTTCATCCAAAGCCAGACATGCTTCTAGGTAGAATATCATGAATATTGATTAATAGGAAAGCTTGTACTTATGATTATTTATTTATCTATTTTTAGTTGGGTTGCTTTTGCTTTACATTATGATCGAGTAATTGACATGAGTCGTTGCTTTGTTACAGTGGGAGAGGTGGTTAAAGTTAGTGAGCAATTCATCCATGTTATTGTTCTTGGTTTCTCAGCTGCTGTAATAGCGGATGCAGACATTCGCGACGAATTTCGGTATAAAGCTGTGAGCACTCACAACTCTTAAAGGTTTTAGGACCTGTGTTAAGTGTACATTGCTGTTAATTTATGTATATTAAAACTGTTCTGTTGCAGAAACATGGCAAGGAAGTCTTTAAAAGTACTGTTCACAGGAAACACAGAATTAGAGTTGGAACCAATATCCGCTTCTTAGTTAAAAGGTACAGGGCTTTAATCTATTGATTTTGGGACTTTATTTTTTCTACTGCAAACTATTTTCCTACTATGCTAGTTTCAGGATGTGTAAGTACAGTGAAATAAGCTCTCATAATCTGGAAATTTTTGTTTTCTGAAATATTTTTTCCTGACGGATAAGAGGGAATGGATACAGCATATCTTTTTACACATTAAGGATCAGAGTTCCCAAGTGTTTAGTTGCTTTAAGCCAAGTACTTCAGTTTATGTCTGAACTGTAGATGGAGTATGGTTTGGCTATGAACGGGCTTTAATCACCTTTTGCACTGGTTTGATCATGGAACTTATGTTACCATTTAATTCTTTACTACTGTTCACTCACTGTGAACATTTTTATGAACTGTGCTGAGGATAGAAGTTTATGGTCAACCTCACAGATAATTGTCAAATTCTCTCCATCAAAGGATAAAGCCCGCATGCTGTTTCTCAAAAGTGATCCCACTGATCGTTGTCAACCTTTCCTTTTCAGTTAGCACAAGCATGTTTTTTAGATGATTTCACTCACACTACTTACATTACTTTACTAGCCTAAATATGATAGTTTATATTTGGCAGCTCAGTCGAGAACATTTAACAAAATGTCTGTATCCAGTTATTCAGTGTTAAGTTATTCTGACGCACCTAATCAATAGCTCTTTGAAGGAGTTGTTTTCAGTTAGATGTTGCTTTTTGTATGTAACCACAGAATAATACCCAGTTAAATCACTTCCCATCTGTTGATTGATCAGGAATAGGAATTTTAGTAATTGCAGTTCCATATCATCTAACAGTGCAATTCAGAACTCTAGATTCTTTTGATTGAGTTAGTTTGGCAACTAAATGTGGTGACTTTTTCTTATAGTTTTGATGAAGAGGTACTGCACATATCTGGATCATTACTTCCTGCTCATACTGGATGTATCAAATGGTTGGAAAGACACACTGAGGAACTACCACAATCTGAAAGGTTCCAATCTAAAATTCTACCTATCTAATTAAGAATGAGTTTAGACTGAAGGAAGTAGCTATTTGCTTCTGATGAGTTAATGCTATATTATCTCTACTTTTGGGCTTGACATCGAGTTATTTGGTACATACAACCTGACATTGCAGTATCAATAAGAAGAGGAAAGCAACCAAACAATCGGAAGTAGTAGTTGCGCCTAATGAAGAGGAAACAGTACCCGTTAAAGCCTCCGAAAGGAATGAGAAGTCAAAGAAAAGAAAACGCAGAAGTAAATAGACATTTCAGGAAAAGAGCTCATTTGCATGTATTCTTTTGTACCATTAGATTATTGTAGTAAACTTCTCCATGTATCCGGCGATTGCCTCCTCGTAAACATATTTTGAATTTGAAAGGCAAAGGCTTCTTTGTACTTAGTATACATTCATTGTCTAGATTCTGTTTATGTTGGTTTTCCATTGTTTTAGTCATGAGACACCGTTGCGATGCTTCGAGTCCCGATTACTTCTCATTGTATGACTACTATCAGTGACTCTAGCTCTCGTCTCCTTTCCCTTTGCAGTGAATTATTGAAGAGAAGGGGGTCCAATTTCTGGTACATTTGCCAAAACAATTGTCGCAATGAAAGGCAAATGATTTCTGGGCAGTTGCTTTTAGTTATGTAGAAATGGATATGATGAGATTTTCATCCCTTTATTTTGTTCTGGTAGGGGTTGGGGGAGGATTTGACAGTTTCATCTTTGATGGTAGTGGAACACCGTCCTCCTTTCTTGATGAATGATTCAGTTAGTTATGGAGGTTCAAATCTTTGCTGATAGCGAAGGAAGGTAGCTAGAGTGATGATCAATCACTTTGAAAATGCAGAGTTGGGATAATAGTATTCTTTAATGGGGACCCCTTGTGATTGGTGTCACCTAAGTTGAAAAAGATGTCCGAGATCTTCTCAACCCTCAAGTTGGTACGAGTCACGTTTCTAATACTCTTACAATGCAACATAATAAATATAAATATTAAAAACAAGACTACTCTCGTGATGAGACAGTTGAATTCCAACACATCACATAAATATGTATGTATGTATGTAAAAGAGAAAGAGAGAGAACTAAAAAAAATAATTTTTTGTGGAGAATCTTGATGAGGATTTGTTATGGGGTCGTTTTCGAAGGCAACCCATATTATGTGCAAGAAACATTATTCTATTCCTAAATGGGACCCTTGTTACAAATCCAAATGAAAACGAAAGCTGTGTAAAGAAAAGTAATCAATTTTAAAACAGAAGTATAGCATTTTTTTTATGGGACATATAAAAAAAAGGTTTGGAGTTTGATTTCAGGTTGGTAAATGATGTTAGAAGTGGCATCTTCCAGCCATGTGCAGGTTGGTTTTAAACAATAGGAACAAAACAGAAGAAAGAGAGTTGTGACAAAAGCTGCTCCCGTGCAATCCGGACTAATAACATGGCTGGCTATGGATATTTACTTAGAATTAATTTTATTTGAGAAGAAAAGTAGCAGTTAAGACCGAATCTTTGTTTGGTTTTAAGTACTTTCATTATTTACTTTTAAAAATATATATATATATATATATATGATAAATTTCTCTGAACTTCTGACAAGTCCTGCAGTAGGTTTCAAAGATTGCTTCAAAAAATCCTTATTATGATTGGAGGTTCATTTTTATACCTATTTGGTTGACATATTGGAAGCTGCAGCCATAACTGGTTCATTCTAAATTAATTAAATCATAATGATTATCAGTGAAAGTGAAAAAAAAATGGCTTCAAATTAATCTTCAAGTAATAATTAATACAGTTTGAAGAAGCTGGATCGATCGATCAATCGATCAATCTTCAAGGTTTTTGTTTTTTTTAAATGAAATGAAGAGATCTTGAAGGCAGATATGGAGATTGTGGAGATGCATAATGTTGTTTGGAATATGGCATCATCATCATCCGTAGTAATTAATGTTGTTTGGAAACGCAAAAAGACAGGAAAATTTTCGATGTTTGATTAAACTGCATATATAATTGCTGCTGCTGCTGCTGCTGTGTTTGATTATTATGATGCAAGAACACAAAGCCAAAGGCGGGCACGCAGCACTCCATGTGATTGATTAATTGTTCTCAATTAACACTAATAAAATCTGGAAATTTAATTAAAGTTGCAAAAATCAATCATTTTCAATCATTAGCTTCTGCTAATTAATAATATTGACCACATTCTTCTGCAGTCTCCATCACTCACTCACTCACTCATTACATTACATTGCCCGAATGATTGTGTCAATAACAAGATCAAGATTCATGAACCATCAAAAGCAATAATTTCTTCCTTGAGTTTTGGCGTTGTTGAAATTGAAAGATTGAAGCCAAGACGTTAAGTTATAAATATGAAGGAAATGGAATCTGCAGAAAATATATATATATGATCATCATCAATCTCAAAGGCAGTAATATTTAGTGCAAGTCTTTATTTCTTTCTTTCTTGGGAATGAAAGTAGAATCAAGTGTCCATGTCTACAATGATTTGATTTTGAGGTGCAAGCTAGAGCTTTTGGGTTCTTACACCCCCCATGCGACCATCTTATTTTTCTCTCTATCCCATACTAGCTTTTAGGTGAACTAACTAAGCTACAAGTATAGATTTAGGGGGTATGTAGCGGTTATAATCAATCATTTGTTTAGCAAGATGATGAAGTTCTTACTAATTAAACAATTGCTTGCCAATAAGGACGAGCATATAGGAAATTAAAGTAGTTTAATATCGATGATGATCAGATCATCTATCCATTCTGAATACAACAACGACGGACATAATAAAACAAGATAAAAATAATGAGTTAGTTTGCTTTCGATGAATAAAATAAGACAAGATAAAAATGGACAGATGATCTGAAGGGAATATCAATTTCAAAAAGTGAGAGGAGTGGATTGTTTATGCATAATGCATATGGTTTTAGATTCTTTCTATATGCACCGTCCTAGCCAGCTACATGGAAAGCCTTTCGGTTTTTGACACAAGGAAATATAATGGGCGTACGTTGACATCAAAAGAGTACATGCAAATTGGTTAGAGGAATATGTATATATATAAAAGAAAAGAAAAAAGAAAAGTCCTTTTAGGCAAACGTAAGACATACTACACTTGTGTTGTGAAATTTGTACGTTTTAGTGCATTTCTATCTGTACTTTTGTTCTCAACTTTTTATGTGTTGCATGCGACTTGTGGGATGAGATTTAATATACAAATTTACACCTTCATTTCTTTCAGTATCTTCGTTATTACAAAGAAAGTACCACATAAGGCGGGGTTCTGTTTTATCAACTTGTATTCGGGCCAGTTCAACATTTCAGACCATCCACAACAACAACAACTTATGGACCATTTCATGAAAAATGGGGTTATTGTCTCCTTCTTTGTTTGCCAAATTGGTCCTAATTCTCGGTTTGAATTCACGATCTCAACGTTTTGAAATATTATAACGCAAAATACAACTTTCTCTTTTGATTTCGCCTTATTGAAAATTTCTCCACCAAAATATGTCGTGATAAATGACTTTTTATTTATTTATTTATTAAAATGGACAGAATATGTTACTTTGAGCATGAGTTAGATTAGTTACTTCCTGTTTCCAAAAATATCCAGCCATCTCAATGTAGAGATTTTGTCTCTGTTTCTTTTTCTTTTCAAATTGGTCCTATTTCTCGGTTCGATTTCACGATTTGAACGTTTTGATGTATTAGAGCGTAATATACAACAACTTTCTCTTTTGATTTCGCCTCTTTGAAATTTTCCCCAATAAAACATCCCGTAATAAATGACTTTTTAATTAAAACGGGACAGAATATATTACTTTTTGTTCTGTTTTGAAAACGTTTTTGGTTTCAACAGTAAATTTAATATATTTTAATCATATTTCATCATTTTCAATACAACTTTTTACTATTCAGCATCTACTTTTTACATTTTCAATACATTTTTTACATTATAAAACTATTTTCCAAAACTTGTTTTCAAAATCGTTTTCAAAACTATGAAAAAGAACATGCCCTTTGAATATGAGTTAGATTAGTTACTACTTCCCCTTTCCAAATATATATAGCTATACAAAAGCTAAAAGGGTGCAAGTTTGAATTATAATAATAAAATGAGGTCATCTAATATATATATATATATATATATATGTAAATAGTAGTAATAAATTATTGGGTGATTTCCTTTTGTTGAATGGATGATGAAATTAAGAATTAAAGCTGGCAAGATGGGCTTAATTAGTTTGTCCCAAAGCTACTAAACTAGGAATCTTTGGTTGTCGTCATAGTTAATTTCGTGACGCGTCTTGTCCTTTTAGGACATATAATTAATTAAACCAAACCTCCTCTTACTATAATTATAAATCAATTAAACCCAAACAGTTATTATTATTATTCATTACTACAAGATAGATAATGTCGTCAACCATGAAGTACGAGTTCAAGGACAAACAAACCCCTCTTTTCTTTTCTTTTAGTATTTTTTTCAATCAACTTCTTTTTTTTTACGCATAAAAACAAAATTCCATGCAGATTTTATTATCTTCTAATCATAATTATTCATATATTTAATATTGTAAATCTTTTTGGTCGGTCTTGTTTTTATCACTGACATTAATTAACCTTAATTAACGTACTGTTAATCCACATTAATCATCTTAATTTCTTGTGCCACAAGGCAAAAAAACCAAACCCCAAAATCAAATTACGTTTTCATCGATGATGAGTACGAAATTAATTATATGCTTTTTGATGAAGACATCTTCTGAATTACAATCTGATCCAAATCTCGTTACTACTAATTAATTATACTTAAGCATGTGATGGATGTGGGTTAATGCGTGCTGGTCAAAGGAAATTAATGACTTTAATTTCTATTATCGGCTACTAATTTTTAAATTAACACAGTAACTAAAATTCTAAATTCAATGAACTAAAAAGATTACGTGCGATCTTTGCAAGAATTTTCAGAGCCCAGTTCGATGCATGTTTTCTTTCTTTTCTACGTTATGTGAAACCATCCCATAAATTCATAATTTAACGAGTTCAGATCTTCTATCCAATTTTTGTGTTTTATTCTGTCCATCCAATAAATGTTAATTGAAACAACATAGTTTTAGACTGCATATGACACAGATTGTCTCTCGAAACTAATACTCCCTCCGATCCAGAATAAAAGTCGTTTTAGATGTAGTAACAATATTTAAAATAAATGACGTTTTAGCAACAAAAAAATAATAATAATAATAATAATTCTCCATTCACCCTTGTCTTAACCTATCTAACTAAGAGTTAGCGATTATATTTAATAACTAATAAATATTTTGAATTTGTTTGAAAAACTCTAAAACAAATTTTATTCATGGATTGGAGAGACCCGAGGGAGTAGTATCATTAGCATATTATTAATTAACTCCGAGATTAATTTATTCTGCTTTCACCGCACGTTGCTTTGTCTGTATTTATTTAGTCAACATTATGAGTTAAACATTCTCGATTTGATGCAGATTGAAGCCATGTGGCGCCTTCTCAATGAATACTGAATCTGGGATCGATCCATTTTGCAAACGCCAAAGATGAAAGATGGGTTGTGAACTAATTTGCATTGTTTTTGGCTTTCTGACAGCTTCATTCGATATTGTTTTTGCGTTCGACATTGAAAATGTATAAGCGAGATTGTCGGGGTTTGATGCTCAATGCCACCCCATTTCTTTGTCCAGCTTCGAATACAAATAGTACTACTTTTGATACACTTCTACTTCTACGTGGGCAGAATCAGAATCATTGGAGACGAAAGAAGCTACGGTCGGAAATATACATATATCCACTTTCTTAACCCTGTTCTTTGAGAGATGATGATGTTTTTAGTTTAAAACTATTATTAATCTACACAACAAGAGTGTTATAGTTGTATGTATGGGGTAACTTTTTCATTGGGGGTAAAAGTAACACGTTAATCGCGATGATAAATTTAGACCAGGAATCATTTCTCATTTCAAAAACATTAGTGTCTAACACAAAAAACGGTGGTTGGGGTGGTGGGTAGTAGAGTTCTCGCTTTCTCGTCGTAGAATCATTTTGTCCAAAATAGAAACAGGTGATTAGATAAGATTTAATGAGGTCATTGCGTTACAATTACAGAAATTAAGAAACCGTACAGGAAGCAGTACAAACAGAGTAACGTTAGACGTTCGTGTAGAACTACTTGGAATAAAATAAAAGTACAGCTGGACCGTACGAGGCCATGGCTGGTAAGAAAAAAAGTTGAGTACAACTAAGCAACCCCCGAACCTGGACGCACTTTCGTAATTTACTCCCCGGCCCGAGGCCCCGCCAACTGTTTCTAAACGGGCCATTATAATATATAATATTCCCTTTTAATTGGCCTAATGGGCCATTACAATATTACAAAAATTCGCCGATTGGCCTATTTGACGGGGGGTCTGAAAAGTAGGCCCCACTTCCAGCTCTGCATTATGCAGCTCAGATGAACCAACAAATTAAAGCTGAAGAACTCCTTAATATATTTTTGTAAGAACATTATAGCCGGAAATATTAACTAAAAATTTATTTATTTTTCTAGAAGAAAGCAAAGCAGTATTAAGTGTTGGATATTGGATTAATGCCGGAGTCAATATTAATTAACCTTGGCCTTAGCCGACCTCAGGCACAAGTTCGAGAATGCGCGCCAGTGGCATACGTGCTAGGTGTCATGGAAAGAAGAAAGATGACATGTGTTAAAGCTGAAGAGTGACACAACATATCGAAAATGTGACTCACTGGCCTTCCTTACCGCTATAAATATTCAAACCTTCCTGCATTTGAAAGGTATTGAATTATTGTTTAGCTAATCTTATACCAGTTACTCTCTATTCTAACTTAAACATTGGAGTGAAATATGTGACTCATTCCTAAAAGCAGGAAGCAAGAAGGGAAGATCGATGTATAATGAGCTCGGCGCCATGCAAGGATTCAACATTAAGGGCTACGTATCCGTGATTTTTTTTTTATAAGAAATACTTTATTCTCATCAAGAGAGTCCTAATATATACATTGAAGGCAGATGCTATGAGTAAGGGAAGAACGAAGTAGAGAGCCTCTTACAGAGTCCTATCAACTTTTCTATAAATAGACATAATTGACAAATATAAAAATTAAATCAATGATATTTGAGTGGTTTGCGCATTAATCGGTCCGCACAAGCTTGTTCCTATCCCCTGATCTATTGATTGATTGAAGATTGCAGGGACGGTGCCATGTCAGCTTCTGACGCTGGCGATGGATAACGGTATTTCTTTGAATTACGCGCCGAAATACTAGTGGCTTCTGCCACGTCCTCAAATCATTCTTCATTTTTTTTGGCTTTTTTGGGATGTGTGTTTGTGCGTGTGTGTGGGGTGATTGGTCCATTCCTTGCTGTTCCTTCATATATTCCACGATTGTTGCTACTTTAGTGAGTTTTTTTTTTTTTTTTTTTGGAAGTATTATCGGGGAAGAATAAAAAACTTTGATTGGAATGAAATACTCTCGTTTTATTAGAAGAGTTCGATTTTGAATTTAGACACTATCTCATTAGATAAGTGGAAGTTCATTTTGAGTCTTGCATGCGTGTACTCAAATTTAGTGTTATTTTATTAAAAGAGTCCATGAGTTCAATGATTTACAAGACGAAACGAGTAATAATTTATCAAGTTTAGTTTGCTAATATGCCCGCATCAAATATTCATTCATTCACCTACATTCATGGCTCTTTTCGTCTTCTGAACTATTCTATTTGCCTCGTTCACACTTTAAATGACTTAACTAGCTAATTGACAAGAGTAACTAATAATTATTCCATGTCTTTCATTTTTAAAAAAAACTATAAAACAAAAGAAATAATAATCTAAAAGTGATGATTTTGGAGGCAGTAGGAAGAACATAATCTTAAATTCACCAAATCCTGGTTAGCTGTGGTGTAAACAGTAATAGAGATTACGATCTACAGCACTATATTCCTCAAATCTTCAAATGTTTCCTTCAAGAATCGCATGAAGAAAAAAAAAAAAAAAAGTAGATAGAAAAGTGTGTATAATTTGTTGTTTTATGGTGCACTTCAAAATTTGTGTAGATTTTGTGATGGAGACTGTGGTTTTGTTAAGGGAGTAGATGATTTTGATGGAAAACATTGAACAGAGAACATAAATGCTATGGTCTTTTATAAGTCTCTTATATCCTAACAAGTGGGGGCACTAAATGCAAGCAATATTATGGTTTAAGGGGATGCATCATCAATTCTTAACATCCCTCGTGGGGACCTTGCTCCCTCCTTTCAATTAGTGCCTTTAGACCTTCAATGCATCCCAATAACTCTATACATATATGGATTGGTTACTCATATCATATCCGTCCGTTTCATTAGAAAAAATCGCGTTTAAAATTGTATATAGTGAGAGAAGGGGCATCCGTATGTCTCAATTTTCTTAAAACAGAAGATCACTGCATGTATCCTGACTAGTAAATATGCAAGTGTGTTTCTCACTATTCTAATGGACCAGATCGATGAGTATGTTTTTGCATTATTTTTATGTTGAATTACTAAACTATCTTTAACCTAAAATTGTAGATGCTACCGTCAAAAAAAAAAAGCCATATATATGTCACAACTTAGGATGGATGATGTCCAAACATTAGAAATATATTCCAAAACATACTTAGTGTACATTAATGGACAGATTAATAGTATTGATGATGAGTGAAGACCATTCCTAAGTACTTAATTAATATGCAATTAAGGATCGAATATTAATACTTAAAGAAGAGGGGATTAGGATTTGGGGAGGAAACACAATTTGGACTCATGTTAAGAAACAGTTAAAAGGAAAAGGAGAAGATGGGGCATCCTGGCACATGGGGGTGGTGGTAATGGCAACAAAAATTGTTAGATTAGATTAGATTAAATTAAATTACACAAACATTTTATAGCTTGAATTGGGGGAACAACAGCATCTTCTTCTATATTTGGACCAACTACCCAAGCCTCTCTTTCTCTCTATAGTTCTGAAAATAGTTGATTTTTTATTTTTTTTGAAATAGCAGATTAAATGGTTGAGGGGTTCTGTAATTTTTTTATAAATTATAAGGGTTAAATGCAAAAAATCAGACTGAATGAGATGTAATGAGACAATGATGAAATAAAAGTAGACCAAATACGAAAAATAGATAATCAACGCTTAAGATAAGGAAAACTATTCGTATCTAAAGTGATCACACCCGAACCTCAGCGCAGGTATAGATGAATTGGAGTTATACTTCATTCAATTGGTCTAACGCAGATGCATGTGGTGGGGGTTCCTGGGGTTTCGCCTTTCGACTTCGTGCACCCAAAAAAGCAAGCCACACGGCCACCACTTCCACTGTTAATATTATTTTCTGTTACTCGATCTCATTTTATATAAAGAGTTTACTCTGCAATATTAAAAACAGTATTATAAAAGAACGAAAAAAATTATGTGCATGCATGCATATGTATGGCTGTTGGCATCTTCTGTTGTTGTTTTCGATGAGTGTTCCTTTTTCTCTCTCAGAAAACTATGCAACATCGATAGTATAGGCATGTTCTTTAAGTTTTAGTTTTGTTTTCAATAGTAAATTTAATATATTATAATTAGTTTTTATTATTTTTAATATAATTTTTTACTATTCATCTATACATTTTTATATTTTTAATATAGTTTTTTATATTATAAAACTATTTTTCCAAAATCAGAACTCAAACCTTCAGTAAAGAACATGCCCTAACGTTAGATAAATAATGCCGTATTTGTACAAGGGTGTAGTTTGAAGACCAGACCAAGAGGCAAAACCTGCTCAATTTACTCCTTAAACTTACTCCCTTTATCCTTAACAAAAATCACTTTACCCAATACCTTATGATTTTTCTTTTTTCTTTATTAATTTTTGTAGGCGAATTGCATCCACCTCTCCTGAAATTTGGTCAAAATATTACAAATTAGTTATTCGGATTTTTAATAATTACAGGTATTGTAAATTATGAGACTAGAGTTTCTTTTTCTTTTAGAAGGAAAGATGTCTGCCGCTTTACCTGCATGAATATGGTGCCACTATGCGCCGAGCCCTTGGGTACGAGCTGTTTTTTTCTGGTACGGTAAGTGGTACTTTTGCACGGTTAATTGATACTTTAGTTGAAGTTTTGAAGTATTCATTCAGGGATTACTCAATGATGTCGGGGTTTAATAGTGGTTGGAATTATTCGTGCGTCAGGCTGTTAGACAGCACTAATAAACCACACTTTGACCGCGTAATTAAGTCTAATTAATCTTGATTACTCTTTCAAATTATGGATTAATGGCGTGTCAACTTTAGCATAATTACTGAGTAAGAATCCCTGTGCATCCCCGTGCCTGGTCGGTCACTCATAAAAACAAATTAAAAAGAAAAGTTAAAAAAAGGTTGATGCTTCATCGTTTTCATCGAAGTGGGTTAAACAGTGAAAAAGATTGAAGATTAATCCAACTACTGTAATTTTATTTATGATCCATTCTCTCACTCGTTTGGTTTTTTTTTCTTTTTCGGAAAAATTACACTTTTTATCATTTTGGTTTGGAGTCGTTACGCTTTTTGTTACTTTTGTTTAAATCGTCATAAAAAATGCAATTTTGTATGTAAGGTATTACACTTTTGGCCCATTTTAAAATGTTATTATATGTCCTCCTCAGTCAACGCCCAAGTCAATGTTAATATGAGTTATTTTCACAAAACGAATAACTCTTACAAACAAATTATGAATTCTAAAATTTCATGCCAAAGAATAGACGCTAAAGAATTAGCCTCTAAAAGTATTTTCTTTCGTAAAAGGAACACTTACTACTGTTGACTGATGAGAACATGTAATAACATGTTAAAATGACCAAAAGTTTAACATCATACACACAAAAATAATTTTTTCTGCAACGAATGAAACACAAAAGTGGCCAAAAGTGCGATTTTTCCTTTTCTTTTTATTTTTCCAGTTATTATGCATGAAGTAATTTCATGTCTAATCACCTAATGATCTGACACATGATATTTTAACATTTAAACTGGATAGGTGTATCTTTAATATTTGTTACTTTTACACAATTGTAATATTTGAATAGTTAAATTCGATACTTTAGAAACTAAATTCGATACTTGCGCGTAAAAAATGCAGCTTTATAATTTATTTGTCCTACATGCACCTACACCTCGTAAATTTAAACTTAAAAACAACCCTAAAGATCAAATTGGTGGCTCTAAATCAATCACAACTTAATTTTCTCTTTACTTTCTTGGTAAATTAGGACTATACATCGAGCTAATTAATTAATTGTGATTAGAATTTAGCTGAATTTGGGGCAACAAACCTGTGTTTACTCTTGACTAATACTAACATTGCTTAGACTAATTGTTATTAACATAAGTAATTACTATACAAAACAAGCTCATATGTACATAATTAATTAATCTAGACATTGTGTATAATATACATGCATTAAAAAAAAAGTTAATTTTTGTTTTATTAGGCAATTACCTAACCTTCAACAAAATTATTCATTCAAGAGGAAAAGTGAAAAGTAATTTGCCTGAACTAATTCAAAGAGGTAAAAATGCTTGTGACATAATAAAAGTCTAACCCAAGAAAATTCAAAAGCTAATTTTTTAGTTATGAAATATTCATTGGAAAAGAAAATATCTCAGCAAGTAAACTCACATAATATAAAATTTTTTTTTTCTCGTCAAAGCATAGAAAAATTATTAAATGCATATGATACATCCATAAAAATAATACAACAAGCTACCGATGGATCAATATTCAGATTGAAAGGCTTCCTACATGTACAACACTTTCCTGCCAAGAATACCATATTCGATGCACTGAATAATCTTTCGAGAGCAGAACTAGCAAATTTTGGTCAGCACTTGTTAGTTGTTACTATCAACGACTAATTAGTACTTACTATAGTAATTAGTCATACGAATAACAATTAGTCTAAAAGAAAAGCCAGCCGTGTTAAAGTTGTAATTATCTTGAAAAACAAGGGTAGTTGTAACTCCATTCTCTATATATACTCTTCGCATCCCCAGCGTCCAAAGCCCCCCTAGTTTCTCATCATCAAACACTTTGAACACACACAAACAAACTTCATTCAAGCACACGAAAATGTCAGGTTGCAGCAAAATCCGCTATATTGTGCGAATCCGGCAAATGCTCCGCCGCTGGAGGAGGAAGGCGGCGATGACCGCCCGGGCATTACCGTCCGACATACCCGCAGGCCACGTGGCGATTAACGTAGGAACCAATTGCAAGAGATTCGTGGTCCGCACGTCGTACCTGAACCACCCGCTGTTCAAGAAGCTTCTGGTCCAAGCCGAGGAAGAGTACGGGTTTAGTAACTCCGGTCCGTTGGCCATCCCCTGCGACGAGTCTCTGTTCGAAGACGTGCTCCGGTTCTTGGCCCGGAACGAGTCGACCAGACACAGCGGCAGCGCCGCCCGGTTCGCGAGCTTAGAGGAATTCCAGAGATATTGCCACGTGGGCATCCGGACCAACCTGGAGTTCTTAGCCGATTCGCGGCCGCTTTTGAACGGCGTATCAGACAAGTCAATTTGGTGACTTTCTTCAATTTCAACCCGGCCCGGGATTTTGACTCGGTTGAGTGAGTTGGATCAAAGATCGGTTTGATTGAGACGTCTTACTTATATTAATTCATGGGCAAGACTGAATTTTTTTTTATTATTTAATATTCCCATTTGAATAATGATTTTGGCATAAAATGTCAAAATTCGTAAATTTTTTGGGAGGGGGTGTTTGAATTGAACGGAATGCAAAAACGAACGGAGCTGAGAAGAACGAGATGGAGATGGCAGAGTTGGTGGGTGAGTTACCGCCCGAGTCGTCCCGAGTTCTTCCAACAGAGAGAAAGAGAGAAGAGGTGCCATGGCCATGTGAGATGTGACTCCCCCACCTACTTCAGATTGCAAATTGCAAAATGAGGAGAGAAATAAGGAATGAAAATATGATGAATCCCTTCTTCTGTACTGTACTGTACATTATAAAATGTGATTTTTCTTTTTTTAATCCTTTTTACATTGGAAATTGTAGAGAGAAATTCCAGTATTCAAAGTTCTAAGCATGAATGTGCATTCCTATCTGATACCAATTCAAGAATCAAGATAGCTTCTTTCTTTATTTCTTTGTTTGGTTGATTTTATGTTCATAGTTTAATGTGGTACTTGTGTACTGAGTACTACTTCGATAATTGAGCATAACGTGGTGGCGGTTGTGGAGGTTATAATATCAACTACCCATGTGAAAACATGAGTTTTTTCCAGTACAACTTGCCTTCGTTTTCTTCATTTTTTTTCCTTTAGCACAACGTTTTATGGATCAAACCTTTGTCGCATTTGTTAAATTCTGTGGGAGAATAACGAGTCAAGAATGCGGCTGCAAATTTTATTTTTTTTTTACTACTGTGTCCGTAACAAAATGGTTTCTTAACGGGATTATAGTTTTTAACTATGTTTAATGGTACGGACAGAGGAGCCAAATAAAGGAATTGGAAAAAACAGTCTGTCTTGTTTTTTCCTTTGTTGCTTTAGCGTTGTTGCCGGATCTTTACAGCTGTTTTTCAATTATCCCAGAAAGAAGACTTGAGCTAATGATGAAGTTAGTTCCGCCAGATTCTCTTAAACCTCTATGATCAAGCTGGTAATGCGGTAGGATTAATAAGTCAACTTTTATTTTTTCTTTCTTTCTTTCTGTAATCAATCTTTTCTTCAATAATTTCTGCTCCCATATCCTATACTTTTTACAACGAAAATGATGACTTCAACCCAGAAATTATATGAATTCTTGCAATATTCCTCAATTTCGATCCATCAAATCATTTCAGAATCCACATTGTCGGGTTTGAGGATGATGCTCTGTTTTTTGATGATGATTGTCTCCTTCCTTCCATCCTAAAGTTTTCTTTTAAGCAATCTCTAAAACATGCATCTTTGATTCATTCATTGTTATGGCCTTTTGGGATTCAAGATTTGGAACAAAATGCCTCCTTCTTTACGTAAAAACCCAAATGGGATTGGATCATTGGAGAGGGGACATGGCTGATTGATTGAATTTGATTCCAATAATGCAATTCAAACCTTTAAAGTCAGCTAGTTTTTTTTTTTTTTTTTTTTTTTTTCCCTTCTCAAAATCAAATAAGTGGGATGCAGAAATGGAATACATTCTGTATGCTTTTTTTTCCAGTCTATATATAAAATAAGCAAGATTAACTCGTATCCCTGAACTTGAACACAAAACAATAATTGTTTCAAGAACTGAATGATTAATAATGTCAGTCCAATTGGGCAACTAGACAGCCTTCACTCCCTAAACGAAGAAAGGAAGAGAAAAAGTTTACTGTATACGATGAAAACAAAATTTAAGTTTAAAAAAGGGGGGTGAACTCAAGTTTATATTAGTCCATTGTAATTGTCTAATTTGTAATACTGTTTTCTGGAATAGAATCGAATAGAAAAAGTGTTATATATACAGGCGAAGAAGAAAAAAAAAAATCTTTATCTGGTGACACTCAGGTCCAGCCAAAATAAGCACATTGATTGGGCCAGAATTGGAGAGCTATAACAATAAAAAGTCCAAATCTGCACCATTAATAGCCCAGGAAGCTTTGGGCTTTACTTTTTTAATCGGTATGCCATGACAGTGTTCAAACCATAGCCCATTTAATAACAGGAGCCTCATGCTTTACATTTTTTTTTTTAATAAAGGTTTTTTTTTTTTTTTTCGAAATTATAAAATAAAAATTTAAAGGCTGCTATATTGGAGATTGCCAACGCCTTGACACCCTCCCTCGCTCCCCTCGCACGCCCCCACCCAGTCTCCCCCCACCACCTCCTCCTCCTCCACCACCACCACCAACTCCACCTCCGTCTTCATTCTCTCTAGAACTGCAATGACTGTGTAGATCTTACACTTTAAGCCAGCTAAATACAAAATACAAAAAGCTAATTTGTACTCTTTTTTTGTTCTGTTGCACTGTAAAAGCTTAGAGTTAGAGCTGCATTGGCAGAGTTTGCAGTGGTGAGTAAATTGTAAAATGTGTTTTTTGTTTCAATTTTCTGTTAGATAGAGTAGTAATTTTCGGCGTCCATGGCGTCATTCACACTTTTGTTGCCTGCCTGTATTTTTTTGTTCTGATTTCGCAAGCAATTTCAAAAGTTTTCCATCGAATAGTATTTTTTAAAAATGTGGATTCTGTATTGTAATGTATTTTGGATCGCGGGAAAGGGCAACCCTTGACCCGACATTCCCAATTTAGGGATTTAGCTGCTCCTTGCCCGTTGGCTTCAGAGTTGAATCAATGGAGGGATTGAATTTGGCCCTGGCCAATTTGCTGGTCTACGTACACCCATCCAAGGCCAAGAATATTTCTCTAGCAATTTTAGCTGAGCTCAACTCTCTACTTTTTAAGTAATTTACTTCATTTAATTCTTTTTTTCCCAGTGATTTCATGAATCATTCGTGTATCTCTTTCTGACTTATTCAGTTTTGAGGTTAATTTGTGTATTTTCCATCTCCCTCTCATTTTGATGTTTGCCACAGGTTCAATGAATCGTTTGATGGGGTTGTGGTTGCATATGAGCCAAATGTACAAAGTTATTTGGCCAAGATTTTGCCCGGTTTACATCCTTATTTGGGGGTCAGGCTAGAGGCAGAACTATTACTTTTTCATCCAAAGCCAGACATGCTTCTAGGTAGAATATCATGAATATTGATTAATAGGAAAGCTTGTACTTATGATTATTTATTTATCTATTTATAGTTGGGTTGCTTTTGCTTTACATTATGATCGAGTAATTGACATGAGTCGTTGCTTTGTTACAGTGGGAGAGGTGGTTAAAGTTAGTGAGCAATTCATCCATGTTATTGTTCTTGGTTTCTCAGCTGCTGTAATAGCGGATGCAGACATTCGCGACGAATTTCGGTATAAAGCTGTGAGCACCCACGGTTTTAGGACCTGTTTTAAGTGTACATTGCTGTTAATTTATGTATATTAAAACTGTTCTGTTGCAGAAACATGGCAAGGAAGTCTTTAAAAGTACTGCTCATAGGAAACACAGAATTAGAGTTGGAACCAATATCCGCTTCTTAGTTAAAAGGTACAGTGCTTTAATCTATTGATTTTGGGACTTTATTTTTTCTACTGCAAACTATTTTCCTGCTATGCAAGTTTCAGGATGTGTAAGTACAGTGAAATAAAGCTCTCATAATCTGGAAATTTTGTGTTTTCTGAAATATTTTTTCTTGACGGATAAGTGGGAATGGATACAACATATCTTTTTGCCGAGGATAGAAGTTTATGGTCAACCTCACAGACAAATGTCAAATTTTCTCCATAAAAGGATAAAGCCTACATTCTATTCTCAAAAGTGATCCACTGATTTGCCAACCTTTCCTTTTCAGTTAGCAGCACGATCGTTTTTTTAAGATGATTTCATTCACACTACTTACATTACTTTCCTAGCCTAAATATGAAAGTTTATCTTTGCCATCTCAGTCAAGAACATTTCACAAAATGTCTGTACCAACTATCCAATTATTCAGTGTTAAGTTATTCTGACACACCTAGTCAATAGCTCTTCGAGGGAGTTGTTTTCAATTAGATGTTGCTTTTTGTATGTAACCACGGAATAATACCCAGTTAAATCACTTCCCATCTGTTGATTGATCAGGAATTGGAATTTTAGTAATTGCAGTTCCATATTATCTAACAGTGCAATTCAGAACTCTAGATTCTCTTGATTGAGTTAGTTTGGCAACTAAATGTGGTGACTTTTTTTCTTATAGTTTTGATGAAGAGGTACTGCACATATCTGGATCGTTACTTCCTGCTCATACTGGATGCGTCAAATGGTTGGAAAGACATACTGAGGAATTACCACAATCTGAAAGGTTCCAATCTAAAATTCTACCTATCTAATTATGGACGAGTTTAGACTGAAGGAAGTAGTTATTTGCTTTTGATGAGTTATGTTTTATTATATCTACTTCTGGGCTTGACATCTAGTTATTTGGTACATACAACCTGACATTGCAGTATCAATAAGAAGAGGAAAGCAACCAAACAAACGGAAGAAGTAGTTGCCCCTAATGAAGGGGAAACATCACCTGCTAAAGTCTCCGAAAGGAATGAGAAGTCAAAGAAAAGGAAACACACAAGTAAATAGAGATTTCAGGAAAAAAGCTCATTTGCATGTATTCTTCTTTTGTACCATTAGATTATTGTAGTAAACTTCTCCATGTATCAGGCGATTGCCTTCTCTTAAAAACAGATTTTGAAGTTTAAAGCAAAGGCTTCCTTGTACGTACGTAGTACAGGAGATTAACTGCTACTGTACTTAATATACATTCATTGTCTAGATTCTGTTTTTGTTGCGTATAATTAGCGCTCCTTTTCCGTTGTTTTAGTGTCATGAGACACTGTTCTGACTCTAGCTCTCATCTCCTCTCCCTTTGCAATGAATTATTGAAGAGAAGGGTTCCAATTTCTGGTAAACAATTCTTGTAATGAAAGCCAAAGCCAAATGATAGCTGAAAACAGTATTAGAAACATAAGTTTTTTTTTTTACCGCACAAGAATAATATTATTAATATCGTTATAAAAAGGAAAATGGAAGGCCAAGGGGGAGGGGAGGGGGGGTAGTGGAGGACACATGCAAACAACTAGAGAGCAAGGGTGTGGGGGCAGAGCACTATGCAAAAAACAGATAAGCCCACACAAAGCCATAAGGAACGGTACACACAAATTCTGTGTCCAAACAATCGAAAAAAACAACAACAAAAGGAAAGCCCATTGTGAAGATGATAATGATGAGATGACGCTTTGTGTTTATTGTTTGGATACGAAAGAAAAGTCATTGAAAAACAAGACACCAAAATGCACACACAACACCCGGAGTTAGTGAACCAAATAAGGTTTGGATTCCATGGAAATTTGCAGGAAGACAAAGGAGAACGGAAACAATGTGGTCCTATCTAGATTGGCCTATCTCTTCTTTGGTCCACCACTCACTTACTCTAACCTAAAAATTTCAATGTAGATTCTCTAACTCTTCCAAGGGGGGAATAAAGGTCAAGCCATTTCTCATTTCCTTATGGAGATTTAAGGTACAATCAAAACTTACCAACATACTTTCTCCGTTGAATCCAGTGATACAACTGTTTTTGAGTCACAACGTACAACTTAAAAACTGAAATCTTTATATGAAAGAAGAAAGTGTATTTTTTGGGGACAAATTCCACTTGATTATTGCACATTACAAACTTCTAAAATAACACTTCATCTGTTCCATTAAAAGAGTCCAGTTTCGAACTTATTTTTGGATTTTAAGGTATTAAATATAAAATAGCTAATTTGACATCATTTATTCCATTCATATCCTTAGTTTATGAGTGTGACTTACTTATGCACCACACATTATTATATTAGTAAATGTGAAAGAGTAAAATATTTGAAAATAAACTCTTTTAGTGGGAACAGAGGGGAGCAGTGTTTTGAATTTATAATTTTGATACCATTTGGATAAATAGTTATTGCAACAAAAAAAAAAAAAAAAAAATTGTGAACCTCATTCACAAAATAAGGTGGAATAGCGAAAAAGAATAGTAAAGTGAGATCTAAGAAAGTTGTTAGGGCTAATCTAATCTTGTGAACAATGATTGCATTAACACAGTAGAAAGACACTAAAATTTTTTTTTGGTTGACATGTAATAAAAGAGGTAATCATAACCTTTCTTAATCTTAGTTGAACATAATTAATTAATGAAAGTTATTGGTCCTTAGCGTATTAACTAATTGACCCATCTTAAGGAGTTGATTTCTTTTTCTTAATTTCCTTGACGTATCAATGAAAGGTACTATTTGCAATTTGGCCCACATAATTATACCAGCTTAATTTGTCTTTCTCATTTGCTCCAATGTCGGTGCGAAATATAAGGAAAAATCCCATGGCAAAAAAATTAAACCAAATCCTAGATGTTACTTAGGACTTAAGATCGTAGGAGCTGTGAAAATGTCTTCTAACGATATCATAACCTTGACTTTGGTCTCTCCTTTGTCGGAAGATGTTTCCGTAACAACGATCGAGAGATATATCTTTCTGATAATTTTTTGTAATTTGATCAAATATCGACATATAATACAGAAAAATTATGAAAATCGTAGATTTTGTCATTTTCATAATATAGTAAGTAGTGAAATTTCACCCCTCCAATGAAAGTGATTTGAGTAAGACACACCACTAATAATTCTGTATATCTTTAAAGTGGTAGTAATGAGTGCATACAATCAATGGGATCCCTAGCTATCTTCTTTTTAATTACTTTGATAATGGGGATATATTACCACATTAATTAATTATTAATTTGGAACGCAAAATCAAAAGGATATATATATATATATATATATAGTTTGAGAACAAACAAACCCTTAATTAGTGATAACTAATCACAATCAATTACTAGCATGTAGTACTATAGATTAGGTAACATGTCTACTAAACATCGTTTCATTGTAAGTTAGTTTCATCGTTAACTAATGACATTTTGATTAGTGACCCAAATGCCTTGTTTGGAGATCAAGTCTTCCATATTTACGAGTTACAAAATACAATTTAAAATGTGACAGAAATTTCATTTTTCTAAGAAAGGATAAATTACATCGCCTTAGCTTTTGGTACATTTTACCCTTTTGAAGCAAGAAAATATGCTCTCCTTGGAGGAGAGGCTAAAGTGATGGCTTGGGTGGGAGAGCCACATCCATCTAAATATATATGATGCTCATCATCATTTATAAGGTCACTCACTCTTTTGAAAAGCTGGCTTTAAACCTTTAAACTTTAAAGAGGGAGAAGTCCTTGATGGCTTTTCCAATATTGATGCAATTGATCACTAAGGCTGAGTTACTACCCAAGATTTTATTGTCCATAGATTGGATGTATTGTAATGTGGGGTTTATATATATCAATACTTCGACAACACCTTATATTTTGTTTTTATTGAAGTGTCTTTACGGTCACTGGTTATTACTGACACGTACTGCAAAGTATGAAACTAATCTCCCATGCCACCCCTTCATGTATGAGGTTTCACTCTTCTAAACGTGCGACTAATTCTTTGCGGCTAGGTGAGCCTCCCCAAGCCAGAGTATCAAAAAGAAAAAATTTCCTTCATCCCATTATATATAGTACTTTCGGGTTAATTAATGTTACAAATTAAGGTTGCTAATTAACATTAGCTTAATTGATGAAGGGAATCAAAAGGCAACACGTGGTCAAGAGAAGTCGCTAATTGCAAGGGTTGAAGACAAGAAAATGCCAAAAAAAAGAAGAAGAAGAAGTAAATGGAGATGGAATACAGACATTGCTTGGTAAATGGTTGAAGTAGCAAAGCAAATAGAATAGAATCCGAGGAACAACAAACTTTTAATTTAGGTTAAGGCATATAGATCATTACATTATTACAGTTAAATAGAAAGCTAAAAAGAGCAAACAAATGAGGTCCAAATGGCCAAAGAGAGGAATGGGACCCAAACCCAAAGAAAGAAAGAGTTGATGATTTGTTTTCCATTTCTTCTTGTCTTCCCATCTCCTATTGTTTTGCCTTTTCTCCCATGTTATGCTTTCGTTTTCACAAAGCAAAGGTAGCTAGCTAGCAGTAATAATCATACATTAAAACATTACTCCATCGATCTGTTTCTGATCGATTTCATTAGAAGAATTCACTTTTTAATACTTTATATTTGGAACGGAAAATATTAATTGCTACTTTCTAATGGGAGTACCGTGGCAGCAATTATTCCAATCCATGGATATGCACATTTCGGTGCAAGGCACCTAATGAATACATACAATACAATTGCATGCATGTTCCTCTTGAGAAAGAAACTAGTATAAATATATTTCACATTTCCGAATATTTTCTGCAAATGTAGGTCGGAATATATCGATATTTGATGGTAAGGATGACGATTCGTATAATGTCTGAGTTGGCAAGTTTCTGTGTCGACACCCTTCAATCCTAACCTTACCTGATTAATTATTCGTGTTATTCGTATCGATCCATTTAACCCGTGAACATTTCATGTTTGTGTCGGGTTCGTGTCGTGTTTTCGTGTTGTAGTATAAATTTCTCGTGTTGGGTTCGGATTGGTGGGTTAACGTGTCGACTTTCTCAACCATAATCTTGTCCGTTTAATTATTCTTCGGGTCCACCCATATAACCCACGAACCCATGCACTAAGGCTCAATCCTAACTCACTTATATCGTGTATTGTTTTCGTGTAGCTAGGTGGTAGCTGCGATTATTCTCTTTTAACCATATTCGACATTTCGTATAAGCATGCTAATAATACTTCTTCTAGCTTATATAAAAAAAAAAAAATGTATCGTTCTTTGAAAAGTTAAGATACGTATTGTTACTATGTTAATTGAGATATTATTCCGTAATTGGCACCACAAGTCCTGGCTGATTTTTGGATAATATTCCGCACAACTACAAATTAATTCTCTCTGGTTTCCCTTCTGGCAAAGGCACTATATTAGCTTTAATTTCCCATTCCTTATTAATAATAAGGTGCCATGCCCATTGCCATGGCAAATTAGCAAGTTGGGAATGTGTCGTCGACGTCGTACAGTTCAGAAACAAAAGTCAAATCAAAGAACCTTAAATCACAAGCCACCTTCTTTCTTTAATTTACACATAATATTTTTATATTATAATTAATTAATTAATTAATATTCCTTGTGGAATTGGATAATGATCATATTAATTTGCTTGATTGTACCAAAATATATTATCATTATGCCACCATCCCCAGTTAAACAACTCCCTATATTTTAATTAACCTTAATTAATCCTACCACCTAGGTGCTTTCACTCTAGCTGTGCCTATATATTCAAATGCAATTCTATCTTACTTTAAAATCAATTGATGAAAACTTGGGAACCCTAGAACGTATTTTTTTAAACGCATTTCATGTATTCTTAAAAATAATGCAATCAGTTAATAGTAAAATAGTAATTAAATTTTATTTTTATTTTTACGCCACCTACATGTTCATCATCCTCCCAAAAAAATAACATTTATCTATTTTTTGCGTCCGCTACATTATACTACGTGGTACAACAGACGCACTCATTAATGATTAATGTTTACGTACGTACTTAATAATTAATTACTTCATCGTAGAAATTATCATTTTGCCATCGTAGGCTTCCTCGTTGCTTAAAAAACAACCAATTTGGCCAGCTATGGAACACATTAATTAAAAGGGCTAAAACAAACAAATACCAAGAAGATATAAAATTTGAAGCCAAAAACGACAGGGTCAATTGCGTAACCCATAGGATTAGGATCTTCAATTTTTTTTTACAAAAAAAAAAAAAAATGGAATCAAGTTTGGAATCCTTAACGTATGTAGCTTGATTGGACTGTCCCGATCCAGGTTAATTAAATGTGTTTTGTCTTAACTCTTAATTGATTGTTTACTTTAATGCTTGATTTGTGACATCTCAACGTTTAAATTATAAAAGCGCCACACTCGTCAAACTACCAATCACTTTAGCGAGCTAGTCCGGTCGTCTCCCTTCTGCCAATAAGTAAGGTTATTATTAGTTTTTTTTTTTTTCCCATGCAAAACCCGATCCCGTCAGTCTCTAGAAACCGCCACTGTCTTTCCGCCTTATACTTTTGAGTCTTCTTTAGATATTTAGTTCGGACTCCGCCATTGATTGTTATGTTTTCTTTTTAAATTACATAGTACAAATAAAATAATTATAAAAAATATGTATTAACCAAATATTATGAAATTTGTTAAATCCTCATTTAGCGCCGAGCTCACTTGACGTTGGTATTCTCCTTTTGTTCCTTGCTTTTGGGAATAAATTCCCGATTTAACTCCGATGTTTGAGTTAGAACAGAGAGTAAATAAAATGTCATTAACTAAGCCAAAATTCAATGCCTCTCGAATGAGAGGATAACTGGGTATTTATAGCGAGAAATGGAGTGAGTGGATCCAGCTGTTCAATCTGTTCAGTCATGGTGTCGCACTCAAATTTTTACACGTGTCACTTTTTCTATTTGAATGTCATTTGTCACCTGCGCCACCTGTCGCGCATCCATGCATCCAGACTTCAGGTCGGCCACAGCCGAGGTCAGCTCAAATTCACCTCAGTATTAATTAATTATCCAACAAAATTCATAATCCAATTAATTAATGGGATTGTAGTATATAATAAAAAAGAAACAGCTGGTATACATATATAGTGGTTAGATTGTTACAATATTATTATAAAATGACCCAAATGCCCATACATACATTAATAATTAAAGCTGCAATTTGTCCCATTTTTTTGTAATTTCCTTTGTTTTAATTATGATACTTGGTGTTGGTGGATGATGTTGTTGTTTTGGAGAAATAATTGAAGAGATTTTATTGCTACGTTGAAACAATATTCTTTAATTAAATTTATTATTAATTAATTTGGGACAAGGTACCACTACCAACCAGTTCCAGTTAATAGTTGTACATTATGAAATTGACTTTTTCAATAATAAATATATGTACAACTAATATTAATACTAATAGTAATTGTGGTAGGAATCCTTAAAAATATTTATAACTTTAGTTGGTAACTTTAATTCATTAATATTAGTCATTAATTAACAATTTGATGACATTGTCTACAAAGTTTTTTTTATTTTTATTTTTTTGGTTGAAGATATATATATTCTATAATTTAATGGTTCAAAATACTACATGTTAAATATATATATATTTCCAATTTATTTATTGGATTTATGCATAATTGGGATTTGTAATACGCAATCTAAAACGCATTACTGAAAACGTGAAAGAAGTTGTTGGAGCAAGAAAATGCGGGAAGACATATTCCGTAAAACACGCCTTCATTCGGTTTGGTTTGGAGTCTTTGGACGAGAGAATATGTCCTTCGGGGACATCCGATAAAATTGGAACGACGAAATAATACACGGTGCATCAGTTGCACCCCGTGAAATTTTGCAGTCAAACACCAGGAGAGAGAGAGAGTGTGTTGTACTCGAGAGAAAGTGAGATATATATAGAGACCCATGAATCTATATAAATCTGAATGGATAATTTATGATAAAATTGCTACATTATCTTTATAAATTTATCGAATACATTCAATAATTTTCGGGTTTGGGTTTAGACTTGGGATCTTCTTCCACTCCAACTCAAATTCAATTCAAAAAGACTGTTTGGTTCATGGTTCCCCAGATCACGTGTGTGAGTGACGAGGAAGACAATGAATTCCGTTCCCCAATAGCCGCATCTAAACTTTTATTTATTTCCAAATTGAATTGACGAGGCAAGGTAAGGAGGTCGAATCAGAAATGTAAGAACATGGGCAATCCTTTTCGAGGGGAAATAGAAACAGTAACTAGATTTTTATTTTTTCACTTTGGACGCATGAACCAGGTTTGGTTTTGTTTGATTTGATTTGATTTTTAACGTTTGCTGATCAATGTTATTGTTCTTATTCTCAATAGATACATCTTCATCTCCCCAAGTAATTCCATTTATCAAAAATAGAATTTCCCCCCTTTTTTTTAATAAATAATTCTTCGCATTCTTAAGTAATTCACAATGAGAAACAAAAATGATGCTTGCGGGTAAGAATCGTTCTGTCAATAAATATTTGCCTACGTAATAACATTAACAATTCACCAAAAACCAAATTCAACAATAAAATAGATTTTTTAACGGAACTATAGTTGAAAATGTATTTTTCTTTACAGAAAAAATAATAATAAAAAAATCTATGGAAGATAGGGAAGAATGGCGAGGGTGTTAAAAGTAATTCCATTAATTACGAAAAGGTCCAAAATTATGTGGACCGTCTACCCGTCCAATTCAGTGGGATGTTCTCGTGTGCATTGAATTATTCTTCAAGATGAGGGTACATCTGTAATTTTACATACATAATTTGTCACCAAACAAAAAAACGTAATTTACAATCAATGTTTGTTTACTTATACTATCTTTGGTAAATTGTGGCTAAACATTGTAATAATATTAATATTTTAAATATGTTAAAAAGTATAATTGAGGAATGATATTTTTGGTATCTCTTCTATGTCGTCGTATTTTTGGTCTCTTTTTTATGTTACGTTGCACTATTAGTCTCTCTTTTTCACGTGTTGACACTTTTAATTCCTATGATCTGCAGTAGAAAATTTTCTCGATCATTTTGTGGGCGATTGTATAAATTTTAAAATGATATTTTTACATCAAATGACCAGTAAAAGTTTTTACTGTCAGTTATAAGAATTAAAAGTGTTAACAATGAAAGAAAATGAACTACAAGTGTAACGAAGAATAAAAAATAGACTAAATTTATAATGAGAATATAAAAAATGAACCAAAATTACAATTTTCGATAATTAATAATTGGAAAAATGGAGTTCACTGTCACGGTATCATCTACCGACGCGACGAGGAGTACCGACAAATGGTCCGAATGAGACTGTTTACCCTCTTCCGAATTGGAACCTGAAGGTGGCACGGGTGGAGTGAAACGCAGTCGCTTTGGCCGCACACGTGTCAGTTATGATTCTCGTGCACCCCGCAAAAGGACAAAGTAACTAAATGTTGAGGGCCCCACCGCGATCGTAGGAGAAAGGAAAAAAAACATGGTAGTCTTCACTCTGCTCTGATCTGGGCGTACGTTAGCGTACAGAGACTGCTGCTGTAAAAATTGTCAGAAAAGGGCAGCTTCACTGAAACGTTTGGAGTGGAACAGTGGTCCCCTCCTCTCCAATTCAATGGCATAGTTTTATCGATTAGGTGTGGGATGAGAGAATGGAATGAAGCTAGTTAGCAAGGAAAGAGGTGAAGTGTTTTTTTTTTTTTTTAACTGCAACTGTTATAGTTAAAAATTGAATTCCGACCTCCAGATAACTCTTTATGTATGCGCTATAATTGTTGAGTACTAACTCGATCACGAATTGACATGACGTTAAAATTAAAAATAGTATAGAAATTTGTAATTGACTTATGGTCGACTTGAATTCTGTATCAGGGGGCTCCGTTTGGATTAAAGAATGTGGGCTGTTGTTGTCTGAAACCAACCGCACCAGGTTGTCTGCGGCAACAACCTACAATCAGCTGCTTTGGCGGTGCACTATATGTATATATATGGCCACAGGATTTTAACTCCTTCAACAAAAATTTTCCCAATATGTTTTTTTCCCTTTTGTTTTACTTTTTGAAAAATATAATTTCTTTTATCTATTTATAGAAGAAACATTGTTTAAAAATTTCAGTTAAAAGAAATAAGAAGTAAATAGTAAAATATTAATAATACTGATAATAAAACGTAATTAAGCTTAGTATTAAATGAAAAACAATAAAATAAAATAAAAAAGTTGCCTTTCATATTTTGTAAATAATAGAATACAATTTTAAATGAAAATTTTCCTTCGGACAAAACAAAAAAGGAAAAAGAAAAAGAAAAAAGAGTGTCATTTGCTAAATGTAAAAAAAAAGAAAAAAAAAAAGGCTTAATTACATTTTACTTCATGTGATTTTGAAAAGTACCAATTTAACTTATGTATTTCTAACACACTATCACTTTACTACCCCCTTGTGTTTTCTAAATTAACATTTCCCCCCTACCATTTCTATACTTTTATATCTCTGACTGGTGAATTGTTAGGCATGGCATGTTTGTTTCGTCGTTTTTCTTTCTATAATAAATTTAATATGTTATAATATATTTTAAAATTATTTTTAAAACTATTTTTTACTATTTAATTCTACATTTTTAATACACTTTTTACATTAAAAATTACTTTTTAAAAACATATTTTTAAAAATATTGAGTAATTAAGCAAGTAATATATTCTTGTAGTAACTGTTGTTGTCAGAATACAAATTTATAAAATGACTTCTTTTTTCAAATTTAATAAAATGCCTCATTATTAATATTACACTTCATTTTAGTGTTTCCATTCTTTTTTGCCAAAGTAAGTTGAACATGCCCCCATCCCATTTTAACGCATCAATCTTTCAATGCCCATTTTTAGGAAAGAGTCAAAAGACTAAAGCGTAGGTTCTGATTCTCATACAACTATAACCAGACCTCTAACGTGCTTCTTTCTTTTTTCTCCTCCTTTTATGGGGATCAAACAAGTAGAGTATTAGGCTATGTATAGAAATTTTTCATATTTTATTTATAAAAAAAAAAAAGTATTTTCATTTTTTTAAAAACATATATTAAAATTTTATAGGACACCACATTACGTTAAAATAAATGGAGTATTAAAGCGACCTAGGGAAGGGAAGACATAAGTTGTGATGCACGCTTACAATGTACCGATAGAATCTCTAACTTTTAATGAATTATTATGGATCACTATCGCTTAAATACTGATTTATTTTTAAAAATGAAATGCTGAATTTATGAATAAGACTACTCAGACTATCCAATCCAACATATGATATCTATGTATCCATCTACAACCTTGTAGATTGGGTGGCTGCGGCGGTCACTTTACTGCAAAATCAAGCACTATAACATCTACTACCAAATCACTTTTGTTAAAACCTGGTCGAACTGATTAACCCTCGACTATCTATCATAACTAGTTAACCTTTCTTAAAAAATTGAATTTGGTTATACTCAATCAGGTTAAATTCTTAATTTTTTTAAATATATATTTATAATTAAAATTATTATAACTTCATTTCAATTGAATTGTCATTTTAACTATTTCACAACCGTTTCACTGTCTGATCCGATTCTAACAACGATGTACCAAACTAGTCCATTGCAAACATTTAAAAAGCCGTAAAAATATTAGATTTAAGCTCCGTTCTCTTAGTACTATGGATAGGAAATTTTTTAGTTAGGGAAAAATTTTATTTTGGAGGAAATTTCTTTTGGGAATTTGTATAGGAAAGAGAAGAAAAAATATAATGATTATATATTTTTTTAATTTATGTAAGTGAGGATTTAGAGAAATTTTTAAATTTGAATTGTGAATTTTATAAAAATAATATTTTTTTTATATAATATTTTTGAAAAAAAAATAATATTTTTCCTGATTATGTTCGAAAAAGAACAGAGCTTTAGAGTCGGCCCTATGAACCCATTAATAATCTGGTCTGCTCTCAAAGATGTCACACCACAAACTTTGCCAAATAATGTGGACTTATTTAGCTTCCTGCACCATACTGTAAATATTGTACAATATCTAGTCTTCTCTATATTTAATGCACCTTGGCAGCGTGTGTGTGTTTTTTGCATTTTATTTTGGCTTTATTAAAAATATATGAAAGATTATTGATGTGACGTAAAAAGTCCACTTCAGGAATGATGCTTCCTCATAGCCCAATGAATTCTTGTAAACAGCAATTGTCCAATCCAAATGAAGCCTGATTCGGTAATGGTGATGAAACTTGAAGATTTGGCACTGTTCCGGTGATAACAATGGAAACTAACCAAAAAAAGGGGCGGGGCTTTCCCCCCTGTATAGGCTCCGACGATCAAGTCAGTAATATGAAAGAAGTAAACAGTATTGAATGATATCTTTGGGAGAAACAACAATAATCAGAGAGAGTAGCAAGAAATTGTTCATGAAGTACTTGTCTAGAATTCCCCTCTCTTTCACTTACCTGAAATGAGGCTGGTGCCTGAGTATTTATAACCCCACTTTGATAGTTCCGTTGGATTGTGATGTCATACGCTCCCACTTATTCTTTTTAATGATACTTTAGCCGTTCCGGGAAAACTGGCTTTTACTTTGGCTCCTTTGTCATCATTGCTATGTATATATTAAGATAATGGTCCTACCATGATGTCTAACTGTTTCGAATATATTATCTTTATCTCGGATCGGTTTACTCTTTACCGATCTAAGCTTTTATGTGTTTTAGTTAATTACCGATCTGAGTTTTAACACTGTTGACCGATCTAACTTCTCTTAAGCTTTTACCGACCTGGGCTTCTTGAGTATAGTTACATTGACTAACCCATTATTACCGAGCTGAATTATAAGTTTTACCGATCTAAGATTCACCAATTGTTTTATAATGTTTTCCGACCTAAGCTTTTGAGTCATTCCTGATCTAAGTCTCCATAACCGACCTAAGCCTTTATAACCGATCTAAGTCTTCATAACCGATCTGAAGTTGTAACACAGATTTGTACGATATTTCCGATCTGAGCATGGCTCTAGGCCTCTTCATCTTTTACTGTTTCTTTGTTTTAATTCATTGGGCTAGGCCCAATGGGGATTTCAATTTTATGCACATCAACAAGCCCCCCCCAGTATTAGGTTTTACCGATTTAAAACTTAATACTCTTTGGATTTTCCGAGCTAAGACCTAGCGTAAAGGACATCATGAATTTCTAGATATTAATACGAGCCGATTTTCCGAGCCAAGCGTGATTCTATGTTTTAATGAGGCTAAAGATAAAGAGTCATTTATTTGGTGTTCATCCAACCTATAACTTACCGAACAAGACAAATGTGAGTCATGACTGAGAGATCCAGCTTTGAAGAGAATATGGTGTCAGCCAGTGTATAGGTTATAATTGTAATACCGATCTAAAGAATTTGAACAGTTTTCAGACAAATAAATGTAACCATAAAGGCGTACCTTTGCGTTACCCTAGATCGGGATTTCGAAGAGGCGGACTTGTCAGAACACGCCTTCTCAAACGATACGACTTCAGAGGTTGTTTATTTTCTCGAAGCATCATTAATGACTACAGCTTTTGGGTCTGCTTACGTCTCTTCGATTTCATCGAGGCTTCACTTCCTCCTCCTTCCCTTCGCCGGAGTTTTTGCGATTTTGCCGGGATTTTGTGCCGTTTTCCAATTTCCGCAATCTTCGATAGGGTTGCTATCCCACCATTGTTACCTTCTGTTGCTGTACCCTTTCTTCCTTTTATCATTCTGCAATGGCCTCCGAGAAAAGCTCAGGTACCGGAGCATCGCGTCAGGCACCGGCAGCAGGTTAACATCCTTGACCCTTTCTTTTCTGATGATTTATTTTCCGTTCAAATCTGTCTTGTTTGAGCATTTCTGTAGGAGTGATTTGTCCATGATTATTTGCATTGATTGCTGTAGATTCGGCTGCTACACACGAATTTAAACCCGAGAAAATAATTTCACAAATGACTATGGCAGATTTAGTAAGACTTAGGTCGACCCATTATATAGATCCTTCTGTTCCTATTCGTCTACCCGAGCCCGAAGAGAGGATAAATATTGCATCTGAGGGTTGGGTTGGGGTTTATGAGTATCATATTAATTTTGGACTGAGGTTTCCGACCCTAGATCTGTTGAACGAAATGTGTGACTTCCTTAATATCGGGTTGAGCCAACTAGTACCTAATGCCCTTAGGTTTCTGATAGGGTTCACATATGTGTGTTTTGGGGCTGGGGTTCGGCCTACGGTAGACTTGTTTTTTCAATTTTATACTGTTCGTAAATACCCTTATGGCAAATGGTGGGTGACCTTCCAGAAGCGTAGGAATAGCCCTGTACTTATTACCGATTCCCCTGATACCAACAAACAATGGAGGGATAGATTTTTTATGGTGAGGGCTGAGGAAGCGAACCTACCCTGCCGTTGGTCTCAGTTTATTTTACCAGTCGAACAATCCCGAGACAAGTCCGACCCCAGAATTCAATCGGACTATAAGGTGCTAAAAAACTATAGTAGCTCGGCTAAATATTCGGTTAAATTTCCTTCAGAGGATCTTCTTGTTTCTGTCGGGCTGAGCCAATCCCCCAATGTAGAAAGTAAATACCTGTTCCTTGAACTCTTTATCATAGTATCCTCACTCTGACTCGGTAATTTTGATTCATTCATGTTGCTTATTTTCAGGTAGTCTCGGCGGGTTCGGAAGGAAGAAAAAGGCCAACAAGCCTGCTGCAGCTTCAGGATCTTCAAAAAGATCGGCTGAGATCGATCTTACAGATGAGGTCGAGGTTGCCGATCCTCACAGCCTAGCATTGGTGACCCGGGTCGCAAAGAAGAGCAGGCCGACCCCGGAAGAAATCCACTCCACAAACACTGTCTGACCCCCCTTCTAGAGTTGAGCTGCCAAGTCCAGAAGATCTGTTGGGCCCTGCAGACCAGGTGACCAAGGAAAGGGTCCTTTTCCTGAGAGATCAAAAGGATCGACCGTTCTCCTTAGCTCGGCCTATTCACCAGGTTGATTCGTCGGAGCCGCCACCGGAAGACCTTATGCCATTTCAAGAAGTGGCGGCCGAATCTTCTCAATCTTTTGAGGAGATTATCCGAGCTGGGGATAAACTCCGGGATCATTTGAATGAAGCTGTGGCGCAGGAAACCCTTATAGCCGCACACATCAAAAAGGTGATTTTCCAAACATAAGTTTTTCCGAAATAAATGGTTATCTGGGACATCATTTTCGTAATACCCTTGTCTCGGATTTTGGCAGGTATTGTTCAATTATGCAGCCACTAATAGGAGAACGACAGCTTTGGATGTCCTAGCCCAAAGCTATGAGATAGAAAGGTCAAAGAGACCGTTCGAGTCTGTCGAGGATTTAGAGCTTAAGCTGGGGGTCGAACGCAGTAAATATACAAAGCTTGAGGCTGAAAAGATTGGGCTAATGAAGCAAAACCAAGGTCTGCTTTCGAAATCGAGCCAGCTGGAGACTAAGGTCCAAGGTCTGGAAACCGACGTGGATATCCTGAAGAAAAGTGAGGCTGCCCTACTTAAAGAAAGATCCAACTGGGCGAAGGAAAAAGCTGACCTGGAAAAAGCTGCAGGAGAGGCTAAGAAAGCTACAGAAGAGGCTACAAAGAAGGCTGCAGCGATGATTAGCTCGGAAGATGTCGAAGCAGCTCGCCAGGCCGAGCTAAAAACTTTCAAAGAAGGGACCCTGCTGGAGTTAATGAACCGGCGTTTTTTCGAGCTAATCCAGTGCGGATATACTCTGTGCTGGGACGAGCTGAAAACTTCCAGATCGGTAGAGGATGTCCCTGAAGATTCCATAGCTCCAAACACTTTGCTTCCTCAAGGTCGCGATCCGTTTGATATGGTTGAGGAGATCAAACAGGAATGCCGAACCATCGGTGTTCCTATTCCGGAAAAGAATGACGAACCGAAAACTGATCCCCAGGAAACAGCGGACGAAGCGACTTCCCAAGCACCTCCTTGATGTCGAGCTGTCCAATTATTTTGAAGAAATTTTTTGTAATTTCCCAGATCAGATTTGTACTTTTGAATTTTTATGGAATAGAAAATCCCTTTTTCTTTCTTTCGTTGTCTTTAATCTTTTTTCTGACTTTTGACTTTTACCGATAAGGCCCTTTCCAATAATAACTTGCCTTGTTCTTGTGTTTTCCTGATAGATCGGTTTCGCAAGACTAAATCTCCAGGTACAAAGGCTCGATGTTTGACCCGAGCATCATAATGTTGCCGAACTAAATTTTTGTAATTTAGTTGATGTACATAAGCCGAGTCCCGGACTTCTTCTATCAGATCTAAGCTGAGCTCCAGGTTTTTCTGGTTTTGATCCCTTTCGAAGTGCATAACTCGCGGGGCTCCACTTTGTATTTCTGGAGGATGAACTACCGATGCGAAACGTTGGGTGATGCCAAGGCTGTGAACTCCTTAGATTCGAACTGAGTTCCATTGTCCGAAATAACCGAGGCCAATAAAACCCAGCCCCAATTATTTTCTTGGCCAAATCCCGAGCCCCAATGTAAGACCCGCAATCCCCTTAATGTACTTCAACATGGCCTCTGCTTCTCTCGATCCCAAGCACTTAAGCAAAGCCTTGTGCTTCCTTTCGTGAATCTGGTAAAATGCCATCTTGTAGGTATTGCCACATAGGAAACTTCCAATCACGATCCTCTCTTATAGACGAGATTGCTGGTTCGGCTGTGCTCCTAGTCTGTACCTCTCCTACTATAATGCTTTTAGTCAGGTGAGAGAAAACCGAAGAATGCTGCACCAGTGCTAAATATTTCTCCATTTGCCGATCCTTAGCCTTATACTCACCCAAAATTTGTTTAACTACAAGCTGGGAGTCTGAACAAATTTTTAGATTTTCGATCCCGAGTTTCCGAGCTAACTTCAGGCCGGCTATCATGGCTTCGTATTCAGCTTCATTATTTGTGGCAGTGAAGCAGAATCGTAGAGTGTAAGTGTGAATTTCTCCTCCTGGGCTGGTGAGGACGATCCCCGCACCCGATCCGGATTGGCTTGAGGCACCATCTACATAGAGGATCCACGCATCGTCACCTTCTGCTATAGCCAAAAGTAGATCGGTTTTTTTCTGACGGGCTAGATATGTTCTCTTAGTTGTCTGGTATTCCTTCAGCTATGAAATCTATCAACACCTGTCCTTTGACTGTTGTGGTGCAAAGGTGATGCCAAATTCCCCTAATTCGATGGCCCATTTGGTAAGTCGACCTGAGACTCCTGCCTTTTGTAAGATGGCTTTAAGGGATGTATCGTATCGGTATAAACGGTAACTCCATGAGAATTCAAATAAGGTCGGAGACGCCGAGTAGTTTGAACTAAAGCCAAAACCATCTTTTCTAAGCTAGAATAGTTCTTTTCAGCTGCCTGCAAAACTTTGCTAACAAAATAGATGGGTTTTTGAACCCGGTTATCTTCTTTAAGCAAAATCGAGCTAATTACAAATGTAGTAGTGGCTATGTATATGTATAATTGTTCTCCATAAATAGGTATGGTCAAAGATGGCAAAGAATCATTCAAGAGTAATTTGTTCAGCCGACCGAGCTAAAAACCGATCTAAAACTGTTATTCTTCCCATTAACTGTGGTACTTAACGAATTGACTTAGGCGGATGTATATGTAATTAACCGAGATACCCCCTTTGAAACCACGTAACCTTAGAATTTTCCCGAAGTAGCCCCAAAAACACATTTTTTCGAATTTATCCTTAATTGATATTGAACAAGATCTTCTAGTGTTTTCGCGTAAGTCAAGCAAACAGGCAGTGTCATTTTTACTTTTAACAAGCAACTAATCAATATATGCTTCCATGTTCCGTCCTAACTGATTTTTGGAGATCTTTCCAAATGCTGAAATGTAATTAAGCATAGTAATAAAGCAATAAGTACCTTTTATCCGCGATGAAAGATGTTTTCTCCTCGTCCTTTTTAGCCATGAAGATCTGATGATAGCCTTTGTAAACATCTTAATAAGTTTTTGTATGACCTTGACTCTGGTGAGTTATCCGGTCAAATGCTATCCCTTCCTGTGTCTCAGCCAACTGCTTAGCCTTTCTTAGGATTTGTCTCGGTCATATACACAATCCTGCCTACGTTTGTCTCAGCTAACATATTGACGTTGCCCCTGGTTTGCCCTGATCAACGTACTGATCCTGTACATAGTTTGTCCCGTCCAATGTATTGACCTTGTTACTGGTTTGCCCTGGTCAACGTATTGATCCTGTACATGGTTTGTTCCATCCAATGTATTGTACTTGCTTATGTAACATTGCCTTGCCTGTTTAATGTTAACAAATAGGAGCCATCCCATACATGATAGACAAAACATATGCAAAATTGAAGCCATATCTTAAGAACGGTTTGAGCCTTCCAAGGTATACATGGTAAGGTGATCACATGATTCCTGTAAGTAGTAGCTGGCCAGCTATCATGGTTACTGGTATAATACTCAATCGTCCTGTGAGTATAACATGGTGATTGCCGAAGCCAATCAATGGTGTCCGAACTGGACTTAACTGTGCCTTGTGTAATTGACAACCAGCCAGTGCCTTGGTTGTAATTATATTGTTAGAACTACCCGTGTCTAACAATGTCCCACGTTCTTTTGAAAGTGGTTCCAAACCGTGTCTTTCAGTAATAATGAAAATCATGATGTGAAAGCGGTTCCAAACCGTGTCTTTCAGTAATAATGAAAATCATGATGTGAAAGCGGTTCCCAACCGTGTCTTTCGCAATACATACTGAATAATGAACATAGTAACTTGAGCATCTAAGATATTTTATCGTCCTATAGACCGTACCTGATGGCCTCCATGTCCTACCCAGAGTGTCTAACCTGACTTCATGATTTGAATGCGTGTCCCGGGGTCGTCCCTTAGATCGTCAACTGATGGGGGATTTATCCTCCAGGTCGTCCACTGATGGGGTTGTCTACTAATCCAGGTCGTCCACTAGTGGGTTTTGCCTCTTGGGGTCATCCACCGCTGGGGTCTACCCTCTATGTCGTCTTCTGCTGGGTCGGCTTCTACGGTCATCCTTTGCTGGATCGATCTCCAAGGTCATCTTTCTGCTGGATCGGTCTTTGAAGTCATCCTCTGCTGGATCGGTCTTTGAATTCATCCTCTAGAATGTCTTTCTGATTTGCCATTCTTTCATTTCTCGATATTCATGCGCAACAAAGAACAAAAAATGCAACAAGAGTTATAGTATACAACCAATAAACAAGAGACACATGGTATACAGTTTCAGGACATATTTTTAATTTTTTCAGGAGATGCCCTCTGAAGCGTGCTCGTTCTAAAATGTTAACAACCAGATAGATGCACATGGTATGCTGCTTGGAAGCGGTTCAAAAACCAGGCCTTCCCAGATGTACATGGTATGCTGCTTGGAAGCGGTTCAAAAACCAGGCCTTCCCAGATGTACATGATATGATATCGATTCATTGATGCAAACCAAATTTATATTTCTATGTGTCAGTTAAGAAATTAATTGTCCCAAAAACTGTACCTAATTGGAGAATTATTTCCTTAGTGCAAACTGATATTCTGAAAGAAGAAGCATCCGTTCCCGAACTTCTTGCGTCATGACTTCAACAAATTTCTTTGATTGTGAAGAAAATTTGATGAAGAAAATCGATCAAATCGCCCCCACAGTCGGCGCCAGTTGATGTGACGTAAAAAGTCCACTTCAGGAATGATGCTTCTTCATAGCCCAATGAATTCTTGTAAACAGCAATTGTCCAATCCAAATGAAGCCTGATTCGGCAATGGTGATGAAGCTTGAAGATTTGGCACTGTTCCGGTGATAACAATGGAAACTAACCAAAAAAAGGGGCGGGGCTTTCCCCCCTGTATAGGCTCCGACGATCAAGTCAGTAATATGAAAGAAGTAAACAGTATTGAATGATATCTTTGGGAGAAACAACAATAATCAGAGAGAGTAGCAAGAAATTGTTCATGAAGTACTTGTCTAGAATTCCCCTCTCTTTCACTTACCTGAAATGAGGCTGGTGCCTGAGTATTTATAACCCCACTTTGATAGTTCCGTTGGATTGTGATGTCATACGCTCCCACTTATTCTTTTTAATGATACTTTAGCCGTTCCGGGAAAACTGGCTTTTACTTTGGCTCCTTTGTCATCATTGCTATGTATATATTAAGATAATGGTCCTACCATGATGTCTAACTGTTTCGAATATATTATCTTTATCTCGGATCGGTTTACTCTTTACCGATCTAAGCTTTTATGTGTTTTAGTTAATTACCGATCTGAGTTTTAACACTGTTGACCGATCTAACTTCTCTTAAGCTTTTACCGACCTGGGCTTCTTGAGTATAGTTACATTGACTAACCCATTATTACCGAGCTGAATTATAAGTTTTACCGATCTAAGATTCACCAATTGTTTTATAATGTTTTCCGACCTAAGCTTTTGAGTCATTCCTGATCTAAGTCTCCATAACCGACCTAAGCCTTTATAACCGATCTAAGCCTTCATAACCGATCTGAAGTTGTAACACAGATTTGTACGATATTTCCGATCTGAGCATGGCTCTAGGCCTCTTCATCTTTTACTGTTTCTTTGTTTTAATTCATTGGGCTAGGCCCAATGGGGATTTCAATTTTATGCACATCAATTATATTAAAAATAAATACAAAAATTGTATTCGTCAAATATGAAATAAATTCGAATATTTCCTCCCACCACAATCGGGCGTTGTGATAACCTCGCTTTGCATTGTGCAATGCTCGTGCACTCTGTCACTATTTGTCCTATAATTTGAAGTTTTTAAAAATGAACTAAACTAGCTTCATTTTTCAATAAATTATAATGAAAATAATTAGATTTACAGCAATTTGAAATGATAGTGACATGAAATGAAATTATCAAGCATGATAATTCTATTATTATTCATAAACTTGAATTAAAACTTAAAAAATGCTATCTACATATACACATTATGGGAAAAAAAACATTAATAAGGTGCCAAAGGTATTAATGGTTTGACTCAGCCTAAGAGTATAGGTCGGGCCTCTATAGTCTAGTATTATAGGGCTCTGAATTTGCATTTATAACCTCCTTGTTAATGTCAAACATGAAAACCGCAAATTTCTTTTATCTCCAGTTTGGTCCTAAAAAGTCATCTGTACAGCAATTACAAAAAAAATAAAAAAATAATAATTATAATAATAATATTAATTATTATTTTAAATGTTATAAGTGAAATTTAAATGTGTTTTATATAAGAGATTAAATTCGATATATTATTGACTAACTAAATAAGTACGTAATACATCATGAAGTGTAATGTAAATTCGATATATATATTTTCATAATATAGACATTGTTCGACGCGTCATTGTGAATTGGGTATTAGTTCCTCTTCCTCAAACTGGTTTACCAAATTGGACATTTGCCGTACTAGTGGGAAAAGAAAAGAGGAGGGTATGGTTGTAAAATAATGAGTGCGACAAGGAACGGATCAGATACGAAGGGGTCACATGAGACCCAGTGGAGACGCATGAGCTGGAGTTAGAGTTGGAGTGCTAACCGAGTGACTCTGCCGGTGGTCCAACTCCATGCACTTGTACAGCTCACCACGCTCTCACTAAAGCACTCCGCTTTCCAAGGCTAACATCGTCACTTCACGCTCAGTTAACCCCAACCTAACTTTTTATTTTACACATTTTATCCTCAACTACTGTCACTTTATTAAGTTTGACAAATCGACAAGATTTTGTTTGCACAATTATTTAGACTGTGTTTGTGCACAAGATGAGGAGCTTGTAAAGTTTCAAAATGACCCCAAAATTCTTCATTAATATCGCATTACGTGAGATACCGATAATGAACGTAGGTAATTAAATGCTTGTCTGATAAACACGTGTAAAAAATAATAATAATGCATAGTAATATTTTGAAACAAAGTTAAAGAAAAGTAGAATGCATAAGGAGTAATACTTAGCAGGATAACCACCTTAGCATATGTTTTGCATCTACTTTTAAAAATAAAAAGAATTATAAAAATGAGAAAATAATCGTCATAAAAAAGAAATTTTATTTTAAGAAGAAGACAGATAAAATTATTAAACTGTATATTATGATGTCATAATTTAAACTAATGGGATTTGAAATAAATTGGTTTACTACTTTTTTTATAATTGGATACTAAATTTTTTTTCTTCTTTTTATGTTAGAGATATAAGGATGATCATTTAAAAAAAGGAAAAAAAGAAGTTCAGAAATATATTATTTTTTGTTTGGGTTCGATGGAGAAAACAGAGGATCCAACTCCCACCCAAGAATTGCAGTAACTAAAAACAAAACAAAAAGCTTTTTTTATATTTTTTCGAAATTATAAAATAAAAATTTAAAGGCTGCTGTATTGGAGCTTTCCAACGCCTTGCCTTTTAAGTGACACCTAATGGGAATATTTTGACACTCCCTCCCTCCCACGCCCCACCCACTCTCCCCCCCCCCTACCCCCACCTCCACCATCACCACCACCATCGCGAGGCCAACTCCTCCTCCTCCTCCCCCTCCCCCACCACCTCCGGCTTCATTATCTCTCTAGAACTGCAATGACTGTGTAGATCTTACACTTTAAGCCAGCTAAATACAAAATACAAAAAGCTAATTTGTACTCTTTTTTTGTTCTGTTGCACTGTAAAAGCTTAGAGTTAGAGCTGCATTGGCAGAGTTTGCAGTGGTGAGTAGATTGTAAAAGTGTTTTTTGTTTCAATTTTACTGATCTCTCTCTGTTAGATATAGTAGTAATTTTCGGCGTCCATGGCGTCATTCACACACTTTTGTTACCTGCCTGTATCGCAAGCAATTTCAAAAGTTTTCCATCGAATGGTATTTTTTTAAATGTGGTTTCTGTTGCCTCTATCTCTTCTTCTGTCTTCCGTCTTGGTCACTACTCCTCAAATTTTCTGTCGGTGCGTCTTTGCATTTCAAGTTTCTAAAAAGGTACTACTGTGTTGCTCACTCTAAATTTGGTTTTAATCTAATTCGGATGTCAGATTTCTGATCTGAGAAGCTAGTCTTCGAATGCTGCGATTTTTCTGTTTTTGCAGCTATTAATTTTTATTTTTCGTTTGATTGTGAGCTCTAATTTGTTCATCGCTGACGCCAGTTTTCTGTGGTTCAAATTTAAAATGCAGTTAATTTCCTGTGGATAACTGGGAAAAAAGAAGAAGTTCAGTTCTTATTAAGGTAATGAATTTATTCCATTCGACTTTGAAGATAGATATGCAAAGATGCTTCCGATTTATGTACAGTATAATGACAGATATGTTCTGGAAAAAATGAGGCTGAGATGGAATTTTCCAATGCATGTAACTAATATTTCCATTATTACTAAATATAATATTACAGTTGTTTATTTTTGGACTTTTATATGTTTTAGAAAATTACATGAATGTCATGTTGGAGGCATGTTTTCTTTTTTTCTGGTGGTCTGTCCTTTTCCATATCCTACCTTTGTAAGATTTTTAAATTGGCTAGGTGAGCCTAGGTGTAAGCCTCAAATGCCTCTCTTGTATATATTAAACTTACACTGCGGAGTCTTTTGTGATGATGGGTTTGTTTCTCCCACCCACAGCTTGATTGCCATTGAAATTGAAGGAATGCCTTGAGTTTTAATTTTTGTTGGACTAATCAGGTATTACTATCATTTCGTAGAATGCTTATGCTCCTTGATTTTTCTGGAATTCAAGCTGAATTTCGTCACTCCTTTCATTTTTGTTGGATTTGACTGTAATTCTGAACTGGGGTTCTGTTTATCTGCGCTTCTCTGTATTGTGCCTCTGTTTGTGCTTCAACATGAACAGTGCACCTTACTACCGTGTTCGTATAAGGGATCGAATATTTTACTATCTCAGTTTCTTTACTTTTGCACTGTCGAAGTCTGTTTTCGTCTATTTCAAGTCAAGGGCTGTGCTACCCTGCTTTAAGCTACGAATTTTTTAGATGGAAATCACTTTAGGGTAGAAAGTTGCTCAGCCCACTCTCCAAGATGAGCTAGCTGTGTCTAATTGCTTATAGTTTGCAATGTTCTTGAAGCATCAACCGAAGGTGCTTGGAGTTTCCCAAAAGTCCTCCCTGTTGACAAGGGTTTTTCTCATAATTGTGTCTGCATTATGTTTCCTTCAGAACGTGCATTCCGTTCTGGATATTTTTGGATTTAAAGTTGTTCTTGCTCTATTTTTTAAGATGAAATAAGCTTTTGGGAGACTTCCGTTTCTGTTACTCTACCCTTTGAATTTCTTTGATGGTACATGATGTTATTAACTAACCCTTCATTCTGTCTCCTTTAGTCGTAGATACAATGGACAGAAGGAGTTGGCCTTGGAAGAAAAAGTCATCAGAAAAGGCAGTTGTTGTCAGTGCTGCGCCTGCCCCTTCTGACTCAGCTGCATCTCAGGGTGATCAGGTTGGCCCATTGCTACAGCTCTCAATTTTCCCCCTTGGTTTGGTACTCCATTGTTTTGTCGGAGAGATGATACCCAGATTTTCTGTGATGTATGTTGTATGTTGATAAACGCTGCAAGTTTTGCACTTTTGCCCTTTCTTCAATTGAGCTGATTATGATCGTTTGAGTTTCAATTTTGATTATTTTCTGGCAATCCTTCCTCTTCATATTGATGTGTGATTATTTGAGAGAGATGTATTCCTTTTTTATTACCCCACGTGGCTGTATTGTTAGAAGTTATGCATGCGTCTTAGGCAATTTATTGCTTTGAAAAATTATCTGATGCTTAGCCTTTGCGGTCTTATTTCGTATTGTTTGCTCCTCCAGTTTTATGACTTCTTCACAATCAGTATAATTATCTTATCTTCCAACGTCTTTTGCTTTTTGAGGCGCTAAATAAAGTCAAACAAACTTGTGTTTTATTTGTCTAGAGATATTTAGTGTTTTTACTTGTGTTTCCAGGGAAAGAAGGATGACGTTAAAAAGCCAAAATACGTGCAAATCTCTGTTGATACATATTCACATCTAACTGGATTAGAAGATCAAGTGAAGTCCTATGAGGAGCAAGTGAACACTTTGGAAGAAGAAATCAAGGAACTGAATGAACAATTATCTGAAGCCAATTCAGAGATGGTCAATAAAGAAAACCTGGTGAAACAACATACCAAAGTGGCTGAAGAAGCTGTTTCAGGTCTGTTTTTTTGTAATCGAGTTTTAGCACATCTGGCAAAAAAGGCTTAGAATGCAAATTGGCTTTCTGGGCATTTTCAATTTAACTTGGCATGGATACCTGAAATTGCATTGTTTGGACAGGTTGGGAAAAGGCTGAGGCAGAGGCGGCATCATTGAAAAACCATCTAGAATCTGTCACTCTGTTAAAGCTAACAGCTGAGGATCGGGCATCTCACCTGGATGGTGCTCTTAAGGAATGCATGAGGCAGATACGAAATCTGAAGGAAGAACATGAACAAAAGCTTCATGATGTTATTCTTAGCAAAACAAAACAATTTGATAAGTTAAAGCATGATCTAGAAGCAAAGATATCAACCTTGGACCAAGAATTACTCAGATCTGCTGCTGAAAATGCTGCGCTATCAAGATCTTTGCAAGATCGTTCTAACATGCTGATCCAGTTAAATGAGCAGAAATCACAAGCTGAAGCGGAGATTGAGCTTCTAAAGAGCAATATTGACTCATGTCAAAAGGAAATAAATTCACTGAAGTATGAAGTCCACATAGTTACAAAGGAGCTAGAAATTCGTAACGAGGAAAAGAACATGAGTGCAAGATCAGCAGAAGTGGCAAACAAGCAACATTTGGAAGGAGTTAAAAAGATTGCGAAGTTAGAAGCAGAGTGCCAAAGGTTACGTGGTCTTGTTAGAAAGAAGTTGCCAGGGCCTGCTGCTTTGGCACAAATGAAGCTAGAGGTTGAAAGTTTAGGCCGTGATTATGGAGAAACTCGGTTGAGAAGATCTCCTGTAAAGCCCCCTGTGTCACATTTATCAGCACTGCCTGAATTTTCGACCGACAGCGTGCAGAAGTATCACAAAGAGAGTCTGTTGCTTACAGAAAGGCTACTGGCCATGGAGGAGGAAACAAAGATGCTAAAAGAAGCATTGGCAAAGCGTAACAGTGAGTTGCAAGCCTCTAGGAGTATTTGTGCAAAGACGGCCAGCAAACTTCAGAGTCTGGAGGCTCAATTGCTAGCTAATGGAGGAGAAAGAAGTCCTCCAAAATCCAACATTCAACTCCCTATTGAAGGTTCATTCAGTCAAAATGCAAGCAATCCCCCTAGCTTGACTTCCATGTCTGAAGATGGAAATGAAGATGTTGCAAGTTGTGCTGGATCTTGGGCTACTGGTCTGGTGTCTGAGGTATCTCATTTCAAGAAAGAAAAGAACATTGATAGTCCTCGCAAGTCTGAAAATGCCAATCACTTGGAGCTTATGGATGACTTTTTGGAAATGGAGAGATTAGCATATCTATCAAATGATTCCAATGGAGCAGTTTCTGCCACTGATGTCTCAAGCAATAGCAAATCTCAGGTTATCAACAATGATTCTGCCGTTGAAGGAGCATCTCTGTCTACATCTGATATATTGGAACAGCCAGCACCGACCGAAGTAGAAGTACAAGTAGCAATTCCTGAAGTTGATGCAGATCCTCTAGTGAGGCTCCAGTCGAGACTTTCTGCCATACTGGAATCACTGAGAAATGAAACTGACATTCAGAAAGTTTTGGAGGATCTTAAACATGTGGTGCAGGACACAAGCAGTGGTCCGTATTCCCAATCAGATATTTTTGTTACTGATGCCAATCCTGATCCGGACTCTTCATCGAATGATAAAACTGAAATTACATCAGAAAAAGAATCTATTTCTGAAGAATTTGCAGCTTCTTTGTCTAAAATTCATGATTTCATTACACTTTTGGGCAAAGAGGCTAAGAATGTGCAAGGGATATCTGCGGACAGTGAGGGATTGGGCCAAATGCTGGATGGATTCTATGCTTCATATGATGAGGTTATGAACAAAAAAACTGATCTGGTTCAATTTCTTTTTAACCTTTCTCATGTGTTAGGCAAAGTGAGTGAGCTCCAATTCAATATCTTGGGCTACAGAATATCTGAAGCAGAAAGTAATAACTCAGATTGTATAGATAAGGTTGCTCTGCCAGAAAATAAAGGCTTCCAGGAAACATCAGATAATTATTCAAATAATTGCACCCACTTCTCGGATTCTGGCTCTGATCCTGATATTCCCCATGGAGGAAGTCTTGTTCCGACCTCTGAATTAACTGCCAAATCATGGAAATGTTCATTGGAGGAGTTTGAACAGCTGAAGTTGGAGAAAGACAACTTGGTAGTTGATCTTGCTGGGTGTACTGAAAACCTGGAAATTGCTAAGACCCAGTTGCTAGAAGCTGAACAACAGTTAGCCGAGCTTAAGTCACAGTTAGCCTCTGCTCAGAAGTTGAACGGCTTGTCTGAGACACAGCTCAAGTGTATGGCAGAGTCTTATAAAGCCCTTGAAGCACGTGCAGAAGAGCTGCAAACTGAAGTTAATTTGTTAAGGGCAAAAATAGGAAGTCTGGATAATGAACTTCAGGAGGAGAGAAGAAGTAATCAGGATGCTTTGTCGAAATGCAAGGATCTTGAGGAGGAACTGCAAAGGTTAGTGAAAATATGTTCTTAATATGGATATGCTTGCACTATTTATTAAGCGTTTTTGGATATGCTTTTTTTGCTGTCATCTTCACCTACTATTTTTTGGTAAAAATATTTTTCTGATACATGCAAGTGCATTTGTTCTGATAATTGCTAGTGTAAGGACAACTTTGTTCTAGCAGTCTGCATACATATGCCTGAATCTGTCTGAGTAAAATGCACTGGATTATACATGTCTGCGACTTCTGTTCTTAAGCCAAGCGTTTTACCACGATATCTAGTATGTTGAAACTGTACTGGCAAATGGTTCAGTTAGGTCCAAATAGTTGAATGGTTTACTTTCCCCACTGTTTGCTGATGACAACTGGCTTTGCATGTGCATTATGCTGTGTGCTAGATGTGTGACATGGTGTTACGGGCCAAGCTTCTCACGCTTGCCCCGCGACCTATCTCATTTTGGTGAATCAAAAGAGCGACTGTGACACATGGTGTGGTTACTCAACTATTTTGATTTGGCTCTCACTGGATATTCTTTTTTTTTTTGTTTTGCCTCTTTACTGTATTCCAGGATCAAAACTTGCCCGCCTCCTGAAGTTGATTCCCAGAATAACCAGGTGACATGAACTCCCTTCAATCGTTACTAAATTTGAAAGATAATTTAGTAAGGCAATGATTCCTGGTCTCAAGTTTGCAATTTCTTGCTATCCATGTTGATGATGATGATTCATGTTTAGGCATTTTTGTATTTTTTAAACCTGATTTTTCGTCACATTTAATTCCAGGAGAGGGAGCTTGCAGCTGCTGCAGAGAAGTTGGCAGAGTGCCAGGAAACCATATTCCTCCTTGGTAAACAGTTGAATTCCATGCGTCCTCAAACAGAGTCAAATGGAAATGTGTCTCCGTACAGTGACATGAGCCACAAGGACGATGTCTTCAACGAGGAACCCTCTATCAGTGGCATGAAATTGCAAGATATTGATCCTCGAGAATCCGACACGGGCAAATCTTCGAGCATGAATCGAGCAGGGAGTGAATCCCCAATTGATATATACACTGCCCCATTCAGTCCTGATTCTGAAGTAAACAACAACCTGTTGAAGTCGCCCACTGGCACGAAAACTTCGAAGCATCGACCTACCAAGTCCGGATCATCTTCTTCTTCGTCTTCTACACCAACCCCGGAGAAGCATTCTCGTGGATTGAGCAGATTCTTTTCCTCAAAAGGAAAAGTTAGCAACTAGCACTCGGGGTCTTTGCTAGTTTTTCCCTTCTCAGACACAGCCGGGGATCGAATAAAATCCAGGGAATGCCATCACCATCATCAGCTTAATTTCTGTAGATAGCTGTTCAGAATTTTATTTTTGTTTTCCCCATAGACGAGTAAAATATGAAGTTTGAGGTCATATAGCATGAAAATCTGGGTGTGGAATTGCTGTGTATGATCATTGTAACTTCATTGGTTTTACTTTTGTTTCTGGAACGGGCGGTTGTTCCCGTTTGTCTGATCCGAATCATAAAGTTTTTGTTAGTATAATCTCTAAAGCTATAGAAAAGGAATGTTGTATGAAAGTTTTCAACATTTTTTTGTTCCTCCCATTTCAAATATTAACTTGCTATTTTTAGTGTGAAGGTCTGCTAATAGGTATCCATGTTGAGATGTTTATGCATGAATTTCACTTTGTCGAAAGCGAACTCTTTTGCTGTATTTTCTTTATTTTTAATTTGTTTCGATGAACAATTGATACTTTTGCTGTATTTGAGATTGATTTTTCTAAGTGAACAAGACCTCGGAGCTGAACAAGACCTCGAGGCTTTATAGACAATGTTTCTCCTCCGGCTACTTGCTTCACGAGCCAAAGCATTCATGGCTGAACTCGTTTTTCTAGGAGTTCGCTGCCCCCATGTCGCGAGATCAACTCCTACTCGGGTGAGAAAATGCAAGGGTTCTGAGGGAAAAAAAAAACAACTCTTTTTAAGGGCATGTTCTTTTTGTTCTGTTTTAAAAATAGTTTTGGTTTCAACAGTAAATTTAATATATTTTAATCATATTTCATTATTTTCAATACAACTTTTTACTATTCATCATTTACTTTTTACATTTTTAATACACTTTTTACATTATAAAATTATTTTTCAAAAATTTGTTTTCAAAATCGTTTTCGATAAAAAAGAACAGACCCTAAGTGAAGATAAGTTTAATCTGTTAAGTTCCATACATGATATGCGAACCAATTAACCAATGTGATTCAAGTATGCCGACATTGCGAAGTGGGCTCAGAAATGGTCCATATTCATAAATGCGCTGGGCCATTTTTCAACATGGGCAGGTAAATAACAGTAATTACTTGATCGCGGATCCGCCATTTGGAAATGGAGAGCAGAATAGTAAAGGCGCTGCGCCATTCGCGCTAGTGCTTCCACGCCATCGTGGTTGATTGTGTATCTTAATAGGTGGCTATCCGGGAAACAAGGAAGTGGGCTACTTTGGTTGGGATATATATCTTTAAGAAAGATTTGTCGTCATCTGGATCTGGACTGCGATGGACCTCCTTAATGGATCCGATCCAACCTATTTGGGTCCATTATAAGTTTTGTCGTTTTGTCCTTTGGGTATTAATTCCTCAAACTTGTATTGTTTTATTTAAAAATATTTCATTAAACGATGTAATGTTTAGACAGAATATATTAGATAAATAATCTACTCTCGTAATTAAAAAGATTACTAATTTTTTGTGTAAATATATACATTAACATTTAAAAGTTAAAAATTCTGGAATGGGAAAGATGTGCAACTGGAACAGAGCTTGGGAGTAGCATATGATCTATTTGCACAACAGGAAAGAGTTCATAGGCGTGGGACAGCAAACGACCCAGATGCAGATTCCCAAACTCTTCTATTGATGCATAGAAGGAACACTCCACAATTACTGTCGCAAAACAGAGATCCTGGACACAACGAAAATGAATCAATCCTCATCAGGACAGACGCGGCATATCAAGCTGCCACCGGGGTTGCTAAGTTTGCAAGGACGGCAACCTCACCTCAGGGAGTACACATAATGTCAAGAGCAGAATGTGGAATGACAGATTCAGCAACTCATGCCGAATTGCAAGCTATCCTCTATGCTGTCAAGGAGGCAACTATGAAGGCATTGAATTCGATAACAATTCACACGGATTCAATTGAAGCAGTTCATGCTATCCAAAATCCATGCAATGCAAAGATAAATCCCAGAGATATTGCAAAGGATATCAACTTCTTATTAGAGTATCTCTCTAGTTATAATATATGTAAAGTTAGCCGGGAAGGGGTAAAAGATGCACATAGGTTGGCACATAACCACAGTTGTAATAGGTGCAGTACTACTAGGATTACAAATGAATGAAGAGTGACCTGGTTTTCAAAAAAAAAAAAAGAAAAAAGAGTGGAAAGTGCATGGAAGGGTACAACGCTATTGCATTTAAGGTTTTGGGCCGAGGGAGGTTCAGGTGTAGCGGCAGTAGTATGGAGACATAATACAATCGACAACAGCCTCATTGTTATAGTGTGGGGATATCATTCAATATTGTGTGAGACAGAAGTTTAATAGTGATTATTTTTTGTTAAAAAAAAAGAACCAGACAACTGACGGTGAATTAATATAAATCCCAGAAGGGAAGTGAAGTGTCGATTTTAAAAGTTGACGAGACGAATCAAATGTGGGCATAACGAGAGGATGCTGATAAGATATGGTATGGACGTATGGTATGATGAGTACTACTCAAATTAAAGCCAAAAGCGTGCGTGGAATGCAGCGATCCATTTCATGAACACTAATTAATGGTGTTAAAAAAGGTTATTCACAATAGGAGCAACATTGTTCTAGGTTTCACAAGAACCGAAATTGCAACGGGAAGAAAACTCAATGAGTTCAGACTCGTTGTAAATATTTTATTTACACCGTCCCAGCCAAACTCATCATTTTACGTCCAAGTCTCTCACAACGTCTAGGTGCGTTTATCGTCGTAAATTCCTTCTACGACGAAATGTCGTCGTAAATAACTCCTTTTTTCTTCTAGTGAGATATTCAAGTGTCGTCTCTCGTAGTCGCAGTCGCAGCCGCAGCCGCAGCCGCAGGCTCGCAAGTCGTGGCAAAGTCCAGTCTTTACTATTCTCCGGTCTCCACGTCAAGTCTGTCTCCGATGGGGTCCCTCTTATTAGATCGATCGATCTCGTTTTGATATTGGTTAATATAGGTTATTCCTCAATTTCAAAAAGTGTTATTATTTTCTTTTTCGTTCATTAACTTAAAAAAAATAAATAATGTTGAAATAAATGATATCAAATTAACCGAAGCAAGCATGTCAGCCCTAGTCCCCTTTTCTATGTAATTAAATTTTTTCTTAAATTAATAATGAACGGATAAAGGAGGGCAATTTTTCTGAAAAAATAATGATTGCAAGGGAAGGTCTTCAAGAACTCAATTATTACTCACCTCCCACCTTAATTGACCTTAATTAATTAATCATTAATTGTTCTGTCTCAATGCACCTGCAGGCTGCACTTTGTGTTTACTACAATAATTTTCAACTCTTTTTTTCTTTTTATTTTTCTTTCAAAAAATGAAAATAAATAAATAAGAGTCATTTTCTAGTTGGGGTAGCTATTATTATTTATTTTCTGTCCGGACCCTTGGCTGCTTCGCAAATTTTATTTCACCAAAAATAAAAAAATATCAATAACCCATTTTTCTGATTTAATTTTCTTTGCCATTTATAATCATATTAATGGAGGTACAAATAAATGTGGGCTCGATGGAACAGGAAAGAAGTTGGCCTCGTCGGTACCTATACGTACGTACGTTGTTGTCCAAAAATATACTTACGTACTCCACAGACGTACGTAAGAAGATAACACAAAATAACAACCAATTCCATTATTTTCTACAGTGTATATTTTGTGTAGGGTCTTACGATACGATTACAATTCGATTCTATCGGTTTCGATCTTATACATTCAAATCAATCTTACATGGAATTTCAATTTTGCAAACTATAATGAATAATTAATTAAAGAAAAGAAAAAGACAATTGTGTCTGCCGTATAGAAAACGTACCATTGGAGGTGGCGAGTGAAATGTTCGGTGAGTACGGATATTTAAGGCCCCCACTCCTCCTCTTCTTGTTCGTAAGCAATAATTCCATAACCACAAGAGCCACCGGGGACCACCCCCCTCCCTCTGGAGATTCAACAGGGATAGGATTCAAAATCGATATATGTTCATATTTATTAGCTGAGTAACTAATTATTACACGCTACATAATTTGTGGGTTTTGGCGATGCCACCTTTTAAACGCCTATGAGATTCACATCTCCAACAAATGTGATGGATCTTGTGTGGTTGGATGGACCGCCTAAACCCACATCAATAACAGTAGTGAATAGTAGTCGAGAGAGAATTTAGGACGTTCGAACAGAGGACGCGATGAAATACCGATAGATACGGTATCTTCTGAGCCATCATTCCATATTTATACCAAAACAATGATATTAATGTTTTTCATTTTCATTTTTATATTTGTTTTATTAATAAAAAATGAAATTAGAAATGGAGAAATTCGCTATAACAAATATTTATTTATAAAAAAAGAAGAAGATAATAATTAGTTAAGTAATTAATTATGAGAAGGTAGGAGGAGTTGCATCATGCATGTGATCCGAAAGATACAATACAAAGGTTTCCGTAAGAAACAAGTAATTATAGAAGAGCCATCCATTTCCATTTCCATATCTCATATATTCATTATTCATTCCCTTTAGAAAATGATTTATATATAAATTAAGGAGCAAGACTACAATTCCTCTAAGAGATCATTCAGTTAATTAGTAAATAATGACTTATACCATTGCATTACTAATACATCATAATCATTATTCACTGACTGAATCGTCCCGGTGGCTTATCGAAACTCCTTGAAGCTTCCTTGAATATTCAAGGAAGTTAGTAAATAAATTCTCTCTATAAATTAAATAAAGGAACTTCCTTGAATATTCTCTCTAGCTATAATTAAAACTCATTAACAAGATCTTTCTTTTTCCTTGGCCAGTTGGGTTGTAGTATTTGTTTTTATTCACATTTTACTAGTAATTAATAGGACAAAAAAAGATACCAAACATGATTAATGTGAAACCCAAAGATTTTTTTTTTCTTCTTCCAAAATTCAAATACTAAAAGTAATTAAAATTAAAATAAATTAGTGAATTTGATTAAATTAATTACTCTCTCACAGGGTACAAATTAGTGAAGGCTACAAGAACCCCCCAAACACCACCGTGAGGAAAATCTTCCAACTTTTGAGATTTACACATCTAGCTAAACCACTCTGCAGTTAGCCATAAACAAATCTCAAAAGCTAAAAAAGAAAGAAACAAAATAATAATTAAATAGGCTAATTAATTAAACTGATCTGTGTTTATCTTCTGATCTTCTCTCTGTCGCACGTACTTTCGTACCTACGATCGAACGAGATTAATATCTTTATCTGAGCATTGACGTTAGAGATTCAAAAACTTCTTGTTCACAAGGAATCGTGAGCCCCATTTCGTGGTCGAATCCGAACTCCTCCTCCGCTCTCTGCAGCAGATTTTGAAACTCCGGCCTCGTCAAGAACCATATCGGAACTATATATCTCGTCCGGTTTTCCCCAACGTACACCGCAAAATGCCCTTTCGGGACGTCCAAGGGGAGCCCCTCTTCGTCGTAGCCTTGCTTCTTCCCCAAGCTCGAACATCTCTTCATTATCTGCTTGATCACTGCGGCTTGTGAAAACTTATTCGATTTTCTAATCGCCATTAAGGAATCGAGGATCGAAAACAAGAAGAAGAAGAACAAGAAAAAGAAGAAAGGATATGTATCTATCTTGATGCTGTTGTTTTTTTTTTGTTTTTTTTTTTGGGTTGTGGTGGAGAGGAAATGGGAATTTGTAGGGGTATTTAAAGTAGGAGTTTGAAGAGGGAAATTCATGAGAAATTCTTTTTTTAAATTTTATTTTTTGATAATTTGAAGAAGAAGAAAAGAAAAAAAACAAAGGCATGTGGGCTTGTAGGGGCATAGGAGAGCCCACGGGTGTTTTTGAAGAGAGTGAGAGTTGAAGGACATGTTGGGGGCCAAAAGCATCGGCCTAAGCAACTCTTTGTTGCCTTCGATTGGGACATTAAGGACCCCTTTTTTCTTTTTTTAAATAATGGGCATGTTCTTTTTCATCGTTTTGAAAACGATTTTGAAAACAAATTTTAGAAAATAATTTTATAATGTAAAAAGTGTATAGAAAATATAAAAAGTAGATGTTGAATAGTAAAAAATTGTATTGGAAATGATGAAATATGATTAAAATATATTAAATTTACTGTTGAAACCAAAACCGTTTTCAAAATAGAACAAAAAAAAACAGGCCCAATAATTTTATTTTGAAGAAATTTCTTTGGTTTTTACAGTGTTTTTTTAATTTAATTTTGTTCCAACTTTTCCATGGAATTTATCGCGGCTGCTGCAACTATCGAATTTATCATAGGTAGGGACAAATATTAATTACTATTAATTTTGTAGTATTATTAAACGTTGTAGACTTTATAAGACTTGAAATGAATGTTTTCTTGTTCCCATTTTGATTTGACCAAAGAGTAGTAAACATCCAAGAAGCTAGCTAGATTTAGCTGTTTCACTTCCCACTAGTGACAATACCTAATGAATCGCCTCTTCTTGAGGGTTAAAAAAATTTTTAAAACTTTTTGATGCTTTCTGTTGCATGCATCCGCTGCATCTTTACAAATAGTGTAGTAAATATATCATAAATTGATAATTTTAATTTTTATTCATTCATAGAACCCTACATGTACATCTATTTTCTCTTAAAATAGCAATCTCTCTTGAAATATATCTGGTTTTACCATCTTACGTGGTATAGCAGATGCACTGAATAATCTCTGCTATGTCCCGGATATTCTCTCAATTTTACAACATAACTAGAATGACTTACATAGTAAAACATAATGTATTTTTCATTTTTTTTTCCCACATGTTAATGTTAATTTTCTTGTGATTCCAGCTGTCTAGTTCTCACAGAACTTTGTAATCCAGATTCAAGAAAATGTGTCTGTACTTGAATAAGTTAGTAGCTAGGTTAGTGATTCTACCATATACTGTATTAAGAATGGATTTAAATATATAGATTCTATTTATACTCATTATTATTTATGCTCTTTTATTTAAAAGGATCTACTAAATTCATCAACCTTTTCCAACCATTTACTAATGAAATTCTCCATGGATTTTTTTTCATTAAAAATACTCAGTTGGCCTAAATAAGCTAAACTAGTATTGCGTAATAATCGAAAACTATTTCATACGGCCGATGCATCCACCTCTTTAGTGCAGCAGATCAATCATGATTAAAATACGTAAAAATAACCCTTTATTTTTTTCATCCATTTCCACTAAAAAATTATATTTTTGCCATTAAATAATACAAGTTCCCTAATGATTCAATGAAATATATATATATATATATATATAGCACGTTTGAAAATCATGGGAGTGATGTTATATATACACGAGATCAATGAGAATCAAGTTTTTTTGTTATGGGGGTTTTAATAAGAACACAAAAAGAGCATGCTTCTTAAAATAATATCACGAACATTTTGGGTTGTCTTTACTCTTGCAAGTAACGAAGGAATTTGTTTGTGAACTATTTTATAACCTTTTTGAGCACTTGTGTAACTAATTTTTAAAGTAGTTGGATCGTGGAGAACAAGACAACCAAGAAACTAAGCAAAATTGGGAGTTTTTTTGGTTAAGGATATAAAAATTAGTTACACTATAGTACTACACTACCTAGTTGCCTACTGCTGCGTTTGATTTTTGCCTGAAAAACCAAGAGTCCACCAAAACTTTTCACTAGTTAGTTACTTGATCACACTCCATAATCCAAACATGTCCCCTTCAACTTATGGTACATTTTGATCTTTTATTTTCTGCCTCGATTGCATTTACCTCTTCCGGAGTTTGGTCATGCTACCAAATCGGTTTCCGTAGTTTTTAAAAATTACAAATATGTACAGACTTTAAGAATCGTTTAAAAAAATTTGTGTTCATTCAAGTAATAAAAAGGAAATCGTATGTGTTTACTTATTTTTATGCTGATAAACTAAAATTAAGCTTACATAGACTCAAGAACTCAACCTCCAATTCTCTCACAATAATTTCATCAACCACTAAGAGTAACTGCTTTTGAGATGGTACATTCTGTCTTTTAATAGGTTAGATGTGGCTCTTCAATGTTAACAAATCACTTTCCAACCAATTCAGTTATTACATTTGTCATTCTCGTTCTATCATTTTTTCACTTTTAAAGATAAGTAAACTCGATCACTTGTTTTTCTCGCACTTTAACGAATACTCTAAGTATATATATGCAGTGAACGCATGAAATATTTTATCGCAAAATCGAGAATTAACTTTAACCAATTCAGCGTCGACCGATCTACTTTCATGAAGCTAACATATTACCGCAATGAAAATTGATCATAAATGACAAAACAAGAAACTTGACAAACTTAAACTTGTTTCTTTTTTCCAGAAATATTCCAAGTTGGATTGGAAAATTGGAGGAAAAAAAAAAAAAAAAACAGTGAGGCTAGAAAATAGAAATGGAGGTTAAGAATGAACAAGGAATGGCCCATTAATTGGGTGAGGTGTTTGAAGGGCATCCCATGTTCTGTGAATGAGGTTCATTTCTCCTCAAAGACGACGACGACACAACAACAATGGCTGATCACTCACTAGACTATAGAAACCACCTGGCCCCATCACCATTTGCTTCTCACCGAAAGCCAAACTCGACCAACATTAACATTATATCTGTGTACTTACCACCTATTCATGCCATGCACAAACATACAGCCACCTCTTCCCTCCTCCGATTCAAATCCTCACTCCCATCCCAACAGAAGAGTCTGTGTTTTCAAAAAATATACACCATGTATTTCATAAGCTTTAGAAGCATATATAGTTGAATTGGTTTTGGATTACGTATAATTATATTAGTAAGTAACGAAAGAGGAATAAAGAAAAAAATAGAAACAAGACTATTCTATTGGGACGACACGGTGACGAGGACAGGAGAAAGTGACCTCTTCTTTCATGGAACTGTTGAGCACATGAAGGCCATGTTACTTTTGCCTCCAGTTCTGCTGGTAAGGACAACATTGTAAGGACCTGACTCATGTCAATACACATTACACCTACTCATACATGCCTGATATATTCATAATCCCTTTCTTTCTTTTTCCTATATATATATTCCATTTCGCAACAAATACCAAATGCTTATATCACTTTCAACTTTGATAACACCCATCCACCCTCCCCTTGTCTTTCGCATTTTTGTCCAACAAAGTTTTCAGGAGTTAAAGAAGCGGTTAACTACGGCACCTGTATTAGTTTTGCTTGAAAATATTCAATTTTTATTTCTCGGTACCAGAAACCAGGTATATGAATCATATTTCGAGCATTCAAATTGTCACATTTTGTTTGCACGTTCATGAATTCTTACGGCATATGCCAAATTCGTGAAAGAACAAAGAGAATTTTAGCCAATGAAATTACATATTTTTAACAAACAAACTAATTCTACTATTGTCGTCGCACTTAATTTTTTTTTTTTTTGTTACAATGGAAGATAAAATATTGTTTGTAAACCATTAATTGCTTCCTTTGGGAGCCATTGTACCATAACGTACGTACTAGAGAGTATATATAAAGTTGGATTATTAATTTGGATTAGATAGATTGGAGAAGAAAAGTCACCAAATTAACGCGTAATGTATATAAGATTGATGGAATATTAATTAAAGAGCTTACCAGAATATATAATATATATAATTAAATTTGTTGGAACCCAATTAATTAATTAATTATAAAACTTTAAATATAATTTATTTTTATATATATGTGTGTGTTTGTAATAATTAATTAATATTGGACCCCAAGTACAGCTCATCTGGGATTCATAAACACACAAAAAATTGATTCCAAAGGACTTACGGATGTACCTCAGCCATATACTATACAACAATCATCGTCACAACGTCTGCATCCTCGAAACATGCTTCGCATAAACTCTTGGCTTTTTCAGGAAATTCAATGGCCTGTATGAACTAAATCAGTTAAAGCTAGATCTATATAGATATATGCAAACCTAAAACTAAAATCAGTGCTATCAGAATCAAGATCCGATCAACTGAGCCAAAAGGGTCAACTCAGTCAAACTAGATGAAAATTAAGAGTTCAACCATGATTCCGATTCAACCGTGAGTCAACGCATGAGGTTTTATCATACCGGCGGCTATAGTACAACATTAGGGTCGAGGGTTAACCGAGTCGACGACACATGTAATGGAAGAAGGGTCCGAGCCAGGGTGGCTCTCTACTACATTTGGTTGCATGGCTCACAAAGAGCAAACATTATGGCGTGAGCCGTAACCACTTTATTCAATGCAATGTTGGTAATAAATTAATAATAGGTCTTCCGTACATGAATGCCAACCTGAAAATTTCAGCTCTGCCCCTCAATTTCAATTACATATATTTATAATTGTTTCTCCCATTTCTACAATACATGAAAGACCCCATTTATGTTAGATTTGTATGCTTTCCTTGCCAAATTCTAAAATGAAACAATCTCATTAATTAGGAGTCATTAATGACATCGTAGATTACCTCTGTCGTTTATTTTGTATCAATCATGTATGTACCGATCGGGAGTCTCATCGTACTTAGTATGGACTAGTATGGATATTGTAATTGTACTCGTGTTTGTTTGCCAGTTTGCCTAGTCTAGTCTATCCTTGCTGGCTGTAGGCCTACAATTTTAACGCCAGTTTTTTTAGGGCTCTTGGCCCTATCTATAGTAGAGTATAGTTATTGATTCAAACTCACCAAGCAAAGTACTACAAGAGTCCTGTTCCGTACCCCAGCTTTTAAATGGGCTAACCCACAATAAGGCTCTGCAAAAATTTACACAAAGAAAACGTATACAATACAAGTATACTTAAAACAGTAAAAAATTACATTGCAACAAACAGGGCCTAATAAGTTATTGTAGAAGGTGAAACATATATGTGGATGGAGTCATTGAAAAAGGCTAATGGTTTTGGTGGTGTTTTCCCATAAACATCTACCCTATCACACAGATCAAGAGCATTAAATCAGTACATCATCAACAAACTGATGGAAGAAAAACAAAACAAATTAGAAAGCTACAAACTACATCATGTCAATTCACCAAAGCAGAAAAGGAGCAATAGCTATTGAGGTGTAAATTGCTCATTTTCAGTTTCAATCCTCTGTAGTACCATCTCTCATATCTTTTAATCAACATCCACCCAGAAAAACCTCAAGGTTGCAGCCACATTTGGCTTTGATTTCCATAAAAAAAAACCCTAGTGCTCAATGATACCACAGATTTGTCTATGCAGATAGTACTGGTGGCTTTTCATTTGCCTCCTGAGTTTGCAAACTCTCATAGTAGTTGACCAGGACTTGCCATCCCCCAGGGCACATGAATCCATCCGGAGGATTCTCACCGCTTCTTGCATAAGCCCGCATCTGCAAAATGATCATAATATGCTTTAGAAACCAGTAATGTTTCAAACACTAATCGATGTACATCAGTTAATGCTGCTTCTCTTAAGTTTGTGCTCACCTTGGTACCAGAGATGAAGAGAAAATCTTTAGCACGTGATGGATCAAAGAACGCCATTCGCTTTTCTGTAGTATCATATGCTGCTACCTGAAACGAAGTTAAAAGAACTTTGAACATCATCTTACCCCTAACGAAAGTTAATTGAATAAACTATATCAAGAATGCATTTTTACTAACATAAAATGGTCAAAATGCATCAACCTTTGGCTAAAGAAACTAAATTCTCAAGAAATTGACATAAGGGGCAAATGCACATACCCTGAATGGCAGAATGTTCAATTTTTCAAGACCAGGGGCCATGCTTAGGACTTTCTTTCCATGATCTGGATCATATAAGTCCCTCTTCTCTGTTGGGTGTCCCATACCAGCTGGATCCCGTCCCACAATGTAAAAGTTGGCACCAGCATTTATCCGAGCCTTTGCATGCCACTGTACTTCAGTTGGTCCAGCATAATGCATTGGGGAGGGAAATATTGCAACTATAGTTGTCTCGGGATCAAGAACTCCATCTTCAAGAACCTGAATATAAGGAAAATATATGCCTCAGTGGGACTTGAACTTTAAACTACAATGCAGATTCAGTAAAGGCATTAGTTTGTTAGTTCCTGCGGATATAAACACTCCACCGATTAATGAAATGAAATAGTTCCAAATCACACAGCGTAAGGAATGCGGTTCTATAACTAAGTAGAGATGGAATGTTGTACAGCAATACTATCATCCCCAAAAGCTAGACCATCTAAGGCCAGTATTTCTGAGAATGCCACTCGCAGTTATGCATCTAAGATGAATTAAATGTATCACATTTGGACGTGGCCAAGAAATCACCTTGCTATGCTGTTCCATTCGAACATCAAGAGGCACATCGTCAGCCTTTGTGTAGCCACCCAGAGGATGAAGCAAAAGAATTGGATTTTTAAACCCCATCTCCAGAAGTCTCCTTCGCGTATCATTCATTAACAGAGCATGACCGTTATGCACAGGATTCCTCAGCTGAAATGCAAAAACCGCATCAGCCTGACGGTGATCAAACTCTTGGCGTAGTTGTTTGGGGGATAGCCTGTAGTGATCAAGACCATCGTTATACTTTATTGGCTCCAACACTTCCAAATCTCCACCAATGAGCCAATTCCCAGCTGAACTAATTACCTCCTCAACATAAGGTAACCCTGGAGCAGTAGTACCCCATGTTCTGGCAATTCTCTCTTCTTTGTGATGCTTGTATACTTCAATGCTGCAGCATAAAAAGCATATAATAATGTAGAGAGATTCTGGATAATCAGATAACAGATGGAATAAAACTAAGAAGATATTCATTGGGAAAAAGAAAAGAAAAAAAAAGAAGAAGTTCCAGAAAAGGTATCCAAGTCCTGGCCATGAGAATGATTGATGAGAAACCAATCCCACCTATGCATACAAACTCAGTAAATGCACATAATTTTTACATGTGAAATTAGTTAATTAAATCAGAAACCAATGTGAAATTCCTCTCTATGTTGACGATTGCACACCATTCTTGGAATGCCAACTTTAATTGGTAGCATGATGTGACATTGACACTCCACTAGTGGACTGATCAGCAACAGCAATGCAACATAAGAGCGATGCAAATGGGTTGATTTTTCTACCAAGTCCCCAACTTTACACAATCGGATACAGTTCAGTCTTCATGTCCCACAGCCAACTATATAATTGTGTTATAATCTAAACAGATTACCCCTAATCACTGTTTAACGCTTTAAAAGTATCAAACATCAGCGATGAACAGAGTGACAGGCGGAACAGAGACTTAGATATAAGAAGCTAAGCAGAACAAAATTAGCTAAGAAGAATTGTGCTAACCTTCTGAGAATGCCGACCAACGCATCGTTAGGCCCGACAAGTGCAACATCACCCGACGCCCCAATCTTCTCCTTAGCCGCATCATCAAAAGCCAACACGATAGGAAGAGACATATTCACGACGGACCCATCTTTCAGTCTCAAGGAATTAAAATGCAAGCTCTGCAAATACTAATCTTCCCTCATAAATCCCCTCAGCGGACTAGCCCACCCTTCGCTGATCACATGAACCCACTCGAGATCAATTTTCGTCAGCTTCACCTTCGGCATTAACTGAGCCTCAGAAACCTTGGCAGCCCTTTGGCTCTCAGGCACCACAAGATCCACCAATGCGCCACCGTCCGGTTCGATCAAAGAACTCTTGATTGCTGCGGCGGACCCGGTTGAGGAACGAGGTAAAGATGCCATCTTTTCACGAAAAGACACTAGTGGGGCTAAAGGGTTGTTATGATAAATTGGTGTGGAGCGAAATTTGGTGACATAGGAAGAAGAAGTAAAGTTGTAGTTCTTATGGAAACGTGTTGGCTGCGTAGTACACGAAGCAGTGGTGATGTGTAGTAGCTTAATTGTGAGAGACATTATGAGTAGAGAAAATTGGGTATTGTTGGGGAGTGAGGATGGATTGAAATCGTTGGAATTGCTGTTCTTGGTAAAGAATAAAGTGCAATTATAATTAAAAAAGGGAGGATCCAAACGCAATGGCTGTGGCTGGGTGAAGAATTGGTGGACATCTTTTTCCCTTTATGTGAGGGAAAGAACTAAAGGTAAAAAATACGAAGAATTTTGGGAGATGCTGTGGAAGTGTCATACTGTAAAGATATCCACAAGTTTGAATAGAATTGCATGGAAGGGAATGGAGCTGGGGTTTTGAGCCGTGTTCATTTTCGTTTATTTTATTTCTTTTTATTTTTTTAAATTTCTTTTGGGCCGCCGTTCCATGTCCATCAACTCGAATGATTGCAGTGGGCCTACATGGAAATTGTGCAATTTTTTTTAAGAGCCCACCTTTCGACCTTTACAAACTTCAAATGCTTCTCCTCCGTCCAAATTAGCTTTTCTTTTTTTTTTTAAATCGCAGTTTTGTTCTATTTTTTTGTTACACTTTGGATCTCTCTTATATATCTCGTTGCACTTGTAGCCCTTCTTCTTTCATGTGTTGGCATTTTTAGTTCCTATATCCGACTGTATAAGGTTTACCACGTCATTTTTTGGGGTGGTTGTGTAATTAAATTGTATTTTGAACTCCAAATGACCGATAAGACTACCGATCATATGGACTAAAAGTGCCAACACAAAAAATAAGAGATACCACAAATGCAACGAGACATAGAAGATGGACAAAAAGTGTAATGAACGCATAGAAGAATGAACAAAATTGCGATTTTCATTTCTTTTCCAATAAAATTATTAGAAGATTCAAGTTTGACAAATATACAACTTTTGATGGATATCTAGATACAACGCCTAAAATAACTAATTTGACACAATTTGTTTCGTTCATATTTTTACTTTTTAAATGTGAATTGATTGTGAACCATATATAATTATATTAGTAAGAATAAAAGGAATAAATTTTTTGAATTAGAACAAAAAATAATTTTAAAAGAGGACTATCCTAAATAGTAAATCCTAATGAAACCAATAGAGTAGTTTAAATTGGGTTATTGATTTTACTATTGTTTCGCATTACTTCATTTTGTCCCCTTTCGTATACATATTTTTGTAAACATATTTTTAGAGTCGTGAAATTTATACTAATTTTTTATTATTTGTAATACACCTTTCTTACTTTTGAATTATACCTTCTTCTTTTTTTTTTGTGCATATTTTTAATATATTTGTTCACATTCATAAATTACTTTCAAACCCAGTTTTTGAAATGAATATGACCTTTCCAAAATAATGTTTTCAAAACTTTTTAAAACAAACAAGACTTTTACTCGTTCGAGATCATTCACCTTACAATTAATTAGTGATATGAATAAAAAAACAAGGTGTCTTCACACCAACATACTCATACTATTATTTCTAATGATCCATGGAATACTTAACACAAGGTACACCATCTATTACGTGCTATTATTATATCGTACGAGGTAGTATGGGTATGCGAAAAGTCTTATGATTCAAGATAGTTGAAGAGTTGGATGACATTAGATAGCCGAACTACCTAAAGCAACCACGTGCAACCTCGAACCCTCTCTAAACGAACATACATTCGACCTCTACATCATACATTCCATTTATTATTAACTAAGCATCTCGTTGTTGCTAATCTGACTTTAACTGTCACAGGATATTTTTAAGCCACAAATATTTATAAGTTGCAATAAATAACTTGAAATATGATTTTTTAAACGAGACGATTGAAATATTAGAAATGAAGCTGACCAAAATACATGATCTTTCGTCACATAAAAAACAACGTATCATCATGAACTTGTTTGAATGTATTTTAGATTTTCAAATAGTAGGTTGTAAAATGGAAAAAAAAAAAAAAAATCAGTCATCCGCTTTCCCGAACAAGAAAAGCAAACCCAATCGTCATTCGGACTCGGAGTATCCAAATCCAAAAATATCCAAAAAGTTCACCGCCAAACCCGTACTCACAAAAATGATTATCGCTTTTGGGAAAAAAAAAAAAAAAAAACGCGTATTCGCCCTTAAAAGAAAATCCAATTCTATTCCGGATAACGTCCCCGATTTGTTATTCCAAAGTACTAAAATACCCCTAAAAAATCGTCCCTAATCCATCTTCTATACCTGCAACTGTTTTCCAAATCTAGGGCTATTTCTGGTATCATACCCACCTCTGCGCGCGCCGAAAATCCTCGAGTAGGGTTCTTTTCCGTCTTCATATTCGCATATTCTATCTCCCCGTCACATTTTTTTGATTTTTTTCACGACAGATCTCCGCCTGTTGAGTTTCAGGTTGTTTCTTCTACGTTTGTTTGATCGCGGTTACGTTAGGGTTAAGTTTTATTCTTTCGTGATTGAATGGAATAGCTCATTCACGAATAAAAACTAGTATTAATTGTTTGATTGATTTGAAATTTGGAGTTTATACTCTGCTGGAATCGATTGAGAAAGGAGAAGGAGAATGGGAGTGCCGGCATTCTACAGGTGGTTAGCGGAGAAGTATCCACTGATAGTAGTGGATGTGATTGAGGAGGAGCCGGTGATTATTGAAGGCGTTAAGATTCCGGTGGATACCAGTAAGCCCAATCCCAACCAGCTCGAATATGACAACCTCTACCTCGACATGAACGGGATTATTCATCCCTGTTTTCACCCGGAAGACAGAGTAATTGATTCTCACCCACCTTTGCAACTTCTTTGATTTTATTAATTTTTATACGTGAGTTAAGAGTAGATTACTATTCGGGTTTTGATTGTTTTTTTTTTAGCTCAATACGATGTTCTTGTGTAGTATAATGGAGTAATTTGAATACTGACAATTGCATTGACTTATTTGTTGAAACGTTGTAATCTATGATTTTTCTCAATGATTGAAGTATATTGACACATTGTGGGAGGACGAATGATAATAGTAAGAACTTTAAATAGTACTTTTTTCTGGAGGCATTCCGCATAAGGATTTGTTGTGTGAGATAAATTTTTGGCGGACGTGATATTTGGGATTTCCTTGTGCAGCCTTCCCCAACCAATTTTGATGAGGTGTTCCAATGCATATTTGACTACATAGATAGGCTATTTGGGATGGTGCGGCCTCGAAAACTGTTGTACATGGCTATTGGTGAGTAAAAGATCTTTTAAAAGTTTATGCAAGTCTTAAATGGAAGTTAGAGGGAATCTTTGATCTGATTACTGACTGGAATTGCTTGTTAGATGGCGTTGCTCCAAGGGCTAAAATGAACCAGCAGCGATCAAGGCGTTTTAGAGCTGCGAAAGATGCAGCAGATGCGGTGTGCACTCTTTCATAATTTCATTTTGATGAATAAGTTGTTGTTGCGTGTGTGTGTGTGGGTGTGTTATGGATTTTTTTTTTTGTTTTTTTTCTTGTCAAACTATAATCATGTTTCTTCTTGTGGATTTCTCTTGTAAAGGCAGCTGAAGAGGAAAAGTTACGTGAGGAGTTTGAGAAAGAAGGGCGGAAGCTTCCTCCAAAACTGGAATCACAAACTTTTGACTCTAATGTCATCACCCCAGGAACACCATTTATGGGTGTTTTGGCAATTGCTCTGCAATACTATGTCCACCTTAGGTTAAACAATGACCCAGGGTGGAAAGACATTAAGGTAATAACCATGATTATCTACCACGTGGTTCATGGGAGGTTGTGTACGCTATGTACTTTGCTATTTCACCTCTATTTACAATATTTTCGTACTTGATTAACCAATATAAAAAGTACTCTTATCCAGGAGCATTAATGTGTTTGTCTACAAAATTTTGAAGGTTATTCTTTCTGATGCTAATGTTCCTGGAGAGGGGGAACACAAAATCATGTCATATATTCGCCTTCAGAGGAATCTTCCTGGACATGATCCAAATACTCGTCATTGTCTTTATGGTTTGGTATGATGTCGCTCCCCTCCTCTTCTGGACTGCAAATTGAACTCTTTCATTTGTTTGACCCTTGCTTACATTGGATGCTGCTAAACAGGATGCAGATTTGATTATGCTGGCATTAGCTACCCATGAAGTTCATTTCTCCGTTCTAAGAGAGGTTCATTTTCTTCCCTGTATTGTGTTAAGTCATACTTATAGGAGACTTGATCTCATTCATTTTTAGACTTTAATGTTCTTGTTTGTTGATTAGAAGTTTTGGTTGTATGCTGCACTGCCAGATGGGTGGATTTCATTTAATGAATAGTTCTCAGTTAGATTTTTATGCTGGTTAAAGTTCAGTGGAAATTTGTATTGTCTTCCCCACGCTGCTATGTAATTGACATGGTTCCTCTTAATTTTTTTATCCAGGTGGTATTTACTCCTGGGCAACAAGATAAATGTTTCCTCTGTGGTCAAATGGGTCATTTAGCTGCAAATTGCGAAGGAAAGACCAAGAGGAAGGCAGGAGAGTTTGATGAGAAAAGCGAAGATGAAATTACGCCAAAAAAACCTTTTCAGGTTTGTCAGGTTTTGAATTATATTTTACGATTTCATTATGTCTGCCATTTGGTTTCCTTATTTGAGTGCTTTTTTTTTTTTTTTTTGCAGTTCCTCCATGTTTGGATTCTTCGAGAATATTTAGCGTACGAGATGAGAATTCCAAATCCTTCTATTGAGATTGACTTTGAGCGAATTGTTGATGATTTCATCTTCATGTGCTTCTTTGTTGGCAATGACTTCTTGCCACATATGCCCACCCTTGAGATTCGTGAGGTTTGTTCATCATCGACTTCCCTCTTTTCTTGTTTTATATATTTTTCATTTTCTACCTTTAATGTTGTCTTCAACATTTATGTTTCTGTTGAACCAGGAAACTGATGTAAATCTGCTTGTGTGTTTATTACTGGCTTCCAAAATTGATATTGAGTTTATTGGCTTTATATTCATAAGATGTTTTGAACTTTGGACTAAGCTGAAATACTAAGCTTTTTCTGAGCAAATAATATGTAACATCTGTAAACTCTGTTGCTTTATGAAATGGTCCCTCAATTGTATAAATATTGAGTAAAACTATTTACATTAAGGTAAAGGTAGAAAATACGGGATTTATTGGAGAAGAGCATAGTAACGAGCACCAAATTTGAAAAGTAGAGAAACATCACTCTCCTTGTTTCTTCATGTTTGATCAGATTTCATGTGTTTGGTGTGTGTACCACATTGCAGAATGTATGCTTCTATTTGCTCTTTTCTTTGGCTGTCTGAGATAATACTAGTTCATATGCAGGGTGCTATAAACTTGCTACTTGCTGTGTACAAGAAAGAGTTCAATGCTTTGGGTGGCTATTTGACAGATTCAAGCAAGGTATAAAGTTGGCTGGTCCTAAACTTTGATTCTCATTACCTCAGTTTTCCTCATATTCTGCAACTTCTTTCTTTTGTCAGCCAAATCTCAGCAGGGTGGAGCACTTTATTCAAGCGGTGGGATCATTTGAAGACAAAATATTCCAGAAGAGAGCTCGGCTGCATCTGGTATGTTTAATGCGATCTTTCTGTGTGGTATCTTCTCATTGTCTTTTTATTCTGCTGATTTTATTTTCATGTCTTCTGGTCGAAAATCAATTAGTGATTGCATGGATTGGAAACTTTTGAATATATCTGTACAAAGATATTCTTGTAAAAGAATCTTCTGGGGCTGACTAATTTGAAATTCTCTGTTTGTGATGGAACTCTCTTAACTTATTAGTTTTTGGAAACAACTAGTAGTCGCTATCTTGTCACAATGTCATTGCTAACCTGTGTGATTCTGAATTGGTTGGCAATATATGAGCTGTATTGTTTTATTTGAATTGGGTTTGAAATATTTAATTCTCCTTTAGCAGATATGCAGAGCAAAGTTTTATGTGATCATTTTTATCAGTTAACAGTGAAATTCTTCTTGTGAAATGCTCTCATAAAAGAACAATTAATTTGGTCATCTCAATTATCAAAATAAGAAAATTTCTACAGATTGAGTGGAGTGTATAAGTTGTTGCCTATTTAGGGGAAATGGGTTGTGTTTCTGATTCTGTAATTTGCCTTCCAATTTTCCAGAGACAAGCTGAAAGAATTAAACGTGAGAAGGCTCAAGTTAAAAGAGGAGATGATTCTCAACCTCAAGTTCTCCCTGAATCTCTGGTCCCTGTTGCTAGATTCCAAGGTTCTCGTCTAGCTTCAGGTCCTTCTCCTTCACCTTATCAACAGACGGGGCAAATTGGAAAAGCTACCTCAAGTATGTCCGATCTGGATATTCAATGCAACCAGTCTGGAACTACTGATGATAAGCAGACTTACAACCGAGCCCATAAAGTTGCACGTTCAGATTTAGGGGCCACAATTGGGGCAGCAATTGTTGAAGCTGAGAAGGATCTTGAAATTGAAGTATGTTTTCCTGCTTGGGAATCTTACAGTGTTAGCCATTTACAGATTTTCCTTGGAATTTCTGCTCTATCATTGGATGGCTGTAAAATTTCCTTTTGGCTGTTTATTTTGATAGGATTACAATAATCACCGTCATGGTTCAAAGTTCACATATTAACATTGAAGTCCTCTTTCCATGTTAACCCTTTTCTGATGGATTTCTTTTCTTCTGTGTTTCTCCTATTACAGGCCAAAGGAAACAAAGAAGAAATGAAAACAAGATTAAAGGAGCTACTTCGTGAGAAAAACGATGTCTTTAATTCAGAGACCCAGGAGGAAGACAAGGTTTGCACTTAGTACTGAATTTTCACTGTCCAAATTTTATATGGGTCCAGAACGTTTCTTCAAATTGTTTTCAGCTGTGGAGAACCTTCTATTCAGATTTGTAGTTGTACATCTCACTGGCAAATCATTGTTGTTGTGCATGTAAAAAAAAATTCACAATCAAGGCATCTATCTTTTGAACATGTAATAAACTTCTTTTATGTGCTGAAGATTTGGCTTTTATGTTCCTGTTGGCTGTTAATCACAAAATACACTCACCTTGTGGATATTTGGGGTTTTTTGTTGTTCGTACTAGTTTGATACATGATTTATAGGTTCTGGTCTTCCTTTTTAGATTGAGAATGGCTTAGTGGCTTACTATATCTACAATTTGTTCGACAGATCAACCTTGGAGCGCCAGGATGGAAGGAAAGGTATTATGAGCAGAAGTTTTCTGCTAAGACTCCTGAGGAACTTGATGCAATACGGAAGGATGTGGTAAGTTTTGTGTCAGAATACTGTGTTGATTTACTGTTGTAAAAGTTGGTGACTTTTAGTTACTTTTACTTTTATGAAATGGAATGAACATAAAGGGAAGTTGGTTATGAAGTTCTCTGAAATCTTATGTTAGGTTAATCACTCTTTAGCTTGGAATTTTGATTAGAATACTAATGATTAATTTGAGGTTATTTTCCCCCATTGCTAGGTTTTAAAGTACACTGAAGGCTTATGTTGGGTCATGCATTACTACTATGAAGGAGTCTGTTCCTGGCAGTGGTAAATTTATTTTATATTTTTTAAAACTTATTCTGATGTGAAGCCTTTCCTGCTTTTGGGTAATCTATACTTTTTCACACACTTCTGTGCTTGGGTATCATCTATTTGTGCCTTTGGCGCTTGTACCTTGTACCTTGGACACACGACAAGTCATCCTTTTGCTTCTATTTTTACTTATCCCCGATTTTCATTGTGAGAAATTGTTACCTTTCAGGTTTTATCCATATCATTATGCACCATTTGCATCGGACTTGAAGAATCTTGGGGAATTGGATGTACAGTTTGAATTAGGAACTCCCTTTAAACCATTCAATCAACTGTTGGGGGTTTTCCCTGCTGCTAGGTGGGTACTGGTGACATTTACATTGCATTTACTTGAGACAATTTCTCCTTAAGCGCTCTAATTGGGTTTTTCTGCAGTGCTCATGCTCTTCCTGAACAGTATCGGAAATTGATGAGTGATCCAAATTCACCTATCATTGATTTTTATCCCACTGGTATGTATAAGTCCTGATTAGTACATATGAACATTGACAACGTTTTTTTCCCCCATGTTTGTGAACAATTTCTTTATCTTTCAGATTTCGAGGTGGACATGAACGGCAAGAGGTTTTCTTGGCAGGTACATGTTCATTTTGTTATTTCTATGCTTGGCACGACTGGTTGATATCTAACTCGATGTTTTTATCTTTTTTTCCTTATGTCAAGGGTATAGCAAAGCTACCTTTTATTGATGAAGCCCGTCTTCTGGCTGAAGTTGCAAAAGTGGAACACACACTTACGGTAGAATTGCCTGTTCTTTTGAGACCACATGATAATCATACTTGTTTACCTTTTTGAGTGAGTTATTTTCCTTTCTGCAGGAGGAGGAAGCTAGGAGAAATAGTGTGATGTGTGATATGCTTTTCGTGTCATTAGCTCATCCACTCTCTCCATATATCTATTCTCTTAATGACCGATGTAAGCAGCTGACAGATGAAGAACGAGTTCAAATAATGGAGCGACTTGATCCTGTAGCTAGGTCAGTATTGCATTGTTGGCTGGTATCTATGTTTTCAATCTGTGCTTGCAACCAACTTTTAGCTTGAGACAGCTATAAGAATTAAGCTAGTGTCTCGTTCCCTGCCATTTCAATTTATTTATTGAGCTTTGTTGTTTGTCCATCATTTTGTTCTTCAGCATCAAGAACTAGGTTCTGGAAACATTTTGTTCTTAATCATTATTCAGAAGTTAAACACAACTCTTCTGCATATATGCACCTATGGTTGAAATGAATGTTGCATGTCTTCAAGTGCTGTTTATTGCTGTTCTATTTGTTATCTTAAGTGCTGCATGGAATTTTATTCTGATTTATTAGGGTGACGTGCAGTGGTGGAATGAATGGTTACATATCCCTGTGTGTTGGAGATCCATGTCCACCAATTTTCCGATCACCTATTGATGGGATGGAAGACATTATGAATAACCAAGTCGTGTAAGTCTTTAGGTATATCATTATGATTCAGAATTTCATTCTTATGGTTTCTATTATGTTTGACCATTCATTTGACTTGTTACAGATGCTCAATATACAAACTTCCTGATTCTCACAAGCACATCACCCGTCCGCCTGCTGGGGTCATTATGCCAAAGAAGGTACCACCTACGTTCTGAAGCTTCTATAATGATTGCAAGACCCACCCACCCTATACCAGGAAGTTGGTTATACTGTGTCGATGTGCTGAGTTGCATTTTAGTTATTTTTCATTTTTGTGTCAACTGTTGCTTAACTAGAAAAATGATCTGCCAGTAGAGGATTTAAAATCTATAGTCCATCGACAATGAATTTTTTCTCAACCAAGCATTTCATTTTCCACCCCTGCCTTGGCTTTGGGTTCAATATTTTAGTCTTACATCTGAAAGTGATTATAATATCTATAAAATCTTTTCTGGTAGTGTTGATCCTGAAATGTTTCTCTCATTCTTCGCAGACGGTGGAAATCGAAGATGTGAAACCAGCGCCTGCACTCTGGCACGAGGACAACGGGCGGAGACCAATGGAGAACGGAAGGTATGCATGCTGAACGTATTGATATCTGTATTATTTTTGTGGAATTAAGTATTGTGTTTAGTTGGTACTTCCAGAATTAATTTGGTAACTTAAAAAAGGTATTGATGATTGGCAAATGTTTCAGGCACCACAACCCAGAAAATGCAGTTTCTGGTCGGCATCTCGGAGATGCTGCACATCGACTTGTAAATAATAGTTTGCAGTTGAGGGGGGATAGAAACGGTTATAGAGATCAAGGATATGTTCAGCCTCCTCCTCCGGCCTATGCTGGTTCGTATGGCTATGGTCCAGGTCACATGCAATACCAAGATGACAGACAGAATAGATGGACGAACAACATGCCCTATTCCAGCAGTAGCGGCGGTGTACGAGGTCACCATGATCAGGGGGGTTACAGACAGGGATATTCAAATCCAGCTGCTACCCATAATTATCAAAACAGGTCACATTCTCATTACGAGAGGAGTGGCAGGTCAGGGCATCATCAATCAAGGGGGCACGAGTATGAGTACGACCGGCAGGGATACTACCAGGCGGGATCGCGGCAAGGTGGGGGGGGAATTGGATATCAGCAGAGTGGAGGCGTTGGGTACCCTATGCATGTGGGCGGAGCTCCACTTCCTCCACGTGGTGATATTTATCAGCAGGGTGGTGGGTACGGGAGTTATGAGAGCTATCAACCCTATGCGGCTGGTGGTGGGGGCTACAACAATAATGCGGGTGGGGGGTGGCCCCCTCCCCCTCGAGGTAACCCCAGTGGTGGAAGACATTATAATAGTAATAATAATCCTCGGCATCAAGGAAACCAATTTTCAGCTTTGGATAGGGGATCTAGTAGAAGGCCACCGGTGTCCGAACATCATCGGCGTTAGGATTGATAGATATATATAAATATATATATTTTTTCCTGGTGACTGGGTTTGGTCACCTTAACAATTGTTGTATTGTATGTAACATTTGTGTTCTTTAGTGTTGTTTTTAGTTGGGAAATTTTCATAAATCTGAGCACAGGAAGTTTGTGTTTTTAGTTGTTAAAAGCTTAAATATTAGAATTTTGAAGAAGGGGGCATGATATTTGCAGTAACGGTTTCGATATTTGCAGTAACATTTTCTTGTGAAAAGTCTAAAATATTCCTAACACTTAAAAAAAAAAAAAAAACAAAATATCGCCGGATTCTGGCGACATTTTGGGCCAAAAATGTGCCGGCGACATTTTGGGCCAAAAATGTCGTCGGCGACATTTCCCCCCCCCGCCCTTCAATTTGATATTTGCAGTAACCACCGGGCGAATCTTCACCAATCCGGTAAAAAATTCACATTTTTGACAAAAATACTAACACATCCGGACATAATACAACTAAATTAATCAAACCAACTATCTAAAATAATACTGCAAAACATTTTAACTTTAGCCACTAATCTTTTTCCGATCCGAATCGTCTCGATTTTGTGATTCCATCCGGCTCTGTTTTGCGGGAATTATTAAACGGAACAGAGCCTGTGAGTTGCTTTTTCAAATTTTTTTTTCCAGCCTGTACGTGCTGCATAGTTGGTTTGTAATTTTTTTTTGTCCAGGGGTATTTTTGTCTTTTTACAGAGGAATGTTACTGCAAATATCGAAACCGTTACTGCGAATATCAATTCCGAAGAAGTAAGTAAGTTAGTTAGTTAGTTAGTTAGTTAGTTATAGGACAATGGAAAAATCTGATATGATGTTTTAAGTAAGATGGATTTGTCAGTGAGAGTATTATTATTTAACATTATTAGTTATAAACTGAGAGAGTGTTTGAAAGCAGAAGAGAGGGGAGTGGCATTTGGTGATTCTGGCTGGGTTTGATTGATGCATTTGTGAAATGCCATTGTCGGCATTGTGGATGGGAATCTAAAAATAACCCCTCCCGTGAACTCACTCTTGTAAGATGCAGTGAATTCATTCCTTGTGAATAGACAGAAAGAAAGGAAAGGACATAGATCCAAGAAACGTAGGAGGAAGCGAAAAAAAAGGATAGGCCTAGGCCGACATAGTCCATGTGGTCCTGGATGAAACCTCGGTAGGTATAGAGAGAGTCAAAGGGGATGGGGAGGATTCAGATGAACCAATCATATAAGCCAAGCGTGTGCATTCAGAGAGAGAGAGAGAGAGAGAGAGAGAGAGAGAGAGAGAGAGAGAGAGAGAGAGAGAGAGAGTTAACAAAACCAGCTTGCAATTGGTTGTGTGGATCGATCTTTTATGGTTGGTTGTGGGACTCCACTCCACTCGACACTTGTTTGTTTCTAAAGTGGAGAAACTCGATTATCATCATCAACAACAATGTCGTATTTCTTTCCACTTCAACTTGGGATGTTAAAGCTACTTATTTTGATGGATCCCGGTGGAAGTGATCACCACATCCAAACTGCAAAATTACTGTTGACTTTTGGAAGACAGCCGCCGGAGGTTGCCTTCATACAACTAAAAGTATAGATCCCGGTGGAGAAACTAGAAAGAGTCGGCTACTACGGAAAAAAGAAAAAGAAAAAAAAGATGTTATTTTTGACCAAGTGATATGGATGCAGACGCGCACGTGTGGGGGTGTCGGGAGGAGTTGCCGTTTAGTTGGAAAGTCGCTGTTCCCATAGCTGTGGTGAAATTAAGGGGCGATAGAGATTAAACTAAACTCATCATGTGGCGTAATCTCTTTGATCTTAATTTGTACCCATTACCTACCACTTACAAATTTTCCAATCAAACCCAACCTCACTTTAATATATGGAGTATGTGCCTTCCCACAATCCAAATGGAAGCCTTCACTCACGATTCTCTTTAATTTACCATAATTAACCAATCCTTTAATATTATACACCATGCATACATATATATATATATATATATATATTTTCTCTTCTTTTTTAGTTATTTCATTAATTAATACGTACATATATCTACCCTATATAATAGAAACCAACATAGTTTTGATGTGAAAATGCCATGTGGCTGCCACATATATTTAACATTTAATTATGTTAAGTCTGACACATAAGCACATTATTACCTCCAAATGACACATGGCTGTCACATCAATATATAAGTTAGTTGAACTATTCATATGAATGCCACATAATATTAATATTTATCTCATTTAAAAGATAACATTTTTTCTTTGCCCCTTTAACTTCTTAAGTTATTTTTTCAAATTTCTATATTCAATAACCTTCAATTTTAAGAGTATTTATATTGAACTCTTTGTATTCCACTTATATATGTTATATGCATATATACATATATATATATATATATGTATATAAGTACAAAAGTATCGGATATATATAAAAATATCTTCCATATTCCTTAGTCAAATATATATATATATATATATATATCTTCCATATTCCTTAGTCAAATATATATATATATATATATATATCTTCCATATTCTATATTTTATATAACTTATATAGATCTTAAGTTAAGCATATTTGTAAAATATTAAACATTTTATAATGAAAAATAAGTTTATTTTGTTTTTGATAAATATAGTATTATTAATTAAATAATTTTTTAGGTAAGACATGCTTATATTTATGTAATGGTGAGTGAAATATAATTATTATATAATTTTAATTTATTTTTAATTTTGTGACTTTTCCTATACTAAAAGTTTTAAATATTATTAAAAGATATTGTTTATATTATGATTATATTTATATTGTTCACATCAACATCCCTATTAACATACTATTAGTAAATGATGAATTATTTGAAAACTCTTTATAATTTTCACAAAAGAAATGAAGAGGCACTTTATTTATCACTTTAAAATCTATATATATGTTCAATCCATTGAAACCAAAATCACACACAAGTTTCTTCTTGCTTAGAGTCCTTATAAGTGCATGTCTAATTCGAACATATTTTTGTTTAGAGAAATTTCAAGATGCATTTTTTTAATGAACTTTTTCAATCTCTTCAAATTCGCAGGTTTATATATGTTCTACTCCAACTAAAAACAACGTCTCTATCCAATGCTACGAAATATGTCTCCAGGTTTACCTCATATGACAATGGAGCTTCTCACGCCCATCGACGTCTACATACAACACGCATCGGATTCATTCAACAACTTGGTTAATCTTCATAAGAAGAAGAAGACTAAAGAAGTTAAGAGCCGATGTGAAGAGGTGGGGGAAAAAGGAAGAGAATAGAGTAGGTGTGCCAATTTCATATTTGGGAAAAAGTTAAAGTATTTATGTGATATTTAACATATGTTCTTATTTTCAACTCTGTATTTATAATAAATTGACATTATCTATAATTTTAATTTTTTTTACAAATTTTTATATGATCACACAATAATATTATTGAACATTCACCAAAGAGTTAAAATGAAACTTTTCAATCTTATTATTTCAGACTTAGGATTATATTTAGTCTAAGTCGGTAACACACGTAACTTTGTATTTAGTGTCAAAGAGTTAAAATAAATAATTTCAGACCTAGATTATAACTTAAACAAACAGTTAAATATATATATTTTTTGCACTTAAATTCAAATAATCACTATAACATTAATACAATATTGGGCAAATGTCATGCACAACATGAGATGCCCCATCTAGTATATATATATATAACTAGCATGAAATACAAAATCCGGGTATACCCTTTAACACGTACGTACATACGCAAGTTCTTGTCTTTGATTTAATCTATTATACAAAACCAATAGAAAAATGCCGCAAGTATCCTTGAACAAGAAACAAGAACAAATTCTGTAGAAAGACCACCATATATTTGATATTGCTGTCGTGTTTCGTGCATCTTTTTAATTGTTTTCATGTGATATATTATAATGTAATGTAAAACTAAAACTCGATCTCTAGCTAATTAAATCAATATAAATATGCACGACCCGTGATTGCATCTTATGCGTTCATTTTTTAGATGACGGATAATATTAATTATTGGTAGTTAGTTCACCTCTTCAACCACAACCCAGTCAAAGACATTCATCATTTTCTCTTATCAATGAATGAATTCATTCTTTGTTTCCATCATTGTACGTTGTGGCCACACAAGTCACAAACAAAAAAGAAAGGAAAGGGACGTAACATCTATATATACTATATATATATATATATATATATATATATATATATGCACAGTAGAAAGCTCAAAAGTTCATGCAAATTCCAAAACAAAGTACTTCATTCCATACCAACCAACCCCACCCGTCAAAGAAAGGGAAAAAAAGGAAGAAGAACGTTTACTTCATATATATTATCAATGATCTCTTTTCATTAGGGTTGGTTAGGTGCTTTAAAACACCTTTCAAACTTCCAAGATGTGTACTCTCATTGACCACTTATGATTATGAATGAATGAATTCGAAGCTTGTAATTTTACATTATTTTAAACCAAGTATATGTGCACTTTAAAGAGAAGGATGCATGGAAGTTAAAAGTGTAAATAAAGAAAGAGAGAGATATTGAATCACTATAAAAGATATTGGATCATGGAAATGGTCTTTGGGATAACTTTAAATAAGGCCAAAAAAAAAAAAAAAAAAAAATGGTAGGAAAGGAGAGTGGATTTCACATGTGTGGAAGGTGCAAATTATGATGATGATTGGAGTTTAAAGGGAGGAAAGTAATAATAGTTAAAGTGGATATTGACTCATTTATATATATATATATATTGGAATTGGATGGATGGAGGAAACTATTTGATAGTACATGAATGTTGCTTCTTTGAATTTTATGACATTAGCAAAGTGGACCTAAATTTGCAATGAACGAACGATCCAAGAAGCAACACAACACAACAAAAAATCCCTCGTCAATTAGATAAGTTTGAGACTCAACAGTCAAAAGCTTATAAACTCTGTTTCTATTAGAAAATTTTATTTATTTTTTTCTTCTCGTTTTCAATATAAAACTAAAAAACATCATATAATAACAAAACATATAAATCGTGTATTACTATTGTATTCAGTAATAATAAAGACCTTATTTTACGTAGAGTCGAATAAACGATAGGATAGGAATCTTAGGCGCTTACAATATGGTTAATTTGAAGATATAATTAAGAAAGGTAGTAAAAAAATGATTGGATTGGATTAAAGTTAAAGAGTTGGGTTAGGGGACGCGGCTGCATTAGGGGAAGCAACGTAAAGACATAGTAGAGGGCGCCATGAACCAGCATCACGTGCACGCTTGTCGTTCGACCCCAACCAACCAACCCACCCCACTCACATTTGTTCAAACATCAAACCCACCCAAACCCTATTTTTTTTTTTTTTTATAAATAAAAAAAATTCAATACTGTTACAATGAAGACAGATACTATAGAGAGCGGAAGAACGAAGCTGAAGAGCCTGTTAGCTAAGCCTGACACTAATAGGCTAAACTGACAAAGGTGAAAACCGAACCCCAACCTCTAAATGGTCATCTTATAAATCACAATCGCTGGAACATTAACTCGTTCATTAAAAAAAAAAAAATCTTTTTTATCTTTAGTTTTAGTGGCCGCACTTGCACCCGCATGCATTAACATCTGCCAATTGCACCCAACCCATTTCTACACATCTTCATTTGTGATTTGTGATTAGTGATGGGTAGCACGTGTAATGGTCCGATTGGATGTGAAAGTCATTAATCCCAAACGTAGTCAAATTTATGATATAATCAAATTAAGTGGCTTTTCATGATTGCTCTCTCTCTCTATCTCTCTCTCTCTCTCTCTCTATATATATATATATATATATACTTTTATGATCATCATGATGATCATTCATTCATTAATTAATTATGGTTCAAATTGTTTTTTTTTTTAAAATATTATTTATAATACATATTTTTATATTTTTAAAAATGAACGAAAAATGAAACTTTTGATTTAACTTCTTGAACCTTAAAAGTGTTCCCTTTTACTTTTTTTTTTTCCTGAGATTTATTGATCACTTGAGTAGTTTCATTGAGAGGTCTATATCCGTTGTACGTATTTGAAATTTTCGTCAAATTCTGTGATCATCAAACCAAGAAGATCGAAGAACAAAGATTATTATAAGATAGATATAATATTCCAGAATATATAAATTCTTTCTTTTTTCTTTTTTTTTTTTTGTAGTAGGTGGAAAGTCGGTTCGGTTCGGTTCCACCTCCATTCCATTCCCTTCCCTCTACGTAATTATTTTCTACATTCTATTTTTCCCCTCCCCCCACCCCCGACAAAAAAAAAAAAAAAGGAAAAAAGAAATTCACTCACAGACAGCCATATAATCTTTTCTAAAATCTAAATTGATATATTTTAATTATATGGTATAATTATCTTGTGGAAATTAAGTGCGCCACGTAAAAATTACGATTTTTTTTTTGGTTGGGAAGCATGATTAATTATTATTATTAATAAAAAATTAAAAAAAAAGAGAGAGAGAAATGAAACATAACAATTAACTATATATGTTTGTGACGTCTTACCTTTGACAGTCAAAAGTAGCAACTTATGTACGACTTTGCTAACCTATTTATTTAATTAATAATTAGAATATTTATTTAGGGTTTCTTTCCGTGAGGGAATAAGCAATTGACGGAAGGAATAATTAATCAGTTATGTGTTTACTTCCAACTATTTATGTATGTCAACTTCCAACTCATTCATTGGATAGATCCATGTTTGCTGAATATGACACTTTATCCTAATATTCATTTTCTCAAATTGATTCATTTAACTTGATCATCAAGATTTTTTTTATTTTCCTATAATTTAAATTTATCACTGTTTCATTGTCCAGTTATCTATTACGTTGAAAACGACTCTGATAAGGGAAAAGAACAAAATCGAGGAGTTGTATGCACTCTAAATATGACAAAATTGACAGAGGTAGAAATAAAACTCCTGACCTATAGGTGGCCGTCACAACTTGTGAAACATTGAACAATTTCTGATGATCAAGAATTTATGTTGATAGAAGAATGAGAAACAGGATTGGAGAATGTTTCCTATTTCATCTTCACTACTTAGCTTTTTAGGGTACAACCAAAAGAAGTAGATGACCTCATCCAAAACATATTAAAATCACATAAATAAATTTTAAAAAAAAGGGGGAGAAAAAACAAGTTAATTAAAATCATCTTATCTTAGTTATAGTTATAGTTATAATAAGCACAAAATAAAAAGCTAAGTTGCATGTTAAGCCCCAGGATTTAGAAATTTGTTTCTTGTGGGAAAAGGGATACACTAATAAAAATTAATTAATGGTACAAAAGTGGAATCTTGCATAATTACTAATTATGGCCATTAATTAATAATTATATTATTAATCTATTGTCATGCATTTCATGTAAATCACTTTTTTTTTTTTTTAAGGTTAATTAATCCCAGAGAATATTCTAAGAAATGTCCTATATTTCCGGAAGCGTACAGAACGCGTTTACGTATCCTTCATTGCTTACGTATATATATATTACATACACGAATATTGTATTCCTATATTATTCAACGACTGGCCTAATTACTTCCTTTATCCTAATAATTGGAAAAGAAGAAAAAAACAAAAAAAACACTTTAAAAGAAAAAGGATGTGGTAGCGATACGTATCAGATGTTCATTCCCTCAATTCCCATTCCCGCCCGCCAAACGGAAATGGGAATTGAGGGAATGAACATTTGATTTTTAAAATTTTACATTCTATGTTTGGTACGTATAAGAATCTAATAATTTCAACTATTATATCCATTCACATTTTCTAAGCGCACCCTATGTGCATAAATCCAACGTCTTGATATTATTAGCTGGGTATAGGGTCCACCCTTCTCCATCACTCGCTATTGTACTATACTCCGTATATATATGTGGCAATTATTTGTATAATAATTATAATTAATGCTGTACAATATATTATATCTTATTAAAATCTTTATATATAGAGAGATAAAAATTAAGAAACAATACAATTTTATTACTTCATCCCTTTTAATCGAATATTTTATTTTTAATTTGTTTATTTCAAAGCAGGAGTTTGTTTTCACTTTTGATATTTTCATCATTATAAAGATTTAAATAAAAAATAGAATGACATAAATATAAATGTATATAAATAAGGGCTTCTCTCTTATAGAGTTGCCCCATTGGAAAACATTGCCACGTGAACTCCAGTTACTCCACCATTGTTATGCAGGGGCGGAAGACTATGGGGACGAGGGTAGGCCATTGGCCCCCACAAGAAGGAAAAAAAAATTTTAATAAATATTTATATTTTAATTTAAAATTTTTTTTATGTTAATATTTGGCTCTTACAAATTTTTTTACTGGTTTAATTAAGAATTATCTCCAATTGACCCCTCCAATTTAATTAGTCAAGTTCCGCCACTGTTGTTATGTTATAATGAAGTTACTGAGAAATTATTTTACAGTTAAAAGGAGGAGAGAGATTGTAAAAAATGATTAATTAATACTATGATTTTATCATTCTAATTTACCCGTAATTATCATGCACGAAAATTCCTTAATTAATGGTTCCAAAAACAGAAAGAAAAAAAAAAAAAGGTCATTAAAGTTTTAAAAAGTGGAAATATTCATACTCTTTAAATTATATGGCAATCATTTTAATCCCTACGTGTCCGTTTTCTTCAGTGTTTCAAAGTTCAAACTAGTGTACAATTATGTTTCTCCTAATAAAGAATAAAAAAAAGGGAAGGAATTGCTCTTCTTTTTTTTCCTTTTTTTATGATTTAAATTACTAAATGAAATTTGTAATTTTTTAAATTTACTAAATAAATTATCAAACGAATTTTACAATTATAATTGATACTGTTATTGTAGGGTGATGGGATTGTCAGAGCAACAATTCACCACTCAAAACAAATTATATGTAAGAACATATATATTTACACTGTCAATAAATCATTTGTCACACAATTGATCTAAAATTAACATTAGTCATTAATTGAACAAATATCGTGGAGCTTTTAATAATTATCCTTATAAATAAAGGGAGCAAAATGAGAGAAAAGAATAAATAAATATAATAAGTAATTAGTTTAAATAAAGAAAGGAAAAAGGGGAATATAGAGAAGTTAAGTGGAAACTGCAAAATAAGGAGGAAAGAAGTAGGAAACCGCGGGGGGCAAAAACGACAATTGACCTAATGCTTCTTTCTTTCTCCGGTTGAGATTGAAGTTGAAGTTTAGAAGCTCCCTTTTGGTTGAAAAGGACATCACCTCCAATACCCAAAATGTTTTGAGTTGAAACTTTCAAATTGCCAACTCCAACCCTATGTCACCAATTCCAACATTCATATTCATACTCTACCCTAACATGGTATATCCCCAACCCCCAAATTCCAATCATCATTCATAAAAATAATTTTGCACATGTTTAAACTTAATCTCATATCGCACTTTTATCTCTAAATTTCAAACTGTGTTATTTCTCTTCATACTGATGTAGTATGTTGCTCAAATTTAGACCAAAATTACCTGAACGCTAATAAACTAGTGCTTTTCGATTTGTCAAATTTTTTTTCTTGCAACTCCTTCGCGACCTCTTAGACCCTTTTCATCACGCATGTGTAGGAGTTGGGGTAGTTTTGATCAAAATAGCGGCCACAAATTACATGATGGTGATCAGAATAGTGGCGACGAAATAGGAGTTTGTGAACTGAAAATAAAATAATTTCAAGTTCAAATACGAAAATTTGACATGAGACGAAATTGGACGACTAAGTTAGTGAGTTATTATCGCTTTTATATATAAAACTAAAGATCAAATCAAATGAAATAAATAAAAGAAAGAAAAAAAAAAGCATAATTAAAAACTTTCCCATCCCATCATCCTCTTCATTCCATTCCCATCCACTTTTCCCTTCATTTCGACTATATATACACTATAATCACAAATTCAACAAGTGTCACAAATTCAACAAGTGGTCTGTCTGTGTGTGTTGTCAAAGACTAAAAACACAAAAAGAAGAAAGCTTGCTGACTTTGTTCAGACACAGAGTTTCATTTCATGCCCCCAACCACACACAGTATAACGTACATGCATCTCTCCAAAGCCTCAAATACCAAACTCAATCATCAACGCAACTTAATTGTCTCCACTCTCTACACGTACTCCTGTATATCTATATCTATATATATATACCAACTCCTTTCATAGTTCCATACACGCACGCACCACCTATACATATACATAGATGTATATATTTGTATAGCTATAGGCTTATACTTGAAGCAAAGTAAAGAACATTTATACCACAGTTTGTGAGATAAAAAGAAGGAACAGAGAGTTTCCTGATATGGAGAAGAAGCAGTTTCAGCAGCAGCAGCAGCAGGGCACAAAAACATCAAGATTCAAGCGGATTTGCGTATTTTGCGGCAGCAGCCCTGGGAAGAATCCCAGTTATCAGCTTGCTGCTATTCAACTCGCTCATCAACTGGTACACACTCACCCCTCCTTATCAATCCACTCTGTTATAGTCTCTGTTCCATTTGAAGCGTTTCCTCCCTTTAGAATTGTCATAAGTTGTACTGCTGCTGCTGCTGAACTCTTCTTCAAGTAGAACGGAGGAGGAGGAAGTATGTATGTATATTTCTCACACACACATATACAAATATACATATATGCATGGCATGTTGTGGGTGAGTCTACGTGTGCAAGCAAGCTATCTTTGTTCATCACTGCTGAGGAATCAAATTCATCAGAAAAATTAAGCTTGAATTATTAGATGTTCGTGTTCAAGTGATCTGGGATTTCTTCAAGAAGACTAGTTGAAGTTAGGGGACACATGTTTCATGGTCCTTTCTTACCAATTTTTTAAACCATTGGGTATGGATTTTGGGTAACACAAAATTAATCAACTTCAAGTATTAATTGTTGTTTAAAGGGGTTGACGTTGAAATTTAATTTTGCGTGTTTAAGAAGGATTACCACTAATTAATTGTGATTAATAAATAATGGGGTACCTTGCAGGTGGAGAGGAACATTGACCTTGTTTATGGAGGAGGAAGCGTTGGGTTAATGGGCTTAGTTTCTCAAGCTGTCTTCAATGGTGGTCGCCACGTGTTAGGGTACTTACGTTACCTTCATTTATTTATTTATTTTCTTTCGTCTCTTCCGTTTTGCTTTATAAATGTACAGCTTTTTATAAATGTTAAATTAATGTTATTATACGCAAATGTTTTGATTGCAGGGTGATCCCCAAAACTCTAATGCCAAGAGAGGTAATTTGATTTCTTTCTTTTCTAGGGTATCAAACCACATCCCTTCCCAATTTCAACACATGAAAGAACGACACTATTGTCAGATCATAATTCGTCACTTATACAATAAATTTATACACGAATTTGTTACGATACTAATTAATTTATATAATAAATTATTATCGTAACAATAACATCCCGGTTCAATTATAGTAAAATGTGTGGGGCCTAATTAGTTGGTTTGGTCCACAAATATGAAATTCAGATAACTGGAGAAACGGTAGGAGAAGTGAGACCCGTCTCTGGAATGCACCAAAGAAAAGCTGAAATGGCTCGCCAAGCTGATGCTTTTATTGCCTTACCTGGTATTTTCACTTCATTCTTTGGAAGGTTCTTATTGTCATTTTACACTTTTTTAAACTTTTCAAAAATACAATTTTTTTTTTAATTTTTACATCTTTTGAAAAATGCAAAAAAAAATAAAAAAAAATAAAAAATGAAGCTTTTATTATGGTTACTATAAATGTGGAGTAGTACCGAGTGCCCCCAATGCAGAATTATTTGTACTTGGTACAGTGACAAATGGAAAAGTACGGACGATATGTTGCTGTCGCTGATTCTTTAGTTGCTTTCATTACAGTTTGTTAAATTGACAATTCATAATACCATTAATTCTCGATTCTTCATTTCATTTAACGTCGGTGATCTTCATTAACCTAATCTAATTTAATTAATTATGAAGGTGGCTATGGAACCTTGGAGGAACTTCTCGAAGTTATCACTTGGGCTCAACTCGGCATTCACGACAAACCCGTAATTGCTTAACCTCGCTTTTCTATTACTCATTCCGTCACAAAATAAGTGTCGCTTAAGCCTTAATTAATCGCTTGTGACTGATGACTAATGAAGGTGGGGTTGCTGAATGTGGACGGATACTATAACTGCCTTTTGTCCTTCATAGACAAAGCTGTGGACGAGGGCTTCATCACCCCTTGTGCCCGTCACATCATTGTATCCGCCCCAACTGCCCATGAACTCATGTGCAAGCTCGAGGTAGGTTTTGTTCTGAGTTCAGATCTCTCGTACCAGTAATTCTGCTAATTATGTATCATAACGTTAAATCACGCGTGCTTTTAACAGGACTACGTCCCAGAGCATAACGGGGTTGCTTCCAAGCTAAGTTGGGAGATGGAGCAACAATTGGGATACACCACAAAGTTGGACATTGCTCGTTGACAGACCGGCCAACGTTTGACTTAATTTAGCTTCGTAATTATTAAGGTCTTGAAGGGATCATAGGGGGTTCTGTACTTAACTGTTGAAAATTAAACAGGATCCTTAATTTAGTGTAAATGTAGTATGTAACGAAGGCCACAGTTTTGTTTTGATTTAACTGCGGAACTTTATTACACACCACGCGAGAGGCTCTAGCTGCTTTTCTTGAATCCCTTCACTTCATTTCATTTGATTGATTTCAATTGTTTAATTAGTGGTAACCTTGCTGGCAAGAAAGAAAGAAAGATAGCTCTGTCAATCAACAACAACGTTAATTTCTGTCTAACTACAATTGATTCACATCATATGATTTTAACCGTACACGACGGCAAAATATAATTCGTATAACTATTTACATTATTGAGGACTGAGGAGGAGTAGAAGAAGAAGGAGATGGAGTTGTCCATGAATGGATAAGACAGAGGAGCGAAATCGCAGGTAAGAGTACAATCGATCCATCATATCATCTTTCTAATGTTGCCAGAAAAGACTGGGACACGGCCATTTCTTGCCTGGCCCGGCCATTTGACCCCTTCATTAGACAAGCCATCTACAACAACTCATCCGTGCGCCATGGTTTGGCTGTTTATAGGTACAATTTATAGGTCTTTTAGTTTCGGAAAAAGATCACATGTACTACACACCACACGTGCCCCTCACATAACGAGGGAGATTACATTTTTATCTTTCATGAGTCCGTGAGAGTGAAATATATGCTATACAACGCAAGTGATCTCACCACTTTAGTTCCAACTTTGAAGCCTTGCAAGCCTGCAATGGACATCATGCATGTGCATGTGTCTTTTCACTATTATTGATACTTTTATACCATTTCTACAAGTGTCAAATATCCAAGAATAGTTCAGTTTTTGCAACCATTCTAGATTTGGTAATAAAATAGGACATTTATGATTATACTGCTGCGAAAATTTAGTGGAAGATGCAGATTCAAATGTATATATATAAGACTTGTGACCACTATAATACTATACAAGCCTTGGAATGAAGCACCTATCATACAACACAAGACTGACTTTCTTGATTAAGTGAAAGATTGGACCACTGAAGACGTGGTAACCAAACCAGAAAGAAGGGCAACAATAACTGCACTATTGTAGGTGCTTGGTTCTGCTTGCTTTGAATTGTTTCTTGAATCGATGTATGTCTCGTTGAGAAAAGGCCCTCCAACGAGCGCTCCAACTGCAACATTTGGATTCGGATCGGTGGAATCAAGCCACTTGAAACCATCCTTGCAGCCAGTTTTTGCATCAGCAGGAATTGAGGCTCCTCTGTGGTGGACATTTTGTGGGTAGTTATCCCCATAGCCCACAAGATAACTCATCTTTGCAGGGTTGTTACCCAAGACATAATCAGCCTACAATTCAGTTAGAGCAGAAAAGTACATCCAGTTAGATAAGCATGCTAATGTAAGAAAATGTGTCTTGAATCTTGGTATGTAGACAAATCAATCTAGGAGGTCTACCTGTGACTGAGCAAACTTGCGAAGATCCGATGGTGTAAAGGAATCGCCATTGCAGGATATTTTTGCAGTCCGAGATGATAGCATGTAATCACTGTAGACAACAGCTAGAAATGCAGACGCCACTGGATGCTGCAGAGCATTCCATTCACTTACCCATATTAAACCACCTAAAATGACAAAGATTTTGATAGTTAAGCCATAATGACAATCAATGTATCTATAAGCAGATTATCAATAAGGTAAACTTGCTCGGGCGACAACACAAGGTTTCTCTACACAATGAGTATCAATAGGCAGTTTTTAGTTACTCAAAAGTTGCAACCAGAATTCGACTGCATTCATCTTCAGTTCTTTCTGCTGGATAAACAGATATCATCCAAAAATGGAAATACAAACAATCACTGCCAATTCAGCTGTTTCTTTGCAGATTTACGTTCACTTGCATAGGCATGCATTTGTAAGAGCTAATGTGTCATTATTTAGCATGCCCCAAACAAAAAAACAGCGCCTGGAGAGCATTACCATCTGTTCTGCTGGAAGTGGCTGTTGGAGATTTCGGAAGGAGCCCACACATGACAGCCTCTGCTGAGTCCCTGTACTTCTGGAGGATTTCAGAATTTGAGGTGCCTTTTGAACCAAAGAAGCTAACTCTTGACAGCAGGACCTGCATTAAAAAATAGGTCAGGCTAATATTTCTAAAGAGAGATGGAACTTTTATATGGTAATCTTAGCATCCTCATTCATTAAATTTAGGCAAACTGTGTTGTGGTCAACTTGAAAACTAGAAGATTCAAGCTCCACCTTCCAAAACATATCCAGACATTCCCTACAATTCTATTCCAGGAACCTGCATAATCGTTAAAACAAGCAAAGGTTCTTTGAAATCCATCAAAAGTGAGCATGTACCTGAGTTCCAGCTAGCTTGTTATCCCAGCTAAACCAGGTAGGACTTCCCCAATCAGCAAATTTGTCACCATTGTCTCCGGTCACGTAATCAAAATATGATTGATCCTTTGTAGCATGATACAACCAACTAGCAGCCCATAAGAGCTCATCGCCGAATCCAGTTGAGTTGTAATATGTCTGGACTTCAGGAATGCTGACACTGTAAGATTCTCTATGTTTGTCAGCAAAAGTGAAAAGCTGTTTAGCATGCTTGAGAAGCAAGCCTGAATATTTGGAGTCAGAGTCCTTGAAGACCAAAGATGCGGCCGCCAGAGCTGCTGCAGTTTCGGCTGCAACTTCGGTGCCAGGAGAAGAAGCATTAATTTGTGTCAGAGGCCTTTCCTCAGTCATGTCCTCTGGTCTGTCCCAACATTTATGGTCTGCAACAGGGTCACCAACCTGCAATGAGTTCAAAGAAGCACACTTTAGGGGGCCGTTGATTTTAACAAAAGATTGGAAGCCAATATTAAAGTTCATGAGATTTGATGCTCAAACTTGGCATAGATGATTATTGTGTATTAGGCAATTAGCAATTGCATTGTACAATGTAAGAACCAATTCATCACGAGGGTAAATTTCTTCAAGATCCTTCTAACAATTGAATGGCATCATAAATGTGAGAAGAATCAGTTTGAGATTGTGAATGGAAAACAATATGAAGCAAACCTGAATGTACAAAACGTTGTCAGAAGGATGAGCATTGACAAGGTAGTCAGTAATCCATTTTAGCGAGTCTTGTGCGGGCTCAAGTTGATTCACCGCCTTCATCTGATCACCGTATTCAAGGATAGACCATGACAAGACTGTCGCGGTGAAGGCCATTGGGAAACCAAACTTCATATGGTCCCCAGCATCATACATTCCTTTTGAAAGGTCCAGTTTGGCCGGACTTCCATCATTGAGAGCTGAGTTCCCTCTCCAGGAAATCTTGTTATCCACCAGCTTCCCAGCTGCAGGAACACAGGGAAACTTAGGCCCATCATCAAAGGTTACCAAAAATAGTTCAGTAATAATGAAATGATTACGTGAAGCTCATCATCCCATCAAGAATTTCCAAAATTATTGATGACCTTTGAAATTTGCTATGGCATCATCTATCAAGAGTAGCCAATAAGCAGCATAGAAGAATCTATGAAAGGTAAGTGCACTTAAAACTCCCAAAGCATTCGGTTTCCACATCATAAATCAAAGAAACCATAATTTAGAACCAAAAAATTGCTTCCACTTATGTCAATTCCGAAACTATTTGCTCCACGGCACTGATAGAACTGAAAAACCACTGCTGCGATGCATATCATCAATCAAACTAATTAACCATAGAACAATTTACACATCCCTGCATGACTTTGTGATTACATTTACTCACGTTTGAAGCAACATTTCACATTCGATCCGAAATGCAATTTGTTTTAACCTTGTAAATGTAAAACTACAAGACGAAAATGCCATAAGATCCTCTAAGCCTTAAAATCAAATCAGTCCATAGGAAACATCAGAGAAATCAATAACACCACAACAATGAAAATAAGAATCATGCAACATCAGCAAAAACTAGATATCAGATGACGAGCTAACCATAAACTACTAATCCATACCGATTCAACAAACATGAGAAACAGTTAAGAAAAACGACACCTAACATTTAAAATAAATATACGGATCAATCAAAACAAGCAGAACAAAATCAAAGCATCTCAAGAGTCTCATTTATATACATTTTTGCACTTCAAAGAACTGCATTGCGGTACTTAGAGCATCTGCATATTTCTTAGTTACAGCACCCGGTGGCCCTGGAACAGGAGCTGCCCCTCCATTTGAGTCATGCTGTTTCTTCTTCACCAATAAGAAAACCCCAAATGCGACTGCCGCAGCCACAATCAAAACCAGCAACCAACCCAAACACCCCCCTTTAGAACTCGAACTCTTCCCCATTATGAGCCTCACAATGGGAAAGAAGAAAATCACCAACTTTCTTGTAAGAACGTCTATCGTTCAGATCTAACCCGCCCCAAAAGAAGCATCAGTCACTAACTAACCAAAGGAAAATCGAAGGTTTTAGAGCTTATGAATGCAAAAAAAAAAAAAAAGGGAAAAAAAAAAAAAACCCAGCACTAATCAAATGCCGGGAAAATGGTGGTGGGTTTTCTCTGAGAGTAATGAAGGAAAGGGAAGATCGGGTTTTTGTAGGCAATGTGATTGGGTGTCGCAGGCAATAAAACAGAGGCGAAGGTGTGTAAAAATGGAAGCTTTGACAGGGCCACCGACAATGTCCGAAGACGAGGTGGGTGTGCTTTCAGGTTTTTCAGTTTACGCTGAAATTACCAAATTAGACATCAATTAGTTGTAATTAGCAGCGAAATTAGCGCGGTAAGATTACGGACTTGCGGCCAGTCAACACCAACCTAAGGCTATCCTCGTAATTTCATATTATTTTATTTTAATTGTTTTTTAGGGGATTTTTCAATGATGATTTTATATTCTTTACCTCAGGTTATAAGAGAAATAACATCAACCTAATTTTTGATTTTAGATAAGAAATTCAACCAACTTGATTCAAAATTAATGGGTTCTTGTATGTAAGTTTTTTGTTCTTATTAATAATTTTGAAAAATTAATACATTCTTTGAAACAAAACCAGAAAAATGACAATTTTTTTCGTACCATTTTGATTTGATAATTCATTTGTGGCCAAAACTAATAAAGGGACGAGAATCTGAACAGATCTGAGTTTGTCGTTTTGGTGAAGGATGAAGACCTTCCACCTATCGATAATTAATTCTGCATCCAAATACATCAAAAACTATGTGTAAAGTGAACTCTATGGCGTGAGCTTTTACCTTCTATATTGTGTTAGGACAAACATGAAAGACGTAACTTGGGTAGATAAAAAATCACATGGGACATCAAAATCGAAAGGGTGCAACAGAGCAATTGCCATTTGGCTTATGTTCTCTTCTCTCTCAACTTTATTTCCGGTGGAGTCATCAAGAAGAGTTAAATGAAAGCAACACAAAACTTGCAGGTAAAGCTTAGGATCTATAATTAGATATTATATAGTGATCATAATCATGTCCTGCCTGCATCATTTGAAGTTTACATATACTTTCGAGGTACGACTAGTGATCAATTAAGTGTCGTTTTTCTTATATATACCACTAAACGAGTTTTGCTTCTAATACGTACGTACTCATAAAACTCGATATTTTTTAGTGAAACAAACAGAGTGATGCAATTACAATAAGTGAAGAGTTGTACATGCAGATCGAGATGAAAAGACAAGAATAAATTGAGATGGAAATGAAGGGTTACATTTTTGGATGTGGAAGAACTCCATAGCAAGTTTGAGGGCATCAGCATATTGATGGATAATAGGACCGGGAGGCAGAGTAAGAGGAGGCTGGTTTCCTGAGTTTCCATGCTTCTTCTTATTCCAGAAAGTAAGTGTAACCGTACAGGCAACTGCTGCTGCTAATATGAACACAATCAACCATGCCCACCATCGTTTCCATTCTAATTTCACCTTCAGATTCAGCGTCTCTCCCATTATAATATATAGTATACTATTATTGTTTAATTAAGTAAAAAAAAATATAGAAAATTATATATATATATATGATAGGCAAAAGAAAGGTGATGAGAATGTTAGAAGATTACAGGATCGTCAGAGGAGGAGATAGAAGGAAGCTGTATTTATATTTGATGGATGGATGCATAGATTTTCTGATCTTCAAATTAATACTCAAGTGTTTGACTTTTAGTTTTATAAATCCCAGCATGACGACCGCATCGATCAAAAAGAAAAAGAATAGGATGTTAATCGAATAGGAAGAACAATCAAGTTTCATAGATTAATTCTCAAAGTTTTTTTTTTTTTTTAAATGTCCATTAATGGCAGAATTTTCAAACACAAAACAGAGTATCTTTTGATAGTTACAAAACTAGTGAAGAGGATATCCAGGCCTTGTCTCTTAACTGCCACAAAAACTAAACATTAAAGATACTATCATCAGTAGCCGGCCGTACGTTCTTCTTCTTCTTCTGACTTATGAGACAAATAGTGTTGTTACAATTGCATAACAATTAACTCACCACAACTTTTCATAATATAGACGATGCGACTTGTATTTATTAGTCAATAATATTATTGATGGGACATGGCTTGGTCGAGATCCAACCCATTAACTCAGACCCAATTCACCTTGTTCACCAAGTAGTTTCCCCCTAGGAGACTTAAGCCGAGAACTCCAATCCTTCTAGGAAGGAGTCTCCTCGGCCCAAGCCCATATCCGAATATTGTAGTTCGGCGTGATTATGGAAAAGAGACATGAAATTTGACCCAAGACTCTACTATTTCCTTATCATCAACATGGTAGAATCTCACACTTTACCTTATGTATTTCATCTATAAAATACAAGTATCAACCCTTGTAGTCAGATACACAATATATCTGCAACTCTAATCTACATTTACTCTGATTAAGCCCACACATAATATATTAGTAAAGATATTAATAGTACAAAATTTAAAATCGGACTCTTCAATTAGAAGAAAATTTTTTTTTTTTTTAATAATAGACTCTTTTAATGGAGCATCTTCATATGCCTTTTAGATATTTTCAGTTATAAAATTATTATAAGAAATTAATGTAATTACTCAAGTAATCAAAGCACCTTCCTGTAATTACAGCAAAATTTTAGGATGTAAATGTAATTTAACCAGAACACACCATTTGGAAAACGTATTATCCCACAAATGTTATCCCCGCCCTATTCCGCCTGTCAACTATTAAGTATAATCGGGACGCGGACCGCTCTCCCGCCGCCTCCCGCCCTGGCCGCGGTTTTTTTTACAACCTGCCGGCGATTTTCAGGCGACTCTTCCAGGTATTACTTTCTCAAAACTCATACTCACGTACTCAATTCGACTGTGTAAATTTCGCCCCATCACTGAATTTCAATTTTGCGATACAATGTGGTCTACAATGAAGTTTTTATCCCTTTTAATCGTCTTTTGTTTTGGTGCTTTTGGCAAAATGGTGTGGTTTTGTAACAGTGTGTGATTACGCCAATCTAGGCGTTTCATAGGGTTCTGTACTTGTTAGGGTTTAACATACGATCAGAGTTTCAATTGTTGCATTTAGTGTTTAGGATTTAGCCACATTGTATGGTTTTGGTAGTGTCTTCATTAGTACTTGATCAAATAATTTTGTGAAAAGATAAAACTTTATGGATTAACCTAATTGTTTAAGCAATGCATCTTCGTTGAGTTTTCTGCCTTTGTCACTTTCGGCAAATAAGTTGTATTATGACATGTAAAAAAGTTATTTATAGCCAATTCTCTGTTGCCCGAGCAGTTTTGATCAATGAATCATGTGGGTGCGAAACGAGACGAAATTTTAGAGTATCTATTAGCATGCTATTGAGCAAGTTTCTTTCTATAGTGTTTTTGTTGCTGCTTTATGCTTTGTTGTTGAAACTTCTCATTGAAATTATTGAAGTAGAAGAATTTCAGTAGAAGTAACGAATTACAGTGTTGATTGCTGGATAATTAACTGGAATGAATTTGTTGTTCTTTAGATGGATGATGAAATCAATGAACATCAGCCCAAACAGGAGCGTATGAGGACAAGATGGACAGCACCCCTTGATAAGGTTTTCGCAGACATTGTTGTTCGGCAGATAGAGCTTGGGAACCGGCCAAATAATATTTTTGATAAGAAAACATGGAACCATATTCGAGAAGAATTCAACAGACTGACAAACCTTAACTTCAACAACAACCAATTGAGGAAGCACTTAGATGTTCTCCGGACTCGTTACAATGGTCTGAAATCTGCCTTAGATCAACAGGACTCAGTAGAAGATCCTTGCTACATTGGGTTTGACCTATGGGAAGACATTGGAGTATTCTTCTTCTTATTCTCTCTCATATATAGTTTTGGCTTTTTGGTCGTTGTATTCATTTACTGACATTGACAGGCACAACATAAAGCCCCTGAGATCACGAAGGTGAAGGATTGTCCTATTTACGACCAGTTATGTGCAATTTTTGCTGACTCAGATGCTGGTGGAAAATATGCACAATCCAGCCACTATGAAGAGCTAGACAAAACTATTGGTAGAGAAGCTTCATGTCCAGAAACTGGAAATATGCTTCCTCAAACCCCTGCCTTGTCACAGCCAGAACAAGGAAATGCTTCATCACCGCCAAACTCGAGCAAAACCACAACAGAGAGGAAAAGAAAGCGTCCACCAGAGGCGCGCAATGGTGGATCAGGGGAAAGCGGCATGGATGAAAAGATAAGAGACACAATGGCGGAATCCTTGTTTGAGATGATCGCTGCATCAAAGTTACGAACTAATGCAATGTCCAAGATTGATGACAAATTTACCATCACGAATTGCATAAGAGCGTTGGATGAGATTGAAGGGATTGATGACTGGCTTTATTACGCCGCCTTGGATCTCTTTGAGGATCCTGTTTTAAGGGAGATGTTCCTTTCCCTCAAGAGCACCACAATGAGGCTAAAATGGCTGCAGGGGAAGTATGGTCATTTTGTTTAATAGTTTATAGCTTCTTGACATTTTGTCTATTATTCGTTGGGTGTAGATATCACCTGTCAAAGGATTACAAATTTTTGGTCCTTCAAAATTTTGTTTGACCATCATCTGTGTACAGGACGTTTGATGTTTACAGAGATTAAAACAGAGCATCAAATCTAGTTTAGTTAAAGCTTTTGTTTCTATCTTTTATAAATGAGATCAAAGTTCGAATCCTGATTTCGAATATCAATCAAACTTAACAAAAGAGTTGCATAATTCAGCCAAATAAAGCTGAAATAAAGTTACATAAAACTGACATGAATGCTTAAGACATGTTTGAAACAACAACAGACGAGATTTACAAAATCGTATTGCTATGTTGCTGACAAAAATCATGAAGTTTGGCCTTCAATCTTGCCAAGTTCATAGAAATCCAGCATTTCTTCTTCTATTGGGTGAGTATTGCCAACTATTACAAGGCAATGTAGTGGAGGGCCAAAATCAACCTCTAGCAATTGCTTCATTGAACCAGCAACTATCATTTGATCTTCACTGCCCAGTCGGGCAAAACCAACGCAAGTAGTTTTGTCGTTGTAAGCTGCATTTGAACAAAAACCCAAACAGCGTGAAACTTGTAACTTCCCCGGCTCTTTAACCACAGTTCAAAATATTCAACAGAAGATTTCAAAACAACAACAAAGAGAAGAGAAATCGATCTTGGAAATGGCTTTAGCTTCGTATTCAAAATTGCATCTAGAAGCCCATCAAAATGATTATTAGTGAAGAATAACCAGAAAAAAAGGAGTGTAATACAGAATTTTCAACCACAAATGCATTTTCACCTTTAGTAACAAGGACAGTTCGTGCAAATCAAGATAAAAGAAGAATGTCCATGGCCAAATTGATAAGAGAATTTGTAAGTGGAAGGAGCACAAGGGGGGAAATAACCTCAATGTCATGCAATATTAACAATAAACCTACCATTTTCTCCACGCATTTGTTCAATTTCCAACAGCTGCTCAATTGCAATGCTTATTGTCATAAATTTTGGAGGCTCGTACTGTTTTTTCCCTCTGTAAAACAAGGAAAAAGGAAACTAAATTGCTCAAGCTTCAAACATACAGCCAAGAAACCAATGAAGTTTTCACTTTATATGATAGTTTTGAATCTCAGACTAACCTGCATAAGGACTCAAGTGAGGGCTCTTTTACTCGAATATCTGCAAAAGCAGAATTTGCACACTCAGTATTCCACAATTGTGGAAGATTGAAATAAACAAAGGAATGGCACAACCTTGAGATTTACGTTACAGCCAAGCATAAGAGAGATGCAACTTGACAGTGTAGAGGAAACCATTTCAGAGTAGAAATTCAAAGGCATGTTGAAAAAAACCTACAAGTGAATGGCTGAAGAGGACTAGGCACAATGACTGAGAAAAAGGTTAGGATGTTGAGACTGTTGGACCATAAAACTACTTAATCAGATGACGAAACTAGACTGCATGACTATATACCATATAGGAAAATGAGCCAGAAAACAGTGTTTTACGCTTCTTTTCTCATGAAAACAATTTGCAAAAACTTAATTCTCAGGTAATCAAGTTTAAAAAGTGTAGCCAGAATACAAGTTTTAGTTTAAAACGTGTAGCCAGAATACAAGTTTTGACAGACAGAAACTCCCTCCAATCAAACAAACCCAACTAGCAGGTGAACAACATCATAAGCAAAGAGTGTATTTAGTGTATTAGGAAAATTGAAAAACCAAAACATGACTGTTACAACTTCACAACCATGCTCGAACAAGTTGGTACATTCCTTATACATGTGAGAAGTGTTAAAGGACATTGATTTTACCTAATAAGCAGAGTGTGTGCAATCCCAGCTTCTGGTTTCTTTGAATCTTATCATAAAAACTATCAGGCCTCCATGATTCAGTGAAAAACGGAATGGAAACTGTCTCTCCATATCGGTAAAGTTGTAAACCACAAACTCCAATGGCATTCATTATAGATGCATTATGCACCACCTTTACATCCACACCTAATTTTTTTGCTCTAACAACAAGATCTGAGTGTGTCGTAGCTCTGCAAACAATTATATCATTTAAGTACAAAAAATACAAAGTGATCAAGTAAAAATACAGCACAATGTCTCCCCCACATATGAACACCAAGCAAAACGAATTGTTCAGATCAGAAAATATGTCAGCATACATCAGTAACACAGGAAAAACATTCTAATAGATGGATCCTGCAAAGACAATACCACCAAAAGCACTGAAATCAAACAAAAAGGTTGCTACTTTCATAAAATGAATACATTGAAGCTTATTAAAATAATGGATTCGACGAAAGATAAAAGCATACCCAAAAGGGTCTCCAACGACGAGAAAAGCTACATCAGAGGAAGCAGCTTCTGAGAGAATATCATCAGCCTTCTCCTCCACCGTTTCCCTATCTGCAACTGTAATTGGCTTCCCATATAGCTTTTCCTGCAAAAGATCACAAATTTTCACATCATTCTTACCAGGATACAACCTATAAATTGTCAATTTGGGAAACATCAAAAAAAGAAGAATTACCAAGGTAGTAATCCCATCCGAGGAAAGGCCAAATGAGAGGAGAGAAGTGTAGGCTTCAATGAAGATTTTTTGACACTTCTTAACTGCTTCGAGTCCCTTAAGTGTAATATCTTTCTCATCGCCTAATCCTAGTCCTATAATGTACAACATCCTTCCTCTTGCAGTCTTACTGCTGAAATTGCTCCTTTTTTTTTCCGGAGGATCCGAGTTTCTTATTGAAGCTATTGCCAGCGAGTTGAACTGAAAGCTGGCAATGCTTTTAAAAGGCTTTTTCTGTGCTATATCAATGGCGGTTCATGTCTGAATTTACAGTCCCGTGAAAATGGTTGAAGAGGACGACATTAATTTCCGTGTTAAACCCTAAACCCCCTCCGACGTTTAAGTACTATAACTAATTTGGCAAACTTCTGACAACAACGTCGATATGTCCGAGTGGTTAAGGAGACAGACTTGAAATCTGTTGGGCTTCGCCCGCGCAGGTTCGAACCCTGCTGTCGACGAAATTTTTTTTTTTTCCTTTCGAGTTCTGTTTTTGGGTCTCATAATTTGGTTCAACCACATCTAATTTCTGTCATTTTTATCGCTAAAATTAGGAAAAACTTCATGTGTGTTTTAATCTTGACTATGTAAATTTGGTGTACATTGAAAACAAATTCATAATATAGAACACAAAAAAGTGGCACCTTTCCTGTGAAGAACATGCAGAATTCTGAATTCTAAGCTTTGCCTGAACGGTGTGCACATTTATTTGAATTGAACACTAGATAGATTATAGAAATGTTTAAGTTAGGAATCAACAAACAAAGACTATATATATTTACTATATTGCTAACCAATGGTTAGTCAAACATATAGACAAAAGGGTGTACACAAATGAATTGGCTGGCGGGCTGGCTGGCTCATCAAAAATGAAAGTTGAAATGTTAATCCATGAAAACAAAAACTCGGTTCAGCGTCGAGTCAATTGAGCATCTCCAAAATCTCCTAGTCATCATCTTTGAATTCTCTGTTGTAAACAAGAAGAACACTTACAATCAGTCAACAACAATAGCAAAGCATCCTGATTCTTGTTAAAGAAATTATTAGGCCCACTTAAATTCACCAAAAAGTATCAGATTTAAATACCTGCGATCAAGGTAACGAGGTTGAATGCCACTGCCTTGACATGTAGTGCAAGTTAAGGAACCAGCTCCATCACAATTGATGCAACGGGAGACTTCCTTGTCACCCCCACCAAGCTCTACACTCACATTCCCACTCCCCAAACAGAATCTGCATTTCTCTGGTGAAGGAAACATCCCATCATTCAGTAATTTTGTAAGCAGGCAAGACACTTAACAAGATATAGTGCTGGAATATACTACTCCCTTCCCTTCGTTTCATTAGAAAAGTCCCCTTTGGACTTGTACCTTGTGATTCAGAAATAGTTGTACTGTTGGAACTCTTGTAGTGGAATGGAAATGGAGGGAGTACTCTTCACAACAAAACAATGTCTATAAAGGGGATAGTACACTGTCTTCTTCCAGGATCATCAGGGTTAGATATAGCTATCTCGTCTCATATTAACAGTTTTTTAGTCATATACATTGATTCAAATTTTCCGCAACAATGCTGTGTTTTCAATTATCTAACATAAACCACAAAACTAGTAGTCAGCTGGAATGCACTAAAAGAATAACCAGCTAGCTAGTTTGTGCCTTTCAAGTTTCCATCAAATATTTTCCTAGCTTGAAGATTTTATTCAACAAAATACATTTTTTTTTCAAGTTGCACCTCTCAAAACTAGATCCATAGCACCGACCTTTGTGATTTAAGCTTTGAAACTACAAAATGAACCCATATGGATAGAACAGCAAATTAAGGCCGCAGAATTGTGAGAATTGAAACACCAAAACAAATTCAAAATCCACCAAATTGATGAGCTTTTAATTTGACTATATAATTTTCACTTTCCGGAAACGAAAAGGCAGTAGTAATGTCTAAAAGAAATAATGCAGAAGAGTTACTTACGGGAACCAGAGCCACTGCAGGGAAAGCATGGCTGAGTATTCTCTCTTTTGGCCTATAACACAGTAAGTAATGCACAAATTACTACTCCATTTAACAATCCTCCACCAAATATCACCAAAAGACTAACCGCATTGTCAATCTGTGATTCATAGAAAACTGGAATTCCAATCCCAATCGCAACGCTGGCAACTCCTACTGTTATTGCCACTATCTGCAAATTCGCAGTGCCATTCATCATTCAACCGAACAACTGAAAACAAAAAAACAAAATAGATGAACATTATGATAGCAAGAGTACCGTGTTCTGGTCAAGATCAACAGCTCTTATGGATGGATAAGAAGTTGGGGTGCGTTGATTTCTAGGTGATTTATGCGTTGATGAATACGAAATCTTGAGAGGGCAACAGACGAATGGGGAATTAAGTCTGGATAGCGAAGGCGTAATTGTCATTTTTTTTTTCTTTCTGAAAATTTGAATTCCTTGTCCAGGAAAGAAGCTCTGCTGTGCGTGCTGCCATTGTTAACCTCCATCCAATCCAACCATGTTGCTCAATTGGTGGTGAACTGGATTTTGTGGGACCGGGTTTAATCTTACCCACAGAAGAAGCTATTGCTTCTCATGTTATGGGCCTCATTTAATTTGGGCTCAAGGCCTCTTTCTTTACCGTTTTTCTTCAGGCCTGGATTGGGCCAATTTCTTTACCGAGTCCAGTCCAATAAGCCTCTGACAGTGACTTGTTACCGTTTAAATCGAAGCTTATCCTCGACAATGTGATTGGAAAAAAGGTAAATATTCCAAAACATGAACATGTTACGTGATGATTTCAATGGCAGTACTCTACTAACGTTTTCTTTTCTGAGTAAAGATGCCTTTTCTAACGAAATATCAGTGTATGTTTAAACGAAAAAGAAAGAGAGCTCTGAATCTCCCAAAGAGAGAGCTGTTGAATCGCTCTATCATTTATGTCCTTTTTCCTCCCTTCCGCCACGTGAATCGCTAAAGATTTTGCATGCATGCATCAAGCTTCAGATAAATATTACAATTTTTTTTTTCACGGAATCGTTAGTTCACTGATAAATACTTATTATACATAATTTCATAGGTCTTCATTCCGTAAAAGAATCGTAGTCTTACATCCTGCTAAATGAGGAAGTATGTGGGGAAGGTGGGGAGAGTGAGAGAGGTTGTTAGGAGAGTGACATTCCACCAACCATGGAATGGAATTATGGAAATTAATGGAGCATCATTTGAAGGCATGTGAGGTAATGAACCCCCTCTGATCGATTCATATGTAGAGATTAATGCCTATATATTTATATTGTTGCTTCCTATTTTTGACGTTTTCCTCTCTTTGGGTACATTTGGAGACTGGTTTTGACAACCGTCGAATCCAAGGCGCCTCTTTTGGTTTTGTGCCCTTTTCTACTTATATAGTACTTAGACGCCAATTCATTGCAATGCTCTAAAACAACCATTTGGGACGTCAATTAGTGTTTAAGGTGAACTGTGGTGCTTTAGGACTTTGTTACCTTAGGCATAGAGAGCCGTTGTGTGTCATCTAATTATCGCTTCATTCATTCAGGTATTTCAACACGCACGTTCGTCCAAATTCAAGGCAAAAAAGAAATACTTCATTCGTCCCACTTAAATAGTTTATTTTGAAAGATGTACCATTTATTATGCGTTACGAGATACAACATCTAATATAAATATTGTGTACCACACATTATTATACTAATAATAGTATGTGATGTAAACAAATATAATGAACTTTTTCAGTAGGACGGGAGTATGAAGAGTTGAGGAGATCATTAAAGTCTCCGAACATGCTTTTTATATATACTTTTTTCTTCACTGAAAATTTTAGGGAGTAGGTAAAGTATCCATGAAAAAAGTATTAGAAATGCACGGTGTAAAGTGTAAACTCAAATAGAGTAGTATTCTTTTTTAACGAAAAGAATCAATCAGATTAAACTGTAATTAATTAACGTAAGTCCTGATAGCGTTTCAATTTGCATGGGAAAAGTTGCAACTCCAAGTCCAAAGGAGAGAAGATAAAAAATTGTTGTGTTTTTCCTTGATTTTGGGGGGGTCCACTCTCTCTTTGTAAATTGTAATACTCTCTCCAATGGTCTATTTTTACTTAGGTATAAATATCAAGGTACAATGCCTAAAATATTTCATTTGTCACTATTTATATCCTTACTTAAAAAGTAATGATTAATTGTAAACTACACATAATAAGGGTAAGAGATTAAAAAAATTGAAAATTGAATCTTTTAATAAAACACAAAAATATTTGTTAAACTAGACCCTTCTAATGGAACAGAGAGAGTAATATTTTGTTATACTTTGCCCGTTATCCATTCCATAACGATTTGATACCAAAATTGGCTTCCTACTTTACTCTTTGCACCAGCAACCAACGGCACAAACAAACACATTCATTCCTTCTTTTCAACTTTATCTCCTCAGTTCATTTCTCACCCCTCTTTCTAAAGCTACGCAGCTGTGACCACACTCATTTCTCACCCCCTCGTCTCTAAAGACCAATTTGTCCTCCATTCATTCCCAATTTTGTCCCCCTTTTTTTTTCTTTATATTATAGTACATCGCATTCCACCATCCCTAAATAAATGTATCATTCGATAAATATTTTCATCCATAAATAAGTGTTCTTTTAAAACTCATTTATTTCCCTCCCTTAATTTAATTGATGTAGGTTAATAACATTATTTATCATATTTTTCTAAATACGCAAACTTTTATTTAATTTATATGTAGTCAAAAAAAATAAATAAATAAGAGTGAAAATATAAATTTATTGGTGGATTTGTTTTGGCATATGCCTAACCCAAGATCCAAAGGCTAAGCCCCACGTCTTAGTTCCATCCACAGATCAGACGAGCGAGTCCCAGGGCGTGTAAGCGAGTCCTAGTGACACTGGACACGTCACCAACTTTTCTCGTAAGTGGATTTCGTCAAGTTTAGCCCCACGACCCTAAGGTTTCGAGTGCACGAATTCGAAGACTTGGGCAATCCTCCACGGATACGCCCATGATCTCATCAACTAGATCGAAGGTGAGCTCCAATATTCCTGGAAGTAGTTACGAGAAGCCCGCCATCTGCCAACGGGTTAGAGGAGTTGTTACCCTTTAAATTCCTTTTTCCTCGTTGGTTACAGTTACACTCTAAACTGCCTATTTCATCTATATAAGCTACTCCTCCTACTAATTTAAGTTCTAGAGTGCTTCCGAGAGATACTTTCCTCTCCATTGAATGTACTTTAGATGTTCTAAATTATGCGAACGACGCATAGCTTGTTCACAATCGACTTTCAGGACTCAGTCAATATATCGTGCTCCATCGTTTATTCACATTCCTAATTTATGTACATATTTCAAGAGATACACTCATCGGATGTCTCCGAAGTGACAGGAGATACACTTATTTAGGGATGAGTGGAATATATTATCCAAAGAACATATTATAAATAAATCAAATAATGGATAATATTAATTTGAATCTACATGAAATGATACATTTTGTTTGTAATTTTACTTCTAGGGTGCAAAATTGTAAAACTGCACAACCGAGGCTACGTCCTTCTGTGCCCCGCACGTGATGTTAACGTAATTAATTACTAAAAGCGAAACAATTTAAGCGATGGTCCACTGAAAGATAAGGTACTACCCATCATACATTATGGATCTGTCCACAGCAGAATTAGATCAGGGAAAATATGAGTCTAGATTCACTAATCCAACTATCAATTTACGCGCTCCCACCCTACGTCCGTGATCCTTCCCGCACGTAATGACTCCACCCCTCACGGAGCCCTGGGCCCAGATTCATAAACCATACTATTTAAAAGGCCACCAAACTAAAATTAATATATACCAACAGAGAAATAAAAGAGGATTTCAGTTTTTTGGTTTCGAAAAGAGAACGTTGTGGAATTACGATAATCGTCACCGCGGACTACGCAACGGTTCGCCGTCGAGCTGTGCCGGCGCTCGTTTTTTAGTCGGTTGTCCGTGGAAGTTCTTCGAATCATCTGATTAACTCCTTTGCTTCGTCGCTCATTTAACAGTCATTCTCCAGTCTCTACTTTTCAACGGTAAAAAATTTCTCCCCTCTTTGCTCGCGAAATTGTGAATGGAAGCTTTTGATTGATGTTTTCACTTTGTTTTTAAGTGTATCGGTTGATTATTAGAGTTTAGGACTGTCTTTCATCAATTTTTATATTAATAAATGATGCTTGTTTAGATATTTATTCTGCGTAGGTTTTTTTTGCACCTCCGTGAATATTTTTTATATGCTTGTATGCTTTGTTGCGTACCTTTGTGCGTAATGTTTTTTTCTTCATTATTTTGCAAATTGTTGGGGGTTTTCCGAGCAGTAACAGCCAGTGAGTACTGTGCCCTAAGTGAAAGGATTTGGTTTATCGAAATTGTTGAAAATCTTCTTTTAATCTGCTTTTGGGCTAAGTTTTATTATCTGTTGTCTTATGTTGATACTTTGATTCAGGAAGTCTTAATTTGAAATTTAATGTTAATTATCTCTTTAGAAGATGCGGAGTGAGTGAGGGACAGTACAAAAGGACACTTCAGAACTGTATGAAAATGCGGAACAAAATTTGTGCGATGGGAATGTTTTCGTGTTTATAAGAATGTGACTGGGCTAAGAAATGAGTTTTTATGTGATTTCTCTCGTTCATCATTTTAGATGTGTAGCTGGACCTTGTTGCTTTTCAGCTAGGATATCCAATTTATAGGAGGATTTTGAGGATTTTTTCTGGGTGTTCTCCATGAATTTGATTTTTTTGGATGTGTATTAGCTTAGGATCACACTTCCTGTTTACGTAGTTTTGGCATTCTAATTTTAAGAATAAATAGTTCATTTTCGAGTGTGTTCTAACTCTAACTTAAAACTTATAGCTCCACTTCAATGCAAGTTTTTTTTTTTTCTTTTGATCTTTGCCACTGATGCATTTTTTTTTGTTCTGGAATTCAGTTGTCCATTAAATTGCTGGCCTGATATGATTGTAATTCCATTTCTTTGAGGTTTATAGATAAATGTTGCTTTTCAGAATTTGTATTAATCATGCCTTTGAATTAGGAAATCAAGATGATTGGATCTTTACTCACCAGAGGACTTGTGTACGTACTTGTTTCCCTTTCTTCTGGAAGACTTAATCAGGCTTTCCTTTTCCTTTTTGTAAGTTTCTCATTCATTTCAGCTTCTTCTGCAGGATGGTTTTTGGTTATGCTTATCCAGCATATGCGTGCTATAAAACCGTTGAAATGAACAAACCTGATATTGAGCAACTTCGCTTTTGGTGCCAGTACTGGTAATATATGCTTCTCTTCTTTATGCCTTGGATATGTTTGGTGATAAATATTCTGTCTTAACTAACTCATCCTTTTCTTTGCTTTTAGGATATTGGTTGCCATGTTGACAGTTTGTGAGAGGGTTGGTGATACTTTCATTTCGTGGTAAGTATTTTGTAGAGTGCATTGCAAACTTCTCTTTTTTAACCTTCTTTCTGCATTAACTCTTCAATTGTCTCTGTTTATTTTTCTTCCCCTGAAGGGTTCCGATGTACAGTGAAGCTAAGTTGGCATTCTTTATATACTTGTGGTGCCCAAAGACTAAGGTCTCTACTTTCACTTCCACATTTTTGACTGCATTTGCTACTAGTATTTTAAAATTCCTCTTTGCCGTTGAAACTATGTCAGGGAACCAGCTATGTTTACGATTCCTTCTTCAGGCCGCTAGTCTCAGAACATGAAACAGAAATTGATCGTAACTTGTCGGAATTGAGGATAAGAGCTGGTGATATGGCTATTTTGTATTGGCAAAACGCTATCAGCTATGGCCAGACTAGAATTTTCGATGTTTTGCAGTATATTGCTGCACAATCAGCTTCAACTCGACCTGCTCAGGTACGACTACAAAATTTTTAAGGATCCTCTTTATTATTATTATTGTTTATTGTGGTTCTGTTTCATCTTCAGACCTATTGAGCCTCCAAAGTAGCCAATTGTTGTCCTGGATGAGTTAAACTTGCTAATCTCCTCTGCTATTCTTTAATTAAAAGCAAATGATGTTATTTGAAGAAGCACAATTAACAACTGTACGATGTAACGATGAACTGTTTCAGTGGTGCCATCTTCCTGCATAAATCTATTCTCTCATGATTTATTGTCCTACAGCTGATAATGTCTTGCTAACTTTTGAACAGCAGCAAACACAGCAAGAACAACCTGCTAGGACTCGACCAACCACTTTACCAGGGGGTGGTCGCGAGCGAGCTGTAGTACCTCAGACCGAAGAACCACCTTCTCCATCATCTAGTGCATCTTCAAGTGAGAAGTCAGATGATGTTGTAGAAGGGGTGAGTCCTCCGCAAGAGCCAACAGTACCAAATACTTCTGCCGCTCCAAAAGCACTGAAAACAACCCCATCGCCATCTGTTTCTGAAACCATTGAAGCTTCCACCTCAAATGAAAAGGAAGTGATGGTAATTGATTCAGTACCTCCTTCCACAACGGAAAATGCCAGACCTCCACCACCACCACCACCACAAGATATAACCATGGAAGAGAGGGTTGTAACGCGTGGCAGGTTGAGGAAATCGCGCGCTACAACCACCCATCGCTGAATAGTTTTCGAAATGTGATTACTTAGGGCATAGATGAAAGGAATGATGAAGATGTACATGTACGTAATTGTTGTTCGACTCTCTACTTGGTGGCTAAATTTTTTCCATTAATTTCAAATTGCGGATTTTGAAGTGGGAAAATGTTATTTGCTTATGATGAAAGAATTGAATGACGGTAGCTAAAAGAAGAGAAATATGAGGAATGAATTTGCGTAAGAACACAAATCACATATTGGGGCAACTTATAGTGTATTAGTTGGGTGATTCGTCTGTTCCTGTTTGTAATTATACTTGGTCACCTTTTTACTTTTTAACTGCTTGGCATTAGTTTTTTTATTTTTAATAATATGTAATAGCGGACGTAATGAATCTTACTTTAAAAATACAAAATGCATTCTATATTCTAAGAGGGACGTAATGAATTTTACCTTAAAAATACAAGAATGCAGATGTAACTCATACAAGGGTGGAGTGGGTGATGAGAGAAGACTGTGCGCCAAACAAGCCAAATGATCAGCAAGAATGCAGATGTAACCTATACAAGGGTGGAGTGGGTAATGAGAGGACTGTGCGCCAAACAAGCCAAATGATCAGCAACCGAATTCACTTCTCTATAAATATACGGAATTGTCACTTCTCTATAAATATACGGAATTGTTATTTGCAGTAACATTTTTACTATTCACATTAACATTTTCCTGTGAAAAATCTATAATGCCCCTTAAGTCTTAAAAAAAAAAAAAAAATCTTTTCACTCTAATTATGGCCATAGTCACGAGTACAATCCATATTACACGGTAAGTAAACAATCTATACAATTTTTTACGAAAAATTGGGTTTTTAACAAAAAAAACATTGTCTGGAATTATCCTGCACTAAAAAAAAAAAAAAAAAACCTATTTTTGGCAAAATACCGCCTATGTTGGGGCGGTATTTGGCCAAAAATACCGCCCCAGCATTGGCAGTGCGGTATTTTTGCCAAAAATACCGCCCCTAAGTATTTTTGGCGGGGCGGTATTTTGTTTTTTTTAGGTTTTGGGTATTTTCTTCCAAAATCTCACCCCCTGGATCGTCCTCGTGAGTATCGGCCATAATTAGAGTGAAAATAAATTTTTTTTTTAAAAAAAAATCTAACGAAAATTATAGACTTTTTACAGAAAAATATTACAATAAATAGGAAAAATATTACTACAAATAGTATGCCCCTAATTATATATATGAGTAAAAGTAAGTAAAGGTAGGGAAAAAGCCGGCGGAGGGATACAACATGCTTAAGAACAGCAGCTTTGGGTTCCCTTTTTGGAAAATTATTATTTGTAGGTACCACTTAAAATTTTTAAAGACGGAAAAGTCATTTAATTTTCTAAATTTATCTTTCACACTCATTCAAATTTCACCATTTAAAATGTGAGTCAACTTTGTGTTCATTTTTTGTTATAAATTTTAATTTTTTTAGGATTAAAAAAAAAGACTCTTTTGAAACTTTCACCTGGACCTGGCTGAACCAGGCGGTAGTACCTGCAAATAGTAAAACGGTCTCTGCAAATAACTTTACCCTTTATTTTATTATTACTAGTTGTAAAAAAGGCTCTGGAAAGTAGGTGTTATTGCCTATTTGCTACACCAACTCTCTCCAAGGAAATTATCCTTTGACCAAACATGTCTAGCCTAACTGGCAAAAACATGTGAGGTACCATTTACCGCAGCGGGAGGTCCTGGGTTCGAGTCCGGCGGACAACAACTTAAGGGGACTTTCCCTGCAAATTTAAGGGGTTGACGGGGTTCGAATCTGGGCTTCCCGTTAGCACCCTTTTGCCTCCAGGGGCTTAGCTCAGTTGGTAACTTGGCAGCAGATTGCAGCCAATGACGCAGGATCGAGTCCTGGCAGCCGCAGTGTGGGATTTTCATCCCCCCAATGTGGGGGGTGGATCCTTGTGGGCACCAGGCATTGGTCCTCCTGCCAAGGTTATCGCTGAGTCACCCTGATTTACCTCCCACACGAGGCTCATGGGGCTGGGCGGTGTGGGCCCTGAGGGCGAGGGATATCGCCTTTTGCAGCCAAGGAAATTATCCTTTGCAATAATAAATAATATTGACTTTGCACACCTTAACTTTCATGATCAATGGCACCATGTTGTGTTGATAAAATGGCAAAAAACAACGTCATTAGGCAAACAGTTAAAAAGGTTAAAAACCAGACTTTTATTCCATTTATTACTGTCTGCTCTCCGGCAATGGATTTATACATGCTCATCATGAAGAACCGTATTCTTCAATAATCTACTGTGAACCTATATTTCTAATGCTATTTAGTATTTACTTGGTGCGCTGTAATGTATATATTTCTAGTATCAAAACTGGTTACAGAAAGGAAAAAACACTCATTTTTTATCTTTCGTGGCATGATCGAGATTCCTCAGCTAAGAACAATCTCTACCCCAGAGATCCGTAGCAGAGACATCGTGCTCTGATCGCAACCAATAGTCATCATCACCCTGCAGATACATAAATGCAGGAAAAAGACACTTAGTAGTAGCTAAAACTTATTCATTGAGTGCTTGAATGAGCAAGGAAACTCACATTCCCAATGGATGGGATTATTGCATGGATTCCAGGTGAGTGTGAGTTCTGTGAAGCCGAAGAATGTGAATGATCTGCATTGTCAACTCTCTGGATAGCCGATGAATCTAATGCGCTCTCTGGCTTGGCTGCCACCTCCTCGTCGTTACCTCGATGTTTGCTACAGTTTATGAGTACATAAAGCCATCAAGAAAAGTTAAGAATGTGAATAGAAGAGGCATTTCAATTGTGAGTTCAAGCTAGTGTCTTCAGAGGGATAAGATACCTTAAGAGAAACAAATTAATAGGTCCAGTTGTGCTTCTCAAGATAAGTCTGTACTCCCTTTCTGGGAAATCAATTTCCTATCAAGATGAACAACCAACAATCAGAGGTTAACAGCAATAATAGTTTACCAATTCATCTCTCAACATCTGGTTCAAGCCACTTACATCATCAGGATCAGGAACTTCAATAGTACTAGCACGCGGAGCTTTTACAGCAATAACGGTTTTATTCTGCAAAAGTTTGCAGGATATACATGTCAAACATACAGGGAGCATGAAACTAGGTGCAAAGCAATAAGAAAAATCTAAGTAACCAACGAACCCTTAAACATGGCACGCTCATGATGTCTTCCTCAGTCAAAAAGAGAGTCCTGAATCAGTCCAAGCAGCCACTGTAAGTGACGAAGCATTAAAGAAAACAGCAGCGTTGGGGAGAACAATACTACCTCTGAGAAGTTCCAGCATTTTCTAGCGCAAGGATCTTCTCGTGCATATCTCTGCAAGATAAGATTCAAGTCTAACATTTACCCATAAATATGTAACATGTGATATCATACATAATCATTAACAAACCTTATGCAGTTGTCAAGCCTACATTCTTCAGCATACAAATATTCATTTTCAACCTGTCATGGAACACAAAAGCTTAGTACATGAAATTCTTATCCCTGGAAAAACAAGGGGAAAAAAAAACCCTTTAAGCCATGAAACACCCTTTCTTCCTTTTAATTCCATTATTACAACTATGTTTAACTTTCAGTAAGCAAGTTTTTCCCTTTTAATCTTCTCCACTCACACACATCAATGCACACGCTAAGCCTTGAACGCCCTAAAACTACATGGGGCTCCAATACCATCTTGCAGAACCTTAAATTACTTTCCTCACTTAACAAACTTGCATTTAGTTTAGCAATAATTTCAAATAGCAGTTAAGGTAACTTCTTTTGCATATTGGCAAACTTTTGCAAATAGGGTAACTACTTCTGCCCACTAAGGCATATTTTGACATTGCATATTTCTCAACATTGCACATGCATCCATCCATCAATAAGCAGATGAAATAAAGAATTTCAGTCATGAGAAGACCTTCAGCATGCTTAGTGTATCATCCATCTCTGGCGGTGCAAACATCCCAGATTCTCTGATACAGATAAGCTAGTGTCATAACTCATAACCAGATAAATACATCAGAATAGAATGAATAAGAGGTTTTGCAAACTCACTTCCAAGTTATGTGACTCTTTGTAGTTTTCTCAATTAATCCAATTCCTTCAAGAACATTAGTAATATCATACATTCTCCTCTTCTGAACCTGCAGATGAAAGATCAATCATCCTAAATTAGGTGGAACAAAAGAAAGACAACTATTGGAAAATGTAACACTACATTACCTCTAGAACCTCAGCAGCTTTGTTAAGATCAAGGTTTCCATCCTTGGCTTCTCGCATCAAATTTACAAACTTTCTTGTTAGCAAACCTGGCAAACAGTATAATGCACCCACGTTTAGAGCTCTTTGTTCAAATGTATGTCTCCAAGAAGACTTCTCCAAATCGAACTTTCAGTTTGTCTTACCTAAAGAGCTGTCATATCGACAGCTGCCAGCTGGGCTTATATTGTCAAGAACCTCTGCAAAGCACCAGATACAGAAGATCCTTAGTCCAAGAAAAATAAGAAAAGCAGTACAAATAAGCATGACACAAATTATGTGAAATTCACCTGCATTTGCTTCCAAAGTTTCCAGTTTGGCATTTTTCCCACCTCTTGCTTTTGTGTGTCCTTTAGCTTCAACGGAAGGGGATTTTTTGAGCGAAGCATCATTTACAGCTCCCGCAGTATTGTGAATTGAGATAGTTGCATTTGCACCCTTGCTATGCTCGTTTGTAAACTTTAAGAAGTTAAAAAAAGAATTTCAATTAGTGTACTCATGGAGTCTCCAACAATGGATCAAGTCATTAATACTAAAGCCAATTCCTTAACAAGTAACTCAAAACTTCCAATTTGCACAGGTTAGGCATATAATTAATCCCAATCCTACATCTAAGGACAAAAGCAAAGGAAGGGAGGGGGAACTCATCAAAGAATCAAATTGTGGAAACAAAGATCCCCTTAGTAATCCGTCCAACGAAATTCAGAAGAAAACCCAATCATGAAACATTAAAAATTATACTCCGATGATGGGTGGGTAAATTATAGAAGCAGGAACTCACCGGAACAGGGGAATTTGGGTTAGTAGTGGGATGACGCGGACGAATGTGGGCAAAAGGGTGAGGACGGCTGCCATATACTTTAAACAAAGAACGGGCTGATTTCGGAAGTCTAGATCGTGGCGCTGGCTCCAACTGAACACCCGATAGTGAGAAATTGTTGAGACCGAGATCAAGATTCAAGTCAAGATTGACAGCCCCATCCGGACTCCGACCAGCACCACCACCAGAGTCACCGCCGGCTGAGGCGGCAACAGCAGCAGGGGCAGCAGACATTACCGAGCGATTGAGCGGGCGAAAGGGGCGGGTTTTGTCTTCTTTGGAGTTTGAAAGGTGAAGATGACTTGTAAGTTTGAACCGAGTTTGGAAAGAACAAAAGAGCGGAAAACTCTCTTCTGAATTCAATGCGTGCGTTTTGACGCTTTTTTTTTTTTTCTTTTTTCTATTTATATTTTTCTGTGACAGGCAGCCGCGGATCATAGATCGCCTTATCGACCTCCACCACTTTTCTATTGGGCTTTCTGGGCTAATATATAGCCACCTTCTTTACTGCCCGTCACTTCACTATTGGGCTTTCTGGGTCATAAGTTTAGAGCCCATTAACGATCCAATGATTCTTTATGATGTTGCATTTCATTGGACCGCACTTTCTTTAAGCAAAGATCGGCCCAAAATACTTTCTTTTCTTCTTTTTTTTTTTTTTTGGATTAAAGAGTTGTATACCTCTAATTTTTCTATATTTTAAATATAGGAAAATAATTAAGAGCGTGAACAAAAAAAAAAAAAAAAACTCAGTGACTTAACAATTATTACAGTAACATCAGTCATTGAGCAAAATTGAACCTGAAATTTCTCCGTGTTAACCATTTCAATTTCTTTAAAAAAAAAAAAAAAAGAATTTTAAGAAAATTAATGTTATACAACATATAACATCCAAAAATCTTCTCAAAGAAGACAATTCATTGTGGTTCCGGCCACCATAGAAGAAAGGCTTAACCAGTTGTTACATGCTGATCCCCGCCGTGGTGTATTCTGGTGCCGCTCAGCACATATCCCCCAGATGTACTCATTTGCATGTGTGGATGAGTTCGAGAAGGAAGGACCTGTGATCAAGAATCAACAAAGTGGTGGATGAAGTCACATTAAACATGAAGAACACTTGCCGCTAAAGGCAGAAAGGATAGTTCAAGAGGTAAACCATACCTGATATTCACGTACCCACTGTTCTGATATTTGCAAGCCGATTGCCATTTTCCCAACCTGAAGATTGTGCATGCATACAGCAAGAGGCTGCTGATATTGGTGATAGACAGCAAAAGGAGCTGAAAATGCGAGAAGTGGTAAAAGTTCTTTGACGATGCTCCAAGCATCAATCTGTGGAGCCGTAACTATTAAGCTGAAAGTGAAAATCAAAGCTAAGATTACGTAAGAATACTTCTCGGAGGAGAGGACACAGAAGGAAATCATCTGACTAGTAAAAAAAATCAACCTGGAAAAGCCATTTTCCTTCCATGACTTAATAGCTTCCGGTGAAGCCTTCTGACCAGCGTTTCTAGATTTCAATTTAGGAATTGGAGAAGCAGTTGATTTGGGATTAGTCTCTGCGCCGCCATCTTCAGAGGACGCAATTACCTCTTCTGTCCCCAACGTGGGTATAGATGGAGGAAGGCTTTCATCCTACAAACAATGGCTTACCAATGAGTTCAAAGTGTAAAAGATAAGTCAAAACAAGCAACATGCACCTACATTTGACTGGCTTCTAATGTCTGAGGCATCTTCTGGTTGGTCACTGGATGCTGAAGTTACACTGGAGGTCCAACATAATTCCTTCAAGGACGAACTCACGATCCTGAAGGAAAGAAAATGTAGGGTCATGCTTCACTCTTATGGAAAATAAAGTAACATGTCGAAACAATCATACATGTGTACAGACTTAATTGTGCACGCAAATCTTCAATCATTTAATGGACTTGACTCACAAGTATCAAATGCAAGCTTCAAAAGAAATGTACCTTTCACAAATCTCTTTACCAAAATTGAACATCCGAACGATATCAACTGTATACGGTGCACTTCCATGATAGGTATTGCAGACATAACCATTACCTGAAATAGTAGCATACCCAATTATAAACTTAGTTTGCTGACCTGGCTTACCATCTAGTGGCAACACCCTCTATAGGCACATTAAGCCCACAGATGAATCACATCACAATCTTCAGCACAGTAGTACCCTAGTTTAAATTTTGACTAAGACATTATTTAAAACTTAATATAATAATCACTATCTTGGGAGAAAACAAAGCCATTGTACCATAGTTAAGCTCTGCTAGCACATATAAGATGATAAATCACAAGAACTAATGTCTTAATTTGAAATGAGAAAAAAAAAATTAAAAAATTAAAAAAAGAAAAGGAACCCCACCAACTCAAGTTATACAAAATGCATAGACTATAGACTATTTACAGTCATTTAAGGACTATGCCACCTTATACTGTTCAGAATGAATATTAGGTACCCACGGTACATGTACCATCATGTGTTCATTACAGAAATCACATACTTCAATTTTTTTAATAGGTAGAAGATAATTTCTCATATGCAAGTAGAGAAAGTTCATTCTGTAACCCAGTCGTATGGAATTTTAACATAGAAAAGAATCCGACCTCCTAATCTCTCTGCCACTGCACCAGTAACAAGTCCGCCAACCATATCCACTACAAGCACATCTGAGTGTGGGGTTACATTAGCCAAGGAAAGCAGAAGAGATAAAGTGTCCATTCGCAAGAACCTAACCAAAGAAATGGGTCAAATAAAGCACATTCTGAAACTCAAAGCCAGAAGTGATCAGATCATCACCCTATTTGTTCAGGACGTTTTTTGAAGTATGCCTCGCATATGCTGGGAAATAACAGCCAAAGGACAAGATATTAGCAAATAAAACTATTAAAGCCAAGATATAGGTTACCATTCAGAGTGCAATATTTGCAGAGAAAATCCCAAAGTTACTAGCCTCATTGCTCAAGCATAAAACTTTCTTAAGATCACGGTTTATGGTATGAAGTGCTTCATTCAGTAAACAGGAATAAATAGTGCCTGTTAGAGGATTAGAAAAACAACATGTATGACCTTTCATATCAAACAATCTCAAGTTCTAGCAGTTCAGCCATTTCCAGACCATCAATTTCAGGAAGCTGCCTTCCAAATAGTTTTTAACTTCATTAAGGTCTTTATTGTTAAACAAGAGAACAACATGTTCTGCTCAATTTTTAGACATATTTAAATAACTAGATTCCTGGTAGTACCTAACAGAATATATAGCTCCATTCCAGTCAATTTTACGCTAACCTTAACTAAGGCAACAAAAAGGTGAAATAAATCAACCTTGTAATTACTTTGCCCCCAGAATTCTAGTAATTACAGCTTCATCCACTGATCAATACAACAACAACTAGGCCATTATCACACTATGCAGGCTCGGCTATATCACGTTCACTTAAATTCAAGATATCCAACAGAAGTAGCTAAAACCTATATAGCAGAAAATTACTATGTTGAAAACCAACCTTCGTGCGACAGGACGCCTTAATAGAACTCTGGGTGAGTATTTCTTCTGCTTCTTAAGACGATATTTTTCCTGACAAGACAAAGCATTTCAGAATATGTTGACAGAGATCTCAATCTTAATAATAAAGCTGAAGCCTACCTGTGAAAATGATGTCTTCTTCTCAAATGTTGCACTGTTGCTAATTAGAGCTTCAATTATTTTACCCCCACTTACTCCTTTTCTGCATCAAAATTATGAACTTTATTTCCATTTTTCTAAAAGAAAGCCTATAATTGCCTAAAGCAGCGTAAGCAGTTCACAAAAACAAAGCTGAAACCTCCGCATTTCCTCAATATCTTCTCCAGTAAGAGACTGGGAGGTGTTATTATCAACTAATTCCCTGTTGTCTTTTAACTCTTTCATTGAAGGGCTCTCCTCTTCCTCTTTAACATCATTATTGCCTAAAAGTGGAAACTCGTCAAATACATTCACATGTTACAAAGAATTTGCTAAGTAGCAAAAGCCCAAAAACACAAGGAAATTAACAGATAAATTCCAAATGCAGAACCACAGCAAATACCAACAACAAGGAGTTCAACTAAATTTAAGGACAAAGGGCTAACCTTCTGATAAGGGGAAAATGCGAGACAAAGTGGACCCATTTTCTAATTCAAAAAGCGACCCAAATGGAACCCCAATCAAAGGCTGAAGGGAGCACTTCTTGTTTCCAATTTTCAACGTTCTACAGAAAGAACACAAATACATTCAAACCAGTTAAGGCAACCAAATTTTTTGCTCTTTTTTCTCCAGAAACAAATTATACTCAAGCAAATAATAAACTACAGGATGTACACTCACGAGGAGGACGTCAGACGTTCGAAAACCATACGTTCACCGTCGTTAATGTCAAGCAAGACGCTGCAGCCTTCCCAGGTCACTCTTTGGTTATTCATTGAATTCTCCTGCGGATTATTTTCCGACATCCTCAAATTTTATTCGATGCAAACCAGATTTTAATCTGGTTTATACAAGGATCATTCGCTAATAAGCTTATACAAGAGCAGAAAAGCTGAAGAACATAAACCCTTTTTGGGACAAGGGTTTAATTGAATTGAAACTAGGGGGAAAGAAGACAGAGAGGGAGAGAGTTAACTAAATAATAAAAAAATAACCGCCAGAACTTTGTATTTGGGCTTCTTAATGGCTTCCAAAATTGGGCCCTAATTGGTTCAATATTGGGCTATTTGTTGGGCCGTACGATTGCATCCAAGCCCGTTAAGCAGTAATACAGTGATAATAGCCCATAAAAAAGTTCACATACTTCATGTAAGGTATTAGCCCACTAATTGCAACAGTCTTAATTTTTCTTTCCCTTTTTTTTTTTTGGCTTCCTTTTCAGTATTATTGTTTTGTCCTTAAAAAAATCAAAGGAAAATAATTTAATTAGTTATCCAATAAATTATTTCCATGAAGTGTCTCTTTCAATGAAATACAAAATAAAAAATAAAATCAGAAAGGATCGATTCAGTCAACCAGAAATTGGTTGGTTTGCTGCAATTGTATCACCTTCAGTTTTTTTTTTTTTTTTAATATGTTTTTTTAAGGGATACTGCGTACTTACCAAAAAATATATATAAATTATAAATGATTAGGTTTGTACAATATCAGAGTTTGAGTAGTTTTCGTCAATTAAAATAGTCATAATTTTAATAATAAATAAATTGTAATTAATTTTTCAAATATACGTAGCATTATGTTTAAGGTCTGAATATATTCATCTTAGTAAGGAGATAAACCGTAGAAATATATATAATTATTCTTTTCGTGACAGAATTTTTTTAAAAATATGACGTTTTTTATGGGATGGAAGGAGAAGTATATATTTGAAATTATAAGACAGAAATAATAAATGAGAAAAGTATATACATACAGAAAGACACAGCAGGTATATCTACTGCAAATGTGCAATGTGGGTTGCCTGCTGCATCGTTGGCTTACTGTAACCAACTCTGATCAGAGACAGAGAGAACCCCGACTTCCTACTCCAACTGCTCCAATATTCTTTATTTTTCTACTGATCTATATATATTACATGATGATCACTTTTGGTTTTTTTTTTTAACCCAACATTGTAAATTATTTATTACATGAGATGCAGAGGTTGTAGGTAGCGAAAGAACAAAGTTCAGGAGTTTGTTTCCTGGATAGTCCTACTAGTTTGCACTCTAAATGGGCAGAACTAGCAGAGTTAAAAATCGAATCTCTGACCTCTTGATACGTGTCACAATCGTTTAGACATTGACTCATTTTCAACAATTAATTATCACTTAGATCCATTGCATGCATGATGAGTTCATTGATCATGCTTGCAATTAAAGATTAAAAAAAAAATGACGTACGATAATGTTTAATTAGTTAAGCAATCGTAATACTAATATATTTAGTTGACATTCAATTAAGCAAAAAAAAGTATGGATGCAGCTGGTAACAATATATTATTCTGTACTTTGGTCCTAACTCAATATATTGCTCTTTAATTTCCTATTGTTTCTAAAAGATAAAAATTCAATACATAGTATTAATTTTTCTTTCGTTAATATTTTTACTACTAATTGTACCTTTTCATAATTAACAAAATTATAAGTGTATCAATCATATGATACACTTATAAACTTTTCAGTGTAAATTAATTATAAACCACACATAATTATATTAGTTAGGGTACATCGAAGGAGTAAAAATTTAAAAATAAACTCTTATATTATAATAAAAATATTTTTGAAAGTGAACTCGGTCGGTCGATAATAAAATGAAGAAAGTTGGGTAGACATATATTAGGGGAACGGATGGGTTGTACAATGTACACTCGTCTCCTATTCCTAGCACGTTATTGTAGTCCCCTTCTCACATGCATGCTCCTATATATATAGTTAGTTGCTTCGTACGTATTGCCTTCCTGTCACGAATAACAACTGAATAAGTACTGATAACGCTGAAACTGCACAGATTTTGTTGAATCAAGATGTTAAAATGACGTCGTTTTACTTAAAGATTGGAACAGGATAAATATAATAGCGTGACGTGAATTGACGATGTTATCTTATGTGACACTTACACACGAGAAAATAAAGAAAAGGAGAAAGAAAAAAAAAACATAGAATGTGGGAAAATACATAGCATGTTACATTAGTCAATATTGAAGGCTGTTTTTGTGTCGTTTGTGTTGTGTAGCCACAGCATGATGCGTCTCTCTTTGGCTCTTGCACTTTATCTCTTCCTATTTTGAGGAATCTGGATGCGCACAACCCTTGAGAGGCTCAGCTTGCTTCTAAGTTTATCTCTTACGCCATAACTTGGACATAAAGTTTTAGAGAGATGGATCGATAGTGGGAGTTTTTGGCACATATATGAGCTTGTAAATATGGACAATCACTATGTTCCGAAACAAACCAAATGGAGTGCTTGCTAGCTTATAAGATATAAGTTGTTGTTGTTGTTGACAGAAGCACATGTGAACACATTAGTTAGACATTAATCTTAATTATATGTTCTAACTTTTTTGTTAATTTGCATGTGTTTTGTTTTTAGAATGACAACGGATGATGGATAACGTTTTCTTAATAATTTAGAGATCGCGTTAAAAGATGTAACTGTTAAATTACGAGTTTTAACGTAAAACATATTCTAGATCGAATACATTTTTGATGGGGACAAATGGAATATTTGCCAATTGTGAGTAAGAACATGCATTTTCATGGTGACAAACACCACACGCACGAAGCTAGCAAAGCAACAACAACACTAATAATTATAAAGAGGGAAAATGTGGGTGATGTGTGACACTTTTCCATGGAAGAAGGACATGCAAGCTTCTCGAGAGACAAGAAAGTTCATACTGATTATCCGGGATTATTCATTAATTAATAATATCCAAATTTTGTTTATAATTATTACGCATGCATGATCGAAGAACTAATTAAATTAACATATATATATTAAATATTGATTTAGCAAAATATATAGATGAATGAAATTGATGGATGTTAAAGTTAAGGTGTCGGGCAATATTCTGAAATATGGTCCTTAAACAAGTCAATTTGCTAGTCCATATATATATATATATCCACTATCATCATTGCCTATAAACAAGCACCAAGAAAATGACACCATACCTCACTTTTACCAAGCAATCAAATCGCTTTCTTTTTTATTAATTTTACCTCTTTATCCGGGGACAAAGAAAAGCAATAAGAATATTATAATCATCACTAATCCAGAATATTAAAAAGTTCAAATAGTTAGTTCAAGAAAAGCATATTTCTCATCCCGTTTTCTATATTAATAGTCATGTTTCGAGTTATACAACGAGACTTGTTGCATGCATAGACTCAATCTCCCCAGCAAAACACTAGTAGGTCTCTATCTGTGTAGTTATAAGCTATCCCTTCAATCTTCGTCTCCAATTCCTCTCATAATGGGTGATGGGGTCATCACTCTTGACTAGTCCATTTATGCCAGCACTCATGAATAGATTAACATATTGCTTTTAGTCATACTAATTTAACTTTAGGTTCACTTATCTAAAATATTCATTTCAATTATATTTAAGTTTGTATCATTTTATTAGATATTATTAATTGAAATGATATTATTTTAAGGTGAAATCACAATGACTTAAACAAAATTATTTTAGACAAGTGACTAATCTCAGTCCATGAAATGGGTATCAAAAATTAAAGTCAAATAACATATGTAGCTGAGATATTTTATTGCCACTCAAAAGAGCAATGACAACATGATTAAGCCTTGATTATGAGATTTGACCGGACAAAGTCGTCACCAAACTCATGATCATACCCTCCTCCATCTCAATTAATAATAATAATAAAATCATTAATTTGTAGATGTTAATTTCTTCGTTTTTCTGTTTCTATTTTTCAAAAAAAAAAAAAAGAAAAAAAGAACATAACATACACGATAAATGCACAATTAAAATATATATATATATATATAAATTTCAACAAAAGAAACCGTTACTAATTACACCATAAGTTACAATATTAAATTTAATTTTGCATAACGCTTCCGTGAAGCATTAACAGGGATACAAAATTACATCGGTTAATGCGAAAGTACTATAATATAAGCTTATGGAACAACCATTAAACAAATAACTCCATCTCTCCTTTCTCTCCTCAATTGCCTCAAAAGCAATTGAGCCCATCATTCATTTTCTCTCCCTTCCATCAACGGGAGAGGAAGGTCCCCCACCATTACTACTTCTTCTTCTAAGTTCTAGCTCTTCTAGCTCTGCTTTTCATGGCACTTCTCAATCCCTTGCCTTCCGATTCCCGTTCCTCAGGCTCTGACAAGACCAAGAAACACCATCCCTCCTCCAAACGTAGGAAAATCAAACCACAACCACAGCAACAGAAGCAGGAAAAACAGAAGCCACCGTCTTCATGGGACCAAATCAAAAACTTGCTCACTTGCAAACAAATCGAAGGCTCCACCGTCCACGATCCCTCCAAGAATAATAATACTAATCAGCCCCACAAGTTGGGTTCTTCTTGCGGCTCCATCTGTAGCTTCCGGGACGTCGTTCACGGCAACACCAGGGTGGTTCACCGGGCTGATAACTCGCCGGAAAGCAGCAGCCTCGGTCAGGAAACCCGACTTCTCTGTAAGAAATCGGGTAACGGAAACGGTAACAGTAATGGTAACGGATCGTCGTCCTCCAACAGCTCGGTCAGGTCAAATGGTAGTACCGTAACGTACAACGCGTCATGCAGAGGCATGCAATTCAGAAAGCTCTCCGGATGTTATGAGTGCCACACCATTGTTGATCCATCCAGGTAATTTAATTAATTAATTTTTTTTGTTTTTGATAATTAATTGAATATGAAAGTAATTAAAAAATAATTAAATTATGGGCAGGTACCCTTTGCCAAGAACAACCATCTGTGCTTGCTCTGAATGTGGAGAAGTCTTTCCCAAGATTGAAAGCTTAGAGCATCATCAAGCTGTTAGACATGCCGGTAATCTTTTTTTTCGCTTTCTCTTTTTTCACTTTTTTTTTTTTTTTAAATTTTTACTCAGCTTTATACGCTCCTGTACTACTACTAATTAAAAACATGTTTGGTCAAAATAGTCCTCTGGTAATTAGGTAAAAACGCAGGTTTTCTTCCAATATGACGTCATGCTAATGTCTTCAATTTTTTTTTATTTATTTTTAAATTTTTTATGTCATAAAAGTTTGAGATTTCCAAAATAGAGAGAGGTGTACTACCTTGAATGAAATTGAAATGTACAAATTTCGGGGGGAAATTGTGCAAGCATTGTTTCAGTGAAGACTGTGCTATAAAAAACGGCATTCAGTGCATGGTATTTATGAGAGCTTATATATTATAGTATTCAATTCCAAGTTACCACATTTATGGCATCCCCACCATACTTTGCCTTCTCAAAATTCAAATACAAATTAAAGCTACACTTATTCATACATTACATTTACATTTACATTTGTGTACCATTTATATTTGGTACGAATTTCACAGTTGTCACCTCATAAAATCGATAAGTACTACACAACATTAAGTGGCAGATTGTTGGTGGACAACCCTTTATTACTACCCATCTATCTGCTCCCTCGCTTCTTTCAAAAAAAAAAAAAAAAATCATATAAATTTAGTCTTAGTAATGCAACTAAAGCGATTATCTAATGATTGATTGAATAGTTTTGTAGCGAAACTCATCTAATCACAGATCCATTGCAGAACTATTTGATCTTGTGCAATTAATGTATAGAGTGGTGTTTTGAAATATGGATAGGTAGGTGCATGTCTCCGATTGATTGTATTCAACTGTAATAGTACAATATGCATTAACGTGGGTAAATTGAATGAAATGGATGGGTACAGTGGCTGAGCTGGGGCCAGATGATTCAAGCCGGAACATAGTGGAGATAATCTTCAAGTCGAGCTGGCTTAAGAAGGATAATCCCATCTGCAGCATCGAACGGATATTAAAAGTCCACAACACCCAGCGCACGATCCAACGGTTTGAGGACTGCAGGGACGCCGTGAAGATACGGGCCAACAGCCACACCAGGAAAGACCCCCGGTGCGCCGCCGACGGCAACGAGCTGCTCAGGTTCCACTGCACCAGCCTCACGTGCTCCCTCGGCGCCCGCGGCTCCTCCAGCTTGTGCGGCTCGGTCCCCGGCTGCGGGGTGTGCACCACCATCAGGCACGGCTTCCAAGGCAACAGGTCCACTGGAGTCCGCACGACCGCCAGCAGTGGTAGGGCCCACGACTGTCTCGGAATCGCCGGCGCCACGTCGTCATCGCGCCGGGCGATGCTGGTGTGCAGGGTGATTGTCGGGAGGGTGAAGCGCGCGGAGGATGAGGAGGAGGAAGGCGGCGGGTCGTACGATTCGGTGGCCGGATACGCCGGTATATACGCGAATCTGGAGGAGCTTAACGTATTTAATCCCAGGGCTATCCTACCTTGCTTTGTAGTGATCTACAAGACCCTGGAATCGTAGGTTTTGGCTTTTTTTTTGTGTTGTACGTACTTACGTACGTATTTTCTTACGCACTGAATTTCTTATCCTTGTCAAAAAGACAGAAAACCTATCCATAATCCATTAGTTTCTGCGTCAGTAAAATAGGTTGAAACGTTGATTATAACGTGTTAGATTTGTTTCGAATTCATCACCTCAACCAACCAAACTATTGTGGCATATAAATAGGTGGATGGATCTCTTTTCTTTTCTGTTGTTGTCTTTTAGAAAAAGCAAAAGAATGTAAAGAGAAAGCTTTGGTAAATGATAATCTTGTTTGTCTTGATCGAGAAGACCCACGCCACCTCGTAGATGGGGGGATCGCGAGAGATGAGGTAAACAGGTCACGTGGGAAGGGCATAGTTGGTCCAATTGCAATTCAGTCTGAAATTTGACCATAAAGAGGGGACGACGACGATGGAAATTAAACTCGATCTGAGAAAAAAGACAGAGAGGATGGCAATGGAGCTTAATTGGGGGCACATGCAAGCCTAAAACTCTCTCATCAATCACTCTTTTCTTTGTTTAATTCGGGATTTGGAGTTGGGACTAGAACTCGTACGTAGTTCATTAATTGTTTGACCAACCAATACGTAAATATTGAGGCATTGGTTGGGATGAGTAGCTAGCTATCGTCCTTTTAAAATATGTTAATGATTTCAGAAGTAGTAGTACCAACTTCGATCACGGAATAACATGCAGGAGGAACAGAAGCTAGTGGTAGTGGTGGTGGTATCCTTTAATTAATTAAATTAACAGATGCGAAACCTAACCTAATCTCAGCATCTGCCGGTGTCACTGAGATTCGCTCGCCATGTTTTTGTATTCTTAGGCTACAACATGGTTTTGTCCTTACTATTGTCGCTACTGTAAGCCTGTATAGTTTATATCTAACATATGACACTGTCACAATCACTTGAACAATAATACCTTCTTCTCACAGCCTACAATCTCTCAAATTTTGTATCGAATCTTTCTAGTTAAGTTTAGTTTTTTTTTCTTTTTTTCTTTTGTTTGGGGGAGGGGTTTCTGATGGTCTCTCACATTCGACCGAATGGGAGACAATTGGAGGCAATGACGTACGGGAAACAAACACTATAACAATTAATAACAAACCAAACCTCTCTCTCTCTCTATATATTTATATATGGCTGTAACAGTTCATCAATGAGAGAGTTCACTAAGTACAAGGGGACTTGAAGGTTTCGAAAATTAGAAGTGAAGGCATGCGAGAAAGAGAATCTTCCAGATTTAGAGTCTTTTTCTTTCAAAAATCTCGTGTGATAGAAATAATTATATTTTAAGAAAATGTAATATTAGAAGATTAAAAATTTATAGTAGAAATGATTAAAACATTACATAAATTGGAATGTCATAAACGTTATATACTAAAATTAAAAGAAAAAGGGCAAAAAAGAGAAAAAAAATTGAAACCATTTTGCAACTCTCCTAAAAGATATTTTATTGGGCTGGAGTAATTTGTTCTGTATACAACGGGCCTGACCCAAAAGGATGAGATTTTATTGGTCTCATTTTCGGTGCTGTTAGAGGATATTGTCTTCAAGGCGTAAGTACTGGACCCATTGTGGACGTCTTAAGCACGCTGGACCAAATTAGAATGCAAGACCCAAAACGCCAACCATAGGGGTACTAACTATTCTTCAGCATTCCAAAATTGGAAAAATGGCATTTTCAGTCCCTTTTGTTTGGGGCAATGGCAATTTTCGTCCCTTTCGTTTCACCGTGGCATAAATGGTCCCTTTTGTTTGCATTTTGTGGCATTTTCAGTCCACTTAACCGGTGATAACAGGTCTTCACGAGTCAATTTTTTAGTCAACGGTTTTTAGGACTTGTTTGAAATGAAAAAATAAAATTAGGGCTTTTTTGCAATTTCATTAATCTCCAATGGCCCAAAGAATAATTTTTTCACTCCAGCTCTTCCTCTCTCCTCTCAGCCCCCACCGCCTAGTCCCCAACTCTTCTTCTTCCTCCCCCTTCCTTCTCTCCTTCTTTGCTTTTGTTTTCTAAAAATTCTCATCCACCATTGGAACAAGGACAGAGCTCCAAGAGTGGGTCTAATTATGAGGCTGTTACCCGACTTTCAAGGCTTGAATTCCCTAAATTCAGTGGTGAAGGATTTGGCAGATGGTTATATAAGTGCGAACAGTTTTTTTTTATGTTGACGATACGCCTTCAGAATCTAAAGTTTGGCTGGCAGTTATGGATTTGGAAGGAAAAGCTCTGCAATGGCACCAGGTATTTATGAAAAACTAAGGCCACAACCTAAATCAATTGAGGAGTTGAAGGGATGCTTGGGGCTTAAGGGGTGCTACAGAAAATTTATACAGCACTGTGGAGTTATTGCCAAACCCTTGACAGAGATTTTAAAGAAACAAGCATTCAGGTGGGGTAAAGTATCAGTTAATGCCTTTTAAAGGCTAAATGAATGCTTTATATCAAGGTTCCATTCTAGCTTTACCTAATTTTACCAAGGAATTCATAGAGGAGACTGATGCTTCTACATATGGGGTTGGAGCATTATTATTGTAGGATTCCCTTCCTTTAGCAAGGCACAGACTTTGCCAACCAATGAGCAAGAACTATTGGCAGTTCAGAAATGGATACCGTATATTTGATAAAGCTTCATCTCAGACTAGGTAAAGCTTTATTAGTGGTTATTATTGATTGAATTCCTGAGTTCGGATAAGTTACCCATGAATTATACTTTGACCTGCTAGGAGCTTGATGGGATTTTCTTCTTTTCGCATCACAATAAAAATAAAAGTTGAGGGAAAAATACAAACTTGCAGGTAAAGATTAAAAAACAAAAGCAAAGAAGGAGAGAAGGAAGGGGGAGGAAGAAGAAGAGTTGGGGACGACGGGTAGGCGGTGGGGGCTGAGAGGAGAGAGAAAGAGCTGGAGTGAAAATTTATTCTTTGGGCCATTGGAGATTAAGGAAATCATGATAAAGCCCTAATTTTATTTTTTCATTTCAAACAAGTCCTAAAAACCGTTGACTAAAAAATTGACTCGTGAAGACCTGTTATCACCGGTTAAGTGGACTGAAAATGCCACAAAATGCAAACAAAAGGGACCATTTCTGCCACGGTGAAACGAAAGGGACGAAAATTGCCACTGCCCCAAACAAAAGGGACTGAAAATGCCATTTTTCCTTCCAAAATTTGTAGTTAATTATTATCCGTCTCATGTAAAAATTCATATTCAATTATACAAGTACATCCTTTTAATGAGATGGATAAATTACATATTATAGGATTATTTATTTACTAACATACATAAGAAAAGCTTGCAAATAGATCGTACAACTTCACACAATATATAGAATTTATTCACCTCTCGTCTCTTATTATGACATTTATATTAGTTGACAAAATTTTATTATATAGTGTTAAAAATCGTCCAACAACGAGATAAAAGACTAGTAGAAAGTCAATACAACTAAGTAAAAAAGATTTCACGAAGAGCGGCGGCAGGAGTCTACTGTTGTGATGGGGACGGCAAATGGCTCTGGAGGATGGCTCGCGGTTGGTAGGGGTGTCATGTCATCACCGGAGGAGGCGGAGGCTTTGGTGGGCAAGGCGGCTATGGAGCTAGTCCTACAAAAGGGGTGGGTGTCTTGCTCCCTCATCGGGGATGCAGCTTTGATAGTTCTAGCAGTTAGAGGCGAGGAAGTGGTTCACCAAGGAGTGATGGATCTAGTGAGGCAAGTGGCGGCTAGTCTTAGAGCAGGGGGTTTTGCAGGGATTTTTTGAGGTAGAACGGGCAAGGAACGCCATTGCGCATAGCCTAGCAAAGTTTGGGGCTACATGCCCTGATCTGGTGTGTGAATGGAGCGTTGTTCCGGAGTTTGTATCTCAATTGTTACTAAACTATTTTCAGGGCTCTTAATATAATTCTTTTCCCTTCAAAAAAGCCTAAGTAAAAAAGATTTGGTCTAATAATCATTAGATCTAAATCACGGTAGTCATGTACCTAATCTACTAAATTGTAAATTTACACATAGTATAAATTTAAATATAGTAGAAATATAAAACTCGCAATTAAAATAAATAAAATCTCTTATCGACGTTCACCAATTTGGTATTAATTACTTATGAAAGCTTGAATATTCGAATGAACCTTTGTACACATATGCCTAATCGTTCATAATTTCATTAGTGTAAGCTACTTTAGCAAACCATATTTGACCAATTTGCACTACTTATTACACCATATTAGAATTTGACCCTAGCTACAACACTCTAAAGAACACAGAAAAAAGAAGAACCAATTCAAAAAGGCTGTCATGGCAATAAAGTTGAAGAATGAATATGCTTTTATCACTCACAGGACCAGGCCCAACCTACAAGAACAAAGAAGAAATAACAATAATACTCTAAAAACAAAAATAGATTACTTGGGCCCCACTATCTATTTAATTAACAATATTTTATTGCTAATATTAGTTTAACGTATATCCTTAAGATAAATCTCAAGAAACTAGGGGCGATAAAGCTGGTCGGTCACCATCTTTTTTGTACCACACTACACTAAATTTAATGTTACATATTCTCGTACGGAAAAAAAACTTAGTTTTCTTTTAGAAAAATTATAGAAATAATTTCCAGATAGACCTTTTCTGTATATATATACATATTTGGTCGACATTATACATTCTTCAAGTGTACTCAAGGCTGAAGCGTTATAAGTTAGAACAAATGATTTGTTTGGCCGTAGTACTGCTTCCCTGCATTTCTTTTACATGCATTGTCAGATTTTCTTAAACCAATTTCTAATGTATTGTTCTGTCCAATGTACAAAACTGTAAATAACGAATCACTTTTTTTTTTTTTTCCGACTCGTACGTAAATAAAGAAACCTATAGAAAGAAATGGTTTTAACCAGCTAGCTTCTTCAAATTAAGTTCAAACAAGCTAGTTTATTTTATTATTATTTATATATTTGACATTAGAAAAGAAACAATTCCCGGGGAAGTTTTGGATTTTTGCAGATGATGATGAATATTGTAATTAAGCTTTCGAATGATTAAGAAGGGAGCTGAGAAATGTAATGATGAGATGCTTAAGGCAGACACAACCAGCAGCAATTAATATTTCAGTTGAATAATACTATGTGACTTTCTATTTTTTTTTTAATTTTTATTATAATAGAAGAATTTACTTTTTATATTTTTTTTCATTTTTTCTACTCGTACCATATAATAATGTGTGGTTGTTTATAATGAACTCACACAGTGTAAATTGTATAGTTTTCTAAACCGGTATGTTCTAATAAAACGGGAAGAGTATCAAAGATGAATGAAGAAACTAAGGATTGTGATGAAGACATATGCATCTATCTATATTCACATAAATGTACATCTCGAAGAGGTAAAGGTTGTGAGGTTGTCAAACCATAATTATGTAATTTAGGTTTCGACTTTTTGTCCCTCCACACTCACAAATGAAAGCATTGATTAGTGATTAGTATTTATATCAAAGACACAGTTAGCCCCTCTAAATCATTTACTCACATGCACCTTTCTTCATATTCATTTTTTTAGTAATTCATAAATTTTAAATTAAAATTTTAATTCTTTCTATATATATAGCTCTAGCTTCATTTGATTCTTCTCCACATGATATCATCATTTCAAAGGAAAGGAATTACACTACTGTACGTTTATGCAACAATTCTAAGAGAATCGATCGATCGATCGATTAATGTTCATTAATGTTAGAATGAAGCTGTTTGATCGATTACGCAAGAGTTTAATGCGTTTCATCTTCTCGTCTTCAATCCCTTCTTCTTCTTCTTCTTCGAAAGGATCAAGAACCACGACGACGGCATCCTCATCATCGTCGTCGTCGGGATCGGCTCCTCGGCGGAGATCGTGTGATTATGTGGTGGCTGATCCTCCTAAGACTTCGTGCAGCTCTCTCAGCTCCTCCCACCATCCCGAAGCCATTGACGATTGCATTGAGTTCTTGAACAAGTCCCACAAGGGCATCTTTGCCGGCCGGAAGTCCGACTGTACGCCGGCGGTGCCGTGACGTCATTGATGATTAATTTATAATTTTTTAAATATTTTTTTAACGTGAGAATGAATGTTGCATGTACTAAGTTTTGTTTGCCTCTCAGGTCGTGCCAAGTACAATTCTCGAGCTTATTGTATTTAGTAATAGTTCTACATTCTAAGCATCTTGAACTTTTCATTAATCTCCTCAACAAATTTGATTATCCATATGTATAAAGATGTCCAATTACTCATGATAAATTGACACCTGTAATTCATCAAACAACTCTCAATTTGTCCATTAGTGTTTTTAATGGATACATTATTACAGAAAACTGCATAACTTCAAAATTAAACAAATGGGCATGTAGCAAATTTGTCTGGTTAACTAATTAAATCACTAAAAGATTTCAGTTGTATACGTTATGAGGTGAACTCTTTTAATGAAAGCGGATGGTCTAATAAATTAGGCTCCTGCTGGTTCAATTCCAGAGCTTCCTCTCTTCCTGAAAAAGCCCTTAATGAGAGGGATGAGTGGCTTCTTTTTACTCTTTCTGAGAGAAGGGTGCCTCTGTAACACAGCATGTTCAGTACTACTTCCCGGCGGCGGCGCAACCAAACACGGCGGATCTGCAAACGTGACATATCTTTTCTTCTGGAACTCCACTTTTTCTTCGACAAATTTGATATCCTCAATCTCTAAGTAGTGGTCATCTGGAGCTACTTGTTGGCTTTTCTGATCATCATCAGAGGATTCTCTTATTTGTTTGAGGTTGTGGAGCTCTTCTTTGGTCCTCTGGAGCTCCTCCTGCAAAGAAGAGAGGAAAGTAGCCATGACCAGGCTTTCTTCTTTAGCCTTTTCCAGACTTTGCTTAGTCTCTTCTAGCTCTGCTGTCATACTTCCAAGCTTTGAAGAAACATTAATGTCGCTGCAGCTGCTTCCATCCTGCATCTGTACGTTCCATTACAAAGGACGCATATGATTAAACAAAGAGGAACGATGCTCATCTCAACTAATTTATCATAATTTCTTTTTATAGATTTCAGGATCCCTTGCTTCCTATATTGGTTGGTTGGTACATATTCCAGGATTTTAAAATTAAGGAACCAACACGCCCTATTGCAACCGAATTGAATCAGAAATTTTATTATTGGCAAAAAGATAAGACTACCAAGAAATGCTTTTACTCATTCTCAAGCAAACTCCTGGCAATTTTTACCATTAATAAAAGAAGGGAGATGAGAGATGATGCATGCTAATTAAATACTTTTATATGTATTATTCCTTTGGTTTCGTTCTATTAAAAAAGTTTACTCTCAAAATATAATTTTATTTTAATAGAAGAATTCATTAATATTTTTTTTTACTAATATTAGTGGAATAAATGGTCACAAATTAACTATTTTAAGTGCTATAATTTGAAACTAATAATAAGTTGTACATTTTCAAAATCAAACTTTTATAATGAAAACGTTCGTTGAAATAAATGAAAATATCGTGATAAAAATTATCTACCCTATCTTAAACCATGCAATTCTAAAATTCACTAATGATATCTTTGTTGGGGGAAACTCAAAGTTGCTATAATATTTACCTGGTTGAACTTGTTGGCGTAGACTTGGCCACCTAAAATTCTCTCCCCGAACAACACCACGGCTTCCTGAACTGATCGGAACGGCGCACTCGTGTCGATCTCCGCCTTCCTCCTCATCGACGTCGCTCCCTCCTCCGCTGCTGCTACGGTAATGGCGGCACCACCCTCCATCGCGATAGATCAATATATACGTACGTACGTGCTCTTCTCTTCTTTGTAGTTAACTAATTTGTCGCTATCTATGAATATTCTTCAAATGAAATGATGATCGACGACAGATAGAGAGAGAAAGTAGTCAAAATGGTTCAGAATTAGATGGATTGAGAAGGAGAAGGGGAAGAAATATTCATGTGAAGAGCTTCGTTACTTGGCGTCCACTTCACTGGATATATTATATTCCGTTTGTCTGTTATTCTGTGTCAAGTCAAGCTCTGTAGCTACTCTAGTCAACAGATTTTCGTCGGGCTTCCTCCTTTCTTTACTTAATCTATACGGGCCCATATTTGGTGAAGGCCCACTCGTTTAGTGAATTCTATTTTCTACCCAACTGGACTCTGGAAAATAAATTTTAAAATTTATTTAATATTGAAGGGGCCATTCTTTGATGCATATGTATAAGATTGATGCACAACCTAACAAAATTCGCAAAAACTTGTATTCGACACACGTGACGGTTCAATAATGTTAACAAGCCTTAATGTACCGGTTATTGAGAGTTTAACTTTTGATGTATTAAATTTAGGTAAAACTTATAAGCTAGCTGACGAAATATCGCATATTGAAAAGATTATTCGATGTATCCGTAATATACATTTATGAGAAAAATGCTATTTTAGAGGAAATGTACGGGCCCATGAATTAAATATAAATATGAATTGCTGGTTTATATAGCGGAGGCATCCAATAATTTTTCCGCTTATTGATAGACTAAATAATGAGTAATTTTTCCTAAATTTTCTCAAATCTATTATCCATTGTAATTAAATTTGTTTCCATTGATGAAGTCATTGGAAGGGTATCTGATACGATACGATGAGAATGGACATTCTGGGGATCTCGCCATCAAAACGACGAGAACTAAGCACAGATATGTTCTGTCAACATCGTCCTGTCCGCCATTTTTTTTCTGTTGTACCTTCAAATCTTCAACTTTTGTGCGTGAACTGTGGTCCCACATCTTAATCTTGTTTTCTCCAAACTTAATCCTCATCTAATGCTACCAACCAATCAGCCATGAAAATTAACGATCTCTTTAATTAGGAAGAAATTATGTTCTTCTTCACTAATCTCTACTCTGCTCTGCTGTCCCCCAAATGAAACTGTTCAAACTTCCCATCACGGAATAAATAAGACTACAACGGTCACTGTTTCATGATTCATCACTGAGAAAAAGGGCCAGCCATTATTGAGGTCATTCACCCAACTCTTTTCTTCTCAATCACATATTTTTTCTTGATTCATCCCACGCTCACCGACAATAATGTCTGTCACGGTAAGCCCGCCGGCCGGCCGATCCCTCTTCGGTCCGCGATCAGCTAAAATGGTTGTCCCTTTCTCTCGTTCTCGGCCGAGGGTGATCATGGCCGTCCAGTCCAACTTAGTCTCAGTGGCTCCAATCTTGACTAAGCTGAAGAAAGACTGCGCTACTCCTTTGCCGGTGTTGCGCCACGTGGCGGACGCAATGGCCACCGACATGCGGGCTGGGCTTGTTGCAGACGGTGCCAGCGATCTCAAGATGATACTGAGCTATGTTGATACCCTGCCAACTGGGTAAGTTATGTTGGTTCAAATGAAAGTCAATTCTTTTTCCTCCAAGATTTATTTTTTCACTTATTTCTTGTTCGTTTTCTGTCTGGGCTATGCTGCCTTTATAAACCAAATAAGAGTTAATGAAGGATTATTAATTAGAAGGGGTAGGGAAAAAAAAAAAAAAAAAAGAGTTTAAACAGTTGTTGCTGTGTTCTTAATCCTTTAGTTGGAATTAGAAGAATGAGACTGATAAGCTTTGCCTTTTGTTTCTCTAAGAAATGAGAAGGGATTGTTTTATGCACTGGATCTTGGTGGTACGAATTTCCGGGTCCTGAGGGTTCAGTTAGGAGGAAGGGAAGAGCGTGTTCTTGCCACTGAATTCGAGCAAGTCTCTATTCCACCAGAGCTGATGTTTGGCACTTCTGAGGTTTTGCTTCTTTTTTTGTTTTCCTGTATGTTAGGAGTATATATTGTCAGCCTACTACTGTACTTGTATTTGTTTTTGACTTAATGTTCTGCATCTTTCTAGGAGCTTTTTGATTTCATAGCTTCTGGGCTGGCTAAATTCTCAGAGAAGGAGGGAGGAGACTTCTATTTACCAGAGAAACGGACAAGGGAAATTGGATTCACATTTTCTTTTCCAGTGAAGCAGACTTCTGTTGATTCGGGCATCTTGATCAAATGGACCAAGGGTTTTGCAGTCTCTGGAACTGTAAGTATCTCTCTGTTCTTGACTTCCTTGATCACATAGTACAAGAGAATACAATGGTTTAGTGCCATTATACATTGCAATTAATTAACTGTCTTTGGGATGGTGGAAGACGAGGCATCCGTTGGAGCCGAAACTGTAGTGTAAAGTTGATCAATGAATGGGAGAATTAGAATTGTTCAGATTCATTTATTTCGAGTATATCCACTTGGCCTGAAGCTATCTTTTTAGTTCAAATAAAACTCCAGATTTCCTGTGAAATGTTCCACTTTGTTTTACTGTTTTTGTGAGTTCATAGGACATTAAAAGCTTGCTAGGCTACTTGGTAATGTTAACTCACCTAGATTATTTTCTTTCGCATTTCTCCTTGCATATATTCTTCTGATGCAAGCCTTGTTCACCACAGGCAGGCAAGGATGTAGTTGCTTGTCTGAATGAAGCTATGGAAAGGCAAGGATTAAACATGCGTGTTTCTGCTCTGGTACTTTCTATCATCTTTCCTTTGTCTTCAAGAATGACTTGTAAAACAAAAATCTTGGGATCCATTTACCAGCTATTATCTTCTTTTTGAGAATGTTGAGTGTCATCAAGTTAGGTTAACGACACTGTGGCAACACTTGCTGGTGCTAGATACTGGGATGATGATGTAATGGTTGCTGTTATTCTTGGAACTGGAACAAATGCTTGCTATGTGGAAAGTGTAGGTGCCATTCCCAAGTTGCAAGCTCATAATTCAGACTCTGGAAGAACGGTTCGTCAATTGTCATTTGTTTGAACTTAATCTCCAACATAATTAACCATCCAAAACTCCATCTTAATTAGGTGTGTTATATTTCAGATAGTAAACACGGAGTGGGGAGCCTTCTCAAATGGCCTTCCTTTGTCGGAATTTGATAGAGAAATGGATGCTGACAGTATTAATCCTGGTGAGCAGGTTAGCTACAAATCTTTAAAGTGGTTTGCATCGTTGCATGATGAAATATTTATCTTACAAAATGTGAAAAACTAATGCAACAGATATTTGAGAAAACAATTTCTGGTATGTACCTTGGCGAAATTGTAAGAAGAGTGCTTGTCAAGATGGCTCAAGAAGGGGAATTATTCGGCAACTCTATCTCCGAAAAGCTAATGACTCCACTAGTGCTCAGGTATTTATATAGTTATTAGGTGCTGTAGTTTGAAGAAAAGCTGTATTTTCATATTTATATGTGCAATTTTCCACCCTTTCCACTGTTAGTGAAACTGATAAGAGGCAGTTTTTACTGCAAATACATCTCTCGAGTCTGGGGTCTTTCCAATATACCATGCTCTTGAACTGAATCAAATAACAGGCCTTTTTTCTGATCTCACCATTCTTTGCAATGCATATTGCAGGACCCCAGATGTTTGCGCGATGCAGCAGGATACTTCAAAAGATCTCAGCATTGTCGGTTCAACCCTTCACAATGTAGTTGGGGTATAGTCCTTGATTCTTGTCTTTCCCTTGCTCAAACACTAGCAAAATCAAGATGCAACCTGATAAAAGGAAGCCTAATGATTTTGAATACACTGGAATTCTATCTTTGATGAGACAGATTTCTTGTTGTTGATATTAGGTGAACTCCAATTTAACCGAAAGGCAGATTGTGGCGGAAGTGTGTGACACCATTGCAGAACGTGGAGGGCGGCTAGCTGGCGCGGGGATCGTTGGGATCCTGGAGAAGATGGAGGAGGACTCAAAGGGACTGATATTTGGAAAGAGGACAGTGGTGGCAATGGATGGAGGGTTGTATGAGCATTACCCACAGTACAGAACATACCTCCAAGAAGCAGTTGAAGAGCTCCTGGGATCAGAAATCTCAAAGAACATAGTCATTGAACACACAAAAGATGGATCTGGAATTGGTGCTGCCTTGTTAGCTGCTTCCAACTCAAAGTATCCTCATGATTTCTAAGACCACTTTTGATTCCAATTCCTTTCATTTAGCCATATTCATCAGTGCAGCCTTTTTGTATTGTTGGCATTTGCTGTAAATTTGACTCTTGAGTTTGCTGCTTGTAACTTGTAAGTGTAATCCTATATATACTTTCTGCAGACTATGTTGGGCAAATTACATTTACCTCCCCGAGTTTGGTCAAATTATAAATAAGTTTATGTGGTTTTCAAAATTACAAATATCTCCTCTGGTTTGGTTATAGATACAGAATCAATCCCTGTTAGTAATGGTTAAGAACTAACACAAACATTCAGGTACAAGTTCAAGATTGGCTTGGTAAAAATTTCTTTCAAATTCATTATTCAATAAATTAGCGATATAAAGGAAAATTTATACTATATTATTTAATAAATGATCACAATTTCAGCGCTTCAAATTTGGCGCGACTGAACTCGATATCACTCTTATCGTGCTTCAAATTTGGCGCAACTGAGCTCCATATCACTCTCATTGTTAGTATAAAAAAAAAAATTTAATTAAATTAAATAATTCAGTAAATGAATAGTTTCGTAATTAAACTGTGGTATTTTTCTAAATTGGATACATTATCAACTATTTATTAGTAAAACAGTCCAAATAATACTTCAAAATTTGAAGTTCCAAAACAAGAAGAAAAAAAAAGGGTAAGGCCCCGTATGGTATGCATTTTGAAAGGTGTTTTGAAAGGTGTTTTGGATTTTAAAATTATTAAAGTTATATTGGAAATATAAAAAGGTGTTTGGGAAATGTAAAAAAGTGTTTGGGAAATATAAAAAGGTGTATTGGAATTGATGAGAAAGTATTATAAAATGAAAGTGAGAGTGAAATGAGATGAAAATAATGTTGCCATACGGGGCCTAAACTTTTCAAAAGGATAAATTTCAACAATTTTTTTTTCAATATAAAATGTCAAAACCTTCCAGATTAAATTCCAAAGAAATTTCAAGTACAAAGACACGTTTTCTTATTTTAAGAAGTCAAAAAATACACATAAATATTTAACGAATGAAGAAAAAAAAATAAAAATTATTATATTATAAAATATTAAAAAAAATTATACAAAGTCAAAGTTTCCGCTTTGACCTTGGACCTCTCTAATTCCACTTCCCACAATTTTCCCTATGTACCCCCCGCCATTACTGAATTTGTCTCCTTCCTCCTCCTCTCCTGCGTCCGCCCAGCTGTTTCCTCCGCTCCTCAGCTCCGCTCGTATTGTCGAAAATGGTAAGCTTTCTACAACTCAGAAGATTTTTGAATGATTTTTTATTTATACAGTGAGTGAAGCAAATTCTCTTATCTATTGATGAATTCAAATGCTCACTAATTTGAAATTTTTTGTACGATAGATCCGATTCATTCTGCTTCAGAACAGGCAAGGCAAAACTCGTCTGGCCAAGTACTACATCCCTCTCGAGGAATCCGAGAAGCACAAGGTGGAATACGAGGTATCATTGTGATTGATTTTTCAAATTTCACGATTTAGTTTCAACTTTTTCTTTCTTGGAACAAGATTTGTTCGTTGATTTTCTGTCTAATTATGAAGTATAGGTTCATAGGTTGGTGGTGAACAGAGATCCGAAATTCACCAACTTTGTTGAGGTAATGTATTCTGATTTTCATTTGCTTGCGTTTCTTTCTTTAATTTTGCCTCAAAATTCCCCGAACTTTAGGTTGAAGCTTTTCGCATAACTTAGTTATGGATATTGATTTGCTTACAACTTCGCAGCAGCATTTTGGTTCATGGATTAGTAAACAAAATGATGGGTTTATTCTCTCTTTTTGAACTTACTGAACCTTTAACTTACAACGTGAACAGCATACAGATGTTTGATGAGATTATATTATGCCTAAAAGAAACATGACGACAAGGTTTATGAGCTTTTGATTATTTTGGTGTTGAGCATTTACGAAATCAACAAATCATATATTCTGTAAAGGAGGCTGCTTTCTCTTACTTCGCGTCTTTCAAACAATATATGTGTTCTAGATAAATGTATCTGTTAGTGTGTATGATGCTGAAAGCCTAGAAAATATTGACACAGATAGCATTATCATGTCTTCTAGTCTTTGTACTTTTCCATTATGTTTCAATCTCAACTATATTTTGTCTCTTAGTTACATATTTACACTTCTATGAGAAGCAATTAACATGATAATCCAGATTTCCTGATGAATTATCATGTTTTGTTGCTCTCAGTTCCGCACCCACAAGGTTATCTACAGGCGATATGCAGGATTGTTTTTCTCCTTGTGTGTTGATATAACAGATAATGAACTGGCGTATCTTGAGTGCATCCATTTATTTGTGGAGATACTAGACCATTTTTTCAGCAATGTCTGTGAGCTCGATCTGGTGTTCAATTTTCACAAGGTTGGTCAGCTTTCAGTTACTCGGATATTTTCCTTTTCTTTCCCCTTTGATGGTTTTTACCTGTTGTGTGATCTTGCATTTGCCTAGTTTTGCATGTTAGTTGAAGCTTTAAATCTTCTGTTTTGTCTGTCACGGCTTTGTGCTCAACTTGAGTGGAATCTTTGGCTGATTGGAATTTGTTATTTTCCTTGTCACTTTTGAAGGTTGACCGAAAGATGAATTGTTATAGTGCTAGTCTCATCATCTTCAGTCCCTTGTGGTTCTTATTGTTGAACCATTTTCAAGACCTCGGATGTGCATTGCCTGAAATAGTTAATGCAATATGCAATCCAATTCTTTTGGGGGTTCATCTATTGGATACTTGATTTATATAAACGTGTGACAGTTTATATTGAGAAAGTGTCAATAGGGGCCTTTCAGGTTTTGCTTGGCTTTTTAAGAATGTCTTTGCATCATACAATAGGTTAGCTAGTGTATTGGACTTTTGGCCTGTGAAGGATAAAATTTAGTAGGTGAAATGCGAGCTTATAAGCTTTTACTTGTACAACCATTGAAAGTTCTGCAAAATTTAGGATTTTAGAAAATGCCATTGAAGATTTCTAATTTTGGATTTGTTTCCGCTTCTGTCTTTGAAGGTGTATCTGATATTGGACGAGTTTATTCTTGCTGGGGAACTTCAAGAAACAAGTAAAAGGGTAATTTTTTCCGGACTTCTTGAACTTCTCTTGTGCATGACTAGTAGATCCATCATATTGAATCAATTGCTGGTTAAGTTGTGACATTCTTAAAACTGACATGTCTCTGAAACTACAGGCTTTTGTTTTTCATTCTTGAACCTGGATTTATAATTGCATCTTCTTTTACCTCAGGCTATTATAGAGAGAATGGGAGAATTGGAAAAGCAGGAGTGAAGATTAATTTGGGAGCAGATGCTCTCAAGAATACACCGCGACCATTTCTTTTCCCCCCTCCTCCTTTCACTTTATATTGATACTTTTCTCTTTATTCTACAAATTTTCCCCCCTTTTTACCTTTTTAAGTGGATAGCTTGTTGTTTCAGCCATATTTGTGAATAGTCTTTCTGTCATAGTCCATCTTGCGGGGTGTGCATTTGTTAAAGAGTTGTTGTGTAAGGATATTGAACCATCAGTTGTGTGCAGATATTCTTATGTTGCTTACTTTACTTCTTGGAATGGCATTGGCAATAACATTACACGCTTAGCAACCAATTTTCTGGCTCTATTATTCATTGTCCTCTTAACATTACCAGCGTTCTTGTTAAGCCCATTACATTCTACTTCAACAATTACTTGAATTTACTAATAATGTACCGACGTTTCTCGATCCAAAGCCAATCGTTGTTCAAGTCTTACAAGTGCAGTGAGCAAATGAGCATAAAGATAGCTTTAAACAGAGGCTCGAAGGTGCTTAATTCACCAGTTTTGTAGTTGTCTCCCCTGCAATTTTCACAGACCAGTTCTTGTTCAAGAAAATATTTTTGTATTGACCGAAATGTCTTTTCTCAGTAACAAAATTCTGATTATATTGCATCTGAATAGAATTGAGTATAATTGTAATCTTCATTTTGTTATCGCTCAATATCTTGCGTTTAAATATACTGATTGCAGATTATCTGCAGTGACGCATTATCGGGTTTTACCCGGCCAGCATTTGCATCATACACAGAAGGGAGATGATGATATGGTCCTTTAGTTGTTGAAGAAGGCAATAGCTGCTGCTGTTGCAAGATTGGACTATATCTGGAGCCAAGTACTTCAAGAGGAGAGGGCATGTGGGAAAGAAGTATGAGCAGGCTGCAAGAATGGAGGGATGTCTGGCCCTCCTCCTGTTTGCTTGTTTGGAAGGAGTCCAGACTCGAAATTTGTCATCAACAGTGGCGGCCGGTTACAGTTCTGCCGCTCTAGCGGCTGTACTGACATGGCATTAGCATCTGTAAACGGAGGAGCGTAAGATCTGCTGCCAAAGTAAGGAGGCAATTGGACCTGCAGGCATGAAAAGATGTTATGATCATAAGCTGAGTATGGCAATCTTGTTCACAAGGTTGCCAAAAGCATTCGAAAATCTTCCTTCAAATCCTATCTTATGAACTGAAAGGAGAAGATTGAATGTCCATGTTGTTTAATTCTGATAAACTTTTAGCAATTCTGTTACCTGCAGCCCTGGAGCCACTGGACAAAGACCAGAGGAAGTGGTGGATGAATACAGATTTTGAGGCCCTGGAAATGGCATATATGCTTGATTCTGGGACTGCAGGAAAGGAATACGAACAGAAGTCGAGGCTTCCAAAGAATTTCCCGTTCTATGAATGCCGGAAATACTTTCCGCATGACCACCTCCAGCACCAGCAGCCATGGATAAGAAACCTAAGCTCTGTAGAGAGAAAATATATATTCAGTATTTAGAATAGGCTTTTGACTCAGAAACAGGAAACATAAAAAGTTTATCCACCGGGTTCTGTGCATTGTAGATATCATATGCCTTAGAAGCCTGCTGCTGCTGATCTTTAACGAGCTTCTTGTGCAAAAGAATAGCGTTTTTCACTTCAGTTGCATTCTTTGCAATCAAAGAGTTCCCTTCCCCAGATTGGTCAATGTCAGTTCTACGAGCCCTTTGATCTGGTAACTCATTCATTGTAGAAGATTGCATCATCGTGCTCTTGTTATTCACATCTCTCCCTTGAAAGGCCTTAATGAAGCTGCTGATGTAAACATGAGTAGAACATCTCTTCCATGGTTTCTTTGAACGAGTGGAAAATGGAGCACTCTGCAATTTTCAAACAATCTTGGTTATTATTCAAAAGGGTGCGTTCTAAACGAGTTAGAAAGCACCTTGCAGATCATAACAGTTGTGCAAATTTACCTTCTTGGCGATGAAATTAGATTCTAATGTGGAAGATTTTGCAGAGATACTAGTAGTTTCAGTCTGAGCAGAAAGCTTGTTGACGGTAGACCTAATATAGCTTAGACATGTCAGTAAACAATGAATGTACAATGCACATTTAACTAGCTTTTTCAGGGAAGAAATTTACTGGAATGGAACCCCCATTTTCTGACTATCACATGATGTTGCTGAAGACAAGTCTGGCCTCAATGGTGAACCTGTTTCAGAAGGTAAATGTCTATGAATAAACATCAACATGAAGTCTTTTGTATACACAATCATCTCAATATGAATTATACCATCTGTTCCTGTTTTGGTTTTGGCAGGTTGGACCCCAGTTTTATCACAAGCATCTGCAATCTAAAAGATGAACCAAAAATCATGTTCTCTATTTTTGGGTTTGATTGGTAAAACAACAAAGAAGCTACTGCGTGCAGCATAGATAAACAAACGAGAGTGATTGCCAGAAATGCTTACCGGTGGCTGTGGTAATACAATCTCTTGGCTGTTGTAGTTTGCTTCTCTTTTCTCAAGTGTGGCCGACTTTGATCTGCCATTGAAATGCTCAAAACATGAATTGTTCAAAAATGGAGACAAAGATACTGAATATATTAGGAAGAAAGCAAAATACCTCGTCTTTTTCAACTGAGTCCATGCACCAGAAACAGAATCACACATGGGCTGCTGATTCTCTGAGATAAAAGCTGTCAAGTGGAGATTCACTTGAGGCATATCAGTATCAAGTTTCTCCGATGGCGGTTCGACAATTGAGCAATCAGACTGTGTAGTAGCTTTTAGACAATGAACTCTGGCAGTCTCCCCTGCAGAGCCTGCTGTACTGGGGCTCTTCCCATCCCTACAGTTAACTGTCTCAAGTTCACTTACCCTCCGGCCTATTTGTTGTTTCAATGGCAATCGTTAAAGCTCATATTGGGGGGAAAAAAATTAAGTAAAATGGATAGGAATGTAAGAGACAAACCATCAACTGTAGGTACAACAATATTAGCTTTGGTCAATGGTGATGATTTTGCTCTCATTCCTCCATCAGCCAAGTTAGTCTTAACGGCTGTTGCAATATTCTTGGGGAAAACTCCAGAAAGAGCATACAAGGCCTCTGCCACTTCTTGCTCATCCTCGGTTATGGCGTCTTGGATACAGTTTGTGACACAACCTTCAGATGTAACCTGTTTCTGCAATAGCCAAATACAATCGTTTCGTCAGCATACAATTGATTTATAGATTGTGTTTTATCGTTTTCTGTAAAGGGCTAAGAGCTTAACGTCCGACCATTTTCAGTTTGGATTTCATGAAGCCATCATTTTCCAGCGATTGATCATCCCCACCACCAGCAGCCACGCGATTAAGCTTGTTGGAAAGTCGCGGAGTTGGAGAAATGGATTCACTGCTTCTCTTCTTCATGGCTGCGTTCATTTAAGACAAACACACACAAAGCTTTATCAGATGCAACCGAAGAAAAAAAAAAAAAAAAAAAAAAAACTGCAAGAAGTTAGAAAGTCCACAGAATCTCTCATTGCTTGAAACAAAGAAAAAGGTAAATTAAAGAGGTAAAGTTCCAATCCCACTATAAACAAGCATAAAAAAAGAGGACCAAGATGGAATGGAACAGAACGAATGGAAGCAAAGTGGGCTCCAAATGCAGATACTGCAAAAAGATCATTCCAATTGGTAGATGTAAGGTAGGTAAGGAGTACCTGATGATCTTAACTTGCGAGGAACAGAGGCGCGACAAACTGTACTGCATTCATCCAACAACTGCAGAAAAGATCGGAAATTTTAAGAATAATCAAGTATCCTTGTCTGAAGCAAACCAACCAAGGCTAATTAATATGTTACCTTCTTGGGGAGCTTAAATCTGTTAATAGTACCATTACTGCCATGGCGGAGCTCAGCTTCACCGTCCGATCCCACACAACCCATTATTCCACTCTCTCCTCCTCCGTTATTGAAACTCCCTTGGCGACCGCCACTCAGTTTTCTTCTTATTAGCTTATCTGTCCTGGATTTCTCCACAGCAGCAACCTCCTCACCACCGTCGCCGGAAAAACCTTTCATCGGAACCCGAACAGATAAATAAAATGAATCAATATCTCCCAAATTTTAAATCAAAAGATAAAAATGCTAAGAGGCTACAGATAGAGACAACGATGAAGATAAACCCAGATAAAAAGACAACACAGCGTAAATTTTGTGGTGCAACAGAATACAAGTGTGGGAATTAAGGATTGACAACCGTAAATAAATGCCGGACCTGGACCTCCACCTCCAGTGCCTGGCATCGGAATCGGATTAGCGGTTACTTTGGTGGTGGTGGTGGCGTTGTCCGTTTGTTTGTGGGGATAACATATCAACAACAACACGAGAGACACTGACATGTACTCATTGAACTGAAAGCAGCAGCAGCAGCAGCTTGGGACTAAGGAGGGCCCAAATATTATTCTGACGCCGAAAATTTCCAAGAAATGCGGTTACAGAAAAACCAATCCCACCAGATCTTTATTCAACGATCGAGAGAGAGACACACCTGCTCCAATCAGAATTATCTGGAATTCACAGAACAAGAAAGCAACAGGAAGAAGGATCAGAAAAGAAGGGGAAAAAAATGCTCGAGTGAAGAGGCGACAATCCCAGTGTGTGCATCTGTAACCGTAAACTTTGATGGAGATGGAGATAGAGGAAAGAGTGAGACCCGATAAAGATGGGTATGATTCAGGGATTTTTCATATAAACACACTCGCGAAAACCAAAATTAGAAAAGAAACAATATTAATAATATTAGCAAGCAATAAAGAGAAAAAACAAAATTAAGAAGAGTCAATTCAAGGCCAGATAAATCTGCGCTTCTTCCTCCTCTGTTTTTACCTTCTCTCTCCCTCCCTGTATCTTTTTGCCTTTATAACATAATCATAAACTACCGGTTCATCAAAAAGGAAACGGAGAAGAAGAAACGCCATGAAATTGAAAGAGGAAGAGCAACATTAACGAATGTTTAAGTGAAAAAGCAAATCGGCAGGACATGCAATAAGAATCAAACCAAAAAAAAAAAAACACATGGCAATTCATCTGATTCCATCGTCAAAAAGATGGATCATCCAACTTTTCCAGATTACCTCGTGCAAGAAAGAAAAGGAAAAAAAACTGAGCAGAGAAAATGGTGGGCTGCAATGGAGAAGGGGAATAAAAAGCAAAAAAGAAGAAGAGGTTTTATTTTTTTGTTTGTTAATTTCTTATTTTTTTGTTTGTTAATTTCTAAGTAACGAACTCGGCACTCGCTCGCAGTGAGTGCAAAATCTCTCACAGTCTCTCTCTTCCCTTCTTTTTAACTGACACACCCAAAACAAACCCAACTTTATCATCAAGTAATTTATTACTGCTGCAAAAACGAACAAAAATATCGTCGTTTCAATGGAATCCTTCTTTCCTTTCACTGTCACGTTAACCAATCCATGGCTTCCATCTTTCTTATTTTTACTCAACTCACTCGCGGGAGTTCCGTGAAAATCGTTGCAGAAAAAAACAATAAGGAAAAAGATTTGCCGCGGTGAACCGCCGAGCTGAAGATGGGGTTCAAATTCTTTAGAATTGTGGTGGCGTGGCGCGGAAATTGGAGGACATGTGTATACCAGATGGCGGCTGAACTGCCACTGCTTCTATTCTGTTCTCATCCATGGCCTCCGGTGACGCCATCTCCACAGTTAATTTCACTTTTCGATTCCAGTTTTTCTCTTTAAAATATGTATACATATATATATAAAAAGTAACAAACACTGCTTTAATTTATTTAATTAACAAGTAATATACTCAGATTGAGTAATTAATTAATATCCAAGCCATTGATAAAGATTGATTCATTTCAGGGGCATTTGTGACGGCCGCCCTTGGTGGTCATGTTGGCGTAGCAGGGACAGACGTCCTCGTTGCCGGAGGTGCCCGGCGGAACGCAGTGGCACCTGGCGCAGCACGTCCCGCATGCTCTTTTACACACGTTTTCCCGAGATGCCTTCGAGCACCTTACGTCACATGCTGAATCACAATCTGATGGTGAACAACATGAAACTTGTTATAGAAAAAAGCCCAGAAAAACAAATAAAGGAATGAAGATGGAGAACCTATATCGGCATCTTGGGGAAGAAGATGTCCAATTTTGTGATCATGATCATCAACCTGCTGTCACAGTTAATAAAAAAAAAAATCTTAGAATTTGAGTAATTAAAAAATCATTTATTTTTTTCCTTATTTATATATGGTCACAAACCATTAAGAATTCATCAGCTTGAAGAACGTAAAGAAGTAGCGAGACTGAGAGAAGGAAGGAAATGAACAGAGCTTTAGAAGAGGCCATTGGAGAGTACAAAAACACTTGAAGGTTTCAAGTTAATGAAGGACCGTTGATGAATTTATAGAGAAAAACTGAGCAATGCGATGAAGAATTAGATCATCGATGGAAGTAGTTAGCACGTACTTATTGGATGCATCTTTAAGCTTTTGCAAAAACTAGGAAATTAATTAACTTCTAAGTGATGACGATAGTAAATCGCCAACGTTTTCCTAACTTTCATTACCTTCACATTTTGCATAATGGATCACATTTACCAAAACAAGCCTCCTCCATAGTGAGATAAACGTTTAGTTGATGTATTGATTGTGATTAATCTACGTAGTGAGATAAACGCTTAGTTGTTGTATCGATTGTGATTGACGCAACCAGTTAAACTCCATAACCAATTTAAGCAACTCCATACGGCAAAACCATTTCTCCAGTTCATGAATTTGGAAGTTGTTTAGTTATTCATCTTCATTTTTTTTTTTTTGCATTTGCGTGCAATTAATGGCAACTCTTGCATTTTGGTATTTTGATCATTTGTCCCTTCTTTCCTCGTTTTAACTTTAATCACAACAAGCCATTCAGAACCATTAGCAATTAAACGTATATCCTACCGTTTCAACACTTCCAACCAATAGAACAGCAACAAGAACAAGAAAATTCAGATTGAAGTTCAAAACATGTTACAAAAATGTAAGGTAATTAATTATATCAAGCCACCCAAGATGAAGATCTTTTCATGATTGGTTTCATCTGTTTGTCTTCTTCCAGGGAAATCATACCCAAATGGGATGGATCTTCAAGCATCATTTTAGCAACCAAGTAACCTGCAATCGACCAAGTCTGGAACTTCCGAGCTTGCTTCCCAACATAACGTCCTAACTTCCCGTCATAGTATTCCGGCCAGTGATCTTTCAACAACCGGCTCTCCGCCAGCTCAATCGCCCGCCTCGCGATTTGAGGCCGTCCGGTTTTGATGCAGGCAGCAGTAAGTAGCCATAGAAGTACTGAAATAATACGAAATGTACCTTAGAAACCAAAAACAAAACCAAAACGGAGTAAAAAAAAACACTGGGATAACGAACAGGGGTTTAGTTACTAACCTGGCCAGCTTCCGCCATTATGGTAACTCCAACCTGTATTTTTCGGATCACAGCCAGTAACTATTCTCCATTCATGGTTTTCCATGGCGGGGTAACAAATTTTCAGTGGCATTTCTCCCACAAGTTCTTCCCAACGTGACTCAATAAGATCCATTATAGCAGAAGCTTGTTCAGGGGTTGCCAGGGACGAAAGAATCGCCACACAATTTCCCAGGGCGAACCACCGGAAATCCATTCTCGCCGGACTAACATTTCCGATGAAATAACCGCCCCGGGTCGGCATGAAATCAAAAACCCACTCCGGGAGTGAATCAGGCATCACATTGAACTTATTCACCGCAGTGTGTGAGTATTCTTCCGTCTTGTAACGATAAATATCATTAAGCTGCTTTATATCAAGCCAGAAATAACTCCTCATGTGATAGCTTAAAGCATGAAGGCGTTTCACAATTCTGTCACTAAACTCCTTCCCTTCTGCATCGTTCTTGAGCAGAGATAATGAACATCTTAAGGCCATAAAAAACAGTGCTTGAATCTCAATAGGATACCCATAAACACCCTGAAAGTCAATAACAAGTAAGCCTATTACGTGGGATAAATTATATGGATCATATATCGCCATGGTCGAGACAAGTTGATTCATTCATATTCAAATATATAAGCAAAATAATGGTTGAAAGTTTATCAGGATACTAACCATTCTACGATCAATCATACTACAGCCATCAGCACAGAGCAGTGTCGGAAATGTATCGAAGCCTTCCGAAAGGCACAGTGTCAATATTAGACGCATACCCCTCTGGATTGCCTCCATTTCAGCTAAGGATGTGTCTCCAGTGGACTTTGTATATGCTCGGAGTAAAATGATCCACCAGAATCCCGAATCCACCGGAGCCACTCTGCCTATGGCACTTTCACCAAAGTCTGCAATTAGTGTTTCAATGTTTTTCTCAGGGTGATGGAGTACTTTAAAACTTGCAGGCATAACTCCCTCTCCTAACTTGAACTGATCTACCCTTTTCTCCCATGATTGGAGGCGCAGAGTTTTCAAAATGAAGTTCTTCACTATTTCAGGCTCTCCATTCATCAAGAACGCCAGAGCACTAGGTACAAAATCTCTCACAAAGACCTGTAAATCAAAGACAAATAAACCTATTGGGAATAGGTAACAGACTTGTAACTATGAAAGAGCTACTAAATAAGGTAATCGGTATACAATTAGGCTAACATTTTATACATGATGAATCTCATTTCTCACCTGATCATAGTTTAGTTCCTCAGCAGAATGATCTAAGGCAGCAATTGTTCCGACCGGCTGCTTGTGGAAGTAAACTAATGATTTTCTCAATGATTCCCAGGCCTCATTAACAATGGGATGTGGCTCAAAGAAAGTGCCTGATCTAGGAGTACTGAAACCAGATCTTCTACCTGGAGAATAAGTACCATCAAGATGTTCTATGTTTCTATAAAGTCTGTGGGTTGGTGAATTTGTGATTGACATTTCACTGAAGGATCTTTCATCAAAGGATCTCTTTCTCTCTATGTTAAGCGGCCTTGGTTTGGCTAACAATCTAAACAATTCAGGGTCTTCGATTTCGAGCAATGACGATACGGATTCGAGATGCTTCACGGTCCCATTTCCGTTTTGAGATGCATCCGTAGCTATAGGCGCCATCTGGAAAAATTTGCAGGAATTCTCAGCTGAAAAGGAACAATCAATCAGTCAATCGCTCGATCTGCCCTGAACCCAGATAAACTGAAATGTCAAAATAGCAAGAAATGAGGATTCTTGAACATTTCTATGAACTAAGCATATCAAAATCAAGGCAAAATGGCATGATTTTCAAGAGCTAACCCAAGTAGGCATCATGTAGGTAATAGGATAGCATGATTTCTTGCACAAAGAAAAGTGAAATTTTTTCCTTTTACAAAACGAAAGAGGGCAGCATATTCCTTCAAGAATATAATACAATGCAGGATGCTTTTTTCCCAGTTTCCTGGGCTTTCTGTCCTATTACAACCTAAAAGATCCCCATAAATGGGGGAAAACATAGAATCTCTATTCAGGTTGCAGCCAGAGTCAGTCATAAACATAACAAAAATGGTTCTTGCAATTTCATTCGAGTAGAACAATGAAACAAGAAAATTAATTGAAACACATACATCAGAGATTCGACAGAGATGGAGAGAATAGAAGCAAAACCTTGGACTTTGGAGGGTTAAACTTAAAGAGAGCCTCAAAGGTGAGTAGGCGATGACGAAGCAAAGTAGAGAGTTGAATAAAATGAATGAATGAAGTGGACCTCGAAGTTAAACAAACCCATTTATATATGAAGATGCCGTAGGAGTTGGTGAGCTAGCTGTGACTCTACATTAACATAATATTCCAGTGATAAATCTTAAAGCAAGCAAGCAAACATCAATCTGCTGAATAAATCACAAAAACCAATAGAAAATCCAGAAATTAAACGTAAAATGCGAAAAAGAACAGTCAATCAATCATAATTTTAGCCATTATTTTTTCAAGAAACAGAAAGGGGACTCATGGAAGGAGGGTGGTGTTTCCCTGACAAAGTGTGTGTAAAGTATAGAACGTAGAAATCATTTTACTTAAAAAATAGGTAAAGGGTCGCTCTCAGCCACACACGCACACTCACAAACACGTTGGATTTTCTTGGGATATCCGATCCAAGTTGTTGCAGTCTTTGCTGTGGTGGCGGTGGCACTGGTGGTGGTGGTGGTGAAGTCCGGCTTCCGTTTTGTCTTCGTTTGAGAGCTCTACAAAGTACAGTACCGTTTGTTCTTGCTTTAATTGGAAACTTTCCTTAGCAGTCATCGCCCTTGGAGACTATGAGAGCTTGACAATCACAAAATATCATACCATACAATTTTATTATTTAAGGTTATTACATTAGCCTCCCCAAAATTTAGTAGAATCACAAACGCTTTCTCATTTTTTTTTTTTTTTGTCAATTACATTTATCTCCATGTAATTTGGTTATTTGGACCAAATGATCTCTGAATTAATCAGAAGATCCTTTCGGTTGATTAGAATCCGCTATTTGAATGAAACTTAATTTTGTGGAATCATGATTGCAAGAGCCTATTCATCGTGTATAGCACAACTGTTGTGGTGAAGTCATAACTTAAAATATCATAACAGTACATAGACAAGTCAATCTCAGTGAATTAATTCTAATTCGAGACTTTTTTAATTGATTCTTTTATTCTATTGTGACATTGTACGCCAGTGAATGAATTCATTCTAGAATAATTAAATGATAAAGTAACTTGGTTTTAAATAACGATAACTCAAAGAAAACAATAAATAATGTGAGTATCATTATTTTACTTTTCTATAATGAAGCAAACATTAATATGTCAACAATGTTGAAAAATATTTTCTCAAAAAAAATTTTGAAAAATAATTTCTTAAAGAGTTACAGCAATGTTGTTAACTAGGAGGAGGAGTACTATGCTGTTCTTGTGCTGGTGGTGTTCTAGAATGAACCGTACGGTCAGATAAGACAAGAATCTGACACGTGGAAATGGTGTGTCCCCTTTGGTCAACTTCTTCTGCTGTAATATTAATGGGCCTGTTATTTTTTATCGTTTTAAAAATAATTTTGAAAACAAATTTTGTAAAATAATTTTATAATGTAAAAAATATATTAAAAATATAAAAAGTAAATATTGAATAGTAAAAAGTTGTATTGGAAATGATAAAATATGATTAAAATATATTAAATTTACTGTTGAAACTAAAACCGTTTTCAAAAAAGAACAAAAAGAACATGCCCATTATTTTATAATTTTAATTTTTATATCCTTATTTTAATGTGCTTTTAATTTTTTGATTGGATAATTAAAAATATCTCAACTTGTGCTTTTTAATCTCAGATATTTTGCTTTTTGTCAGCTAATCGAGATGCATCCGAGGTGGGAGGACCACCTATTGTTATTTATTGATTGATCTATTCTGCAAAAAACAAAAAAAAAAAAAGAGTTTTATTTTGTTGTTAATAACCATGAATCATGCTAGGCTTCAAATGTGTGCGTAATTGAATGATTTGGTAAAGAAAAATAAATTTAGCATTAAAACGTGATTACTCTTTCCGGTCCATTATAAAATTTTATTTTAAAATTGCATATTGTGATTCATAAAGGTGTTATACGTTAGACTGCTTCAGATTTTCTATGCCAATTTCCTACTTCATTCCCTACTCCACCAATAAAATTTTGTCACTTGTGTAACTCTAACTTCTAATAATTTATACCATTAACCATTGTAGTCATTTGACGGTAGCAAGAACTCAAATATCCATAGGAGATTAACAATGGTTAATGGGGTAAATTATTAGAAATTAGAGTTACACAGATGGCATAATTTATTGGTAGAGCAGGGAATTGATGAGAAAATTAGCATAGAAAACTCATAAAATATTATATTTAACCATAAACAAAACAAGGTGGATTGTCCAAACATAATGACAACACATAGTACATACAATTTACCTAATTTACATATGAAAGATAAATGTTTAGTTATTGTTTTGTTCTAAAAGCAATATGATATCACGTTTATAAATAATATATAGGGATGCACAATAAAATTATTCCTTAAACTGTCAGTTATTTTTATAAAAGAAACTTATATTTGACGAGTATGATCATTTGCATATTGAGTGTAGTTTCAAAAATTACGAGAATATCTGAAAAGACATGTATCAATTTTAACTTATGATGCATTGTTTATTGAATTTTGTACTTTGATGTATCAAAATTAGTTACTGACGTATGACAATTATGAATTAACTGTTTGAGTAAATTGGAGTTATGCTAACCAACCAAGAGACTTGAATCTAAAGGGCTTCATAAAGTCAACTATAGTTTGTGAAAATGAAAGGGGGCAAAATAAAGTAAATTCCAAAACTGTTCAACTTCCATAATCACTCAATATCGACAAAATTAGATCAATAATAACTCAGGGGCCGTTTGGTTCGAATCTGTCAATCAGAATGGGAATGGATTTGAATGAGGAGTCAATGGGAATGGAAATCATACTGAATAGTTATTGTTTGGTTCAAATCCGGCAATGGATATCAATGCCATATATGATGTTTGGTTCAGTTGAATATCAGTAATGGGAATCAATCAAAATTCCAAATTTACCCCTATATTTTTTTAATGAAATAATTCAAATTTCTCCTTTATTATGTCAAAAAACAGACTTTTCTTTTTGTTGACAGCAATGTATTCATCATTCCATTCCAACAAGTAGTGCTGCTCTGGACACATCACCTAAAGCTAAGGAAACAGGAAATCCCACCATTTCAAATGAAGTCCCACCATTTCAAAATTCAGTAGCCAAAATCCAGCAGCAACAACTCATGCCAAACGTAGAAACAATGTGGTTGGCTTCAATTAAAATACACAGAACATCACAGCTATAGAAACTTATACACATAGCTGCAAAAAGTATTACAGCAACACCAAATAGCTCAGTCCATAGCTGCAAAAAAATTCCTGAAATATAACCTTAATGCATACATTAACTACGCAATACTTCCACTTTCACAGTGTTTATATATAAACCAAGAGCATTAGTTTGCACTTGCTGTTCAAAATGAATCCTAAAATATTACCATACATAACTTCAGTTCAAAATGGGATTGGTAATCAGCTTCAATCAAATAAAAGTTAACACATAATCATTGACCTCATTGTCATCCAAGTTGAATAGCAAGTCAACATTCAGAGGATCCTGACAAATTGCTTTAGCAGCCTTGTACTTATTTGACCCATTGAACCCATGCTTACCCAATAGCTCAAGAACTTGTGCCATTCTAGAAGAAGCACCTTGCATCCAAGTTGACATTGCTTCAAAGTGACCACTTACATTCTTCATAAAACCCCGAATTTCTTCATTCAACTGTTTATGTTCTGAATCAGCATCTACTACATGTGGAACCTTGGCTTTCTTTCCTTTCTTTTGGATCTTGAGTGCAGAGAGTTTCTTTCTTTTGGTGGAAGTACTTGTATTAGAGGAAGTAGATTGAACTGAATTCAACACAGAAATTTCATCATCGGTAGAATCACTTTCATCAGTTTCTTCCATAGCAATGACATTTTCTATATTTTGAGCGGCACTCATAGGATCTTCAGCCATATCACCTGTTGCTCGATCATTACCATATACGACTTCCAACGCTGTAAGGTAAGGGAATGGTGTATTAAAAAGCCCCTTAGCCGCAATACGATCCTATAACAACGAAAATGAACTTTATATATTTAAGTAATAAAACACAAAACAATGTAGAACACAATTTTCAGAAAATATGAACCTAACTTGAAACTCAAAATAATTTGCATACCTTGCTCCACTCTTCATACCATGTGTGCTCACAAGCTATCATCTTGTCAACATCATTCCATGTACAACCACTTTGCTTGCACATTTCAGTGATAGCAGTAAATTTATTTTTTAAGAACTTCAGCCTAGACTCGATGTGATTCACTTGCTTTGTGAAGTTAGGCAACTTTTTTACCAAAATCCTTCGTATCTCATGCATGTAGTTGTTCTTGAATCCCCCGTCAGTTTTCCATAGAGGATCAACCGCCATGTCTTGCAAACAGCTGATTAACGCCCAAGTTTCGCTCTCAGACCATGACTGCTTGTTCATTCCTCTGCCAGAAGCTTTCACAGTCTTTTTAATTTTAACTTCCTTGGTTGTATTGTTGCTCTCCATCCTGTAACTGATTTACTGAAAAAAGAGAAGCCAAACATTCGAACTAATCTCCAAAAGGTGGATGAAATAAGGACAAGATTGACACAAAATATAATCAATATCCTGCAGCAATTTGGATCAAGAGGAAAAGGTTGCTGCAGTCTAGGAAAAGAGACACATTAGAACAATAAAAACAAACGAAAATTGTCAACAATACTTCTTTTCACTGAACCTAACCATAATACTGAATGTCATCCCACAATAGTCATTACACATTGATTGAAATAGGCATTACATCAAACTGATATAATTTAGGAATAAAATTGAATAAATAAGGAATGAAAAAGACAAGCACAAAGCATTCAATTGAATTAAAAAGACAAGCACAACAAGCAAAAACCGGAAAAAAAAAACTAAAAGCAAAAGTAAAGAAAAAGAGAAAGAAAAAGACAAGCACAAAGCATTTCAGCAGACCATTAGCATAAAGTGATAGGGAAAAAGGAATTCACCGGGAAAAAAAGTATTCAATTGAATTCAGCTGCAAAAAGCAAAAGAAAAGAAATCAAGCAAAGGATTTTACCGAAGAAGTCCACTGCGAAAGGGAGGAGTTCGCGGCGTGTGTGGGAGACGGACGGAGAAGTCCACTGCGGCGAGGATGAGTCCACTGCGTCGGAGAGGAAGAGATGGGCAGGAGAGGAAGAGATGGGCAGCTGCGAGGGTTTTTTAGGGAAGGGGGAATTTTTGATTAAAGACTCAGGATTGAATCCGAATGAAGGGGGGGAGGTGGTATTGGGCCATATCCAAATTTTAGGGATTCATTCCTTTTTTTTTATTCCCATACCCATGTACCAAATAACAACAATGGCAATCACTTCCTCCCATTCCCATTGACCCCTCTAAATCCCCCCAACCAAACGGCCCCTCATAATTCGCTTGACATTTGTGAGAAATTTCCATATATATATATAATTAATTAATGATCCTTTAGTTACTATACCTAAAATAGCTATAGTTTATAGAATTTTATTAGTGTGAAATTGTTATTTGTGAAAATATCTGAGTGAAAAAAAGATAATATCATCTAATATCCGAATTTCTTCTACCAAACACACTTTATAAGGTTCATTTGATAATTTCTTATAACTTTTGAAACTAGTTTTGTAATTTAGACAAATTCCAGGGACTTTGTTAATTTACCCAAAACAAATATTCCAGATTTTAGAGGTCCGGAGCGGAGATTTACAAAGGCATCCAAATTTCGACCGTTGGGGTCACTCGCCAACGGTTATGTGAATTCTGAGGAGGAAAAACAAAAGGAAACGATAAGCAAAACTACTAAACCCTTCACTGTCTCTTCTCTGCTTGATCTTACTGATTTGTTCAATGGCGAAGGCTAAAGGCTCGAATTACTCGTCCGACCGGGAAAAATGGAACAAAATTTTCAGTTCGTTGGTACAATTGTTGCAGAAACAACAGATACAGCTGCAGTCTCTTGCCAAAGAAAGGAAGTTTCTTGAGGATAGAATCAGATTACAGCATGATCGCTGGGTCTTTGATGTTAATCTTCTCCAGGATCAAATTTCTCAGGTAAAATTTTGGTGGCATGGGTTTTATTTATTTTTAGTCACAGTTTGCAGTTAATTGTTGAAAATTTTCACTCTAGGGTTTTTTTTATTAAAGTTTGGATTTTTTTTTCTTTGTTGGTTTAAATTGGTGCGAAGATGGAGAGGGATTCTATGATGCAAGAATTGGAGCGCATGGTTGAGGATACTAAAGCCGATTTGATTACGGGTTTGAAGACGAGGGAGGCTTTTGTTTACAAGAGAAAGCTCGGTGAGTACTGTTTCCCATTATCATTAGACAAGATTTCGAAGGGCATAGCTTTTAGCTATTTTATCTTTATTATTTTGGAGTGGAGGGGATATCGTTAATTAGTTGCAAAAGAGAAATCGTGCACCTTCATTTTACTGTCTGGTTTTTTTAAACATTTACACTTTCGTTGAACTCATTTTTCTTAGGAACTTAACATTAAAACAAGGAAAAGTGGGCAAGGAAAGAGATTTTTGAGGTACCAAAATATAGTGATTTAGTTCCTTTGTGTGCTTGTGTAAATGTATAGACACTGACACAAAAGCATCGGTAACAAGTGTTGTAAATAGCATCAGATATTACTGGTTGTTTATGGTCTTTAATTGGCTTTGATGAGCATGATTGAATATGGAGTTGTTCTTTGTCTGATAAATAAGCTGGGTAAGGTGGTGTTGGATTATTTATTCTGATTCATTTATCGATTGACTTGGTCTTCTTTGGTACACTTGAACTGCAGAGAATGTGGACTCTGAATTGGCTGACTTCAGGGAATGGTTTGACTACCTATCTGATAAATGCTCGGGGGAAAAGGTATGCATGAATCCGTTCTTTCGGGGAAAGTAATTTTGTGTTAAAATTTGTGTTGAATCTCTTATTCTTTAAAGAGTGTGATTCTGTTATTTCATTAACAGGATCTGTCACCTGAAGTCAATGAAAATGGAGGGGAACAAGGCCATAAGGATCTCAGAAGTGATTTGATAGGGCAGACAAGTGGAAATGAGGAGCTTACATTAGATAAGAACTCTGAGATTGCTTCCCTCCTTGCTGAGAAGAACTTTGTGTGGAACCAGTACAAGCAAATGGAGGGCAATTTGAATGTGCAACTAAATCAGAGACGTGCTGAAATTGAATCTGCAAATGAGAAGATACAGACACTTCTATCTAGCATGGAAAAATTGCAATCTTCTAACTCTCTTAAGGATAATGTGATTGAAACATTGAAAAGTGATGTGGCAAAGCTGAAATCTGACTTGGGTAAGAAGGATGAGGAAACTTCCAGACTAGGTAGAGAAATGGAGGCATTAAGGAAATCCGTAAATAATACCGTGACACCTGTTTTACGCCAATGCTCATCTCATTCTGCAATTACTCGAGCGAAAGTCAAGAATGGGAATGCAACAAATGTGAAGAAAGAGTTGGACTCTTCAAATGGCCTTGAAAAGGTAAGTGGTTGCCAAAAACTGAATATCAATTCTTCAAAGTTTCAGAGAATGTTATTACAATAGCAGGCATGTTTTCTTGTAACGAACCTGTTTGTTTACCTTTGGGAAGGCCATTAGTTCAAGCAAACTTCTTCAATATTTGTGTGAATAGATTATATGTATACCTTTTTACCTGTTGCTGTATAGTTTATAGATTGTTTGACGGAAAGAACCTGTTTGATAAACAATAGCCTTCTTTAAAAGAGTTTTGTCTCCAGTGGATCTTTCTGTGTTTTCATTCACAATAAAGTCTCTCTGCAATTTTGCGAAAGCATATTCTGTGCACATCATGGTGGTTGGAAATGTATTAGGGCTACAAAGTTTACCTCTTTAAATGAAATGCAAATGTTGCAAAATTTTTAGTAATTAAATACTCCAATATCTGACGTTTTGTGCCTATTAAGATAGCTGCATAGATAATTTCATGGCTTTTCTTTTACATGGATACTGATATTGTGTTAAATATTCCTCTCTCAGGGTTCTTTTTTTTTTTTTTTTTTTCTCTTTCTTTTTTTTTAATCATAGTGAAAGCTAATGAATGTCCATTTTGGTGGTTGTATAGGGAAGCAGAAGTTCAAAGAGGAAACAAGTTGACAGCGATCGCCCCAGTTACACCCCTAGATTGTTCACATCCTCATTCAAAGTTCCCAAACTCAAGAATTCATCCCCAGGAGGAGTGCACTGACCTACATCGCGAATTTGTGCTGCCGTCTAGTTATTTCCTTAGTTTTTGTGCATACGGTCTTTCAAGCTTTACGACATATTTCTCAACACCCTATTCATTTAGTGTTGCATTTTTGTGCATTAAGTTATAGGATTGGTAGCTGGATTCAAATGTATTTTGTGTAGCATAAATGACATGGTAGTGTGTAGTGCTCGAGTAGGCTTGACTGGATTACTCCCTGTAATTCTTCCTTTTTTAGGTTAGGTGTCAAGACAAACATAATTGTATTCGTCGATGATGATAATTTAGCAAGAATTCGCCTTCTGTTTAATTGATTTATATAAACTTGTGTTTTTTTTCTCCATTTGAAGAATGCCTCCTCTAACACAGTAGAAGCAGACAATAAGATCTGGTTTGACATTTCGTAAGCTTTGGTTCGTTTGGATTGTTAGGTTGCAGACTGCAGTGTTAAACTAGTGTCCCGTTAACCAAATTCAATGATTGAATGTTTCTTTTCTTGCGTAATTTGGGAATTGGGATTCATCAATTGCCCTCTTCCCAGCATTCTGGAACAGAAATTATGGCGCCAGTTGCAACACTGACGGCGCTGGCCAATGAGAATAGACTGCCTGAAAACTTCGTGCGAGGTGAAGACGTTGGTTGCGAATATATTCATTTTTATTCGGTGCTGATCTTTTGAAACCAAAGTCAGAACGAGCCCGTGTCTCAACGTAGAAAAAACATAAAGAGTTCGATTCTTACCTCGGTTAGTTGCCGTTAAATACAAGCTAACAAGTTCGGAGAAAGAAAAGAAAAAAACGACACTCATGAGTTCATAAAAGTTAAAATCATTAATATCAAAAAAAAAAAAAAAAAAAGGTTAAAATCATCAACTAAATCATACACCAAAGACAGGGAAACCGAAGGAAAACATCATATGAGTGATTTATATATATAGAGAGAGTGTTTATGCATCGATCAAAGTGCATGTTTGTGAATGGATAAAACTAAACAGGATGAAACCAACTAGATTTGATGATGGAGTGATAATAAACCAAGACCAGAAGCAACACGACCATCAGCGCCAGCGACCATGGGAAACCGCCCTGATCTTGTCCGACCAACCTCGAAGTTCTGATGTTGGAGAACCACCGCTCTATCAACACCATCACATGAACCACCAAAATCAGCACCAGCGGCGACAGGAAAAGAAGCAGCTTGAACCCGAGCAGGCGACGCTCCGCCTGGGCTCTGTAGTCGGAGAAAGTAGCGAAATACAGTAAAACAAAAACCACCCCGAATAGCACCATCAGAGGCGCCGGTGGAGCTGAGATTGAAGCTAACGTTTGGTCTCTCCAGCTTATCCCCCTTCTTTCTCTTACCAACGAATTCCCCATTTTTCTTTTATCTGTCGCTGCAACAAATGAGAGTTTTCAGAAATTTCGAAATGGAACGAACGAAAGGAGACTTACAGACACCACTCTATATATACTGTTAGATTGGTCCAAATAAAACGTCGCGTTTAAAAAATGTACAATTTAAAAGTACCAAAAATTATCATTTTTTATTTATGCTTTTATATGTAAATTAATTACGAATCATATGTAATAATATGAATATGTAAAAATATTTTTAAAACATGACTATTCCATCGAAACATCGTACCGGAATATATATCATGTCCACATACGAGAGGAATCAGAAAAGCTCAGCTTGAGTTTGAAGTAGTGGGTTTGGGAATTCGATTCTGTTGCCAACCGACCTGTTAGAAGCATCTAGTTTAGAGCTGTACCCATCTCCTAAAATATTCCATGCCAGTTTATTTTCATGTTCTTTTTTTTTTAATATAAAAATAAATAGATTATAATCATAATAAATTTAATGGATCAAAAAAATCTGATAAAATGATCAACATAGACTATTAATTTCCTTTAATTTTCAAAATTGTCAAGAAAATACGAGTTTTTGATTCAATAAACTCTAGTATTATACATTGCTATATATTCATTTTGTTACTACGCGGTTAACTATAAATAATAACGCTGTGTGTTGTGCTATTTTAGGAAGGGTTTGAATTTTCCTGAAATTAAGTGCCATTCTATGATAAACACAACCCGATATTTCATTTGAATTGGGGTTTTTACTAAATTTGAGGAAAGTAATACAAACAAAAACTTCAATTTAGATGGGTGTGACGCAGCAAATCAACATGCCACGTGGCAGTGTGAGCGCTGCACACGTAATGCAGCAAATAGTATTCAGAGAGTCTGCTTTCTAATTGTTACGCTACAAAGTCACGAATTGCGTAATATCACACGTATAAAGGTATGTACGAAAGAATTAGAGGTTAGGGTTTAATGATGGAAATTTGATTCTTCGTTCTCTCGATTTCTTCTACATCTCCTTTTATTTCTTCTATTTTCTTCCTTTTATTATTATTATTATTATTATCAATAATTTTCACAGGGTCTCCCAAAAGTGGGACGCAGCAAATAAACATGTCACGTGACGAGTTGCACACGTAATCATATCAAAGCTATTATGCAGCGATTGAACTTGGGCCTGCTTTCAAGGAAAAACGACTGAACTTGGGCCTTCTCTCTTTTAACTGTTCAAATACAAACGGACAGTCAGGGAGAAATTAGTGGGCCAATTGGACTTCATCGGCCCATTGTCCGAAAGAGTCTGATCCAATAAAGGAACAAAGATCACCAACCATTAGTGGCCGGAAAATCCGATTCTTGAACTTCAGTTTCCGAACCTTCTATTTTCTTTAGTTTTAAAAAACCCTTGCTTTTCTCCTCCCCGGACAGTAGATTTGCCGGGCAAAATTCACTCTAATAACGCGAAGGAAATCCAACAATGGCACCAAAGAAAGAGGAGATTGAAGAAGATGAAGACCAAATTAGTTTGGGTTCCCTTAAAAAGAAAAAATCCAACAATGGCACACCATCACAGGCAAAACCTAGAAAATTGAAGAAAGAAGAGGAAGATTTTGAGCAACCCTCCTCCAGAAAAAACTCATCCAAGTCTCCTGCTAAGGTTGGTTTTCGTCGAGCATTTTGTTATCGCTGTCTCTCTCTCTGTTTATGTGTGATTTTATCATTAGTGTCGGTTTTGGTTTTAAAGGTGCAGGGAAAGAGGAAGAGAGAGGAGGATGACAAGAAGAAAAAGAAGAAGGGGGCTGAAAAAGAAGGACCTGAGAAAACCCCTATGAAAAGGGAAAAGAAAATGTATGATTTACCTGGTCAGAAGAAAGACCCCCCTGAAGAGGTACGTGTAGAAAGTTCCAGTATAGTGTGTATTTTTCCTAGAATTCTTGTAGAGCTCATTAGTATAATCTTTTCTTCATCTGCAGAGAGACCCTTTAAGGATTTTCTACGAGACTCTGTACGAACAAGTGCCAAATAGTGAAATGGCTGCTATCTGGTATGAAGTTTTGCCTTTCTGTTAGGGTTTTTCAATTTCAATGCATGTATACTTAATTCCTTGTGTATCATTCGCCAAGCATCAAACCAACCAGTTTTGTGCTCGTTAGAACTTAAGACTTTAAACTTCAAATGATTGCAGCTTGAGAGTTGACATGACTGGAAAAACTAATAGTCCTGGTGAATTGTAGATATAATATATCCTGTGTTTTATTGCCATGATATTGTGTAAGTCAGTAAAGCCAGATGAGGGGTTGCTTGAAATTTGCACAAATTACTGTGTATCGTTGGCAGTCTATTTGACACTGTCATTTCGCTCTGTAATAAGAATTGCAGAAGCTTAACAAATGTGACCTGAGATGCCTTTTGAAAATGAGAGAATAAGGATTTTAAGTAGCCACATTTTACATTATACATAGGGATGCATGTATGGATCTCTAGACATTTGAGTGTGTCTGTTAAGGTGAAGTGCCAATGCCAGTTCTTCGGACATTATACTCAAAGTCTCAGACTGGGATCTCTAAACTAGATTGAAACCAATTTGTAATTGTCTAAAAACTGCACTTTTTTCAATAGGTAGATGGCTCTGTACTCTGCTAGCATTCTGCTTATCTTAGCTTGGCGATATATACTGATGACTGATCCACCGTGGTATCTAATACACCACATAGGCAAAACAAATGAAACAATGGTAGGTTGTATGCGTATTTTAAGGATGTCTGCTCACAAAAGAGAGACTGCTGTTGTATGTATGATAGTGTTGAGAAGTGTGTCCACCATAGGTAATGGGTTTATGCTAATTCATTTGCGAAACTCCAGGATGATGGAATACGGCTTACTTTCCAAGGAGATTGCCAAGAAAGTCTTTGAGAAGAAACAGAAGAAGTCCCAGCAGCAAAAACTCCAGTCACCTATGAAAACTTCTGTTACTGTAAAGAGAAAAGGCGAATCTGTTACCATCAAGAAGAAAACATCCTCCTCCCCAGTATCAACCCAGAGAAAGAAGACACCTCCTTCCAAGGCAGCAACAAAGCAGACTAATAAACAGAAGAAGGCCGACTCCTCTTCAGAAGATGAAGATGATGATGATGACTTTGTTATAGACACTAAAAGGGCCAAGAAACAGAGGACAGGTTAACTAGTTTAGAAACTTGATATTATAGATGACTATCTTCTAAGTTGATGGCCTTCTCAGTGAGGAAAAGGGGAAAAATGTCTACTTTATCTGTGTTCAAGGATTTTATTTCTGCATTAAGTGGTGTTTGTAGAATGCCCTCTTGAGTTAGTAGGTTTTGGTTGGATGATAATTATTTTCACGAGTGCAATTGCTGCTTAGCAAAGCGCATGCTTGATGGTTGCAGCATTTTTGAAAGGCCTGTTCGTTTTCATTGTTGCTGTTGCGGTTTTGTTTTTGGTTACTATAGTAAATTTTTAAATATTTTTACCTCATTTAATACACATTTTTATTATTTAATTACATTTTATTTACATTAATTTTGCTGTACTCTATAGTTGTTTTGGTGGTGATTGGGGCATGTATTATAAGTCACTTGAATGAAATTTGGTATGTATTAAAAATATTTAAAACATGAAATTTGAAAAAAATTTAAAAATATTTCCTTAAATTTTCTTAAAATTGGCGAGATTTATGATCATTTTCACATTTCAAATGGGTAGTGATAACTATAACTTAATTATGGAAAGATTTATCAGTTTTAGAAAATAGATAGAATAATTATTTCTGTTGAAAAAGTATTGAGTATTTTTACAAAAGTCAAAAATCAATTGGTTATATTTCTAAATTTAGGAGGTAAATGTAATTTGCCCAAAATAAAAACTTAGGTGGCAATTTTTGACACGATACGAAAACACGTCATGAGTCCGAGACTATAATAAACAGGTTAAAGTTGAAGTTTGGTAGGTTAAATGCGTCGATGCAAATAATTAAACGAGTAACTATGTACGGTTATAGTTAAAAATTTAAACACGGTGAATCCGTATGCTCGAATTGGACATAAGTAATTTATTACGACATGAACTTGAAATGTTTGCAAGTTAATAATTGAATAACACAAATAATTACACGGATAAAGTTATGATTGAACATTGTCAACACAAAAATTTACTAATACATGGACGCGATGTGAATTGCCAGGACTATAATAAAAACATATTCCACTCAAAAAAATATTTATTATGCTTTTATCTTTACCAATAAAATCAAAATCAAAATCAAAATCAAAATGAAAATGTAATTTTGTTAAAAAAATTGCAAATAAATAATTAGGAGGAATGGCCATGAGATATTAATTGGACACAATATCAAAAAAAAAAAAAAATTGCACACCAAACAATTCAAAAAAAATAATAAAAAAGAAATTCAACTACGGAATCTATGAGGTAAATCGCCAATGAGAAAAATACAGGTGGTTGAAACTCCTAGTGGCCCTGAACTACAAGGAGTTGTAGTGTAAATGTGTTTCGATATTACCATATAAGCGTAAACCCTAGAGGTAAGAGCTGATTGACACGTGGCGACGCCAGCCCCATTCCCCATTCCTCCAATGATTTCCCTCCTCCCTCCTTTTAACCCAAAACTAATGGATTTCCAAATCAAGAGTTCTTTCCTCATCAATCCGTATCTATTTTAACGTCCCAATTTCGTTAATCCTTCTCCCTGTTGGTTTCCTGTTTGATCGACCCTTTACGATACTATTTATCGTCCATGCCAAGAAAAATTCTTTACTGGTAAACAACAATGGTGGAACAGAGGAGGCCGGTGGATATGGCCTTTGTTGAAGAAGAAGAAGAAAGCAGTGACGGCGGCGCCATGGCCGTGGCCATGCATTCTGAATTTGATGAAAAGGAACAGGAAGTTTGTGAAATATTACTGAATTTTGGTAGTCTAGTTGAGAAATCCGAGTTGGCATCACTTGAGAAGTTAAAAGAATCGGAGTTGAGGGATGGAGGAGGAAGAGAACGACGGCCGTTCACGGTGGTTTGGGGTGCGAAGAAGATATTAGTGGGGAGTACAAGGAGGAAGTCTATTAGTAGCGCGGCATTGGCAAGGGCGAAGACGACGACTACGACGACTAGGACGGTGGCGGCGACGGCGTCTCCGAGTCAACAAGTCAAAGTCTTGCCCGCTACAAGTCCAGACACGCCGCTTAATTTCTCGCGTAGTTCCGAATCTGAGGAGAATTCCTCAATCCATCGCCAACTCCCACGCCCAAAGGTATTCTATACTTCCACCATTTTCTTTTCTTGATGGGTTTATCTTTCTCGTGCTTAACCCTGTTTGGATACAACTTGGAGATGGGTTTTTCTTGATTACTATTTTCTTCTGCAGAAGAAGAGAAAAGAACTGATGCAGACTGTGGAAGGCCTAAGTGAACGTAGGGAACTGCTGACAAAGGTTTGTTTTGAGAATTACTGCTTTCATTATCGTCTTGTGTTGCAAACACAGTAGAATTTATGCTTACTTTTCCTCATGTTTTTATGTTGAACAAATCAACTAAACTTGACAAGTTTTCGTTGTTTTTGGTTGGTGCCAAATTGAACAGGAAGTGGAGAAGGTGACCATTTATCTCAATGAGCTCTCTGCTTATAACAAGTTGTTGAAGGAAAAGAAACAAATGGTATGAACTATGGACTATGGCTATGGCTGCCGTTTTCTTCTTTACTTGGTTTCTGATTCTGCACTTTCTGCTTCTACAATTATCTCTTTACTGTTTACTTATTTATTTTCTTTTCCACTATTTAAATGCTAATTACTATCTTTAACTTCTTCGATTCCCACAGGCGGTGCCTGCAACTTGTACAAGCCATGATGAAGAAGACGAAGATGAAGCAGAGGAAAAGTCCAATTTGGAAATGAAAAACAGCTTTACTATCAACTCCTCACAAGGAGTAAGATCTGGTCAAATTTACCAAACCGCTGTCAACCCACAACCACATGAAAGTCAATGGCAATTCATGGTGAATCCACCAAATCCAATGGCTATGGCTATGACTATGGTAGTAGAATCACACCCTCAACCTCAAGGAAAGTTGCAGTATCAAAGCCCAAGTCCAGTAAAGTTTGGCCAAGTTGGACCGGCTATGGCCATGTTCGCCACACCCAGTGCTGTGATGGGTGGGGGTGGGGTCCATCACCATGTGGGCCGATTCTCGAGTAATAATGGCACTACCAAAGAGGTGCTGACCCAGTCCCAGTCGTCTCTGGACTACGCTGCTGCCAGTGCCAGAGCATTTGCTGAGAGCAAAGCCAGATTTAAAGCTGCTGAAGCTAGGAAGCACAGGAAGATGATGATCAATCGTCAAAGATTGCAGCTCAATTTGAAGTTGAAATGAATGAACGAATGATGCTTCACACTTGAGTTCAGCAGGAGGAAGGAAGGTATGTTTTTTTGGGACAGTATTCCAGTGTAGATAACAGATTTGCGCGAGGTTTTTTAAGGATCTTGATTTCCTTCGGCATAGGTTGGAAAACTTGTAGATTTTGAATGAACGAGGTTCATGATTATTTTACCTACGATGATGATTGAAGACAGCAAATTAAGAATAAAAAGTTCTTGTTCTACTATTATATGTTTTCACTCGCTAGAATGGTAAATTTAGTTTACTCAATGCAAAAAAAGAGAGGATGATATATCTGCATAATATGCCAGAATTACAGGATTCTTGAATCAAACAATAGAACTAAATAGTAACGACAAACACAAAAGCTTCAGGGAAATGGAACAAATGAGTAGCAGAAGATCGACACAAACATCATCCGATTCACATTAAAATGAGGAAAATAAAAGCTGAAGAAACTATGGTGATGGGATTTCAAAATCTGCTCTCAGCCATCACTCGTACGCTTCCTGCTCGCCCTCCTGTTCATATTCTTCGTCATCCTCTGCGGTGGCATCCTGATATTGTTGGTACTCTGCCACCAAATCATTCATGTTGCTCTCAGCTTCAGTGAACTCCATTTCATCCATCCCTTCCCCTGTGTACCAATGCAAGAAAGCCTTGCGCCTGAACATGGCTGTGAATTGCTCACTCACTCTCCTAAACATCTCTTGAATTGAGGTTGAGTTTCCAACAAAGGTAGATGCCATCTTGAGCCCGGTAGGAGGAATATCACACACACTGGACTTGACATTGTTAGGGATCCATTCCACAAAGTATGATGAGTTCTTGTTCTGAACATTAATCATCTGCTCATCCACCTCTTTGGTGCTCATCTTCCCTCTGAACATAGCTGAGGCAGTCAGGTAGCGCCCATGGCGGGGATCAGCAGCACACATCATGTTCTTTGCATCCCACATTTGTTGTGTAAGCTCTGGGACAGTAAGAGAGATGTACTGCTGTGATCCACGGGAGGTTAGTGGAGCGAATCCAACCATGAAGAAGTGAAGACGCGGGAAAGGGATCAAGTTCACAGCCAACTTCCTCAAATCTGAGTTGAGCTGCCCAGGGAATCTCAGACAGCAGGTCACCCCACTCATGGTTGCAGAAATCAAATGATTCAAGTCACCAACTACAAGTGAAGAGGGAAGAACCAAGCGTTAATATTCATGAAACATGAGGCATAATTCATACTCCCTAGTCAATACTGAAATTTACTTACAGCTTGGAGTGCTGAGCTTCAAAGTTCTGAAACAGATATCGTAGAGTGCCTCATTGTCAAGAACCATACATTCATCTGCATTCTCCACCAGCTGATGCACTGAGAGGGTGGCATTGTAGGGCTCCACAACAGTGTCAGACACCTTTGGTGAGGGGAACACTGAGAAAGTGAGCATCATCCTATCTGGGTATTCCTCTCTAATCTTTGAAATCAAAAGGGTCCCCATGCCAGAGCCAGTGCCTCCTCCAAGCGAGTGACATACTTGAAATCCTGCACAAAACACCGAACATCAAGGCTCGTCAGCATAAATGATTCAATCAGCACTATAATACCAGTACTTGCACATTGATTTCCTGATACAAAGATGGATCACAATGCAAGAAACTTCAATTAGTGCCAAGCAACTATATTCGATTCACATAACTCAGCCTAAACTTAGTATTATCTCCAGTTAACTGTGATCCAAAAATATTCTAGTTTTGAGAGGGAAAATGGATCATCTACAGCATAACCACCATTCGTTTCATCAATTGTCGGTGGATCCAGAACAATTGCAACGAAACCAAAGTCAATGATAAACAATTCGGACTATTTGTTAATAGAATACGTGAAGAAAACTATCCTCATCATTTGGAAGTATTCCCAAATCAAAGACAAAAATAGGTCCCCACAAAATATTTTTAAAAAGGAAAAAAACATCCAGAGGAAAATACTCAAGAAAAAGAAGCAAAAAAACCCAAATCACCAAGGAGCAGACGTTCACTCTTATTCTCTGCTCAGCCATAACAAACAACCAGATCCAAAGCTTTAAAATTAATTCATAACTTTATCATTCCTCAAAGCACGAAAAATATGGTAAAACTTTTTAGAAATGCTACCGCAAAAGGCACCGATAGTGATATAAAGGATTCAGGCAATTGGATGGAGCTGCCCACCCACCTCATTACTCATTGGCACAAGACAAAAAGTAGCCATCTACTTTATTGCTTTTCAAAACCTGATTTACAAACAGTGAAAAACAAAGGCGATCTTAAAGGATCCAATCTGAATCTGATAGCATCGTAACATTCTCACCAAAAAGAAAGTAAAAATGCATACGATTGGGAAAACAGAGTAACAATGCAGGACAATGTGAATAAAAAACAGAACAGATCTCCAGCAGAAATAACAAAACGGAAAGTAAAATGCTAAAACAGAAACACAGAAATGCGGTAGAAATGTTTCAAATCTAACCTTGCAAGCAGTCGCAGTTCTCAGCCTCTTTACGGACAACATCGAGAACCGAATCGATCAATTCAGCACCCTCGGTGTAATGTCCCTTAGCCCAATTGTTACCGGCACCAGACTGGCCGAAGACGAAGTTATCCGGCCTGAAGATCTGGCCATAAGGCCCCGATCTGATGCTGTCCATGGTACCGGGCTCAAGATCCATGAGCACAGCCCGAGGAACATAGCGACCACCGGAAGCCTCATTGAAATACACATTGATGCGCTCGAGTTGATTGTCGCTGGTGCCATCGCCCTTGTAACGTCCGGTGGGATCAACGCCGTGCTCGTCGCAGATGACTTCCCAGAATTTGGAACCAATCTGATTCCCACATTGCCCTCCTTGAATGTGCAAGATTTCCCTCATTTTTTCTTATGGGTTTTCTCCCTTTTCCTCTGAACTATAAAAAAAAATGGGGGAGAGCGAGCGAGATGAGTGGGGGGAAGGAGGGGAAGGGATGGATGATGATTTGCGTTGATCTGTGAGGAGAAGGAGAGGAGGAAGCAATGGATGAAGATATTTCTATTTGAAGAGAAGGAGTGAGAGGTTAATCATTAATGGAGGTGAAAATAAATGAAAATTTTGAAAAACACGCACACACACACTAAAAAGGGGGAAGAAGAAAAAAAATATGCAGTAAAAAATGAAAGGCTATAATTACATTTACCTCCCTAGAGGGTTCTAAAAACTACTATCACCCCCCCCCCCCCCTCCCCTCCCCTCCCCTCCCCTCCCCTAATGAAACTACCATCACATTCTGGATGTGATATATCGATAAAAATTTATATTCAACCTGCATATATATTATGAAAGATTGCATATTCAATATCTTAAAAGCAAAAGTATCACATGATAAACTGTCAAACTGTTTGACATGAGACTTTTTTAAAATATTTTGTCAAATTATAAAAAAAAATCTGAGTTTTGAGTTTAATTTTTTCATTTACAAAGAGACAAATGTAATTTAACCAAATCAGATAAGTAACTGTTATATTATTACTCGATCCAGAGATGAAAATAAGGGGAGTAACGGTAGTTTTTAGAAATCTCAGGGAAGGTAAATGTAATTTACGCAAAATGAAAGGGGTGAGGGGGAGGGGTAGATTTGGAATAGAGAGAGAAAGAGGGGAAAATGGGGTGATGGGTCGAGATCGAAAGGGTCATGTCTCATGTGAGTCGTGACAGCGGAGAAGGAAAACGCAAACAGACAGCAAAACTATAACCGCTGCAGAGTGTGTAAGGGGAGGGTCCCACGTGCTATGCCTGCCAACCCATCGATCTCATGTCATTAAAAAAAATTAAAAATTATCTACTCTTCTGTCTTCTTCTCTGGTAGGGGTGGTAAGTTGTGAGCAATGTTGTTCGGCCCGGCGAGGCCCAAGAATCGCACGACTCAGAGAGTCGACCCAGGAATCAACTCGGATGACATCATAAATAAATAAATATAAATAATATTAGTTAAAATATTTTTTCTTCACAACAATTATATATATTTCTGAATTTTACAAGTATCTTAAACATTAAAATTCATTACTATAAAACTCAATAAGTAAATAAATTATAAAATATTAGTTATATTCTAAAAATTATATTACTACATTTTATTAGGAAAAAAAGATAAAATTTGATGTAAAAGAAATGAAAACGTATTTTAAATTAATACATGACAAAATTAAACAATCTTTAAATGAAAAGAAAACAACTAATAAAAAATTATAGTCTTAAAATTATAAATAGTAAGGAATTACAATGAGATTAACATTAATTTAGATGGTTCAATTAATATATTATTATTAGAAAGCCCATGATTCATATTAAAATATGAGTTAAAATACTGCTTTGCACAAAAATAATCAAACAAGTCATTGTGATTTAGTGGTAAGTATTTTTATTGTTTATATTGGAGATCAATGTTCAATCTCTACTAAAGCCAAAATTTTTTAAAAGTCTCTTAATTGGTAAAAATAAAAAAAAAAGGCTCTGCGGATCGACCCGGTTCTCGGTCCGCCCCGGGTCTTGACCGGGTCACCCCACATCCGGGTTGCCCTTATAATTTGGCCCGGGGCCTGCGGGTCGCGGGCCAACTGGGTCGACCCGCCGAGCCGAGCCGGGCCAAACAACACTGGTTGTGAGGAGACACAACACGCATTTAGAAGGTTATACACGATACACAAAATAATTGGATTAAAATTGGGTCGAATATGAAAATACAAAAATTAAACATGTTAACTCGATCGAATGACCTATTTAAAATGTTTAACAAATTAATAAACTTTTTCGACCATAGCTTTACAAACATACAAGTTTTTAAAATATTATTTAGCATGTGTAATATACTTTTTAATGTGAATATAATGATTTTTGTTGGTTAAATGTGTTATTTTAATTATATATTCTATCAAATTTGAGTTAAAATATTTAACTTTCAAAATAAGCAGAAGTGAACACGATATATGTTAAAAACACGCTCCAAAAATAAACAGATTAAAGTTGGGTTTTGAGTTCGCCCGCATGCCACCCCCATAGATATTGGGAGGCATTTCCATTTAGTTTATGAGTGGGGTGGGGGGAGGGGAAAGGTTTGTTGGATCTCAACATTAATCATTAATGTGTCTCATCTATTTGGTACATAGTAACTTGATTACCACACTAACAGTGATACTAATCATGAGGAATTGAATCGCCGTTGTATTAAGCATGCATACTAATCTGGATTAGTATAATTTGCTACTGTGACCTTGTATGCATGGTTTTGATGTTTTACCATAATCCAACTATAATCTTTGTCTATAAATGCCAAAATTTTATATTGATACAACCTTGTCATACACTCTACTATCAAACTCTCTAATTTTATAGTACTAACTAAAATTTGAAATCGATCCCTCAGATGGTGGCATTATCTTTGACAAGGTCTGTCTCCTCATGACCAGCTTCCTCTTGGGCTCTCTCTCCTGGACAGAATCACTTTGCTCATAGCCTAGATGCGTATGATATAATGCACTAAATAGGATATTATTTTGAGGAACACGCTCCCGAGTGCGTCACCTTTGATCCATTTCCCACATCAACTCAACACAACGTTTTTCGCCCAAAAAATAATAATAATTGAAACCGACATAGCTCATAATTCAGTCAAATGAGAGCAACCCCAACGTTGGTGAAATGTATAGCATATTTCTTTGCCATTTTGTCCAAGAATAATTGAAATGTATAATAAAAATTAGAAGAAAAAGAATAGCGCCAAGGTTTTGGCTCATGTTACCTTTGATTTATTAGTATTATTCTCAGGTAATATAATTATAAGGTCCATTATTGCGATAAGATGTGGGCAGGGGGCCAGTGGGGACAGCCAATATTGTTTGTTAGGACTATTATTATTAAATATTATTCTATTCCAATCCTTTACACGAAGCTGGGCCTGGAAACAAGATATTTCACTTGCTACAGCTCCATTCAACCACTCATTTTATAATCCTTCTCTGTTGGGCCAATGAAAGTGAAAATTTCCAGTTGACCTCAGCCCAGGGCCCAGGCCCAGGCCCAGAAAGACCAATCTAAGATCCCGTCAAACTACCATTGTGATCTCCATATTTTATTTTACTGCCCAATCATTCAACATTGTTCTGGATTATTCTGTAAGATCTGGCTTCAGCTATATTCAAAGCATCACTTAGTTAAATCTTGAATAGATAGATCTACAACATAAATGGTACCACAAAACATTAAATGCATTTCTCTTCCTGTCTTTTTGCCCCTTTTATGTACAAAACAAAAAAAAGAACCTAGTTCTGGAGCAACAATCAAATAACTGCATTGAAGGCAGGATGGTCACAAAATATTGATCTTCTACTAAAATCAACGCTGTTGTACCGTGGTGCTCTCACTGCAGTACCTCTTGAAGTTCAAACATTCATCTGCCAGAAACTCACTGCCAAAATGTATCAAATTAATACGATTACAGGACTGAATAAACTCCATACCTTAGATTCTAGCCTGCCCTTTTTAAAATCAAGTAAGCAGACCATTCAAAGTACCAAATACTTGTATAGCGGAGTCACTAGAAAAGAGGTACTTACTAAATCCGATCAGCCATATCTGACATTTCCCACCTGGGACTCCACGGGTATTCACTCATGATAGGCGATTTAATGGGCATATAGTTAGAACTAAAATGCTACAGCAGAGAGCAACACAGGGAAAAGATCAGCAAGAATTCAACTGGGCAGTTGATAGATAACAAATGCACAGCAAGGAATTAAGAAGGTAAGCTGTAATTATATTTGCATGGAACTATATCATGAATGTTGTAACATTCCACACCCCAGTAGCATAGGTGACACATATTTATTCACCAAGTTAACATTCATCCAATACTATGACACTAAATTCATATGCCATACATGATGGATTAATAGTACCTGAGAACTTTGAAACATCAAAATGGGTTGTTGCTTCGGGAACTGCAGAGGGAGAGAAATATGAACCTACACAAGAAAGGACTCTTTGTGAGGAAGCAACCAACACATTGATGTGATCATCAAGGACTAGGAATCATCAGCGTAAAGATAGACAATCAGACACGACAAATACTGCCATGAAACATTTAACAAATATATGCTGCTGTCCATTTTGTTAAGCAAGCTCTCCCAGCATAGGAAAAAGACCAAGTTATATGACAAAAGAATAACAAGTAGTGTTAGATTCACAACACAGGCTAACCACAGGGAAGAAAGTCAAGTACAAATATCAACAACTAACCATAAAAGTGAATGTCCCAGAGGCAGCCAGAAATGCCACCTTCCTGCAAAAGACCTGGCAAACAAAAGCATAGACCTTCAGAGTTTCTGTGGTGAGTATATTATAAATTATCCAAGCAAAACTCCAAAAAATGCTCACTGGATCAGCTTCAAGTGGTCTTCCAAATGCAGCAGATGATGCTGTAATAAACTTTCTTCTAACTTCAATCAATGAAACTGCCTCTTTAAGCTGTGGCATCATACAATCAAAAACTAAGATTTGCACAACATGCAATGATGTAAAAAATGACTTGTGGATAGAAAATAAAGAATGCACCTGATTTTCGAGCATCAGTTCTAAAATGGGCAGATATTCAGCCATGCACCTACAGCCAAAATAAAAAACTTGCATGAGATTATAGTGTACAAATAAAATACAACAAAAATTTTTGAATCTCAAAGTGGCATATTTTTAGGAGACAACAACAATGAACTGGGCATTGGGAAGATAATGATCACAACATACATGCCGTCCACCCATGAAGGAAGCCTGCAATCTTCAACAGAAAACCAAGACTTTAATTCTGGAGTAGAAACTAATTTCAGTCTCGGTGCCGATGGCTTAGTCGAATAATTTCTAACAACAGGAAATATAACCTGCAAGAATTAATAAAGGATAAGAGCACCAAATTAACTGAACAAGGGTGAAGGATCACTAAGCAATAGCATCTAACAAACTTTGTTTCAGCTTACAGTCATGATGAAATTTACTAATTCTAGAATCACACAATACATTAGATACGATAATCAAAGAAACCAAACAAATAGATCCTGTAATTGGGTCCATATAGAAACACATAACACGGTAGAAGTAACTATATCTAAGATTTATGCACTGCCCATTTCTTGTTTTCGTAACTTAGGTACAGTAATCTTTGTATTTTTAGGAAGAAGAAAGGCAGATGAATATAACTAACTAATCATAAATAGTATGGATGTTCAGTCCATGCATATGAAGAGAAAAACATAGAGAGACGGACTTGTCCCCATGCCACATAATTGCACACTCTAACCTGCAAGTATATCTTCTGCTGGTGCCTCCAGGTGGATCCAACAACCATTTTGTTTAAATCCATATCCAGTAAAGGTACAGCGAATTTGACCTCTTCTGGCTGCACCTTAATTCAATGAGAAGAAGAAAATAAAAAATAAAAAGAAACCGACAACCCTGGAATAAACTGAAAAGCTAGAAACATCAAAAAGGATATTCTCTTTGTTAAATACCTTGTCAAGACCTGAACTCAAGCACATCTCAATTCCCTGAAGCACAGAAATTTAGTAATTATTAAACCAAGTCACTTAGATATTACAAGGGAAACACCATCTTCTTAAGCATCAAGCAAGATTATAAAAAAACGACATGTTTTCTCATAGTTGGGAGGGTAAAGAGATGTTTCTAAGAGGAAAAGCAGAACATATTTTTATCTCAACAACACTTGCAGAGCTAAGTTTGATAAGTGGTGATGCTTCAGGAGGACAGATGAGAATCTGACAGTGAGAGGACAGCTACACTCCTAGGCAGATCAAGAGATCATCCAATGAGTGAGGTGATGAGATAATATCTCAATAAGGTGACCATCGCAACATGTCCACGAAAATGGATCAATCATACAAAGAAAATACAATATTTAATTCAAGATATAAATACACATGGAAACGAGATTGATTTAGGTACATCATAAAGACCTACACGAATGTATGGAAGCATACTTGCAAGACAACCATACAAACCCTGTTCCAAGGGGCTGTCACTGCTATTAGTATTACCAAGCACAGAATCTATACACTTAAACAGCAATCAATCTGTATGCTCCTACCACGCTAAGCTCTGCAATCCTCATTCTTCCAAAAAGTACACTTGCAAAGAACAAGAAAACCACAAAGCTCCAAGTACATAAAGCTGTGGTGTTTTACATAAGAGTATGAAATTAATCCTTAGCCTACCTCTCTTGATACCATTGTGCTGATTTCAAACTTCAACCTTTCGTCGTCAACTTCTCCAACTCTCTTTCTTTGGTACTCGCTATAAGAATTTCTAGTTAATAAGCCACAAGGAACAAATACTCAGTCCCATGACACTGCTCACCAGCAAAAATCACAACTTTATAACATTAAATGTAAAGTATAACCTAAGCTCGAGAATGAGCGACAACAGCCGAGTAGGGTCTCTACTATCCCAATCAGTAAGAGCGTTTTTCGCAGTACCGGCAAAGTGATACGGCCTAAAATCTTCATCTTCCGGTCCAAAAATAACATCTGGCCGAGCCAATGGATACAGCGCATCGTATATTATATCCCCTAACAAAACCTAAAAATTTAATCAAAAGAACCCAAAGAATCTAAACGAAAAACACAAAAAAAAAAAAAAAAAAACAATGCAATAATATTACTGGGTACGAGTAATGAAAGGGGAAATAAATGCTAACATCGGATATAATCGAGGCAAAAGGGGATAACTAAGGTAAACCGATCATTCAGGGCAGAGTTCCTGCATCCAGACCACATATGCTCCACCTGAAATCAACAATCCTTATGTTTTAAACTTTAAGCCCAAAACTTAGCAATGTGAACAGCTAATTTCAATTTAGTTAAGTTATTAATTTGTGTGATCACTGTGGAGATGAGTGAGTGAGCAAAGTACCTTGATGGAGAAGGGGCAGTGAGTAAAGAGGTAATTGAGCTGCGCGGATATGAGAGGAGGTATCCTTTCGGTCACCATGGTGGTCGGAGAATCCAACTCCCGCCGGTGGAAGCCCGGCGATTGGTCTAAACCCTGGAGTGTTGGTGCCGATCTGTCTGCGGAATAGAGGAGCGATGCCACTCTGCTGGCTTTTTCCTTTTCCCAGTCCCAGGCAATTTTTACACCCTAAACTGCGTCGTTTCTGGCCATTTTTAATTATTCTTGCTAAAATTGAACAATGAATTGTTCAAAAAAAAAAAAATTATTATAACACGTAACAATGGAAACAGTAGGATTCTATTTTGTATTCTTCCTCTCGTTTCATGAATATACATATATACACACATGTATTATATAAAATTTAATTTGTTAGTTTATTATAGTTAGTGTGAATAATGATATATAACAGATAAGTAATTATGTGTTATAATTTATCATTCTTATGAACTACATGTATCAAAGTGAAAGGATTAAACGATTTTATATCTTAAAATCATGGAAGTTCAATGTGATGATAGATTTATAAAATAATTATTTTGATATTACCGATTCAGGAAGGCATTATTGAGGTTCATCTCGCAGTAGTTGCTGAAACTCGTACATGGAACAATGGCCCATTCCCTCTTTACTCCCCCCCCCCCCCCCCCCCCACCCAACAAGTATGGAGCTTTTTCTAGTATTCCTCTATTAACTCTATGCGTTACTTTCTTTTTATTATTACTGCACCTTTCTGACGCCAGTTTGAACCCGCTCGGGAATCCATGAGATGTTGGAGCGTTGGCGACAGGAGTGCTGGCTCCGTGATATACTGATGAAATGCTCGCTCGATGTTGTTGAACATATAGCAGTGCCCCTTTATCTTATTTTGTTTTGGTGGAACTATTTCACGAGGAAACAACATTGACGTCGTTTAGGAGATGCAGTCGCTTGCCACCTCCCTACGCAACTTTCGGTTAGCCTCTCGTTGGTAGGAGCGAGATGCCCTTGCTCTAGCCTATGATTGCCTTCTCCAACAATCATCCTTGGGCTCACATGTTTTCTTTGATGCATCATACCATCCCATCAATTGGGAAGATGGCGGCGGGGATTGTTGGCTGTGATGCAGATGGGCAACAGGTTCTTTTCTTCTTTTTTCCCCTAAAAGGCTCAGGTTCATATCAGCTGAAGTCTTGGTCAGACCATTCTTGGGTAATAGTAAGAATGAAGAGTTACAACTAGAAAATGCTTAATGGTATCTCGAAGCGCATCTTTAATGTGCGTTATTCGGATGAGGAAAATGCGACAGTAGCCTTAGCCGCCCTGGAGCTAACAATTGGACAATGGTGGGGGAATTGTTCCATGGTGGGAGACGCGGTGGGGGTGGTGTTGGCGACTAGGGGAGATGTCTAACCCTCGGTGTGGAATGGACCATTGATAGATAGGTCATCGAACTCATGGTTTTAAAAAGTGCATTTTGGGTTAACCGTAACATTAATGTATTTATTCATTTGCTGGCGCAACATAGGGCCACATCCTCACCAGGTGTGTGAGTGGGCTGCTGCTCCAACGTCTGTATATCAATCGTTGCTCAATGATCTTCAGAGGGATACTCCTTTACTTCTTTTTTTTATTTTTATTTTTCCCCTTAAAAAAAAGTCATAAATATAATTAAAATCTATCATTGAGTAAACATTTGGGCTAAGGCCCAAATAACTCCCTAGCCCAACCGTATTGGACTCCAAATGGGTTGCCACATCTATTTGGGGAGGGCAAATTCTTAATCGAAATAGAAAACCCTGTAACAACACATATCCATGTAAATAGCTACGACTGACGGAGCCCAACGTAAAAAATGGCGTGTTCTTTTTATTTAAAAAATGACTGAAACCAAAACTGTTTTCAAAACGTTCAAAAATAACAGGCTCTTTATGCGCTTCTTTGAATAGCTTGACTCCTTCAGAAATCTCAGGATTATTTGTCTGTGTTATTGCGGACTGGTGTGTGTTGCGTTTTAGATTAATGGTTATGGAGACGGGATGAATCTGGACATCACATCTCCCGACGGTCGTCTGCGACGACGCATTTAAAAAGTGTCAGTTTTGATGTTATAACTATCCATCTCTCTGATGTTCTCCTTTCAAAAAAAAATTGTTTTCTACAGTTGAAGCGAAGCGAGCATTATGACGATGAATTGTCAATTATTATTCCGATAAAAGGAATACCAAACCTCCTACTCATTCTGAATGCTCGCTCGCTCTTTTTTATTATCAATCACCATTTTTTCTATTTGCTTTCGCCAATATGAATTGTTAGCACTTCTTCATTCTGAGTGCTGAATTGCTAAAAAAAAAAAAAAAAAACTCCTTTTCTGGACAGAGTTGTTGATGATTTTTGATTTTGAGTATATCTGTGATTTGGGGATGATTGAAGGTTTGGTTTAAGGTATGGAGTTGGGGTCTTTGGCTGCAGATGAGATGCTGTTGTGCATAAACTTAAAAGAATACTCTGTTCTTCAAAATGGTAATTCACAGGAGATTGAGAAGAGGAAAAAGCCATTTGATTCGATGTATTAAAAACAAATATATTATGAACGTGGACATCCATAATAACCAATAACCATGGAAAAAGAATAATGACAATAATATTATCAACAATGTTTCAGAATCAGATGCCTCGTGACATTTTTGCACTTGGGCTGTTTAAAATATAAAAAGGGATTCACATATAAATGCAACAATTGTTAAGATTTCTGATTTTTTTTCTTTCTTTTATATATATTCTTAGTTGACCAGTCAAAACAACATTTATCATTTTATACCCACGTCAATTCAAAGAATTGAAAATTTTAAAAACTTTTTCAATCTAAAACAAGAAAAACATTTTAAAAACTTTAAGGGACCACGCATTTAAAGGTTATTTTATTTTCTAAAATTTTGATCCATGAAACTCGGCAGAATCTAGGCCATAGACAGCCATTTAGCTTATTTTTCTTTCTTTTTCTCAATGGGTCACTAAGAAATGATTTTGAAATCATTTTTTAAAAAAATAAAATTTGAAAGTGAAAAGGGCATGCAATTAGATATAAACAAAATCAACGGAAACGAGTCGGACCTGAGCAAATAGACTTGAATCAAAGTCCCTTAATAACCCATTTAGATTCTAATAAATCTCTTTGTCTCGAGTTTTGAACAAGTGGTCCCTGCTTAAATTGCCATTGGAGCACAAATCAGATGCTCTGAGTCTAATCTGAATGCTGATTAGCACAATTACTTTAGGATTATTTAACGGAATACATAATAATTAATCACTGGTATCGTTTGTGCTTTTTGTTAGGGCATCTCCAGTGGTTCTACCTAAAAAACAGGTATTTTATTGCCACATCATCTGTCACTTCAACTAATACCTTTAACCATATTTCTCTCCAACAATTCTACCTAAAAAGTAGGTATTTTATTGCCACATCATATATCACTATCAATAAAAAATTTTAAAAAAAATGAGGCAAAAGCAAGCAACTTGCTTGCTTTTTCCTTTTGCACAACGGTTGAAGGCAAAACAAAAGAAAGAAAAGGGACAAAATATGGTCAAGGGCCCCTATTTTCTCTTTCCTCCCCCCTTCTACCCAGGTAGAGAGTTCTCTACCTGGGTAGATGTTCCCCAACTTCTACCCCATTTTCACAATGGTTTCTACCCAAAATGGTGGGTAGATGCTGACTGCCATGTCAGCATCTACCCACCATTGTGGATGCTCTTAGAGGTCGCAGAATAAGAGGCGTCGAAAAGAACAATATAAAATTTTAAAAATAAATTATAAAAATAGATGCCGCTTGCTTTCATGATTTTACTTGTCGCTGTTGGAGATTCAGTTTGTAACTTTGTATGAATAATATTTTCATTAATAATTTATTCGACGAAATGAAGAGTTATTTGTCTACAATTGGAGAAAAAAGAATCCAAAAATTATTTCGTGAAAGCGAAATATAAAAATTTTAATTTCATTTTTGTTTTAAAATTATTTTCAAAACATCCCTCACAACACACTAGAATATATTTTGCCTTCAAAACACATGTAATTTAAGAAAAATGCTACAAATAATGAATTCGTAGAGCAGAAAATGTGACATATATTAAAATAAAAATTATTCATCAATAACCATACAAAAATAAAAACATAAAACAACAAATTATTCAATAAAATGTCTCATTATTCATTTTATAATTTAATCTGTCAAATTTTAAAATTTTATTCATATTTATCAATAAATGGCTAATTTAATTTGTTGTTTTGTAGAAAAAGAAAAGTCTCCGGTCATAAGCCCAATCCATAGGATGCCCTCAACAAAGCCCAGTTCGATCAATGGAGCCCATTAGGGCATTCTTTAAAGAAGATTCCAGGTATCCAAGCACGTGATCTTGTCGCCACGTATCCACAATCAACGGCCACGATGAAAGCGAAAAAGATATTTGGCTTCCCCAAGGCACTATAAAATACCCTCACCGTAACTGACTGCCCCGTCTTATCCAAAACTCGCCGACGCAGTCTTTCTCTCACACTCTAACCAGTCAGATTACTCTCCGATCGACGATCATGTCTAACCCTAAGGTTTTCTTCGACGTCACCATCGGCGGCAATAAAGCCGGCCGGATCGTGATGGAGCTGTTCGCCGATACCACTCCTCGTACGGCCGAGAACTTCCGCGCCCTCTGTACCGGCGAGAAGGGCATCGGGAAAAGTGGCAAGCCCTTGCACTTCAAGGGATCGATCTTCCACCGTGTAATTCCCGATTTCATGTGCCAGGGAGGCGACTTCACCGCCGGAAACGGTACCGGAGGGGAGTCAATCTACGGATCTAAGTTCGCTGATGAGAACTTCATCAAGAAGCACACCGGGCCCGGGATTCTGTCCATGGCTAATGCCGGACCCAACACCAATGGGTCCCAGTTCTTCATCTGCACTGCGAAGACTGCGTGGCTCGATGGGAAACACGTGGTGTTCGGTCAGGTGGTGGAAGGCTTGGATGTGGTGAAGGCTGTTGAGAAGGTCGGATCGTCGAGCGGAAGGACTTCCAAGCAAGTTGCCATAGCCGACTGCGGCCAGCTTTCTTAGATCTGGGCTTGTTTGAACGAGTGGGTGTCCTTATCCTTAGTAATTTCCAGTGAACTAATGGGGTCTAAATCTCTGTAATAAATATCTCTCGAGTGTTTTTCCTTTTACTTATGGGTGGATTTTAATTTCGTGTTTAAGGTGTCCTTGTGATTGTGACTTTGAAAATCGGATCGGAAGACTGACCCTATCTTCTACCATTTAAATATATTTTTATTTGCGGTGGTGCTATTACTATTTGCGCTTTGACTTCCTCCTTTTTTCAATTTGTTTTTCCTTTCTGCAAAATTTGTGCCCTTGATTTTAATCCGGAATTTAGACAGCAACGTATAGATTTTTTAAGAAAGTTATTCTATGCTTTGTGGCCTTGGTTATGATGGGTTATCCTTTTGAAGGAGGCACGCTTTCATTGGTGAAAATCATATTGTTTGGAATGATTCCAACTTTCTGAAGCAATCTAGAAATTTGCCTAACTTGCTGGTATGATGTTTGGAAAGATAAATAGGAATTTAGGTTCTTCAAGTCTTTTTTATGTTCTTTCCAGAATGTGGGAAAACTTATCCATGTTTGGATTCTTGGCTATTTGGTTCTCTGTAAATTTCGGTGTATTAGATTGTCGTATTATCTCAAACGTACAAGGACAATGATTGAAAGTAAGGTACAATCATTAGAGATGTTGTACAGTCGATGCATTGGCTGTGTACAAATACAGCAGGCTACGCTGAAAAAGTATATATATTTTCTGGGCTTAGAGGATCATGGCCTGGGCTATTATTTGGCCCATTAACATGAACATATGATGGGCCATCAACATATTTTGAATTTAGTAAAGGAGAACAAAAAGTAGATGTTACGTGTCTAGTTAGTTTATCTTGGGCCTTGATAAGGCCCAAACCATTTAATACTCTTTGTTTTGGAGGGAGAAGATATAATTTTTTTTTCTATTATTATTATTATTATTATTATTTTTTTTTGTGAATGCATTATTATATTTTATGCTATTAAGTGGGGAGCAACTAATAGAGATAGAAATTGTAACCCCCACATCTGAGTGATGTGCTATTAAGATACTAGCTCATTCCTCTAACTGATGCGTTACAATTGCTTGAGCACTAACTTGTTCTTAATAGAATTTAATAAAGAGTCAATTTGTGGTAGTTTTCCTTTGTTGAATAGTTACTATAATTATTAGTTTATAGTTATATTTAAAGACTGAGACCCAGTCAAGTTGTGGGAGTCAAACAAAAACCGGTGTGGAATTTTACCAGTTCGATGCACGCGTGTCGTTGTGTGTTTTGTGTGTGATTTTTATTTTTAGGATTTAAACGTAAGTTTTGAATTATCAATTTACAGGGTGCGTTTTTTTTTTTTCTGTTTTGAAAACGGTTTTAGTTTTAACAGTAAATTTAATATATTTTAATTATATTTTATTATTTTTAATATAATTTTTTATATTTTTAATATACTTTTTATATTATAAAATTATTTTCAAAATTATTTTCAAAACGATGAAAAAAAATATGTCAGTAATTGATATGACGGAAGTGTGAAAGGTAATAGATTCTAAAACTACTTTTTAATGGGTCACACTTATGGTTGTTGACGACTACTGTAGTAATTAATTACACTGGTCTGTAACCTGTAGTTGTAACTTGTACGTACGACGTAGTAAAATCAATGCTTCATTAATCAGCAAGTGGCATTAGGCAGGCAACAAACATGCAATTATTTATTGCAAAAATATTGTATGATCTAACGTATGCGTGTCGATTTTAACTTTTGATGTGTCGTGATTATGTATTGAAAATTTATGTATTAAATTTAATTGCTGCAATATGGTATACCAAATTTAATTTATAATAAAAAAATTATAATAAAATTTAAAACGAATAGTAGTAATAAATAGCAGACCAGAATAGTAAATGAATCTGATTTTTCAGGAATGCGCAAATCTACCAACTTTGAGTGGGGCCTGATTAGTCTGACCAATTTAAATGCTTTATTTTTCGTCAAAGTGACCATTATATCCCTTTTCTCGGATTTGATTAAGCTTGTCCTTTACCTTTTGGCTTTGCCACAATTAAAGTATGGTTCAGATTGGAAAAATAAAGAAAGTCAAAGTTAATGTGTTTCTTATCCCAAACGTTTCAGAATTTGGTGATCATGGAGTGGAGCCGCTTCCTTTTCTTTTTTACTTATTTTTATGATTTTTGCTACTTCATACTATTTGACTAACAGAAATATAATGCGAAATAAATTAGGTTGGGTTGCACTTGCAGATACGATGAGTTCATACTTATCGATTTTATATTTTACGTGTCAAATTTCGAAAGAGATAAATGTAAAAGTTGAATAAAGTAAATGTAATTTCATCCTATTATTCACAAATATTATCCTAAACAATATATTCCAAATCCAAATCAATCAAGGAAGCTTTCACATAGCTTTCAAAGACGATAAGGTAATATTCAAAGTTACCACATGGGATGTAAACAAGTCTTCAACTCAAATAGGTCATGCCAAATTTGATTTCTCCATTTCTTTTTTTAAAGTAAAAGATCAAACTATTCCAAATTTTAAAATTCTTTGTGTTTTTTGGTTTATGTGAGTTGTTTGGGTGGGTTGGGAGTTCCTAACCCATACAAAACCCTAATTGGACCATTCTTTTGGTCAAAACTAATAAGTATTACTATTATCACTAGTACTATTAAAGCTTACTTAGAAGAATTGTAATCAAAACCAATCCAATTGGGAGGAAGCTCAAATTCAACTCAGTGAGAGACAGGGGCAAATAAGTAAAAGCACAAAGTCTAAGGTTGAGAGTGACGTCACATGCAGACTAAAACCCCCAAGAAGAAGGTAGGCTGGTTGGGGTGGTGGGGAAGGACTGACTTATTGCTCCAGTGACTGACTTCACAAAAAATCACAATTTCTTCACAAATCACAAAAAATGGAAAATCTCAAAGCATTTTTTTTTTTTTTGTTCTTGTAAAAGTGTTGCTGCGAAAATTTCTCCAATGGCTTTTCCATTTATTTATTTATTTTTTTAACTTGCTTTAATCGACTGGAATGAATGGCTTCCTCGCTTTCAGACTAGGAGGGGAAGACTTTTATGCAAGGAAGATTAGTTCTTTAGTGTGAAAAATCATCAATGTCTTCATCAATCTTTCAATTCTGTTCAAACCCCATCAATTGTTTAGCTTAAAAAAATTCAAATAAAAACAAAGGAAGAAGCAGTCAAGAGTGGTTTTTGCTGACTTCCTTTCCCTTCTTTCTCTTCCCTCTCTTTCTTTGGGTTTCCGTGTCCGCGTCTTAATTGGTTTTTTTCCTATTCCTATTACCCGGTCAGAAAGCTAGCCAGGCAGCCACTTTGCTGTTTCATCACATTTCATTATAATTCTCTGGTCATCGGTTCATTAAAATTTCTTGAATCTTGGTAAACTTGGTGGGTTTTTGCTGTAATCCCATTTGTTTATTTGGTATTTTTTCGATCAACTTATGCGCATTCATTTGTAAATCATCTTCATTGCATCTGTAAGTATCATCAGCTCCTTTTTTTTTCCTTCCTGGTTGGAGGGGGGAGTTTAGGTTTTCTGATTTGATATGCTGACAAAAAATTGCCTGTTTTAATCTTTGCAGGTGGAAAACAGATATAAAATCTTGTCTTTTTTGAATTCTACAAAGTTTGTTCTTGGGATGGGAGGAGTTTGCTCAACTGGGGTGAGCAAGAAGGCTAGCTTCAAATCAGATATAGATGAACATCACAAGAGTTCTGGGTTCTCTGGGTATCTCAAGAAGGGGAAAAGTTCAGGAGGAAAGCAGCAGAATAAGATTGATGATTCTTCTAATGCATATCCTGATTTTGATGAGTCTTTCGATAATTTGTATGATTCTGGTGAGCTCAAAGTATCCATTTCCAGAGAATTAAAGCCTTCCACCCCAGCTAGGACACCGACACCTGCCAAGGTATGCATAAAGGTGTTTGCTTCTTGTAGGTACTTTGTGTATTTGTGTGCAATTTGTCACATTGACTTACACAGTTTCATCAGAATTCCAGTAATATACTAACTAAAAATGAACAATATAGCTAAATATCTGCTGCATTAAATGGTATTAAAGTAGATCAATTGGCATTCTTCTTTGTGGACCATAGTAGAAATGGATTCAATCCATAGAGCTGGGTGTTGAAGTGTTCAGGTAATTGTTGGATAAATGTGTATTATTTTTCAGCTGAGGGGATCAAGCATAAATTTTGTTAGAAATCGTTACTAGTTTCTTGTGTAGCTAATTGATGTAGCTGGTGAAAAGATCGGCTGAAGGTTAGATAAAATGTCATGTGTTGACGAAGTACAGTTTGATGAAGATAAATCATTTACCCTTCCTCAAAAAAAATAAAAATAAAAATTGCATGTGTTACTTTGATGGATGAGATGGTGAAAGTGCTTACCTGAATAAAGTAGAAGCTGTAAGGAACTGAAGCTGCAGCAGAAGAATAGTGGAAGTTTCAGAACTCTGCATCACCGAGTGCAATTTGATCAACAATCTGTGAATCTCTTATTTCTGCTACCACGGAATCAATAATTATGAGCTCGATTTTTGTGAAAGATTTTTGAGACTTGTCGTATGATGAGCAGTCTTAGGGACTCAAGCAAGTTCATCTTACAGATGATGAGCAGAGTCTTATGACTTTTCCCTGTTATTCCATACCTGTGAAGGACGTATTTGAATATATACATGTCATCAAGCAAAATTGTTGTACAATACCATTCTGAACGTTCCTGGTTTTATCAGCTTCTGTGAATATCAGAATGACCTTTTTGGTAGCCTTCTCCTGTTCTTGTCAAATTAGATGTCCTCGGCATTAGTCATGGTGAAAACTACAGGAGATATACTTTTCTATCATTTTAGCTCTTTTTTTTCATCGAGACTGTAAATGAGGCCAATATTCCTTTGCTCATGTCAGCATCTTGAAGACAGATACTTATTGGTTTTGACTGCAGCTATGCCTTTGATTCTGTTATATTATGTGAAGTACATGATACTGGCATGGGCTTTGTCATCCAAGATTTATGAAAATGTTCTAATTTTCGGTTATCAGATATAGAATGGACAGAAAGAAGCGAAACATGTTAGGCAGTTGGGTGCACCAAGGTTCATTAAGAAAATGTGAGGCCAATAGGAGAACCACTCTGTGCTTACGGCCACTTGGGATCACTCAGAAGTGTGTTTTGCAGGCTGATTCCAGAACTTGGAAGACAAATAATCCACAGAATTTATCTGTCGTGAAATGCATTTTTGTTGGACAGGCTTATATGTGAATTGGCATTCTTCTATTTTCTTTTATAACCATAGTTTTTAAAAAAACACGTGTGACCATTATACTTATGTCTACTTCTTCTGGTGACAGGGGCCTCATGTGAGCTCATTTCTTGGCAAGGCAGGATTAGCAGGTCTAGAAAAGGCAGTTGATGTGCTCGATACATTGGGAAGTAGCATGTCAAATTTAAATAACAGTGGATTTATTGGTGGTATGGCTTCAAGAGGGAATAGAGTATCCATCTTGGCATTTGAAGTTGCCAACACTATTGCCAAAGGAGCAAATTTGTTGCAATCCCTTTCTGCAGAAAATATTGACTACTTGAAAAAGGAGATTCTACCCTCAGAAGGGGTACAGTTGTTGGTTTCTACAGACATGAAGGAGCTGCTCAGCATTGCCGCGGCTGACAAAAGGTCACTAATATCTCATTGGATTTAGCTCTTCCTGCTTTTATTTCTTTTTGTTATGTGACATTGCTGCATGATATCTAATGAAATGAATTCTCTTGATGCTAATTCTGAAATAACTCAGAGCGATGAAGGAAAAAAACTCATTCTTAATTTCTGTCTTCCAGGGAGGAATTTGATGTATTTTCTCGCGAGGTAATTAGATTTGGAGATTTGTGTAAAGATCCTCAATGGCACAATCTTGGTCGATTCTTCTCAAAGTAAGTTGGACTGCTCACCTTTGAACTTGAAAGGTGCTCATCCTCTCAAAGGTTCAAAAGAATGTTCATAATGTGGTATTTGTATGTCAGGTTGGACTCTGACCCTATATGCCCCAAGCAGCCCAGAGAAGAAGCAGAAATGACCATGCAAGAATTAACAACACTGGCTCAGCATACTTCGGTAAGTTTTTGTCATGTTACTTATCCATGCAAATGCTTTCATCTTGTCAAGGAATATTGCTACTCCTTGCTTGTTTGCTCCAGTTGCAGTTGTGGGCTAACATTCGCTATCTGAGATGTTTTACACACGAGAGATGTCCTCTGGAGGAACATGTTTCACATAAGTCAAATTCCATGGTTTACTGCTTTTAGTCCATTAAAAGATAATAATTATATTTAACATGTACATCTTGGTACATTCTTATAATGAAGAATACAGTACTAAAACTAGCAGAAAATAAATACTCCGTATTTTGGTAGGTTTTATGTGGTGCTGGATTGGAATGTGTGTTGTGAGAAGAGGCATTACATGTGCCAAAAAGCAGCATTTTATGGTTGTCTTAACCCTGCTCCTTACTGTTTTCTGCTTCGCACATTTCTTCTTTACCATTGTATTATCCACTGTTTTCTGCTGCATATTTTTCTTTCTTTTCGGATTTATGTCCACAAAACATAGTCATTCCTTGCTGATCTCATATCCTTGGCATGTCTAACAAGGATTCCATCCCTTAATAAACTTGCGGAGCTTCTTGATGTGTATTTTTCATTATAATATGAAGGAAGTTATGAGTAAATATTCTCACATAATCATATTAGCTATAAAGAGAGATTTATTGTTGTCCTTGATTGGTTGAATTATTTGTATTCTTCTTTTATATCCAACTTTTGAGTGGTTATTTTGTCTGTTTGCTGCAGGAATTATATCATGAGTTCCATGCTTTGGACAGATTTGAACAAGATTATCGTCGGAAGCTTGAGGAAGTGGAGTCTTTGCATCTGCCCAGGAAAGGTTGGTGGTTGGTGATGGATATTGGATAGTTGTGCACCCTTCTCATTGGTTGTCAAGTATAATAACTGATTGTGGTCAGGGTGTAAAGGAAGCCTTGTGAAGGACAAATTTAAGAAGTGGCATAGTTAGACAAGAGGATTCAAGTGTCTTCCTAAGTATTCTTGGTTTCATCTTAAACCAGATTATACACTTCTAGTCTCGTTTCTGAAAGTGCTTATAAGATGAAGCTGTTTGTGGAGTCATTTGTTCAAGCAGAAACCCTTTCACTCATCCATTACCTTTTGAGCATCTTACATACGATATCTGACTACTAAAATATCATATCACCTTAGCATGAGATTTCAAGATTATGGCATTTGCTAGTTAGAATTTTGTTATTTGGATTATGATGGTAAATTGTTTGGAAATTTAACTTCCTACATTTTGAAGCTCGAAATCAGATTAGTTTGCTATTTTATTCCTTTTTAATGTGATAGCTAACTTTTACCCATCTTTTCCCTTCTCCCAAATTACTTATCATACTGCTATTTATTTCGGTTACCATATGCTAAAAATTTCTTGTCTAGACTGATAATTCCTGAGGTTAACCTTGCTCTCTGAAATTCTTGGTGCTGATAATTTCCGCTTTCAATGTTTCATCAGGCGAAAGTCTCATGATGTTGCAGAGTGAGCTGAAACATCAAAGGAAGCTTGTCAGGGGCTTGAAAAAAAAATCTCTCTGGTCTAAAAGTTTGGAAGAGGTAGTGGAATAATGCACTTCATAGTGTTTGTTGAATGCTAGAAGCCTTAATTTAGGGGAACACAGTGTTTCTACTTTTCTACTTCCTTTTGAACTTTGGATAAACTGCTAATTAGTGGCAATTTCTTTTTCTCATGTCTTACAACTTAGGTTGTGGAGAAGCTGGTTGATGTAGTTACATTTATTCATCAAGAGATTGCCGAGGCTTTTGAATATAATGGTATGCAATGTATATCAATCTGATTTTTTGTTATTTTGAAAGTATTTTCTTGAAGGATATTGACATTTGTTTTCGATTGAAGAACTTTTTTTGGTTTTTTTCCAATCAACTTTTCAATGGGTTTTGTATGCTACAACCAGGATTGGTTTCAGGTAGCAAAGAACATCATAAAGTGGAAAGACTTGGTGTAGCTGGCCTTGCTTTACATTATGCAAACTTAGTTACTCAGATTGACAATATAGTAAGATTCAACTTTCATGAACTTATTTGATACTCCAGTTTTAAGTACTTGACTGTATTGATGATAATCTTCTTCCATTGAAATCCTTCTGTGATTTAGGCGTCACGTCCAACCTCCCTTCCTCCTAATATGAGAGATACTCTATATAATGGATTGCCTCCTGCCATCAAGGGCGCTCTTCGCTCCCGATTACAGACAATTGATGCAAAAGCCGAGGTTCGAGTTCTACACTTTAGAAATAATCTCTTCTTTTGTGGATCTTTTTAACATATGGTTGTCCTTTGCATTTAGTTTTGTTCTAATAATTCCTCCGTTGTTTTCTGGCAGCTTTCGGTTCCTCAAATTAAGGCCGAAATGGAGAAAACTCTACAGTGGCTTGTTCCAGTAGCTGCAGATACCACTAAGTATGCTCAACTAGTTTTGAACATTTCCAAAATTCTCGTTATGCATGCATGGCTGAACGCTAAAGCTATCATTTTTCTCTCTCTTCATGAAAACAGAGCGCATCAAGGCTTTGGATGGGTTGGAGAATGGGCCAACGCAGGGTCAGTCAGCCTAATAATAATACTAAGATCACTCATTGACATTTTGAATTTTGCAAACAAAGATCAAAGAAACTTATAAAATGGTTGCTTGGTTCCCCTGCAGGAATGAGTTTGGGAAGAAGACAACTGCAAACAATAGCATCGTTCGGTTACAGACGCTCTATCACGCCGAGAAAAAGAAGATGGATTTGTACATTCTTGAACTGGTAAGTTGGCTTCACCGTCTGATCAGCCTGGTTCGGTACAGAGATAATGGCGCCAAGGTTGTGGCGAGCCGATCCCCGCCGGTGCCCAAGGCCCTGAATAATCTGCACAGCGAGACATCGAACAAGAGCAGGAAAGAAGTCCACGGCGCGCAGATTTCAGCGGAAGACAGGAACTTGTTGGAGGAGGTGACAAGGAGGAGAAGAATGGCTCCAGTGAGAAGCAAAAGCCAGGAATTCCTTGTAACGAATAAGACGAAATCCAAGGTATGGGCACTGAGTAGGAGTACAGGAAGCTCCCCACGAGTAGAGTTGGGACATCCGAAAGCTAATGTTTTAGACATACTAGATGGGTTAGATACATCATTTTGAGCCAAATGATTGGTTACATTTTATGCATTTTTTTGGTTTTTTTCATTTGTTGTTCATCACTCAAAATGTTAGTTTCGTGTGTATATAGCTTGGTAATATAAGTACAAATATATCTACATAGAGAGGGCAAAGTTGTGATACCCATAAAGATACGTGTAAAGAATTTTGTTATTTCTGATCGGAGAGAGCGCATTTGGATGTTCAATGTCTGCAGCCTAATGCCTTGTGTTTTAAACTTTAAATCTGTCAGAATTGCACTTCCTTTTTCTCATGCGGTAACTGGTTAGTTTGAGTTTATTTTTTACAAGTGAGAGAGTACATGGCGGACCCGGTTAGGCATGTCACTCGCTTCTGTCGTAAGTAGAAGCTGTCAAGCCTAGCGCCACGCCACCCACGACCTCAAGGTCCCGGGTGCACAACTCCATAAGACTCAGGCCCTCCCCCACGGATATGTCCACGATTTCCTCTCGAGCACTCTTTTTAAAATTCTTATCTAGCTGCTCTTTTATAAATACCACTTTCTAGCATCAATTAAAAGCACTTGCTAAACTACCTACTTTGATACTAAAAGTTTGGGTTATTTGTAACTTTGGTACTAAAAGTTTACTCAGTTCCAAACTTTTGTTTTATGGTTATACTTTGTTGCATTTTTAGTACCAGCACCTGCTATAGCAGGTTTTATGTAGTCAGACCGAAGTCAAAGGTAATTTGGAGGGTGTTTTACAAATTCTACAATTTTATAGGGGTTGAAAAGATATTTTTCTAATATTATTTCGAAAACATTTTCTCGATTCTTTTTCTCCACAGTTGACGTACAAGTTTTCTTTCGACTGAGGAGAAATAAATTAGCGAAAATGTTTTGGAAATTATATTAGAAAAATTATATTTTCAGTCCCCCACAAAATTGTAGAATTGTAAAATACCCTCAAATTACCATTGACTTCGATTTATATACATAAAACCTGTTATATACTGGTACTAAAAATGTAACAAATTATAAAATAAAGCACAAGTTTGAAACTGAATAAACTTTTAGTACCAAAATTACAAACAACCTAAACTTTTAATACCAAAAATATTATTTTTTCCCATAAGTTATTCATCAACTTAAGTTTTGGAGTGCTTACAGGGATATTAACTTAACTATTGCAAGTACGGAAGCAGTTTCCATGAGTACAATAAGACAATTATTTTTCTTTTTCACCATTTGTATCTGCTGAAAACAAAAAGTTAGCTAAAATTCCGATCCCAGATCCAACGAAAGAGATTTTGAAAAAGCAACATGTATTCAAAATATTGACGAAACACGAAAAACATTTCCAAATCAAGAAATTTCAACATTTTCAAATCACAAAATCAAGAAATAGCAATTGAAAATTTTAAAAATAAAAAAAAAAAAAAGTTTTCAAAAATTTTGGTTAAAAATAGTTAAAATTTTTATTTTTTGGTCCAATTTGGGTTTTGGGATCCAAATTCAGCCAAAATGAAAAGAAAGAAGAGGATCAGATTGGTACAGACGAGAGTGCCCGAATTGTCGTAACAGGCTTTGGGCCGGGCACCCGTCTCGCATGTTTTAATGCGAGCATTAACCACTCATCACATCCCCGTTAACTGCCTGAAGGATCATGCTTTACTTCTCCCATCCACTTACCTATTTATCATAGCCTCCGCGGCAACACTCTTCTCTTCCTGTCGGTGTGGGATTGCGCCAAACTTTTTATTATTATTATTATTTTTTCATAGTTTCACTTTAATTTCTGAAAAAATCAACAGCCTTGCAAATTTATATTTTTATATATATTTTTCTAGCACATGAGAAATTTGAAATTTATAATTTATTATTCAACAAAAATCTTAGAGCAATTAATGGTTTGGAAAAATTAGTTGAATGAATGCAGACCGTCATCATCCACTTCACTGAAATAAACGTCCATTTGCTTCTCCACCGTGTTATCCATATCCTTCTTTCCATTGAATTCAATCTTTACACGTATATATAACAAAGAAAAATAGTACTTCTCATATCTATCCATTACAATTGTTCGATCACCTCAAAAATACTTTTTATTCTAATGGAAGGACATTAATGAACGGAAAAAATTATATTATATTTCCTCTGTTTCATTAGAAGATTCGGCTTTCAATTTTTCACCTTTCTTACACTTGCTAATATAGCAAGTTGTGGTTTATAATTAATACACATTTTAAAAGTAAAGATATTAAAATAATAAATTGGTGAAAAATTAGTCATTTTAGGTATAATACATTGAAATTTATTATAAGTTGTACATTTTGAATGTGGATAATTCTAATGGAACGGAAGAGTACGTTGCACCATTATATCATAAAAAGTTGTACATTTGCTAAATTTAACTCTTCTAGTGAAACGGAGGTGAAAGTAAACAACTTCTTCTTCTCTTTTTTCTTTTTTTCCTTATTTTTCCTTCATAATGTTATATTTTTGAATGAAATACTTCATTTTCATTAAGTATTTGTTCGTATCCTTACAGAGTCCTGTCAACTAAGGAATCTGAACTCTCAACATTGGGTGACTCACCCTGCACACTAACCGCTGATGCCCTAGCTAGTTTCTTCCTTATATATATTATGAGTATAATGTTCCTGATCACATTTGTGGCTGAGAAGTGCTCAAACCATTAAAATCATTGGAGAGAAAAATCTCAAGCTAGCAGCAATGGAATCAATGAATTGGTCCAGCAGCTTACTCAGCAACAATGGATCATCCTTCCAACTCCAAACCTTATAAATTCTTAGGCTCCACAAGTATCTAATAGGCACCACATTATCCACTTTATTTCCATATTTTTCTGCAAATATTCGATCCCTATTCCCATGGCCTCTGTATCCGCCGCATTGAATTTAGCCACCGTGGCCTCCGACTGCAACAGTTCCCGGCGACAGCAGGCCGGTCGAGTCTCCTCGGTGAATCGGACGTGTACCTCTGCGATTACTAATCCCCAGGGTTCGCTGTACCAAGTTCTTGGGATACCAATGGGGGCCACGGGCACTGAGATAAAGGCCGCGTATCGGAGATTAGCTAGAGTTTTGCATCCGGATGTTAATTTAGGCGGAGAAGATGACGGTGCCGGTGACTTCAGGAGCATTCACGAAGCGTATACGGTTCTTCGTGATCCCCACAAACGGGCTGACTATGATCGGACTTTGTTCCGGCAGAGAAGGATGGGGAGATCGCCTTGGGTGTTGTCGGCCGGGAATAGCTTTTCCGGCTATACTTGCCGCCGGACTTGGGAGACTGATCAGTGTTGGTAGTCTTAACCTAGTTTAGCCCATCCATGTACATAGTTAGAAATTAGTACTGTTCTTTCTGTTTCAATAAGTTACCTCTAAGTTAATGAAATTGTTATACGTAGTAACCGTTTTACTATTCGCAGTAATATTTTTTTATGAAAAGACAAAAATGCCTCTGGCCCAAAAGAAAAAATAAAAATAAGAAAACATGGGGTGAACAGTACCCGATTAGAAAAAAAACTGAAAAAAATACCCCCGGTCCGTTTTATTAAACGTAGTAACATTCCCCTGTAAAAAATTCGAATTGCCCTTTATGGTTAAAAATTATTTTTCTTCCATTTTTTCATCTATAAGTAAGGTGGCAAGTTTATTCTATTTTTTCAAACTTCAGAGTTAGTTGTTTTTCATTTATATTAAACTACAGAAACACTTGTTTTCTATTTCATCACTGACACGTTTATTCAAATATGGTAAGTATACCCGAGTACGATCCATATTACACTATAAGTAAACACTGTATTTATTTTTTTACTTTAAATTAGTTTGCATAAATTCTCTATATACCCCTTCATTTTAATTTTCGGAAAAAAAAAATCCATTCGGGGGGAATTTTTTCCCGGATCTGCGATTATCCGGACATTTTTTTCTGTTTCTGCAACATTTCGGCCGGGGAGACTGTCTCCCCGGACGGAATTCCAGGAATACCGCTGGCGGCTGGCGGTATTTCTGCAGTTTTTTTTAACCGGGTACTGTTCACCCGGTGAACATTACCTGGTTTTCTTCTTTTTCTTTTTCCTTTTGGGTCAGGAGCATTTTTGTCTTTTCATAAGGGAATGTTACTGCGAATAGTAAAACGGTTACTGCGTTTAGTATGCCTCTAAGTTAAATCCAGGACAAAGTGTAGTACCTAATTTGTTTAAAATGTAAGGCATAATATACTAAATTACTAAATGAAGATCTGTTGCAATGCTATTAAGGTTGTTGTATAATTAGGATGCAAACAAATATTACACTTGGCTGTATTTGGTGTGCGAGAATGGAAAATCAAGGGAATAGATAAATGAATTTTGTAAGTACAATTTTTATGTTATTTTTTTTTTTATAAGTTAACATAAATAGTTTTGAAAATTATTCAACAACGATTGATCCGCAGAAAATAAGGAAAACACCAGATTTTTGAAAGAAATACTTGATAATTGATTATTGAGTGTTGAGTGAAGGAAACGATATTATCTGGGGAAGGCTGAGAAGATTAGGATCCACAAAGAAACTAGTGTTACTTCTCCTCTCATCTGTCACCACCCACGACACAAAATTGATTAGAAAATAACTACAAGAAACAAAATTTGAGAGAAAAAGAAAAAAATCATTTTTGAATCTTTCAGTGGACTGCACAGTCAATTTTTAGTACCCAAAACCCAAAGAAAATGGCCCAATTAATAACGTAATGGACTTACTTAAGGGCCAGTTAATTGGACAGAAGCCCAATGAGCCACCTTTACCTTTCCAATAATTCGGCCCACCACAGTAACAAATTCTGAAGCTCCACTCGACTTGTACAGTTGTACTCTTTTCACGGCCGAGGCGCATGTGTTACTGAGGCCATTAATGCGGTGGCAGAGGTTGCGCGGCGCCACCTCTCCTGCTCCGGCGAAGCAGCTTCAGATTGAGTATACTGGGTAGCTACCCTTGTTTGTACTAGAAGTTTTCCATTTCATACTCAATTTTATTACATTCTGCAATCCAGCAAAGTGTTTTACGGCATTGAATAGTATTACGACGACCCCTGTAATTAATCCGAGTTCTATGAGAAGAGATGAGGAACTGTAAATTAGTATAGGGTAGAACACGAAGGACATTTGTGGCTCTTTGTTTAGATTTACATAAGCCTTGTACATATGTTTCAGGAAAGTTTATACCTTGTAAATCCAAAAATACAAAGGAAAATGTGGTTCAGTGTGAAGTGGATAGTAGAGTTTTGGTGCGTTACTCCAAAGATGTGTGCTGGACATGATAATTTGTTGCTATTCTAGTGAAGAAAAGCATGCGTTTATCTCGTCTCTATAAAAGGTGTTTCGTCACTTCTGTCAACGTTAACGGCCAAACCAAGATTCTCAATCCTCCATTTTCTTCTCTCGATGTGAACTCACATTGCGTAATCGAGTTTTCATGCATGAGTGGATGAATCTGATGTTGCCGTCCATCATATATAATAGGGTAAATTACATTTACTTCCCTCGAGGTTTATGGAAACTTCCAAACCCCCCAATGTGGTTTCATGAAAATACCAACACTCTTATATTCAATCTGTCAAATAGTTCAACACGCATCACTTTCCTTTTAAGAAATATTACATTATTCAATTTTTTAAGGGCGAAAGTATTAGTTGTCCAACTGTCATACTATCTGACAGGAGACTGTTTTGCCTAATTATAAAAAAAACTTGAGTTTTGAGTTTTTTTTTTTTTTTTGACTCACAAATGGGCAAATGTAATATTACGATGAAGAAGATAATTGTTATAGTTTAGCTCAGTTTAGGGGATATTGGTAGTTTCATAAAATCACATAGAAATTTTGGTAGTTTTGACAAACCTCGAGAGAACTAAATGTAATTTACCCTATCTATATAATATAGTTAATTGTTAAATGTGTTTTTTTTTTTTTTTTTCCTTACTTGAACGAGGATAGAATTAATGCTCTAAAGATATTTTGTACGATTACCGCTATTCTTCAAGGGTAAAGGTGCCTAGTATTTTATGTTAGAGGAAACGGGAGTGGAGGAATTTTGTTATAATTAAATATCTTATGCTGGTCCATCAAAGTATATATGAAATTTGACTAAATATGAAAAAATCATTTATCATTGCTTTCTTATTCGTTAATATGAACTTATGAAAAATATATTGTTGGTTTTTTCTCTTTTGAAATAGATGTATGAATTTTAATTTGTTGCGACTTGGAAATGGATTCAGAAAGGTACAATTCCTAATCTTGGACATATGTTTTGGGCCTCAATCATTGGTATTGATCAGCGGAGGAACACCACAAAAAGTGAAAATACAAAAAAAAACAAAAAAAAAAAAAACATTGTTTTCACTTTTCTATTAATTTTATTGTCAAGGCAAATGCTCTTTCCCCTAAAAAATAAAAAATCTGCTCCACACACGTTTGTCTCATGCGTGTATAGTTGAATGATATGCTAGTTGTAGTACAAAAATCGATTTTGAATTGATATAAAATTGTGTCGAAAGTGAAAATTATTTTTAAAAAAAGAGAAGAACAATAAAAAGAAATACTCGTATTCATATTCAAATCATCATTTGAGACTCAATAGCATATAAGACAAGAGGACCGTTTGATTAATCGTTAGGAATATAAATGAGAATGAGAATGAATTTGATAGTAGAGTGAAATGAGAATGAGAATCAAATTGAAACCCATCCAGATCAGTGACGAAACCAAAACAAAATTTTTTAGGGGTTCAACATATGAACAAAATTTTTTTAAAAGTAAAATACATGTATAAATTTTCTTCTTTTTTTTACTAAAAATACACTACTAATAAGGGTTGGGGAGGGGGTCAAATGGGGCCGGGACCCCCCCCGCCCGATCCGCTCCTGATCTCGGTTTGGGTTTCACTCCAGTCTAATTATATAGGTATGATTTCAAAAAACTTATTACTAAACCCACCAACTAAACACTCATATTTTCTATGATTCCATTATTTGCAAACCCACCAACAAAATACCTCTGATGTGTTTTTAAATTTTTTTTCCGCTGTGGTTTGTATTCACTTCTTAGTGGAACATACAAAATCTGTTTTCGCTTTAGGTTTATAACACATGCCTTTAAGTCAAGATCAATCCATTATCTCATACAGTTTACGATACTCTGTTACACTTTTTTGTTATACTCCATGTTTCATATTTTAATAACTCATCGTAAATATTATTTTTTATTTAAATTTTTTTTACCAATAATATTTATCGGAAATCTACCTAATTTTAATATATTTATTTTATTTTTTACATTAATCTTGTATTTTAATATAATTTTAGGGTATTTTTTAAATTTTTAATCTCAATAAATTAAAATAAATATACCCTACACTAAAATGGGGTGAACCCTTAGTTAAAAAATTTATTATAATGCCAATGAATATCATTGGTGAAAAAATTAAAATAAAAAATAATATTTAAAATGAGTTATTAAAATGTGTAATAGGGAGTTGATGTGCATAAAATTGAAATCCCCATTGGGCCTAGCCCAGTTAATTAAAAACTAAGAAACAGTAAAAGATAGAGAAGCCCAGATCCATGTTCAGGTCAGAAAGATCACACAAAACGAGTCTCTGTTACAAATTTAGGTCGGTCATATAATCTTATATTGGTCATGAACTGAAGAAGAAAGCTCACTAAAGTTTAGGTCGGAATAAACTAATCTTAGATTGGTAAACCTTATAGCTCAGATCGGCATGATTATGTCAGTATTACTCAAGAATCCCAGGTCGGTAAAAACTTAATGAAGTTAGATTGGTCAATTGTTAACTCATCTCTATTTAGGTCGGTAATGTAAGATTAGATCGGTTAAATCGACCTGAAAATAAAGATAATAATATATCATGGTAGGACCATTATATTAGTATGTACAGAGCAATTATGACAGTGGAGCCGAAAGCTAAAGCCAGTTTTCCGGAAAGGCAAAAAACATCATTACACAAGGAATAAGTGGGAGCGTATGTCTCCATTACTTAACGGAACTATCAAGAATAAGTTTATAAATACTCAGGCACAAGCCTCATTCAGGCAGGTTCGAATAAGCAATTTCTAGCATTTCTTAAAGCTGTTTTCTCATTTACAATTATGAAAACATCTTGTTCCATATTGTATTCTCTTTCATATTACTGACTTGATCGTCGGAGCCTATACAGGGGGGAAAGCCCCGCTCCTTTTCTGAATTAATCATCAATTGGTGAACGGAGCAGTGCAAAATCATCAAGCTTCATCATATTGGCCAAGCTCAGCAACTTAGATCACATAATCCATCTCAATTTCGTTCATTCCCTTCACAGCACAACTTCATACAAATTGGGTTATTGTTCATTACAAACGTCTATTGGGCCGTGAAGAAGCATCGTTTCCTTCGTTGCAATTTTTGCGTCACATCAGGAGTGTAATGGAAAAATGTAACAGAGGATCTGAGCCCCTCTAATAAGCATGTACCTTCACACGTATAAGTAAAAATAAAATAAAAATTCAAACTTTTTACTCAAAATACATTAGATATACACACAATACATGTGATCATGTGTTTTCAAGTTATGGTAAACTAGTAACGAGTCAGTGTTTCAACGATTGAGACGTATAATGAGTCACTCAAAAATTATGTTTTGATTTATATCTTGAGTAAACCCTATGTTTGGTCCCTTATATATTCGTTAATACTGTTTTTGGTCCCTTACATTTTAGAACGATTTTTTTGGTTCCTTACTTTTATTTTTTGCTCTTTTTGGTCCCTTTGCCGTTTGTTCTCACGGAGGCCGCTAATAGCCAAGGGTAAATTTGTCCGACCAGCAATTTTAACATTCTGGCTATCCCAGAACATAATTTTCTTGCTCCGTCGTTGATTCCCTCACTTTTGCTTTATTCCAGTGTGTCCATTTTCCTCTAATTAATCAAACCAATAACACCTTCAAGATACAGCATCACAGCCACAGCCATGCTTAATTACTTTTGCTGCTTCTGCTGTCAAACACCAACAAATAATAATAATAATAATAATAATAATAATCCGCAGAAGAAATCCCTTACAACAGAAAACATGAATACTAGAGTTTAAAGTAAACATCATTCATATGGCTCTGCTAGTCTCTGAAGTGGTTAAAGAAGATTGTTTTCTTTCAAAGATTGATCATTTGTTTGTATGTGTTAGTTAATTTGGTGCATCTGTGACTGTTGTTTGGGGTAAACCATTTTTAATTAGTTCTTTACTTAATTCTAAAATATGACTTAATTAAGTATATTGAGAGTTGAGGTAAACCAGCTAGCTTAATGCTTTAAATGTATGCTTTAATGTGCCTGATTATTTACGTTTAAAATTACTTGCTGTTAGCCTAAGAGCCTGTTCTTTTTGTTTCGTTTTGAAAACGATTTTGGTTTCAACAGTAGATTTAATATATTTTAATCATATTTCATCATTTTCAATATAACTTTTTACTATTTAGCATCTACTTTTTACATTTTCAATATACTTTTTACATTATAAAACTATTTTTTAGAACTTGTTTTCAAAATCGTTTTCAAAACGTTTAAAAAGAAAAGGCTGGTGGCTCCTAATCCAAAAAATAATTGCCTATGCAGGAATTTTAACCAAACAACTTGGTGGTGCTACTTGATAGTGCGATGCGGCAGCACAAAATTGATGTTGCGTGCTGTAAATTGCCTCTGCAACATGCAACATCAACTTACACACCAATCGCACCAAGTTGCTTGGTGCTGCTACAGTGCTACAGTTGACGGCAAAAATTTTTTTTTTTGGGTGTTTGACAACAGAAGCAACAAAAGTAATTAAGCATGGCTGTGGCTATGATGCTGTATCTTGAAGGTGTTGTTGGTTTGATTAATTAGAAGAAAATGGACACACTGAAATAAAGCAAAAGTGAGGGAATGAACGACGGAGCAAGAAAATTAAGTTATGGGATGGCCAGAAATGTTAAAATTGCTGGTCGGACAAATTTACCCTTGGCTATTAACTATCTCCATGAGAACAAACGGCAAAGGTATCAAAAAGAGCAAAAAATAAAAATAAGGGACAAAAAATATCGTTTTAAAATATAAGTGACTAAAAAGAGTATTAATGAATATGTAAAAGATCAAACATAGGGTTTACTCTTTATATCTTTATTAGTTCTACTTTAGAGCGCAGATTGATAGGACTGTACATGTGGTTTCCCAACTTTTCTATTCTTCTCCTCTAGAGGCGGCTTTCTAATTCTCGCCTTCAATGTAATAGATGATAGAAGTATGAAATAACAAGTGTTACCAAACTATCTCCTATAGTTCTTCAGCAAGTTGGATCACCACTACGCAACAAGGCCTTTCACGTAGGGCGCACAATTTATGTCATTAACTGTCACACTTTCGATAAGAAGACAGACCCACCAGTACTAATTAATGATATCCTCGGAAAAGGGTAACAATATTATTTTCATATAAAAACATTATTTATTTTTTGTTGAAACTTTAGTTATACTAGAGTACTAAGAAAGGTGGGGAACGAGCTAGTTTTACAACATTATGAATAGCAGGTTACTCAGAAGTTGGATTCGAAATTTTTAATATTTAGATATTATTCTTTCTGGATTGGAAAAATTTTGGTTGTAAGAAAAAAATATTTTTTAGAGAGATTTTCTTTTGGGGATTTGTGTAGGAAAGAGAAGAAAAAGTGTAATAATTATGTTATTTTTTGAATTTATGTGAGTTAAGATTTAGAGATGATTTTAAATTTAAAATTAGATAGAAAATAAAGTTATTTATTTAGGTAAAAGTTTAAATGAAAAAAGTGATGATTTTTCTGAAACGGAATAGAAAAAAACAGAATCTGAATCTATTGTTTTAAAAAAATTATACTAAACATATAAAAATTTGTTTGTAAAAGAAATAAAAAAACAAAAGACAAATGAAGTGACTCCCTCCATCATAATCAATGCATACACCAGATATTATTGCCTTCTTGCTTCTCTTTGAGATATTTGAAGCACTGTCCCAATCACTCCAGAGATTTTCCTCATCTTTTCTCTGTGATTTTGGCAAAATTCAGTTCACAATTCACATATATTTGGCCTCCTTCATTTTCTCACTGAAACAGTAAAGTTCAACTTGCAATTTGCAACAGATTTGTTCCACCCAGGCTGCCACTGACCATATAATTATACAAGGTCAAACCTTACAAGGTCAAACCTTACAATTTACATATGTAGTGCTTCACCAAAAAAGTCTTGAACCATCGGGAATTTGACTATTTTTTCACACTATTTAGAATGTAGTATATTCCGATCGACAATAATAGAGATCGAACATAATCTAATAGATTACAAGTGAACATCCGTAAGAACGGGAGTTAGAACGCAATTCAATGACAAAATCCACAAGTAAACATCTGCAAAATTGGGATTCATAATGATTATTCTGTATTTATTTACTTCCGAAGAAATATCAAGGATTTTCCTTGGAGGTCAAAGAGAAAGAGTAACACATACGACTTCGACTTGGTAAAATGAAACGAACAAAAAATAATTGTTTAGAGTAAAGATTTCTAACCAATCCTAACTAACTTAGTTTTCACTAAATTAAAAGAGAAGAAAGCAACATCATTGATTTGTCAAAATTGAGGTTAAGTAGTCAAGAAGGCAGTCATAAACTCGTGGCGGTTCAGCGAACAAAGACTATAAAAGCGTTTATCTATAGCAACTAGTAACGTTGTTTATTACTCTTCCCCGTTTCGAATATATTTTGAAAAATATTTTTTGTTTTATTAAACAAAAGTATAATTTTAAATTTTTTGTTCTTTATATCCTTAATAATATAATCATGTGTAAGGATATAAATGGAACTAGTGATATCAAATTAATTATTTAAAACATTGTACATTGACATTCATAATAAATTATATATTTGTCAATATGAATTCTTTTAACGTTATAATTTATAATTGTAAATTAATAAAACGTGAATATTTCATATTTTAAGTATTTTGGTCCTTCCTCCCAACTTCCAGAGTCTTTTTTGCTCAATTAATCTAAACACACTGATCTTCATACTCAATTGACCTGATATTCAACAAACATTAATCCTATAAAACAAATTAACCAGGTTTTCGGCTTAACTTTGTTGAAATTTAGTTCTCTGCTTCCTGATCGGTCAGCAGAAAAGATCACCAAAGGGGACTTTTTCAACCCAGTGTTAGTACCATGCTTAGCCGCCAATTCCCTTTAGCAGCCACTTATCCTCAACAAAAGCAGCAAGCCAATTAAATCCATTATACCAAAATAGTCGTATTCACTACTGTTTTCGTTTTATTAGAAAAGTAACAATCATAACTGATTATTTTAATACATTTTAAAAGTGGCACATTCTAATTGAACGGATAGTACTATAAATATGAGTAAAATTTTTACACGTTTTCAAGAATCAATGAGTGAAATTTACACATGTTTTTCTATCAGTTTTGCACTATAAATAGACAGAACTAACAGAGACAAGAATCGAACCTCGATATTTAGATGGTCCTCCTGCGCACTAACTATTGGGGCATTGGCTCGTTCATGATAATTAAGTTGAAATTTCGGAATGGAGCCCGTGGCAACCAATTAGAGGGAAAAAGAAAAGACTAACTTATACCACGAATGGTACTAAAATTGTAAAATCAATATGAAAGGCGTCAAACTTTTTCATTATTTTCTCTTAGCGTGACAAGTTTTTCTTGTATTATTATCACAATTACGATGGAATTAATGAATATAATCCATTATTATGGTGGAATTAATGACTAATAATCCGAAATACGCAAGTGGCAAATTAGTATTTAACGGAAGTTTTGGGTACCTGGTGGGGTTGAAATTGAAAACATTATTTGATCAGTATTTGATGCTTGCAAGGCTATAAGACTCTCAAAAGTTTCGTACATATAAAGCAAGACAAAATTATCATCACCAGGCACCAATTAATTAAGGCACTAATCTTTAATTAAGCCTCGTATAATTATGTGTCCAGTGATCAAAACTACATAGTTTTACTTAAGTAAAAAATTAGAGCAATTTTGGTGAGCAAAAATTATTAAGTGAAAGTACGTCGTCTTGATCATTGTACACAATAAAGCTCATTAATTTGGATAGAGGATATGAACTCCAGATTAATTTCGATGACGCATCTTGATTGATTAATTAGTTAAAAATTTCCGACACTTTTCGTGATTCTTGTTAGATTCAATTTGATTAATCTTTACACCATCCCTTAATAGTAATTAAAGCCGTTAATTAATTGGAAGCACGTGGGCATCATTATACAGTATCATGTGCCACACGAAATGTTGTATATATGGTCAAAACTTGAATCCTACTGCATGATCACATGATCATAATTCACTTATGCTTGTCCAGCTACTTTTGCCCTTTCTAGTTTCTAAGCATCGTTACCTTTTTTTCCAATTTTAATTCAATATGCATTTCCTTACGTTCATCCCACTAAAAATATTTTTAATTTTTTAACATTTTTTTTGGTTGTATTGTTTGGTAATGGAAAAAAAATAAATAAACTTTAAACTTTTAAAATAATTCGTGAAGCGTTTCATATACTTTTGCTTTGTGTGATTGTATATTATCGTTGCGAATGGTGAATGATATTTGGCGTCTAATTCGATATTCAACATTCTAGTAGGGAAGCAGTCTCATTTGACATGAATTTTTTTGCAATGAAAAAGCTGAAGAATTTACTTGTAAGTTACAGAAATAGATCAACAAGTCTCCCTTCCTTGTTATTTCCATTTTCTTGTTTTGTTGGTAACAATTATCAATCCTCTAAAAATATACCCCAAAAAAAAAACAACGGGATTGAATATAAACAGAAGAAAGCGACACCCATTGAAATCCAAATTCCAATTTTAGCCTGCGTTTTTTTACCTGGCCCAATATGAGATGGGCCCATCACTGAAAAAAAAATCCCTATATATACCTCTGCTGCTACCCTTGCCCAAAAAAATATACTCCCTCTGCATCTGTTCCGCCTCCAGTGATCCCCACTCACCGCCATTCTTTTGAAGAAGGAGAAGGCTTCTATTTACTTAGCAACTTCACGCCTTCTTCTTCTTCTTCTTCCTTACAAGATTACTCACTATATCGTACACATTAATTGATTCTTAAGATATAGGATTATGGTTCCATTGCGTTTACTTGCTCTTCCCCTGCTGGTGACATTAGCTTGTCATTTCTTACCTGGTAAATTCAAATGGAGATGAATAGTCAAAATTGCATTCTCTTTCAACAGTTTTGAGTTAATTTTTCTGTTTTAATCCCAAGTAATTCAATCTCAATTTTAATTTTGCAGGAGCTGTTCATGGTTCAGCAACATTTACTATGATAAACAAGTGCCAGCAAACAATATGGCCTGGGATTTTATCCGGGGCTGGTAGTCCTCCGCTATCCACCACGGGTTTCGCTCTTCAAGTCGGTGAGACAAAGATAATTCAAGCTCCCTCTTCATGGGGCGGCCGGTTCTGGGCTCGATCCCACTGCTCTCAGGACTCCACCGGGAACTTCAGCTGCCTCACGGGAGATTGCGGGTCCGGGAAATTGGAATGCTCCGGGGCTAATGCGGCTCCGCCGGCCACGCTGGCGGAATTCAAGCTGGACGGTGACGGCGGCATGGATTTCTACGACGTCAGCTTGGTGGACGGGTACAACCTCCCAATGCTCGTCGTCCCACAAGGCGGTACCGGGGACAAGTGCTTGGTTACGGGCTGCGCGGTGGACTTGAACGGCGCTTGCCCTTCGGAGCTGAAGGTGACTAGCAGCAGCGGCGGGGAGAACGTGGCTTGTAAGAGCGCCTGCGAAGCTTTTTCCGAAGAACAATACTGCTGCAGCGGCGCGTATAGTAACCCGAACACTTGCAAGCCGTCTTCCTACTCGCAAATATTCAAGAATGCGTGCCCACGCGCCTACAGCTACGCTTACGATGATAAGACCAGCACATTCACATGTGTGGGTGCCGACTACATCATCACCTTCTGCCCCTCGCCGAACACCAGGTGAATACAGTAATTTACTTCACCGTTCATGGTAAAATTAACACTAACGTAAAAGTTAAAAGTTCTGCATAATTGTTTTTGTCAACAGTCAACTTGAAACTGAAAAGCCTGCCATTTCAGCCGTTAGAGGAGTAAATATTTGGCAAGGAATAACTGAGTCGGTAATTTAATAGGGGCGTAATGGTAATTTCACACCATATGAAAATGCGTTCAATTTCTCCTTTGGTAGTACAAAATTCGGCTACCAAACTAAGCTGTTCCTAGTGGTAGAGGTAGTTAATTTATTGAAAATTTGACCTTTTCGGAGAATTTTTTTAGAATTAGTGGACCATTAGTTTGATAATATTTGTTGATTGTGATATCTGTGCTGGAAATCGTCAGCAAATTTAGAAGTTCTGAGACTTTTTTTTTTTTTTTTGTAATCTGCGCTGAATCATCCAAGAAACAGGCCTGCAATTACTGTGGAGTAGTTGGGTTTTTCCTCAGTATAGCCAAAGATGATGGATGCTTCATGCCATAAAAGAACAAGAAATACAACAAAAGAAAAAAATAATACTCTAAATTAATATTAGAAACAAATTGGAGTATTTAAGGTTTGTGTTTTTTTTGTCCAGAAATGTAAGAGAATCAAGGAAATTCATTCAGGTTCCGTTACGAAAAATCTGGCCCATTCCCGATAACCACTAACGTAGAAGCAGCCCATGTTCTGGGTTTTATCGGTTTGCGGGTAGCTTTTGCTAACTTCTAAAAATGTTCGGTGTCTGTGGCCAACGGGAGCTGAACCTCGCTTCCCCAGAACTGTGTTTTAATCCTTTAACATCAACGGTCCAATTTCATGGTCCTGGAGATCACTACCGTTTGATGATTGATGACAATCTGCCGACATTACACTTGATCGACTATAATATGATATCATTGTTTTGTAGTTAATTGGTGTCGTTGTTGCTGCTTTATTAGAGTTGTAAAAGGGATTATGCTTTAGGCATGTTGTGACTTTCTAACTAATGCATTTAAAACTTTCTGTACATACACCTAACTCTTTGTTTCTTTTTTGATGTATTACAGCCAGAAATCGTCGTCCTCAGGGACTCAAACTCCGACAGGCGACGGCGACAGCATTCCGACATCGCTGATCAACGGCACGATGGTATACGAGGGGGCAGCATATGACCAGAGCAGCAGTAGTTCGGCGGCGTCCACGTGCATGCACGTGATGGGATCACAGGGAATCGCCGCTGCCGTCGCCATCGTGGCAGCTATTTGGCGGTTGTGTCAGCACTTCTAACTCCTTCCGAGCTGGCCCATTACCCATTTTATAAACTTTACCCATGATGTTCCGCGGAGGCCCATTTGACGCTGTCGGGTTTTGGGTGTCAAATCACGTGTGGACAATACGAATTTCATGGGCTTTCCAGCCTTAATGTTTATGGGCCTACGTGACGAACAATCTAGTCAGCACAGAGCGACCCGAATCGACCCGAACCGAAATCTCATTTTCTTGAAATTTCTACAGTTAGCAACACAGTACTAACAGAGACATATTTAGTAGAGTATATTTTATAGGTGACTAGTATTATTGGCATTATAGAGTGTTAGTGGTGGGTGGGAAATTGGAAATTCATTTTTTAGTTTGTAGAAGATTATGTATGAGATCAGCTAAATGAATTACTATATGGATTTAATTAATGAAATGGAATTATTGGTGCCTTTTATCTTGTCGTCAGCAATAATGCCATGTTCATTATTTGTGGGTAATATGAAATGTACAAATTAATTTAAGTTTAGTTAGCAATAATTGAAGTGAACTAATTGTACTTGAACGAAGAAAAGGGGCAGGCAGGTAGTATAGATAAGATATTGTAAACAAATAGAATTATTAGTGTTCAAAGGCGTGGATGATTATGATTTGCTTGCATTTCGCTAACAAGTGGAAAAGCCTGTTACCCACTAATTGTCAATTAGACAGTTTACGGAGAATGAGTTAGTGTCCAAACAAGTAACACATAACGGACATTTAAATATCGAGAATTTGATTTATCTTTCTACAAAATTTTGTCATATTTGTACACAGATTGGTATAATTAAGATTTGTTTTTCCTTTCAAATTAATCAAATTAAAAGTCCCCAAGACTATGAATCATGCATGATGTGATTTCATTCACCTGTTAACATCAATTTTAACTAACCAAACCGGCCACTGAAGGAACACGTTGGATTGAAAGGAAATGGTGATTGGAACGGGACACGTACGTAGTAAAGAATTTTCTTACTCGGGAAGTCTATAAAGCTTCATTATAAATTGTTAATAACGAATGAATCTAAAAATAATACCTTACAATTACGAGAAATATTTGTAACTGTTTATAATTTAATGTAACAATAACTCAAAGTGACTCTTTAAATAAGACAAAATTTATTTATTTACTTATTTATTTTTATATTTATACCAATATTTTTAAAAAAATTATATGAAGTTATATTTTGGTTTTACCTTTGAACATAAACGTACTTTGGATCAAAACGCAACTCTTAGAATCTAACTGGGTTGAGTTTGACTAATTAAGGTGGTGGTGGAACCTAATCCAAAATTAGATCACCAATCTTATTATATGGGCATGTTCTTTTTGTTTCGTTTTGAAAACGGTTTTGGTTTCAATAGTAAATTTAATATATTTTAATCATATTTCATCATTTTTAATATAATTTTTTACTATTCAACATCTACTTTTTATATTTTTAATACACTTTTTACATTATAAAATTATTTTTTAAAACTTGTTTTCAAAATCGTTTTAAAAACGGCAAAAAAGAACAAGCCCTATAAGAATTATAGAAACTTTGGTTGGACTTTTGTTAGACTTATTGGCGATGTGGTACCACGTCACCACCGCAATTGACGTTCAACCAAACGGAACCTCAACCACTTGACCTGGGCACAAAAAACGTAGTAATAAATTTAGATTTTGTATGTGATATTTCAATTTCCATCTTTATATTTGCTTCGGGGGGGAGGGAATATCCCATTATTAATATATGAGGTTCATTCATATTGACATTGATATCACTCCCACCCCCTTTTCAAGTTTCAACTTAAATGACTCAAATACCATACCCCCAATCGACCAATCGTGCGGTGTCTCTAGGGCTGCGAACGAACACGAACGTTCACGAACAAGCTCGAATTCGGTTCAATAAAAAAATTCACAAACATAATTTTTCGACTCGATAATAAACGAATACGAACAAGGTGTTGAAAGCTCGTTAATGTTCGTGAACATATTCGATTAAAATATTAACTATATAATACAAATAAAATAAGTATATACAATATTAAAATTTTAAATAATACAAATAATTGAATCTTTATATATATTTATATGTACATAGATATCAATATATGAGTTTAAATTGAATTTTAATTTTTATGTAAGTTGATATAGTATATTAAAGTAACTAAACATTACGATTTTCTATTAGTTAATGGATAGAATGCACACGAATGTTCACGAATAAGCTCGGCTCGGCTGGGCTCAATTAATAAATAAACAAACACGAACAAGATTTTAAGCTCGATAAATAAATGAACAATAAATGAACATGTCAAAACTCGGCTCGGCTCGGTTCGTTATCACCCCTAGGTGTCCCGATTATCAAGTTTGAATTGGCAAGTTTTTGTGCCGATAGTTATCAAACCTAATTTTAAAAGTTTTGTTATTGTATTATTCAGATCAGATAATATAATCTGTTAATATTTTGATTTCGTATTGTAGTTTTGTGTTAGTTTTTTGTTGACGAGTCAATATTCTCAATCTAAACCTTACTCGTCTAGTTATTATGTTATTCGTGTCGATCCATGTAACATGTGAACCTGTTTATATCGTGTCGTGTTATAAATTGCTAACCCTAAACCAACCCCACCAAATATACATATACAAACACATACTATCTCCGTTACATTCGAGGACTCAACTATTAAATTCTTTACTTTTCATAACTTCTTGAATATAATTATGCGTGGTGCACAATTACCTCACATTTAATAAATAAGGACATTAGTGGAACAAATATGGTCAAATTAGTTATTTTAAGTATTGCACACTGATATCCATAAAAAAATGATACATTTGTGAAGTTTGATTCTTTTAATGGAATGATATAATAGTATATGCACAAAAAGAAAAAAAAAAAATTTTTACTCAAACGGGGAGGTGTTATATTTATTTAAATTGATGTGTTTTTATGATGATAAAATAATACGTCATTTTAAAATTTGATATTTAAATTGAAAAAAGAAAAAAGCGTTTTAATTGTGTTCGAAAAATGTTTATTTGTATTATTATTGAGTAAAAATATACGTATTAAGTGAAAATGTGAAAAGTTTTGGGCTGATCGCTTTTCTCATTTCCCGATAGACTAACATCAAACCCTGTCAAATAAATAAGTTTATCGATTTGGGCTAAAAGATTGGGCTTTTTTTCTGGATTATTCGATGAAAGTGAACTCCAACAATTGTGTCATTTCCCAGAGCTTATGAGAAACGCTGAACTTTTTCCCACTCTAACTTCTTCTTCTCTCTCAAATTTCCCCCCATTTCTACCTTCCCTCTTTCTTCTCCGACTTTTCCCTCCACAATTTCACTCTAAGAAACCATTATCCTTACAAACTGCTAAACAGATGATATAAACACTCGACCAGACCCCTAATTTATGAGAATTGGCAATTCGTAGTTCCCAGAGGGCTAAAATGTTCGAATTCTGTCGCGGTTGATTCGGAGCGCTCCAAATTCAAGAGAGCGTAGAAGGACAAACACGGTTATGATAACACCAAACGGTATTATTCTGTTGATCTCAGATCGTTATTGCTGTTTCCGTAGTTTTCTAAAATAATTTTAGAGTGGAGTTAGTGGTTACGGTATCATTATGTCTTCGTTGATTTGTGATATTATTGTTCTTTGATTTAATTGATCTACGATAAAGCAACTTAGGTCAGTAGAGTAAGTTTGTCGAAGTAATTTTGAGTTTAGGTCAATCTTAGCGTCGAATGGAACTTCAGAAGTTTTCGCAGTGAGATTTGATTTCAAAGGACACGGTTTAATGTCTGAGGAGATTCTTTTAGTAATCTGTGCTAGTCGTGTCTTTAATTAAATTTTCTACTTGAATTTGTATTGTATGCTCAGAAGTTGATTACAGTTTCGTCTTCAGTTTTTTATTACACTAGTTGATTTTGGTGGTTTTTTGATTAGAGGCTTGGTTAAGAGTTTCTATAAGAGTTTGGATACATCATTGTGAATGAAGATTTTTTTTTTTTTTTTCCCTTTCTTTTCATATTTGCTTTTGTTTATTCCGGACTGATTTTGATGGATTGTTGATCGGAAGTTAATTAAAAGCATTTTCCTATAATCAAGCAAATTAGATAGTAGACTAGCGTTCTCTGTTTGATATGAATTGAATTTTAGAAAAGTTCCACCCTCTCCTAATGTTGCCTTGTCAGTTTCTTAAGCTTGAATTATTATCCAAAAATGTTAACTTATCTGTCTGTTCACTGAGACTTTTTAATATTTTAAAAGATAATACATGAATGTCTCTGATTTCCTTGCGCTAGGAAAATGCATGCGACTTTTTGCAGTAGGATAAAAGTACCTATGGGGCTTTCTCCTCGATCATGTTATGCTTGCTGTTGTTGATCACTAACCAATCTATCTCATCATTTACTGGTAACCATTGTTGTTCCTTCAAGTGATATGATTTCTTTTCTGAATGTTTTTGTCCTAGGGAATAGGGATAAAGGATATCCTGATCTTTTGCCTTTGCCTTCGCCTTCTTGCACAGAACCTGTAGATGTGTCTAAAAACTTCACTTTTGATGTGATTGTTGGCATCCTTTTAGGTTTGTTACTGATTTTTCTTTAAAGAAACTTCATTATATGTGCTGACCAGATGCTAGGCTAAATCTCTTGGATGCCATATCGTACCTTGTATTGCTCTTTGAAACTTGGTAAAACTTTTTGTATTTGAAACTTCTTGAGAAGTCTCTTGCTGATGCATCATGTTCATAGCTTCATTTCTTATGACAAGGATCAACTGTGGCTGTATTCTTGTCGAACAATGTTATTTTTTGATACAGTCGTAGGAAGTTTTCCATTCAAATATCTTTCATTTTGGTGGTGATGTGTTGCATTAAGTTGTCATGCACAAAGGGCTGAAGTGAGGGCCTTATTTGAAACCTTTTAGATGAAAAATTGTTTCATCAGAATTTAAATGTGTTGGCTCATTCCCTCTCTTATATTTATACTAATGTCAAAACACCCTTCCTGTTTGTGCTTCTTCCTCTTTCAATGTTGCTATATGGACTACTCTTTCAAGTTTACACATATGAACTACTCAAAGTTTCTAATCCTAGGCATTATTCTGTGTCTATCAAGTTTACATATATGGACTGCTCAAAGTTTCTAATCCTAGGTATTATTCTGTCTTTCAAGTTCTGGATGTGGTCTTCTTAATAATACATGTGATGGTTCTATTCATAGTTGGCTGTCTAGCGGAAGTTAAAAGTGGTTTTATCCACACATGGTCAGTTCCTTTTAGGATGACAAGAAGAAATGTTATACTGACTAGTTAATATGATAATGAGATGGTTAAAGTACATTTTAATATGATAATGACATTTGTCAAGAACCAATACGATAATAAGTTTTACAAGTGAGATGATTTGAGATTTTACTAATAGTACATTTTATGCAAACAAAAATTTTGTTCTGCTTACAGTTTACAACTTGTAAGTCATCATTCTCTTGCTTTTACTTTATAAGAATGAATGACCTCCATCTCAGTTATTATTAGAGGTCAAATTGTTTGGTTCTGTGGCAAAAAATCTGTCTTCCGTTCCATGCAAGTTCATAGGTTGAATAGATTAGTGATAGTAGTTGCATTATGATGGAAGTTTTTACTTTTACAGGTAACCTCTCTGTGATTATGGCATGCTTATATTTTACTGAAACATTTCCAGGAGTATAGCACAGAAGGAGTCGGATGATAATATTTCATCCATGGTTAATTAGGCTTGTTTATGTGGGAAGCCCTTTCAACCCTCTAATGAACCTTACTGCAATTTATAGCCTGAAAAATATGTTTGTTAATTGGCCAATTCACAAAGATAAATAAAACTGGCTGACCATTATTAGGGAACGAAAGTTTTGCTGGATTTTAATTGACAACCAAGGTTGTTAAAGTCAGGATTTTAGCTAGAATCGATTTTGGCATAGAATCGGAATCATAGAATCGGATAGTAGAATCGGACCATAGAATCGGGATTCTAGCTAATGTATATAAATAATGTTATAGAGACCACTAATAATTTGACAAGACGAATTCTTTTCACATTCAACAACAATTATTACATAAACTCTCATTCAAATTCAAAATTACTCAGTCAAAATAACATTAGAAATGAAAAACTGTTGTTCTGAATGCATTAACTCAATAATCCACAATTTCACAATCAAATGAGTTACTTCAGTACCATGTTTCCATCCAATATCTGTTCGTGAACTTATTGCCCGTGAATGTATTATATTAGATGTAGATGCTGAGGCTGATCTAGTGGAAGACATGTTTAAAACTGAAAATTTCAAGAACACAAATTAATAATTTTTAACACTTCAATTTATTTCAGTTTTCATACTGACTAAAGAAAAAGCCACAGTCATAAATCAACAAACAACCAAACAGAACGGACAACAAAAACTAGTGCATTGCAGGCCTGTGGAGCAACCAAAAAAATAACAACAGAGAAAAAGAAGAAAAAAAATAGCACATAGCAGCAAAAAAAAAAAAAAAAAAAATAGCAGGCAAAATTAGGGCAAGGAAATGACGACAATTGCCCACACAAGAGGAGGGGGAAGTGGACTGAAATTTTTGCCAAAAAAACCAAAAGCCCATCATGAAATCCAATCTTATGGACTAAAATACACAGCCCATAAAATTTTTATAGAATCTTGAAAAATCGTAGAAGCTCACGATTTTAGTCGATTTCAACGATTCGAGCAATACGAACGATCCTTGACCGATGCGTTTTCTTGGTGTTGGGTAGTAGAATCGCACGGAGCGGGATTTTAACAACTATGTTGACAACTGTTTGGCGATTTCCTTGATGAAACTAAATGGAATCCACTACCTTAAAATGAATGGTTCATTTGGTTGAAGTGTAATTACTCAGCTATTAAGGACTTAGCCTAAGGAATTGCTTTTGTTTGTTTTAAAGCTCCTTGCAGTGACATTTTATCAGCATTTAATGCTTAGATTTATCTTTACTCTGGTTCTTACATGGTGTTTGTGTTCTCGGGATTAAGCAGATGCCCGTGTGCACTTGAAATATTTTGTGGCTATAGTCTTGTCATGCAGTTGTGGTCTTTGATGATCTCCATGTGTAATCCATTCGTCATTGCCACGTACTTTATTTAATCATTTAACTTTATAGGGCCTTAAGAAAATTTTTGGCCTAATTACGTCGTTTTATTGGGGCTTTCAGAATTCAATGCAGCCCAATTACGTACATTTTTGGGCCTAAAAAATGACAGTTTGGCCCATTTTTATGTTAGAGCCCAATTGAGGCGATATATTGGGCCTTAAGAATACAATTCGGCCCAATTATCATTTTGTTAGGCCTCAAACAAAAAACTATGGCCCAATTACAAAGTTTTAATGGGCATAAATAATACATTTCAGCCCAATTTCGAGATTTTTCTGGGCCTCAAGAATGAATACTTCAACAAAACGTATACACTTTTCATATTACATTAAACTGGGCCCTTTGATTTATAAATGGCACAAGTATTGGGCATTTACTTTCTTGCCCGTTTTAAACTATTTCGTCGGATTAATAGGTTATCAAATTTCCTTTCTCGGACAAAATTAATCCAACATCTATCACCAATTATGATAGTAAGCTGGCCAACTTTACCCATTATTGACGTATTAGTTACTCAATTTATGGTTGGTGGTAGAGAACTGGACATTGGGCCGTCACACCTTTTAACTACACCGCATATGGACTGGTAGAGCCCAATTGCCCATTTTGGGTGACTTGACATTGGGCCTTCTACAAAAACAAAGCTTGCTTTCGGCCTACTCTCTACAACAAACATACATCATCAGCAGACCGGAAACAATAAAAAAAATTAAGAGAAAATAGGAAGCGGAAGAAAATGAGCTTCTAAACTGGACTCTAGCATTTTGTTTGTTTGTGAATATCAGACGAGACCCTGCAGGAAAAAAAAAGGAATTGATTAGAGGTATACTTACAGAGAATTAAATTTGAGAACTCTGAAGTACTCGAGCATAAAGTAATAAAAGTCTCATTATTAATGATAATTTGATAATCCTACATAATCCCTTCCATTTCCCATACAGGGTGCTATTTATAGACTTGACATCCATGAATGAAGATTATACATATTTGAACGCAATTGACTGCAAGCTGTTAAGCTTCACTGATACATCTCCAAGATACCAAATTTTTCTCCAGAATACCGTCGAAAATGGCACGAGCTCTGCCAAAATTATTCTCCAGCTTGTTCTTGTAATGACTATTGGTAAAAAAAGACCAGTAACTTCAACTGAAGATCTTGTAACACAATTAACACACTATAATAAGCAGAATTTGCCAATCTCAGAATTTCTGCCGTTAATACTTCATATAAAAACGTTTGTAAACAATCATGGCAAAGAAAGCCTACCATACCTGTAAATTCCACTATGCCATGACAGAGTATGGATGAGAATTTGTACGTCCTTACATTATCACAAGTCATGAATATCTCCTTTGAGGCAAGGTTTTTCACACAACAATCCAGGTTAATGGCATTAAGCATCGCTATGGCGGCCTTGCGCAGATTGAACAAGTGCTAGGTGGAAGCTGTGACTCCAAATCTATGTACTCTTATTGGAATACCACCAAAAAATATGTCACATTATCAAAATAAGCATCATAGCCACTAATGGTCAGAACTTCTTTTGTTCATGAAACAATTATATCTTCCACAAAGGGGATTGTTTCCCATACTATCAATTTCTTTGGAGGCCCCTGTTTGCCTGAAGGATGAAATACAGTCAAAAACCATTTCACTTTGCATATTTAGTATTTCATTCTGACAGCAGTCTCACCTTCAAGGGCACTGTCCTTTTTAGTACAAATGGCAGCGTAATGCGAACCAGCCAAATCCAAGAGTATAAACTCCCAATTGCTTGTAAGGTCTGTGGTATCATCGAAAGAATCTACCACAATTTCAGAAGCCTGCAAACACTAGTGAAATTAGAGAATCGAGTTGTGGTTCTGAATCTAAGGTAACACATTCAAGCATTTTAACGTCCTCTTAATAAAGAATGTAGAACACCAATACTGGTCCATGCAGCAAAATGGTAATAGAAATAGCACAGAGAACACAATGCAACAACTAGTTGGATAATTTCTCACCCGTAAGTAGTCTAAGGCTTTCGATAATGAAATCTAATGGACCTTTTCTGGCGTACCTCAGAAATTGAATTTTCCATGTGGCATCCTTCTTTTGCCTCCCTGATTTGAATTGTAAATGTCTTGAATGGTGCACCAGAGAAGCCTAGGCCCAATGCTTTCACATATGCTTCCTAGAAAATTCTCATCCTTTAGAAATAACGAGGGAACATCCAGCCTAGAAGTTCATAACTAAAGGGGCAAATGGAACACAATTTGTTGGTATTAAATAATTTAAAACTACTTTCTGACCTTGAGAGTCCATAACTTCATAAACTCTTGGTGCTGAACTTGGGGGTCGGGGATAGCAGATAGCACTTGCACTTCATCTTTGGAAAAATACCGCTGAGCAAAAGACAAGATGTTATGCTTTATCACCCGATTCTTCTCTTCCACATCAATACCAATCTGCATTGACAAGAGAAAACAAAAGGAGTTTAAATCATCCATGTTGCGGCATCAGCTGAAAGTATAACAAATCAAGAACAAGAATACTAACAGTGGAATTGACGGTAATTCCACAAGCAATTAAAGAAGAAGTGTGCGACATGTTGAAATGCAGCTGTGGTGGATGCCAATCATCTTTATGAGGCCAACCCACCTAAGAATAGTTCATTCCAACAAGAAATTCAAGGATCACTGACATGATTTTAACAACAAAAGTACACCAACGAAATGTACATCAAACAAACTAACCTCCGGTTTCCCATGGGCATTCTTCACAAAATTCAATGATCTTGGACTAACTTGAGAACTTATCTGATCTAGAAGAAATCAATATTAACTAAACAATCACAGAAAATGTCGATAAAAAGTAAAATTAAAAATACAAAAAAAATAAAAATAAAAATAAAATCAAAGACTAAACATACATCTGGCAATGGTAGTGCGAACCAAAGCGCGCGCTAACAGGGCCCTCTTCCTCAATTCCTCGTCCTGCATTTGGAAGACCATTTCTTTCTCAGAAGGCGATAGAATTTCAACGTACTGGTTCAGTAATGATTCATTCTTCACTTCGTTGGGTTTCACGTACCACAGATGAGTCTCCCTGAAATTAAACATATTCCAAAAGTAGAATTTGAATAAATTAATCAGGAAAAACACTTAAAACACATAAAGGAGCGATGGATCACTGCCCAAAGCAAAGCATACTTTGGAGATGGGAGAGGAATTTGTGGCAAAGTCGAAAAAGAGTTGCAGATTAATTTATCCAAGCACTGAAATTGCATCCTGAAACTGGATTTGATGCGTGGAGATCGAAGCATCTAGTCGCTGATCCTAAGGTAGCTAATGAAGAAACCCTAGCTTCTTACAGAATCAGAAAGTTCGGTGGAGGTGGAACCATTGAACTGGCTTCGATCAAAACGACGTTGTGTCGCCTCCCATGAATATCAACCTCATTTTTGTCGGCTGGTTGGAAAAATCAGACAAAGAAATATTTCCCGCTACTCTTTCTCAAAATCAACGGCTTCTTATTGTTTTAACAAAAACAGCAACAGTTGAGATAATTTGGGTTGACATGTATCCTGAAACATTGAAGAGTAATTACAGAATGAAATTGACAAAGTTTGTTTAATTCCATAGACATCAAAGCAAGAGTCTCTATACCTGCTAATCCAACAAGAGAATCAGATTTGTAGTACATATCACAAAAGCCTTAAGTCTGACAAAAAAGAGGGAATAGTCAGAACTGCTAAGGTCACAAGAAATACTAACAATTTTTTTTCAAAAAGATAATGGGAAAAAAGAAGCACTCAAAACATTTTCAAAAACAAAAAATGCAATTAAAGATTACCACTCAGAAAATGCAATTTTTTTTGAGAAAATTAAAGGGAAAACAAATGAAAAGAAGATAATATGTCAATATACTGGAGCATTTTAACGGATGACACACCAGGTACACATACGTGTAGACATAATAGTGTCTACATGTCTACTGCATCCACAGAGACACCCACAATGGTACACAGACATTGCACGCTCTATTAAAAGGCATATTAAAGATCAATTTCGTATTGTGAATAGCCATCCAACGGCAACAATAGCCAATTTATACTTCCTTCATGAACAGAAGCATAAGCCATTGAATCCAAAGAAACCATAAAAGCTGCAGCCATGATGGAAAAGATCTAAAAGTACAACTTTTAGAAACCCAGATGAACACTTTTCCCACTTTACTTCTACACTATGAAACTCAAACAAACAAATCCAACCAAAAAACCAATAAAAAGAAATTAAAAACTAAGGCTACACCCTTTTCTCGCCTATCTTCTGTGTTACCAGAATGGAGTCTTCCTTCTTAAACTCATTTTTTATGATATCTGTGTTGTCTGAAAAATAAAGAAAACAAACTTTGTAAGACCCTAATTCTTCTCCTGGACCTCTCCTCAAAAGATGCATCAACAACTAACTAGGTCATAAGTATTCCTTCTTAGTTACAGGATTATGGACATTATCGCTAACCAACCAGTATTCATTCTCAGTTACAGGAACATAAGTACGTTCCCTTAAACAAGAAAAATAAAAATCAACACCTTAATGAAATAAAGAAATAAAAGAAAATCCAACATGGCTGGGGAAAAATGTTTACAATTCTTACCACAACCAAAATCAGCAAGAATTAAATGGCTCCTATAACCATCCTATTATTACATTAACTAGTCAATAAAACATTTCTTTTTGTCCGCCTGAAAGGAACTGACCATGTGAGGATCAAACATGCTTTTAGATTCCGCAAGCAGAAGCCAACTCTTAATAAGAACCATAGCTTGTATTATTACTAAGACCAACTCTAAAACTTGAAAGACACAAAACAATACCTACGCTTAGAAACTCTGAGTAGTCCATATATGTAAAATTGGTAAGATCATGTATAGCAACATTGCCAGAGGAAGAAGCATGGAGGGGACGGGGTGTTCTACAATTAGTATAAAGTTAAGAGAAGGAATGAACCAACTCAATAAATTGACCGTTTAAATATTCAGCACTTGCCTACCAACTACAATCTGTAACTCTAGTGAAACAATTTTTCACCTCAAAATTTAAAATAAGGCCCTCACTTCCACCCATTATTTAAGGCAACTACGTGCAACATAGAACAAGTAATCCTGATAGTTAATCTGACATGATGAGATCAGAAGAGAACACTTGATTTGAGGAACATTTGGAAAATGTATATTCCGACAACAAAAGCACATCATTATGTCCTCATTGTCAAATAGACAAGCAAACTACAAAGTATTTAGAATTTCACCTAATTTCTGAGCTAAATCAAGCGCTTCTTACCGCAGCAAAAATCAACAAAATTAAAGAAGGGCTAGGAACCTTAAACCATAGTATGACTAAGTGAACTGGTTGTTCATGCTAGTATGACATTTCTTCTTGGTATACTGCCAGGTAATCACTATAGGGGAACAATTTGAAGCAAAAGAACCAAAACTTGACTAGAGGGAGTACTCCAAGCCAATATGGCAGAATGATTCTCGCTTGTTCACAAATGATGAAGGTACAGATTTATGAAATCGAAATTACGAACTAAAGGTCATAATAGAAGCAAATGGTGCAAGAAAATTAACAAACTCCGTAATATCTATGACTTGCTCTTCTACTCAATACATAACAATAGATTTGACGATCATTTGAGTTTTGAAAATTTCAGAGTAGTTGACTCGGTAGTCTTACTAAAAACATCTATAGTTGGTCTGATAAGAGAATGTGTCCTTGTAACACTATATAAAACCAATAATATAATTCAGCATAGAAAGATAACCTCAGCAAACCAAATAATGTTGGATCTTAGTTGAAATGGTTGAGCTCCTGCATAACCCTAGCATAATTTAAAAGATAAAAAGGGGGGAAAATCAAAACCTGTTGAATTCTCCCAAGTAATTTCTATATAACTTTCATTATAGGTCATAAAATCTTCAATGATCAACTAAATAATAAAGTACAAAGACACAGAAAACAGCATTAGAGCATGAAATTAGGATAAGAAGCCACAGACTACTAGTTCTCCATAGCTAAAAATGAAAACTATCGATCGAAGAATAAATATATGAAACTAATTTCAGCGTATGAAAATAAAAAAACAAGCGCAATCAATGAGAGATGTTAGGTTTTTCTGAATCATGCAAAATTAAAAACCGCAAATCACGCAACACAAAAGCACGACAATCTTTTCAATAGATAAAAAAGATTAACGCATGCGCGAGATTGAGCGAACTTGCCCTAATTATTGAAAACGTAGAAATACTTTGGTGAGTTTGCAGAATCGGTTTGGGAACCGCATCAATCTTCTCAAAACAGTCCATTCTAAGAAGCACAACCGAAATTTGAAGACTACAAACGAAAATGGCAGAATTCGCTTCTCCACTCACTCCCTCCCGTCAATTTGAAAACTACACAAACGAAAAAGTGCAAAATGCAAAATTGATGATAGCTTTTTTTGTGTTTTTTTTTGAAACGCAAAATTGATGATAGCTAGCACAGCACAGTGTCTGGTTTATGGGCCGAAAAAATTAGCATATAGGCCCAGAGTACAATAAAAGTCCAACTGTTTCAACTTGGGCCTAAAAGAAAATACCATCTGATCAGAGATGTTCATTTACGGGTGTTTCAGTTTAGGCCCAAATCACATTCTACACTTTGTATCTCTTTTTTTTTTTCTTTTCTTTTTTTTCGTCTTATTTTTTATTTTATAAATAATTTTTAGCATTTTCAATTTATATGTTTTAAATGTTTAATGTATATTTGAAATTTTATATAGTTGACTTCATACGCTAAGATAAAAGTTTAGTTGTATTATTTATCTGTTATTGTTCTAAGAAAACGTTTAGTTACTATTTCTTCCATTCTAATGGAATAATATTGTTTCTAAATTATTTTGCTCCAATATTTTTTTCCTTCATTTTGTAATTTTTACTGTTTTATTAATATAATTACATGTTGTGCAAATTAATTCATATTTAAAATTCAAGGACATAGGTATAAAATTTGGTGACAAATCACTTACGTCTCACTAAAAGAATCAACATGTATAATTTTTTTTAAAAAAAATTTTAAGATGCAACACTTAATATAACTAATTTTTTTATCATTTGTTCCATTTGTATACTTATTTTTAAGTGCTAGATAATTTGTAACTATACATAATTATATTAGTAATGATAGAAAAAGTAAATTGGAAAAAAAGAACAAGAAAGTTTTAGAAAAGGGAATTTTCTAATGAAGATTTTATAAAGATTAATTATAATAACTCTAAGATAGAGCTTTTGTTGACTAACGCAATTCTTGAAAAGCATACGTTTAATTAACACTAATTAAGTAGTGCCATCTGATAAGGATTCGGTCATACACTCATGCAAACCAAAAAAACAAAGATCACCTTAAATTAATTAATTTAATAAGAAAAGCAACCACTGGAGTGGGAGAGACAGAATCGAAAAGATGATTTATCACTTCTTTCTCTCATTCAAAACCGTCACACGGGGTCCTAAGAAGCCCGTTCATCTTTTTTTGAAATAATGACAAATGGTTTGATTCGAGGTTTCAGATGCTAACCAACTTGATAATCTATTTAATCATCCCACCAGTAATCAAGAAACCAACAAAAGAATCCATCATTAGTTCTCCAAAGTAAAAACTCTTACTACACTTAATTTTTATATAATCATAATCATCGATAATGCATCCCTTTTTAATTAGCTATAAATAATTTATTAGTCAAAACTTATCAATGGGGAAATTTGGTTGTTTCAATTGGCTAGGTGGTGGAGACAGTACACGACAGCAAGAAGACAAGAAAACTTAGCTAAGAAGGCAGTACACACACACACACACACAAGACATCGAGCCAGTAGAAATTTCAGTTGGCGGACACCTTTTGTTGGCCGATCACCTAAGACCATCCATTTGTAAAAATAAAATAAAAATTTGACTCTTTTAACGTCTTTTTTAGTGGGATGGTGTAAGTATATAGTATAGTCCATGCAATATTCACATTAATTTGAGAAGGATCATCGTCACCATATACTCTTTTCGTTTCACTAAAAGAGTTCGTTTTAAAAAATACACAAATTTATTATAAATTTTAACGTACGTACATCAGTTAAAAGAGTTAATTTGTCACAATTTATTCTATTAATATCCTCATGTTTTAAATGTGGATTACTTATATATCACACATTATTATATTTGTAATGGTAGAAAAGAGGGGAAAAAAAATGAAAATCAATTCTCCTAACAAAGGAAAAAAATAAATTTTTGCAAAGGAAAGAAGAAATTCTCAGATATATTTAACAGTATTAATTTAGGACGTTTGAAATGAGTTGAATGTCTTCCGACATTCCACACCATGCATGCATGGTCAAATCATCGTCTCATTATTTTTGCTTTGATTACTTTATTATGATGGATCCATGCATATATATAAATCATCAAGAATCAAAATGAAAATGAAAGAGCAAAAACAGCTTCCTAATTCCAATTCACTAGTAGCTTAATTTTTTTGCAGAGGATCATGACACAAATCTTTTTCCATAAAGGAAATGAAGCAGATAAACAAGGATAAAAAGAAGAACAAAAAAATCAATAGAGAAAAGCAATTATCCACTTAGGACGGACGTACGTAGGCCAATGAAGACACCCCCTTTACACGACACCCAAACATGTTAATGCACGTTCTTTCAAATCTCTCCTTCCCGGTTGTTCAACACTCATCAATATATATATGTAAAGGCGAGCCAGTTCAAATCATGTACCCAAGTTATTATGTTTAATGTCTAAAATTACGTAAAATAGATAAGAATAACGTTAGATAATTAAAAATTTTAAATACGGAATACAATAAGACACTACAATATTAAATTGAGTAGATGATCTGAACTCGGATCGTAGCAACGAAGTTGACGGTCGATATGGTATGTGGATATGGTGACGAGGTCTCGACAGAAAGGCGACCAAGGTTATCTTCTATGACAGTGAATCTAGGATGAAAAGCATTTTCGTGAGATATTTATAATTATTGATCATGATTCATCATCACCTTCACCACCTTAAATTAATTTCCTACCTCTTTCCTTAATTAACTATAAGTCGTTCCTTTCCTACGTCTGCATGCAAAATTAATTTGTGCCCTCTCCTTAATCAACGAATTAATTACAAATGAGCTAATTTAAATTAAGTAGCTATAATTAAGAAAGTAATTCCAGGGATTTTGGAAAGGCCAAAAAAAAAAAAAACAATTTTAATGGTAAATGATCAGTCAATGTACGTTTAATTTGTTTCTGTATCTGCCACGCACGTTCCTTGATATAGTATAAGATAATCGGCAGATCAGTCTATTTAGGGCAGCAAAATTCCTAAAAACTGAAAAGGGTTTCGTTTTTGGTGTTCCCCCCCCCCCCCCCCCCCCTCCCCCTTTTTTTCTCCAAAATGAAAGGTTAACGTGAAAGCTTTTTCCGGAAAGAAAAGGTCACTTTGAAAAGCACAACCAAAAAAAAAAAAAAAAAAAAAAAAAACCACATGCATTCCAATTCCAACGACCACCAACAACATTAACGTAAGCCTTCAACCTTTTCTTGTCACCATGCACATGCAGCTTTCTGCTTATATATCTATATCAAACTCCTCCATTAATTTTTTTTTAATTATTAATTTCTAACTTTGTTATAATGTGTTAATTTAATTAATTACTGTTTTTTCATTGGAAACACGACACGACACTAAAGCATGGATAATTTGGATTTTAGTGATTTTTGGTTGATAATTAACTATATATATAGATTCCTATTGCAAGTCTTAGTTAATTAGTAGATTACGTACGTGAAAGCCACATGCATGCAGTGGCCAGTGGGGCCTCTTAATTGATTAACAATTAGCTACGTTAATTAAAATCCTCTCTCAAAAGCAAAGCATATTCTTCATGTAGATCACTTAATTAATTAGCATTTATTAATTAATAAAGTTATTTACATCAGGAATCGAACCCCGCCCCTGAAGGTGGCTTTCAATGCGTCACAAACTTTGGAACACTAGCTCGTTCCTTGTTAAATGTAATTGATTCTATGGCTGCTTCGACTATATTATGCATGGAGGTTAAAAGCAAATAATATTTACCAATTACTCTTTTTGATTTTGATCTGTACAGAAAAAAGGTGGGAAAGGAAAAATATATATATATAGAAAAGAGAAGAGCGAATCAAATGGAATGACCAGCTGCTTTCCACGGCAGCAGGGACACTTTGACGTGGATCTTTCTTACTTTTCTTCGCTCCTTCATTTCTCTCTATTTTGATCCATTGAGCTTCGGGCAGCTATAAATATACCCCTAGCCAACTTTATTCCCTTTTTTTTTTTTTTATGTTCTAGCTAATAGTGCTAATTAATTAATTAATTACTAGCTCTCTTAAAAATTAAAGAGAGAATAAATGACTCAATTATAATAATATTCAAAACACGTATTTAAAACAAAATAAGTACTAATTAATAACATGACTTTTGTAATAGGATGAAAGACTACATATTCTTGCTCATATGGGCCGAGATTTTTGACCGATTAAGAATGGAGGGGAGGTAAGTCACGGTGTCTGAATTTCCTTAGCCAAATATCAAACTTTACGCTACCCGATTATAAAATAAATGCAATATTCTTAAAGATGAATGTATAAAGTAGGTTCACATATTGCAATATATTATTTGTTTAATTAATTTTTTATAGTTGGGTGGGTTATTGGGGAATCCAATTCCTTATAAAAGGGGGAAGTGAGGATTTTATATGGAATAAAATTAAGCTGATCATATATTGAATGCCTTATAGATTCTTAATTCAATTTGATCTGATCTCTCTCTCTCTATACATACATATAATAGTTACCAAACCAATAGTTTGGCAGAATATATTGACCAAAACCATGAAATTACGTTTCTAAGGCCCCACAGCATCTAGAATTTAGTAGTCGAAAATATATATATGATTTCCTAATCAGTTACTATAACTTCTTTTTTTTTAATTTAAAATTTATAAAATGAAAACTCTGAAACAGTTAAAGTCGTTTCCATTAATTCCAATATGGAACGTGCATGCAACAAAGTATTCATTCAGTACCTTCAAAAAGAAGCTTCTTACGCTTTTCATTTCTTTTGGGGATTGATGATAAATATTCGTCAACTTATAACTATATATTTCATTTATATGCAGATCCATCATCACTTATTTAATTTTTTAAATTTTTTTGTCGTAGGAATATCATCAATTAATTAATTGATAAAAAAAAAGTGAATGTTGGGAGGAAATTAATTAATATTAATAAATGGTACAAAACAAAACAACAATGGTGAGCTAAAGCTTTATTGAATTTGAAACTTGAAAGTTGGGTATATATGGCTACTGTAAACCTTGGTATAAGTCATCAACTTCCGATCCAAAGCAGTTTTGTTCACACTGGCCAACTTTATATCCATCTCTTTTACAGCAAGCTACATATGTATATATATATATATCCTGAGATCATCACTTTCATTTAATTTCCTCCTCCCTTCTCCATGCATCCACCTTCCTTTTTCCTCCCATAATTTATACTTTTTATACTCATAATCAAACCCCATTGTTCTTGTTCTTGTTCTAATTCTATTATAGACACCATTCTTCTTGGATCATCATCCCATCCCCAGAAGATCTTCATCACCGGATCACTTCAATTAATTTCTTCTTCCAATGTCCTCTACTTTTTATCCTCTTCATAGATTCTTCATCTTAATATTTCTCTTCATGTACACTCAAGGTATGTAAATGTAATGCACCAATTGATATTTCTTTTATTCAAATTAATGTTTTTGTGACAGAAATATTAATGACTGGTCATCAATATGGAATTTCAGGGGCTACTTTTACCTTAATAAATAGGTGTAACCACCTAGTATGGCCGGGAATATTAGCCAACGCTGGAAGTTCCCCATTGGACAGTACCGGTTTTGAACTTCCTCCGGGTGAATCCAGGGTTTTTTCATCTCCAAGTAGCTGGTCCGGCCGCCTCTGGGGTCGAACCGGTTGTACATTCGACCCGACCACCAAACAAGGAAGCTGCGCCACCGGCGATTGCGGCTCTAACCAAGTAGAGTGCTTTGGTGCTGGCGCAACCCCTCCGGCCACCCTCGCGGAATTCACGGTCGGGTCGGGTCCCGCTTCGGGTTCGCAAGATTTCTACGACGTGAGCCTGGTGGACGGGTACAATTTGCCAATGATGGTGGAGGCAAATGGCGGGTCGGGTGCGTGCGCGGCCACCGGTTGCGCCACCGATTTGAACCGGATGTGCCCGAATGAGTTGAGGGCGGGGGAAGGGCAATCGTGTAAAAGTGCATGCGAGGCGTTCGGTAGTCCGGAATATTGTTGCAGCGGCGCGTTTGGTTCACCATCGACCTGCCGGCCGTCTATGTATTCGGAGATGTTCAAGAATGCTTGCCCGAGAGCTTATAGCTATGCCTACGACGACGCCACCAGCACTTTTACATGCGCCGGAGCAGATTATACCATCACATTCTGCCCTTCATCCACCAGGTATATAATTAAGCAATTTTTACATGCATTTTATGTATTTATATCACCCTTGTATTTTGAAAGATTCAAACCCATGATCTTATACTTACAAGACATTTTCATTATTTATCGCCCCGACCTTCCCAACACGATGTATATATCTTCTTATTCCATTTGTTACTGCCATTATAGTAGTGGATATTCTTAACAATATTATATAAATAACGACAAATTTAAATTTTATTTTACTATGTGGGATTGACTACTATGTATATCATATCTCGCAAAATACTAACGATTAAAAGACAGATCCGGATAAGCTACAATTATTCAAGATGACAAGATGAGATAGCCTTTTTTTGGACAACATTTTATGTTCACTTTATGTTCTTGTTAAGGCAAGAACCACCTTTACCATGTCTTACTGCCTTTTTACTGTTTAATTTTATGCCTGCAAAATATATTTTACTTTGTTATCCCAGAAGTTATGTAGATTATATTTTTCATTACTATTAAAATTAAACTTTTTTTTTCCAAAAAAAAAGTGGAAAATCCATAAATGATTTATACGTGGGAAATATGATTGCTTATTTGTGAACATGTATGCAGCCAGAAGTCTTCAAGAGATTCTCCACCGGATCCGACGAATGGTCCACCGGCCGCAACGGGAACAGTTGGTAGTTCAAGTCCCGGGTCCCGGTCTACGCAAGCGGAGGATCCAGACCCGTTAACTTCATGGTTACCGAGCTTTATGAGTGGGGACTCATCGAGGACAATTAGTGCTAATTTAGGGTTGCATTTCCTCATCATCATCAACTTTGCCATTCTGTCTTTGTTTCAATCATAGTCTGATTCCTCCTTTTTTTTTAGGGTTTCTGTTCTTAATTTGTACCTCAACTGACCCCGACAGCAACAGCTTGAGTTAACCCCCCAAAACTTCATCATTATCCCACCAAGAGCATCTGTAAATTACGAAAGTTTCCCATGAAATTAATGTACAGATTGGATTTTGATTCAATTAATGATATTCAACTTCTGATACATTAACATCTGTAAACTGTATGGAGTATACGCACGTTACGAAATATAAATTTATATAACGGAAATGTAAACTCATATCTAATGACTGAATGATTCATTTAACGAGCTCCCTATATATCCACTATCTATATTAAAACACTGAACGAAAGAAAGGCTGAAAGAAAGAAACGGTTGGTGAGTGCTCTCCCTCAAAGTTAGCCACATTTGGGTTACTTTGCTGGAATTTGAAGTTTGGTAGTTGTGTGATCTTGGATGCGAAATGGCATTCGATTATGTTGTCTGCCACCAATGTCATTTTAATATTTAGGAGTATAATTATATATATATATATATATCGAAAAATTAAAAAGAATTTTTTTTTTTTATAAAAAAAACTTATATTTGAAGCTAGTATTCATTGGGCCCACAAAAGATCTGATTCCTTTAAGCAGCAGCCTTTGATGGTACAATGTAACAAATCCAAAAATATTTCAGAAGGGTAAACACCTCAAAAAACTTCTATGGTTTATGAAAGCTACACATCACCCCCTGTACAAAAAAAAATTACTCGTCACCCTCCGTGCTTTTCCAAAATCCGTAAAGTAACGAAAATTACGCCAACTAACGGCGTGTGTAAATCACGCTTGTCTATTCAGAATACCCATATCACCATCATCTTCGTTTTCTGAAGAAAATGATTTTCTGGAAATCATTTACTCAGACCTTTCCCCCCCCCCCCCCCCCCCCCCATTTTGGTTTCTGAAAAATCATTCACTTCTTCTTTAGTTCTTCTTCTGCGATCTTCTTCTTCTTATTCTTCAGTTCTTCTTCTTCTTATTCTTCAGTTCTTCTTCTTCTTCTTCAGTTCCTCTTCTTATTCTTCTTCTTCTACACAAAGAAGTGAAAGAAATGGTGCAGGAGGAAAGAAACCCAACAATGGGTATGAAACCCATTGCTAGGTTTGTTGATCTGAAACTCAAGAAACCCATTGATATGAAACCCACTTGCTAGGTTTCACGATATGAAACCCAATCGTCTTCGGTTCCTCATCTTCATTTGATGGTGAAGACGATTGCTAAAGATGAAGAAAATGATTTCATGGAAATCGTTTTCTTCAGATACCTAAATGGAATAAAAAAGTCTGAAAATTTTGTTTTCTTCAGAAACCGAAATGAAAAAAAAAAAAAAGTCTAAAGAAAACGATTTGGGTAATTTGAGAGTTAATGTGAGGGTTAATTGGTCAATTTACCATCCACCGTTAGTTGGAGTAATTTTTGTTACTTTACGAATTTCGGAAAAGCACGGGGGATGATGAGTAGTTTTTTTTGTATAGGAGGATGATGTGTAGCTTTCGTAAATTACAAGGGGGTTTTGAGATATTTGCCCATTTCAAAATGATCTATCAATTTAGCAAGATCATCACATAAATGTTGGTGTAAAGCCACTTGGGTTCTGCAGAAAAAATGTTTGGGGGAGTCATAATGTAAAATGAAAAAAATTCATGAATTGATGTGGTACCTTATTACTAAAGGTATTTGACTGTTATAATTTTAAGTATTCAATAACATTTTTTCATGTATTTGTAACAGCAATTACGGTGAAAATTCATTCAAAAATTTTATTGTATTTATCATCTGCCGTTGTTAACTTGTTAGTGATAGTATGCCCGATAAAATTAAGGAAACCAACTAACCACCAACTTTAATTCAGTACTCTTTCCTTTTAAAGTGCCGTGGGTTTAAAGAGTAGTATAATAGTAGTAAGTAATTTTTTTTATATTTATTATTATCTCAATTTCAAAAAAAAAGTTCACATTAAATTTGTATATTATAACTCAAAATAATTACTCCCTCCATTCTATTATAATGATCCATTTTGAAAAATATTTTAACGACAAAATACTTTTTAAAAGTAGATTAATTATTAATCATCATAGTAATTAAGAAGAGAAATAGTAGTTTTCTTTTCTTTTTTCCAAATATGTAATGTAGGGTAATCCTAATCGTTACATTCCACGTTCACTAAATTTTATGGGTTGATCATGATCAAGAGGTCCCCTCATTTGACAAAACTTTGACATGTACTGCATTTGGAAATTGGAATCAACAAAAGCAGCAAGAATTTCTGAATTTGCTAGAAGATACAATCATACAACTAATCATAGATCACATTTAACCAAGTAACATACCACTGCTCCAACGATTGCGACGCATAGTGAGCCACTTAGAGGTCAGTAGGTTCGATTTCTATATCTGTTAATTCTACCTATTTAGAGTTCAAGCTGACAGGACTCTTTGCATTAGGCTTCCCAACTTTGTTGTTCCCCTCTCCACAGTCACGCCTTCAATATAATAGATGATAAGATTATAAAAGAGTGTTGAATTCGAAAAAAAAAAAAAACTTCAAATTAACGCCGTGTGTTTTCTTTTCAAAACCGGGCAATGTCCTGAACTTGAGGAATCGGAAGAGCACGTGAAGACAACTACTACGTACTCTTAAATCTTAATTAGTCAATAATAATACTAGACCTTTAACAGCCTCGTGTGAGAATGCATGTACACTTTCGGTGACATTTTTCCCTGTCAATTTTTTCTTTTGTTGTCACCAATAACCTGTCTTCCCCGATAATTAGTCATGTTACTTTTGCTTTATATTCCCAATCGTTGTTGATTCGTGGTATCTGTTTGTGCAGCGTTTGTTTTAAAAAGAATGCAAATCGAATAATTAATTGACCAACTGCTTCTACTACAAGTGGTGGACGTAGGTTCGTTTACCCAATCAAAAGTTGCGACTACCCGATCTTCTGTTAAATCTTGTAGGCCACCCATATTGTTTTGTCTGTTTGCTGTTATTTGTTTATCCATGGTAATCGAATTCTGTTATGTACTTACTTTAAATACCAAAAGTTAGCAGTAGAAATCGAATTTTGACCTTCGAATAACATTTTATATATCACAATTAAGTTTTTCCTTAAATTTGTGTGTATTATATCAAAACAAAGGGTCTGTTCCTTTTTATCGGTTTGAGACTTGTTTTGAAAACAAGTTTAGGAAAAATAATTTTAAAAGTATAAAAGGTTGTACTGAAAATAATAAAAATTAATTATAATATATTAAAACTATTTGAAACATCTTGCAAACAAAAAATAAGTAACTTGTCCTTCAGAGACATCAGATAAAATTGAAACGGTACAAAAAAGAAAAAAAACAAGAACAGATGATTCATTTCATTTAAGAGTAAGCCCATATTCCCGATAAAACGAGCAGGCCCATAACATTTTTTGCACAAAAGTTACTGCTTCTGAATTTAACCACTTGCCCATAACCATTACGGGCATGTCATTTACATGACATATTTTACTACATGTAGAACACCTTTTAAAAGTTTAAGTATTGAAAATACAAAAATATCCTCACTTTATTTTATTATTATTATTATTTTAAACACCATTGCTACCAGCAAGAAGGTTCAAGAAGAAAACCTTCTCGGCGGCAACCGTGGCCGGAAAAAATAAAATAAAAAAAAGCGAAACCTTCGTTGGCCTGGGAACCTTCATTGTCCTGCAGCGAAGAGGACTGCGAAGGTCCCTTTTTCTATATATATAATTTTTTTTTTGGGTTTTGCCATATTTTTACAATTTTTTTTAGTTTTTGCCAGAAGATTCACAAAGGAAAGAAGAAGAAGAAAACAAAGAAGAAGACGATCGAAGAAGAAGAAAACAAATTCAAAGGGCAAGTTAGTAATTTCAGCAAACAAAATTTTTAAATGTGTCATATGTTTAGTAAAATATGTCATTTAAATAACAATTCTGAAACATTAAAACTGACGTGAATGAGAAAGATCAGACACAAACTTTGTGCTTACACAAAAGACCAACAGCATTACTTAACGAAAAAGACAGCAAATCGATCACAAAATTCGACGTAATTATGTTTACAAGAACCTAAGAACTTAGTTCCTCCCTGCTCTAATTACTTTGTAGTTCTGTTACAATACGTAAGAAAAAAAACTGTTTTGAGGTGTACCTAAGTCTCTCTCCAGAGGGAGGACAGCTAAAACAAAATCCCCTTCAGGCAGGCACCACAACCTACAATTCATCCTTGACATCAGAAGGCTCATAGGACTCTGTACCTTCAGATGCTTCTGCTTCATTCGTGCCGGATTCTGCGGCCTCGGGTTCTTCACCATCCTCCTCCTCTTCAACGGTTACGTCAGGGCTTATCTTCATGCTGGATTTGACTGAGTCGTAGATTCGGTTAGCGAAATCCTTCGGGTCATTCAGTAGAAAGCCACTCTCCATCAGTGCTGTCTGGTACATGAGGCGTGCTGTTTGCTTGATACCCTCATCCTGCAATCACAATCAAATCTTAGTATCAACTCACCCGCAACATCATACATGATAAACTTGAAATTGTAAATGAAGAAAAGTAGCTTGAAAAAAGAACTGGTGCAGGAGGAATGAGACAATTACTTCAGGATCTTTAACAACTCTATCACGGAGCTCCTTGATAATCGGGTGCCTTGGGTTGATCTCCAACACCCTCTTGCCCTTCATGTATGCCTGCTTACTAGCATCTGATAGGGTTTGGGACTGCATTATTCTCTCCATATTTGAACTCCAGCCATACTTTGACGTGACAACTACACAAGGTGTGTCAGAGAGGCGATTGCTTATCTTCACGTCGTCAACGTTCTCAACAGCAAGGGTACCCTTCCACCATTTGGTCAATTCTTTGAATGACTCCTTCAGTTCCTTGTTCTTGGAATCCTTTCCAAGTTTCAGCCCCTCTTTAGAAACATTTTGGAATTTCTTATCCTCGTAATCCATCAGATATTGCATGAGGTACTCGTCAACAGGATCTGTGAAGAGAATAACCTGCAACAAGTACATAAAACATGATTACCATAAGAGAGGGTAAAATTTTATGAAGAGATCATCTCGTGATGTTAGCCAGCTACACGCATATTACGACATTTTAGTTACAAATTGGAATGAGGATGAAAGAAAATGTCATAAAGAGAGCAAAAACGACGATAACCCACCTCATAATTTTTCTTGGTAAGTCTCTCCAAGAATGGGGATTTCTCTAGTTGTTCTTTGGTTGCGCCAGTTATATAGAAGATGTCTTTCTGTCCTGACTTCATTCTTGAGATGTACTGATCCAGTGAGGTCAGTTTACCATCCGACTTAGTGCTGGTAAATCCAAAAGGAAAAAGCATCACTAAATCACCCCAAAAGAAGCCCCCCAAAAAAAAAAAAAAAATCTTAGATTTGAAAGGGAAAAACCATTAAAGAAAGAAGAATCCCATACGTCTCAAATCGAAGAAGTTTTGCCAAGCGGTTTCGGTTGGTGGCATCCTCAATAATACCAAGCTTAATTGACTTGCCAAATTCATTCCAGAACTTGGTATATTGGCCCTTCTTTTCATCACTGTCATTTGATTCTTCAACATCTGCATAAGAAAAATAGAGACGGATCCGATAAACATTAATACGCCTCACCAAAGATGAGCAAAGAAAAGAGGAGATTCATCAGTAATTCTTTCTCTTGGCATAAAATGCAATGTCCTACCTTTCTTTTCATTGACTTCATCAGGATCCTCTTCAGCAAGCTTTCGAATCATATCAAGGGCCTTTCTAATAAGCTTCTTCTTTATAGTCTTTAAGCTGCTATGTTGCTGAAGCATTTCTCTGGATACGTTAAGTGGTAAGGTATCGGAATCAACAAGACCCTGGCCACACAAAGTGAAAGCATTAATCCTGAACAAAAGTCATTCAAGATAATATGGATACAAGATAATAAGCAGATTCCGGTTACCTTCAAAAAGCTGAGGTACTTTGGCAAAAGCTCATCGAATTCATCAGAGATAAAAACCCTTCTAACATACAACTTAAAGTTGGATTTGTTAGCATTGTAGTAGCTCTCATACAAATCATGAGGAGCCTTTGGAGGCACAAAGAGAACAGCCTTGAACTCAACATCACCCTCGGCAGTAAAATGACTCCATGCAAGAGGCTTCTCTTCACTGAAATCCTGGAGGGATTCAAAGAAGCGAGGTAAGAACCCCACAATCAAAATTCCTAATTCCTTCAATTTGTAGCATTTAACGTTCTAAACACCAAAAAGAGAGAAAATTTACCTTGGACAGAGAATGATAAAACTTAGTGTACTCTTCATCTGTCACCTCCTTAGGATTCCTTAACCATATGGCCTTCATGTCATTCAAAAGCTCCCATTCATTAGTTGTTTCTTTGATGGTCTTTGTCTTGGGTTTTTTCTCTTCTTCCTCTTTTTCAGCATCTTCCTCCTCTTCCTCCTCTGAGGAGGAGCTGTCAGCTGTTGGGATCATTAATATGAGAAAACATCAGAAACTAGAACTAGAGTTACGAGAAATTTTTAATTAAAGTAACATAATCAAGACAGTTAATGGAATCGTAACTACATTTTTCATCTTCATCACTGGACTCGTCATCATCAGCAGGAACTTCGACATCAACTTCCTTGGTTGCCCACAGATAGATGGGGAAATTGATGAATTCAGAATATTTCTTCACCAACTCCTGGAAAAAATGGAAAAGGAAACATTATAAACTGAGAACAAAAAATCATATCAGATTAACTTGGAACTCCAAAACAGTGTCCACAGCAGTCATCCCATTTAGTTTAAAGTGAGATGGCTTTGCCAGAATGATATATTTGGTAAAAAATGGCATTTGTTTCCACTACCCTGGCATAGAAGTGAGATTATCCTTCCTGCCTTTTGCAAACCACTCTAGATTTTACTAATCCCCAATTATAAATAGGATACTTAGAAGTGCTAGCATCCTCTTTGGACAGGATATGGAAGTGATTAAGAAAACCAAATGACATATCCAAAATTTCTATCTTAGTGAAACGGTGCTAGTGGAGCATGAAACTCCAAGCCCATATGCATTAAAAGACAGACAATAGGGACAAAATCTGAGTTTCACATAACAGTCATGGTAAAAAAAGGAGAATGGTTCCCATGGCTTTGTAACGTAGTGTGTATACTGGAAGCCACCAACAAATATAACGACACACACCATATGCAACATGCATCACATTTCAGAGCGGCTACATAGGACTTATGAGGCAAAGAAGCTAACAATAAAGCAAAGGACAATCTTAAAATAATATGGTCTCCTCACCTTCAATTTAAACTCATCTAAATACTCTTCTGCTTCATCTCGGAGATGCAATCTGATTTCAGTTCCACGACCAAGTGGTTCATTCCAGTTATCTTCAGAAATAGCAAAAGCACCATCAGCCTTTGATTCCCACACATACCTGCAGAAAAATAAATAAATAAATAATCAAAATCACATTGTTTATGCTTCTTGTCAACCAATTCCACAAGAAAAGAAAATCAAGGTAAGGAATACAAAAAGCTACTTAAAATACATACTGCTTATCATCATTGTGTTTGCTAATGACTTCCACATAGTCAGCAACAAGGTATACAGAATAAAACCCAACACCAAACTGACCAATGAGATTAAGGTCACCACTGGTCTGCATTTTCTCAACAAAAGCTGTTCCAGACAACAAAACAATGCCCATCAGAACATGATTTGGCCAAACCAATACATGAACTTTAAGCTGAGTTAATCACACTCATAACGTTCATACCTGAAGTTCCAGATTTGGCAATGGTTCCCAAATTTTTGATCAAATCCTCCTTTGTCATACCTATACCTCTATCACGAATTGAAAGGATTTTCTTCTCTTTGTCCAATTTAATCTGCAATCCATGCATTTAGCTAATTAAGTTTGAACCCCAAGTCAGAAAACAAGTTCACATTCAACTAGAAGATCACACTAAGCCATGCATGCAATCTAAGAACCAATTATTAAGGTGTCTTGACTCAATTATGAGTAATCTAAAACTGCAAAGACTAACCTGAATCTCAAGGTTAGCATTGTCACCTTCACCCAATATTTCCTTATCAGTAAGCGAGAGGAATCTAATCTTATCCAAAGCCTGATCCAAAGAAAAAAAGTATAAATATTTGCATCACCATATAAGATTAAGCTTAAGCTTAAGCCTTTCCGTATTGTACATGTCCTACTACTATTGCTTACATCAGAAGCATTGGAGATTAATTCTCTCAAGAAAATATCCTTGTTACTGTAAAGGGAGTTAATGATGATGTCCATGAGCCGAGAAACCTCAGCCTGGAACTCAAATTTCTCCGCATCAGCTCGTAGCGTCTTCCTAGACATGGACTCCGCTTCCCTGTATAACCAAACTCCAATCAAAATTCGTTTCTCTTCAATTCCCGATCAGAGCAAATCAATTATGCCAAAGACCGAAAAACAAAACCTTTTGACGACATCGGAGTCCGTTGATAAACCATGAGGAACCGCACCGATCTTCTCCTCTACCTTGGGCGGATCGACCGGTGCATCAGAATCAGCTTCGGCATTTGCTTGTATTCTCCTTCCTACACAACCAAATGTTTCTCATCAATATATCAGTTTAAAATCCGACGAGCCACTCGAATTCATCATTTTAGTCTCAATTAGCACACATATTATCTCGCACAATTTGAAATCACGTAGTTACATGACCTATAACCTAAAATTGAGCCAAATGTAACTAAAAGGATCTCGCTCTACATTAGCATAGTGTACAGCTGATACGCCAAAAACTACGACTATAAAATCGATCACCACAGATCCAGATAGTTACAGAAGCATTCATCAATGGCGAGAAGCTAAAACGTATTGCAACAATAGTAATATCGTACCTTGATCGGGAAAGAGGAAGAGAAGACACAGCAGAAACAAAACGGCAGAGACCGTCCACTTTCTCATCGTTGTTTTGCGCTCTACACTCCCACAGTGGCAATTTCAGTAAATTCAGCTACAAATGATTCCCGATTTGCAGTGGGTCATTACGGGGCTTAATATTATAGTATAGGATAGAGTCGCACAGTTTGGTCCTGCCACGAGTTCCTGCTTTCTGATTGGTTAACTGAAGCCAGGTTGGATAATCCAACGGTTGTCGTGAGGCGTTGACCACGTGGCGACGTATTATTGGTGATGCTTTGAAGCCTAAGACGTGGAGGATCCCAGGGGGAAAAATAGAACATGGGGTTTTTGCCTTTCTGGAAGACTCTATTGGTCTACTTGCGAAGACTTGACTTTGTAGTGGGCTGTGTTGGATTCCGTATTCGTCGCGTTAGATTGGCCCAAGTTCAAACGGGCCCAGAGTGAGGGTGTTCTTGCAACGTGGTGGAAGGTAATTGGTCAGCGGAATGGGTCTTTGGAATATCGATTTTTTCTTTCTTCTCTATTTTTCTAATGACTTTTTTAATTTTCTGCAAACTACTCTTGCTTATCCAAAATATAATTGTTAATAAATTGCGGTTTCATTAATGGAAAACAACTTCTAAAATAAAATCATAGAAACAAATGGGTTGAATCGGTTGATGATAACCCACGCATGTTTGTTCTGCTAGATGGGAGATATACAGCCCAATAACCCAATCCATTGCCATTCATCCTTCAGCCTCGAAAGGGTAAATCTAGGTAAAAAGAAAAAAGAAAAAAAGTGAACAGTATTTTTGTGATACAGAGTATTAGAATTAATTAATTCAGGTTAAAAAATAAATAATGGCATAAAAGTAAAATAATCTCAAGTTCATATCATCACCAATGACTTTGTGTAATTTAAAAGAATACTTTATCTGTTTTTAATTTGATTTTTTTAAAAAAAATCATGAACAATAATTACGTTGTGCTAGTCACAAGTATTAGCATTAATTAATTCAAGTTTAGAGATAAATAATTAACCTAGAAGTGAAAATTCTCAACTTCGTATAATCACAAATGATGTTAGGAATTTAAGAGTATTTTAAATACGTTCCAAAAAAAAAAAAATCCTGAACAATAATTATGTGTTACTATCTACGAGTATCATAATCAATTAATTCAAGTTTAAAAATAAATGATTAACCTAGAAAGAAAAAAACTCAAGTTCATGTAATTACCATTGATGTTAGCAATGTAAAAGTAACTTTGATGTGGTAAATTTTTTTTTTTTTTTTTAATTTCTTGTGAACAGTAATTATGTGGTACTATTGACGAGGATCAGAATCAATTAATTCAGGTTTAGAAATAAATGATAACCTAGAAAGAAAAAATTTCAAGTTCATGTAAATTCCAATGATGTTAGCAATGTAAAAGTAACTTTGATGTGGTAAAAATATTTTTTAAAAAATATCGTGAACAGTAATTATATGGTACTATTCACGAGTATTGGTATTAATCAATTCAGGTAAATAAATAAATTATGAACACGTAAAAAAAAAAACTCAAGTTTGTATCATCATCAATGATGTTAGTAATTTAAAAGTATATTTGATGTGCTTTTTTGTTTTTTTTAAATATTAATAAAAATAAAATAAAAAACTCGTATACTATAATTATGTCGTACTAACAATAATTTGGTAGAAAAGCGAATTCAAGAAGAATAAATGAAAATTTTGCAATGACATACAGTATCTTAAAACATATCTTAAAACACATTTCAAAATATATTTTAAAATTAGCTTCCAAACAATATTTCAAAATAACTTTTAAAACACATTTCAAAATAACTTTTAAAACACATTTCAAAATGTGATACCATACAGGCCAGCCTTTTTCTCTCAACATCCCAAGAGTTTACACATGTTTAGCTTCCTTTTCGATAACCTTGTTATTCCACAAGATTACATGCATATCCCAGGATTTGGGGTCAATACTTTCCGAATGATTAACAAGCCAAATATGTGAAATTCCACTCATATCCAACCTATGGAGTGGAGTGTATATTGGAACAAGAAGTGACTCAAGTACAACATGATCGTCATGCCACCAAGGATCTGTACGCTTCCATTGAAGCGAGTAACTATCCCGTGTGGGAACTGTACATCCAAATATTGAATATTGATTACTCGTCTGAAATTGACTTTGACATTTTAGCTGTTACAAAATTTTGGCCACCATATATTTCAAGTCTGCATCCAGTGGGATGTTGTTTAGTGCTTAACAGGAATGTAGATAATATATTTATTGAGTGTGAACAATTGGCCTTCTCGCCTACAACATTGTCCCTGGTATAGAATACTCAGGTTCTGTTCTCTTAGTACTATGGATAGAAAATTTTTTGGTTATAAAAGAATTTTATTTTGGAGAGAATTTCTTTTGTAGATTTGTGTAGGAAAGAGAAGAAAAAGTGTAATGATTATGTTTTTTTGAATTTATGTGAGTGAGAATTTAGAGAGAATTTTTAAATTTGAATTGTGAATTTTATAAAAATGATGTTGTTTCTTTGTGTAATATTTTTGAGAAAAAAGTGATACTTTTCCTGATTATGTTCGGAAAAGAACATAGTCTCAGATGACGAAAGTCTCTAGTTTCGAATATTCACTTATGCTAATGCCCATCGGTACGCCTTGGACCATATTACAGCACCTATTTTGAGGATTTCAGGCGCAGGATTGAAATGGTAATAATCTTTCTTTTATTATGTATGCTTAATGACAAAACATTATGCTCATGGGCACCATGTTAGGCTTATCTTAACCAAACCATGTTATGTTTATCCAGGTCATGAGTTACTTATTTGTTCCTCTACAACGTGATCGAGAGAGACAACCCTTACCTCCTTCGGGTTAGGGTTGTAAACGAGTCAAGTTGGGGTCTTATCAAACTTATCTAAATAAAATCCTGAGCTCAAGCTTGATTGAGCCTAAATATTTGGACTCGAGCTCAACTGAGCCTAAATATTTGGGCTCGAGATCGGCTTGTCCAAAATTATATAAAGAGTTATATAAAGAGTCGGGCTTGATAGGCTCGACAAGCCCTCGACCCAGTAGTAATTGGACTCGAACTCGGCTCGAGCTCGAGTTTAACCAAGCTCGAGCCAAACTTTGACCAAGCTGCTCTCGAACAGTTACCGATTAGCTCAGTTCATTACACCTCTACTTCGGGTGAGTTGCTAGCTAGTATGTTTTGATTATTATTTGGTGATTAGATTGCGTAATGTTGGTCACACATACATTAGAATAAGGGGCATGATATTTGCAGCGATATTTTTTTGTAAAAAGACTAAAATACCCTTGAAGAAAAAAATTTAAAAAAATTAAATTTTCCTATTCCTACTGTAAACTCTACTACTATTAAAAAAAAAAAAAAAAACCTAAAACCATCGCCGGTCTCCGGCGATGGTACACCCCCCCCCTTAAGTCTAGATTTTGATATTTGCAGTAACCACCGGGCGGATCTTTCTCATTCCGGTAAAAAATTTCACAATTTTGACAAAACTACTAATAAATTCGGACATAATACAAGTAAAATAATTAATAAAACTACATAAAAAAAGAAAAAAAAAACCAAAGTGTCGCCGGTACTTTTGGCCAAAAGTGTCGACCGACGACACTTTTGCGCCCCCCCCCCCCCCCCCCCCCCCCACCCCCACTTTCTTATTTGTAGTAATCACCGGGCAGATCTTCTCCATTCCGGTAAAAAATTCACAATTTTGACAAAACTACTAATAAATTCGGACATAATACAACTAAAATAATTAATAAAACTTTTTTTAATTTTTTTTTCCCAAGGGCATTTCAGTCTTTTCACAAAAAATGTCGCTGTAAATATCGAAACCTTCGCTGCAAATATCAATTCCATATAATAGAATAAAAGAGAATGAAATGTCAGCGGTGCTCTCAAATCTCATTTGTCAGTGAAATGAACAATAGTGTTTTCCTTATCCCTTCAACTGCTTCAAGAGTAGCTTTACTGGTAATTTGATGGTCAAAGTTCCCAAGGCGCGAGCCACTAGAAAGTCTAGAACCAATCTCATTTGTCAGAAAGGCGACGTTTGCCTTTCTGTTGTTAATGGCATAGCCCAGTGGAGTTTAGAAAATCATTTGGCTTTGTTTTGTCATTCAGCCCTTTTCGATCAATGGCTAAGGGTAAGAGGGGATTCCAAGGTAAGAAGAGAAAGCGAGTTCCGGAAGTGTTATGGAGGCTTTTCCACAAGAAAGCGCGTACACTTGGGGACACTGTTCTGTCGTTACTTCCCTCACCGCCGCCGGCTGTGGCGGATTGCCAATGCAAAGGCCGGCGCTGCTTAGGTTGCTGCGGCGATACAGCAATGTCATTTTTGTTGAGGCGTGATGATCCCGGCGATTACAGGAAACTCCTGAACCAGTGCTTTGTCGTCATTCCCGACAAGGCTCCTCCTTTTTCCGGATTCGATCCTCACAAACGGTGGTCGCAAGAAGAGGTTGGTCTCTTTGTTTATCGCCTTTCTTGTTCATGTACGTATCCCATTTGAGAGTTCTTGATTTCGGCGGGAAAACTTCGTTTGTAATTGGGGCTTTTCACATTTTGGCGGAAAAACATGGATTGGGAATTTATTATTATTATTTTTGAAAATATTGAAAGATATGTTTGTTTCCTGATGGTGGCTAAGTTAACAATATAGATGGTTGATTCCCTCTCGAATCTCTTGCCACATGAAGGTTTTCAAAGGATCCGTGCTTTTTATTTTTTTAACGGACTCTGTATGTTGTCAATTGAAATTTTTGTTTCTCTTAAGCAGAGGAATTTAATGGAGAACGGGATGTGTGATAGTTGAACTGTTCCTGGATGAGGAAGGAGATCTTAATCCAGTTCTAGAGCTTTTGTGGTCTAATATGATTGAATGTTAAAATCACATTTCAAACCTGGGAATTTCTGGCAGAATCGAACTATGATCTTTGAAATTTGGATGGCGTGGTATTGTGATAATGTTATAATGATTCATGACTGCTTTCTATATTGTTGTAGACGGTAAGAAGAATCATTGAAATAATGATTAGTGAAGAAGATGCATCCTCAAATGTGCTATGCAGTGGCTACAACCAGGTCGGTTAATATGTGAACTTTATTTAAGCCGCGATTTGTTTAGAATACATGATGAACTTTGAAGGTAATTGAAATGTTTATCTGATTAATATCTTATAGACCAAACGCTCGAGTACCATAGTAGAACGACTGACCTCAACGGCATGGTGCTTCCTCTTGAGAAGGGTTGGTGTATATTAGTATTGCACCGATTACTGTTGTTCCATATTCGGTAATGACTGTGCATATTAGAGGTTTTTCTTTATACGACTTTGGATGGTATTGTTTGCAGGTTAGGGACAATCTCATGGCTTTTTTACTGAGAAATACATTAATATTCCTGCCCCTTCCTTCAAGGAAATACCATCAAGTTGCAGGATTTCCAATCAGTGAATTGTGCTATGCATTCTTAAAGCGTTCGTCTAGGTTCATCAATTATTCCTCAAAGTTTCACCCAGGTAAGCATTGTCTGAGGTTGTTTGCACTAGTGTTTTTTGGTTGTTGAAACATTTCTCATGTTATGCAGGACTCCTAAACTTACATGTAAATAAGATGTGCTTTGTTTGGTTCACTGCCAATTGTACTGCAATGTAAATGTTGGGTACCTGGAAAGCACGAAAAGTTGTTTTTCTTTTACCAATTATTAACATTGGCTGGAAAGCTTGGATTTCTAAGATTTGTAAGAATATGGACTTAATTGTATTAAGAATATTCCTATGCAAATTCACATTGTTTTTTGATGATGGATTGCAAGTGTGTATTGAATACACTCTGTTCTAATTATAGCAAGATATACTTTCTATTCACTGGGCTGAAAATTAAAGATAGAGAGGTCTTAGCACCATTCAATAACTGGTCAAGGACGTTTGCTTTTATTGTTTTATTTTCTGTCTTTGGCTCTTTTAAAACCTAAATATGGTAAATTTAAGGACGGTAGCTCCTCGTAAAGAGTATATGATGCTATTTATTTACTATTTTATGTTCGATCATACACTCTAATTTGGAAACCCTGTGTAGTATTGGTTGCTCATACCATGCGGGTTGTTGATTATCATGAACCTCAGTTGGAGCTTTGTCTTTGTGCATGTGTTATGAAATATCCCAAACAATTTGGTTGCATTATATTCATTCTCTAGAGAGTTCCTTTTCAAGTCCCATGTTCTGACACAATTTCAGTTTCTGACAAGAAAAGGAAAAGAGTTGATGGAGCTGATGTGAGAGAGAACCTGGATGTCCCTAGCACTTCTTTTGCTGATTTTTCTGCAAGTTCTCCTAGCTGTATTGGCTGTATTGGTAGAAATGATTTTGCTTTGTTTAGTGGGTGCCGCCAGCAAAATTTCCGAGAAAAGAGTAAAATCCATGGAACTGCAACGGCCGCTTCAACTGAAGTATCCCTTAAGGAACACCAGGTGAGCTCAACCCAGGCTTTGATATCGAAGAAGCGTGTAAGAGAGTATAGTTGGCAGCGTCACAGAAAGCGCAGGCAGTTGAGCTCTCAGGAGAGTGGTTCATTGATCCGTTGCGCATTTAATCTTAGCGACAAAAATGATTCTTATGTAGGGCCTCAATATGGGGGCCAATCTCAATCAGGCCTTAACTCTGAAGGGGTGATTACACTAACAACTTCCTTTAGAGAATATGTGTTGATTCTGAAGTTTTATATGGCTACTTTCTCTCTGTCGATCACACAATTCTGTGTTAGTTTCATTTTTCATTTTTGGCGGGGATCATGTTACTTCATGGAAGATGATTCTCCTGATTGATGCGATTTTTGGTTTTTCAGTTTTGAGTTTGGTTTACTTCCATTTATCATGTTGTAGATGACAAATTTTCTTTTTTGAGTTGCTGTATGGTTAAATATAGTTCAGAAACAAGTATTGGAAGAGTTTTGGTTCTAAATTTTGGAAGATTAGCTTTAAACTTTAAAATAGTTATAATATTCTGCGAAGTTCTTTAAATGAGTGCAAAGTAGTTATGGCCCAATAACTACAGGCTGACATCTGTCCTTATATATGTCGAGACTATAGCAGTTCAAAAGTTGCAAGAGGAATTTAATGGCTTCCTTCTATAGCTTGAGAAACTCTATTCCTCTACCACTATATTTTTCTTTCTCAATTTATCTGTCTTCGTGTGTTACAGATTGTTATGCATGTCTACTGTTATGTGTATTCAGAGTTTTACTTATCAATGTAATGCTTATTTGATTATTTTGCTTCTCCAGGCAAGGTGCTCTTGTTGTTTGGTGTTTCAAACCCTGCCTAAGGTCATTAGGAAAGGCCAGATCGACAGGCAAAGCATATTCTATAAGATGGAGAATCATCCGTCCATTTTCCCAAGGAACCGTATCCTCCTATATGTGTTCCAGAATTTATTGCAAACAATTATGCTTTTTTGGCCTCTATGTTTCATGCCATCAAACTAGTCACTATGCCTATAATTAGAGTTGCTTTCCTTGATATTTTGCACCACAAAACTTGTTGGGTGAAAACTTATTCCTATTGTTAAGTTCAAATTGCTATTCTCTTTACCTGACTTGCTGAATGTGAATCCTGTCCACCTGTCACCCCCTTAATCTATACTCAAACCTGCTAGTAAAGAGAGTGATTACTGATGCTTTTACTTACTTTTAAAAAAAAAAATGTTTTATTATTACAATGTGGTTCTCTCAGAAAAGTTTTCCTTTACGACCAAAGTAATGTAAGATATTTTGAATTCTTTGAAGCCCAATTATTCCGGTGCAAATGTCCTGTTCAGAGACATTTTTGGTTCTTCTGATGTTCATTTCCCTCTTCCCTTGGATTCTTGTGTTCATTGTACCAAATCTTGTCTCATCAAATCCACATGCCTGTAAGTATTGCCTTTTTTTCAGGTTGCTTGTTAGTCTCATGATTTAAGTGAATAGAAAGTATGAAGAGTTCATTAATTTAGCCTTATGTGTGCTTCGGATACGTAAAAATTCACATGATTGATCTTCATTATGCTGAAATGGCACTGTTAAATATTGGCTCCATATTTGATTAGTTAATGATACTTCCATCTTAGTTGGGTTTTAGTTGAATCGAAATATCTTTAATAACTTCACCACCCTTTTTGGGTATAATTTCTTTCTTATTCATTTACAAAACATTCTTTGGATGGTAACTTCTCGAAGTTGTTTTTCCTTGGTATTAGGATAACCTTAAACTGAAAATGAAATATTTTCTGTGGCTTTCTAGCATTTACTTGATAAATTCAAGCTATGTATTCATTTAAATTGATTTAAAAATTTAGGCAGATGCGTATGCATGACTGACTAAAGCTTTTAAACAAAACAACTGCTAATCTGGGAAAGCAGTTCCAAGATTGTGATGCTAAAGTTTTTCTTTTATTTGAAAAATCTTTCCAGTGATTATATTGAGGCTCTAGCCCTCCAAGCTACCCTTAACTTCTAATTTGAAATTGGTGCATAGTGTCACATCCTTCCAAGCTAATGTTTGATTTCAACAAATTGTTTTCGTAGTAAAACAATTAATCTATGATCATTCTGTTTGTGGCAGCTTAAAACTGTGGTATTATCTTTTATGAGTGTAGATTGGATTGGATGTATTGGGGTTCAGGTTTGGATAGTCTAGGGGGTATACTCATATGGATACTAATTTTATCTTGATTTATTTTCTTCATCATTCAGGTATCACTCACTCGTGAAGCAACTTAAAATTCTTATACGCAAGGTCCGCAGTTGTCAACTTTTGAGGCTGTTGGATAAGCATTGTGGTACTTCATCTTTGGATCAACATACCAAAACAGGTGCATCACAATGTTTGGGGCTGGAATTAATTTTGATTGGGTTGTTGAGATGTGCAATGGTCAAAGTATAATAGATTACTTATCTCTCATGAAGTCATAACAGGCCAAATCGTTTAATTGGAAAACGGGCAACAAGAAACTGGAGAAAATAGATGGAAAAGTAAAGAGTGGAAGCAAGTACAATTAACTTCCTCAAGATTAACCGTGTTTTGCTAAAACTCTCTCAACAAATCTAGTTTTGCAATGAGAGGAATGAATAGTAGTAGGTTCTTGTGTGAAAATTTTCAGCTTTTTGAAGCTGAGACTACTTTTAAGTTTTAACAGAGTGCTTAATGTTGTCCAGTTGCCTACTTTGTCTAACATGCTGTGTGGCCTCTTCTCCTTTGTCACCCCATAATGGAGGCATGATGGCTTGCCTCCCTTGTGTTCTGTTTGTATCCTCAACTTTTTACGCTCAACAAAATAGCAAGTTGGCCTTATCTTTTTGTTTTTGCTTATTTCCTGAGATGTTCTTTTGAATGGAACATATTAATTTCTAGTCTGAATCCTGTTATGATTTTCAGAAATTAAATGGAAAGTTTTCTGCATCTGACTCCTCCTTTATAAAAATTCTATTAAGCTTCATCTAAAGGGTGAATGCATTGTATTATTTGTCCATTGAAATGTATGAAGTTGGAACTATACTTCATTTTTTGGTTTGAGGTAAGTAATTTGGGGGATTTATGCATAAAAACAATGGAAGTTTGCTTGCTTGTTACTTTTTCTCAGAAAAAAATCTTTGGGACAGGTTCAGACAATTGTGTGGACATTCCAGAAGCCCATGATTATCAGTTACAGACAAGCAAAGGTTACTGTCTGAAAAAGCAAGTTGTCTCATTTATATGGGCTGTCTGTAGGAGTATAGTTCCCAAAGATCTGATAGGAAGTCCTTATAATTGGCGAATCCTGAGAAAGAATATCTCCAAGTTTGTTCGGCTTCGAAGATTTGAGAAGTTCTCTTTGAAACAATGCACTCACAATTTAAAAGTGTCTGAGTTTCCTTTGTTATCAAATAAGCACTCCTTATGTAGTGTGAGCAATGAGTTCAGACATGGCAAGAGGGGTAGAACGGGAATGCTGCGGAACTCAAGCAAGCATAATTTCACTGATGCAGTGAGACACAAATTGTTACAACGCTGGATTTTCTGGTTCTTTTCGTGTTTAGTGGTTCCCTTGATGGAAGCTAACTTTTATATAACAGAAAGTGAAAATGGGAAACAAGAGCTCTATTATTATCGGACTACTGTTTGGCAGAAGCTGCTGGACCAAGCTTTAGGTAACTTTAAAGATGGTGGCTATAGTGAAGTAACTGATGCATATGTTCATAAAATTCTTAAAAAAAGATCATTTGGTTTCTCAAAAATTAGATTTCGGCCAAGGGATACAGGTTTCAGAGTGCTGGTAAACCTAAGAGCACCGTCGAGAATACCTGTGAAGTCCTTTTCCACAAGTGCATCTTCAGGGTCATCTAAAATGTCCATCAATCGAAGGAATGTGAAGTACAATTATTTCAAGTCTGTAAACAATGTCCTCCAAGATGTGCATGTAGTGCTAAAGGGTATACAACTTAAAGAACCAGAGAAATTAGGCTCATCAATTTTTGATTACACAGATGTTTATAGAAAATTTGTACCTTTCTTGAATCGTCTAAAGCAGGGATTTTCTACCATACCTGGTGTTTATATCATTGTATCAGATGTGAAAAAAGCTTTTGACTCTATCGACCATGATGTGTTGCTCAAGGTTATGAAAGATGTGATATCACATGATGAATATCCTCTTATTAAGTCTCTTCAAGTTGGCTGCACAAGGAAAGCTTTCATGGTTTGTGAGCGTCAAGTATACAACCATTGGTGCTCTGCAGCTGCAACTTCTATACCCATTAGCACTCCGCAAGGCATTTTGGTCAAAGAGGTGAGACAATTTGAGTTACTCATTTGGTGAATAGAATCTCTCTCCATTCCCCTGTTATTTCTTTCTGTTTACTCATTGTTTGAGGAGTATATTGTTATCAGATGGCCAGAATGATGTCAGTAATTTGCTGCTAGATTTAGGACTTGTAGTGCATAGAGCATGCTACATTTATTCTGATGATGCCTTTTATTTACTTTGATAGCTGCATAAGGTTTGTTGTGTTTCTTTGATTCCATTCCATAGTATATAATGATTTTGGGCATGATTCTAGGCACAACTGTGAAAAGAAGATATGCTCTCTTATGCCCTTTGAAAAGGTTGTTATCAAGTAACACAAAGTTTTCGAGACATACCTTACAGGCTGAAAAATTTAATAGAAAGATTTGACCCAGGATGACCAATGTTTTGTTTATGTAATTGCTATCAAATTTTGTATGTTCCTGCCTGAATATGTATTTAGGTGAGTTGGAAGCCCGTGGTTCTCTTCAACTTGGACGTCTCTTGTATAGTGTGCTTGATCTTCAATTCTTCATGATATTCTTTTTTTGTGGTAAGGGTTACTTTCTGAGGTTGGTCTAGAAATGATATCCTGGTAATGTCTACTTTTTAGAATTGAGTATGTCAAATAATAGGTTTCCTGTCTTCGTCATGTGCTTGTGACCAAATGATGACCTCTTGGTCACAATAAAAGAAAGGTAAAAGGGTGAAACTGCAAAGCGCCAACTTGTTGTAGAAACTAAATAAGCAGAACAATAATATGAACAGCTTGCCAGAAAATTTTGTTTTCCGACAATTTGTTAGTCTTTCTAAAATAATATGAAATACGCGAGTGAACTTATTAAATTTTTTGAGTTGAATGTTTACCGTCTTTTATGATGCAGGAACCGAGTAGAATGATAAAGAAGACTGAGATTTTCTCTCATTTAAATGAGCACATTACGTGTAATGTGCTTCAGTTTCGTAGAAGATTTTACGAGCAGAAAATTGGCATCTCTCAAGGAAGTGTTTTATCTTCTTTGCTCTGCTCATTTTACTATGGACATCTAGACAACAATGTAATTTTCCCTTTTCTTGAGAAAACTGGTCAGCTTGCCAGTAGTTATTCTTCCAATGAACAAACTCTGAATCAGACTTCAGCTTCTGAAATCCATCCTGAAAATGGACCTGACCCATGGAACTGTGAGTATCTTCTTCTCAGGTTTGTTGATGACTTCCTTTTCATATCAACATCAAAGAAGCAGGCATCCTTGTTCTTCTCTCGGTTGCAAAGGGGATTTTTTAAATACAATTGTTACATGAATGAAAGAAAATTTGGTCTCAATTTTGACATGGGACGCATGGCGGGACTTGAATCAAATAGACTCTATGTGGGCGGAGATGGAATGTCATTTCTTCGATGGAGTGGATTGCTTGTTAATTGCTCCACTTTGGAACTTCAGGCAGACTACTCTAGGTTATTCCAATCATTGCTCTTGTTCACTGTTTGATGTTTTCCCTTTTCAATTTTTGATAAACTTCCTTGATCCGTCTTTTGTTACTTGGTAATCCTGTTCGTGTATGTTCCTTGGAATTGACTCCCTATGTGTGTGAACAGGTACCTCAATTGTCATTTAAGTACATCTCTCACTATCAGCTGGTTTGATCACCCAGCTCGTCTATTAAAGTCCAAGTTATCTGATTATTTGCGACCTAAATGCCATCCCATATTATACGACGCAAACATCAATTCAGCTGCAGTGATTAGGCTAAACATATATCAAGCTTTTCTCCTCTGTGCCATGAAGTTCAATTGTTATATCTGCAACTTTTCTGGCATGTCTGCTTTCAGCAGTGAGTGTTGCATGGATGCTATTGAAGCATCTTTGAGGTATATATTGCACAACTACCTGATTTACTTCATATTGGTTTTCATCTTGACAATCATCTTTTGCCCCTAAAATTTTGGCTTCCATCGTTTGCTTTAAAGCATTCATCTTTCCGCATATTCAAACTCTTAAAGCATGTCGATTCATTGTCAGGTACATGCACAAGCTCATTAAGAGAAGGATGCAAGCTTTGCAAGCCAATACTGGTTTTTGTCCAATCTTTAAAGTAGGAAAGGAGGAAGTCAAGTGGCTTGGTTTAACAGCCTTCATTCAAGCTCTGTCACGAAAACAATCGCGTTACAGGGAGCTGCTGTTGATGTTGAGGTCCAAGTTGAAAGCACATGGAGAGGCTGGCATATCAGCTTCATTGAAGTATGCTGTTGATGATGCACATTCCTCTGTGCTATGGAAAATCAAGTACTGAACTTGGGAGATTCTGACATGAAACTATGTTTTTTGGTATTGACTGAGCTTTTTGTTTCGCTATTTATGTGGATTTTAATTTGTTTGACGATGGTTGGTGTTGAACTCGCTAGTTATTTAGTGATATGATATGAATGCCCAGGATAGGACTTCTGCAACCTTTACTAGTGCTTCTGTTGGCAATAGTGAAATGCCAGTTGCCTACCAGTTTGGAGAATGATCCTGCCAAATCTGATTTAAATGCATGCTTCTGATGCTTCCATTCAATTTAGACGTTAGCTTGGATTGAAGCGAAAAATAATTTGTACATTTCACGCATGAAAGGGCAAACTTGAGAGTGAAAGATGTTGGATTATCTCCTCAAATTTTTAATACAATTTGTATTGAGCCAGGTAATAAATCTGGGCTCATCAGGGTTTGCTTCTTTGTATTATAAATATGTGCGGTTTGTAATAGAATATGGCATGCTAAACAGAGAGTATCCACCAGGGCGGGGTGTAGGTAGAGAGAAGGCATTCGGGCAAGTGAGAGATGGGGTGCATGAAGATTCCTATTTATGTCTCCGACGTTAACGTTAGTAAGTCGTTGCAAAGTCATATGATGCGAAGTCATATGAGATAATTGATGTTTGTGCCTATGCTTCCGATGAAGATGATTTCTTTCCTATGCTTCCGATGAAGATGAAGACGTTCTTGTTGGTAGGTTGTTTTGAGGGCATAAGAGATGTGTGTTCCTGCTTATGCCTTAGATGATGAGAACGAAAGGGGGAGTGATAATATAATAGAGTGCGAAAGACTTTGTATGTTGAGGGTGGACATTGTAAACTCTTCTATTGTTTGATTCTCATATATGAGAAGTAGTCAGTATTTCTGTGGAGTAGATTTGTAATATTCTTGTTGAAATATTTCTTCCAATAAATAGTTTAAAGATTTTGAGAGTTATTTTTTCCTAACAACAGATAATGCCTTATGTTTGCTGAGTTTTTGAAGGGAGTCAAATCAGAGTGAGTTTTTTTTTATAATAGATAATAAGTTCTACATGGGACGACTAGTATCGTATTAATAGATTGAGCGAGTCTTGCAACTTGAATTTAGGAGTTAGAACCTTTTGAGTTGTAAGGGTGTTAAAAAACGGAATTGTTATTTGCAGTAACTATTTTACTATTTGCAGTAACATTTTCCTGTGAAAAGTCTAAAATGCCCCTCACACTAAAAAAAAAAAGAAAAGAAAAAGGCAAAAGTTTATAAATAGGCCTGCAAAGAAAAGGGAAGCATAAGCAAAATCATTCATTTTACTGCAAAGGTGAGGAAGCAGAGCTGTGTGGAGAAAAAGGAATCACAAAATTGGCTAAATCGGATAAAAGTCGAGACGAATCGGATCGACAAAAAGTGAGTGCCTAAAATTAATATTTGTTTCGTTATTGTTTTATTTGTTGTTTTGAATAATTTGGTTATAATATGTCTAGATTTATTATTATTTTGTCCGAATTGTTAATTTTTTTCCTTGATATGCGCAGATCCGGCCGTTTTTTGCCGGATCTGTAAAATTTAGGCCGAGGAAAAGGTTTCCTCGGCCCGAATGGTGCTAAAATACTGCCGGTATTCCGGAGGGAAATACCCCCGGGGCAGTATTTCCCTTTCGGACACCGCCGTTCCTAGGCGGTGTTTTTCACCGAAATACCGCCCCGGAAAGGGGCGGTATTCTGGAAAAATACCCGCCGGCGGTATTTTTGGGCGGTAATACCGCCGGCGACCGGCGCTATAGTTGGGCAAAATACCGTCGGGCGACTGCGGTATTTTTCCAAAATACTGTGGTCGCCCGGCAGTATTTCCTCCAGGAATATCGCCGGCGAACGGCGGTATTCTAGGGAAAAAACCGCCGGCCGCCAGGGAATATTTTCCGGCATTCGACGGGATTGTTGGCGATTTTCTGCCCGTAAGGGGCGAGTTTTGAGCCAATATTTAAATTTTCTTTAACTTTAATTGTGTTCTTGTTCTTTATATGTTATCATTTAATTTCGTATTGATAAATGCATGTTTATATTTTTACAGATGGCAGAAGCATTTAGGAAATTGAAACTAACCAAAAGCAAAAAGGACGACAATTTACAATTGGTTGCAAAAAACACTGAGGCGACACAGTCCTCCTCTGAGGAAATAGGTGGCCGAATATCTCCCACTGCATCCAAGCGCCAGAGAAGGGTGGTAGGAAGAGCGCATGGCTCTTCTCGCTTTTCAAATGCAACAAGGGAAAGTAACATTGATTACGGCGAAATAGAATTTGCCCCGCTATACATTGGAAATGCGGAGGAGGAGGAAGTTAGGGAAAATGCGGAACGATTTGAGATGGACATGTCTCAGTCGCAGGGGTACATGGAAGGGAATTCGGGGCGGCTGGAGGATGAAAACGAAGGGAAAAATGCACCCAACCAACGAAAGAGTGAAAAAGGCAAAGAATTAATGAGATCCTCACGTAGGTCAGTGTCAGGGTCTGGGTTCGGTTCCGGTTCCGAGAGGGATGCCGGGTGGAAGGCTTACCGGGCTCTAAATGATCCGATTGACGGTGGACCTTCAAATTCAGAGTTGTTACAGAGTTTTAAGGGTCATGTTGCCTACTACATATAGCATCGACATGTATCTTATTATGCTTTATTACATATTGTGAAATAATTTTTATTTATTTTTAGATTTATGCTTAATACGTTGGTGCCTAAAATGTGTTATTTTATTTATTAAATTACGTAGGAACGTGATGTATTGTTGTGCCATAATGGCCCCGAACGACTGTAAAGGTGGAATTTAGCCGATGGGAAAATAAAAAGTATAGTGGAACAGTCGGGTTGGCACATTTGGTATGGTGTATGCATCCAGAGTTAAACTCTGCACTCCTAAGTGCCTTTGTTGAGAGATGGCATCCGAAAACTAATTCATTCCACATGCCATTCGGAAAGATGAGTATCACTCTCCACGACGTGGCCTACATATTGCTGATTCCGATTGGCGGATGGCCAATTGGTTGGAAAATTAAGCCGGCAGAAATGAAGGAACTACTTTTAGAATTGTTGGGGATAAAGGAAGACTAGCTCGGGGAGCGAGATTTTTCAAGTGTGAAAATGTTCCTCCTTCAAGAGCATTGTGTTAGTGGACAGGTGGAGGCCGCCAATTCTGCCGCAGGGTATTTGTTGTGGTTAGTTGGAAACACCTTGTTCGTGGATAAGAAAAAAACCCACGTTCTTGGGCATTTCTTGCCTTACCTCTGCGATGTAGAAAGCATAAACAAACTTGCGTGAGGTGCAGCTTGTTTGCGTGAACATTTATCGCAATCTTGGTAGGGCCTCTAGGGCGAACGGTGCCCAGTTAGACGGGTGTCTGATCTTATTGCAGGTTTATATGAATCATTTATAAATTATTTCAATACTTTATACCGATACATTAAAATGACTAATTTGTTTTTATTTTTTTTAATAGAGTTCGATATACGAGTACTTTCCCGCATTTAGTCCTCCAAAGCTGAGATTCTGGGATGTCGACTGGCCTGTTGCAACCAAGTGCGTGGCATTAAAATGAATGTTTCCTTATTCAACTTTGCTTCGAAAGTGGGGTGCTTAAAAGGAAGTTGTTTCCTAAAATAAGGGTTAAGTACCAATGGCCCCCCTGTGATTTTGAAAATATACCAATAACCTTGTTGTGGTTTAAAAGTTATGAATAACTCCATTGTTATTTTAAAATCATAACGGAAAACCCCTAGTGTTTTGAAAACTATAAGGAATTCCTCTGTGGTTATTGAAATGTCACACAAAACTCCTTCGAATTTTTGGAAACTACAAAGAGTAGATAATGAAAAGTATTTAGAACCCCTTTTTATGTTCAAAGTTAGACAAGGTTCTTAGTAAAATTTCGAAACTATGAAGGTTTTTTTTTTGGTGGATTCTAAAACACAAAAGGGTTTCTGATATACTTTTGAAACCATAGATGTTATCCGTAGCTTTTTTTTAATCACACATGTATTATTATTGGTATATTTTCAAAACCACAAAGAGATCATTACTTTTACCCCCTAAAATAATTTCTATGGTCTAACTAAATGGAAGAGTCCATATTGAAAATTGTAAAATTTATTATGTGTGGTGAGGTATAATACATAAAATAAGAAATTTGACACTATATTTTTTACTTATATTAGTAAAAGTATTTTTCACTTATAATATGACAATTTTTTTAAAAAACGAAATTTTTGAGTAAGATAATGGAGTATTAATTTTCTTTTGACTCGCGTATTTTTGTTTGTTATCTTTTGTTTTAGTGCAGTCCAAACCTTTTCCAAATAGACAATAATTTCACATTCTCAAATTCATAAATTAAACCCAAACTTTTATTTCCTTATTCCCTCACAGGCTTAAACCAAACGCCCCTTAAGCTTTTCAATTTTGTTGCTATTTTTTTTTATCAAAAAAATAAAAAGAAAATTTTGTTGCTTTCAAAGGCAAGCAATCCACGTGTACATCAGCCATAATGACCGGCCAACTTGGTAACACGTGTCAAGAACCTTTTGGGCTGTGAAAAATATCAGTCCACAATTATATTATAATTGCTCGTATATATAACCATTTATGCATTTATTTATTTATAGCACTAGCATAGTGTTATCCCAAAAAGCACCGAAAATTCCCAAATAAATATACGAAAAAAAAAAAAAAAATTAAACCTGAAAGAAAGAAGAAGATAAGCCCAGACCTTTCCGTTGGAATCATGAGTGCAAATACCATTTTCGTAATCCACACTCCACAAAACTCAAAATCTCCGAGGAGAGAGAGCATGTAATTCGAAAATTCCATCATCGTTTAGAGCATCCCGGGAGGGGAAATTAAACGGAGAAGGATTTCCGATGGCGATTTCCGATGCGGTGGTGGGGAATCTGACGACGCTGTACCTGGCGGTGATAGCGGGGATGAAGGCGTACGGGTTGGTGAGTGGGAGGAGCTTCGGCGGAGGATTCGTGCTGATTGTATCCACGGCTGTGGTGGGCGTAATCTTGATTGCCAGTCTGACGTGGGACGTGTCCCGTAAGGCCACGTATGCGCTGACGCGGCCCGACCGGATCCACCCTGGCGGTGGGCACCACGGACACGAAATGTGCCGGGGTGGAATCTGCTGGCACGGCGTCGCCGTCAAGTCGCCGGCGTCTCAGGTCCGGTTCAGGCTCCCCAACCAACAACCGCCTCTTCAAAACCGGCACTAAAGATGAAAGTGAATGCTAGAACGAGTCAACCACCTCCCATCGCTGTAAATCTTTTTTTTAATCTTTTTTACCCAAACATACTCGATGTAATTAGTAATTACTTTCCAGTAAATACAATTTAGCTATGTTTTCCTTTTGTATTTGCAATTTTGCATTTATGATATTTTAATTTTTGTTTTTCTTCAGATGATATTAATTGAACTTCATTTTTCTGGGAGGAAAATGGAAGCGGGTTGCGTCATTAATTTCGGGGCTATTAAAGGAATTTGCGGAAATGAGTGGTCATAGGCACAGTCCCAATCTAGATCAGTCTTGTTAGTACTAATTCGCGAAATGGCCCTCCATTGGCCGAATGTGAAAGGCAGCTGTAATCCATTTACTATTATAAAATCATTTTTATGGAATTTCGGTTTATTCAATACCATGTAAATTAATTAATTAAATTTTTTGTATTAATAAAGACATTTATTTGAATTTTTTTTCTTCTTTTTTCTGTGATCACTTTTTTCGAAACGGCAGGAGTATGTCAGAATAATTAAGCATAAAAACTTGAATGGAAGGAGTCAATTTGCAATTGTTGTTTGAACCCGTGCAACATTACTTGTCTCGTTCATGGATGACTATTGAATACGTATTCTCTCAGTTTTAATAAAATAATTTAATAATATAGTTATATTTTTTTTTATTATTATTAAATATAATTCAATATAATACTCACCTATACACTTGCATCTATAAATTTTTTTTTCCCCATTTAATTTAGTGTGATTGTATCCAGCTTACGTAAAAACTTGTCTATGATCGACGTGTTTGACGATTCGACGATGTACATATAAAATTTAAATTTAAAGGTATATCATATTGTAAATGTTATGAAAACACGCTTTATATGACGTGTCGCAATTATATGAGTTAATTGTTAAAACATCGCGTAATGAATTTAGTTTATCATTTATTGTATATACAGCTTATATTTTGACAAGCAAACACGTTTAGTTGTCGAAATATCACTTGTTATACTGTACTCCCTATTTATTAAAGAATATTCAAATTTTGTGCTACTCACAATCACACTTCGCCTTGTAGAGGACAAAAAGGAAAAGTCACACGAAGCTGCCATTGTAAACGTTGAAGACAGAAACATGTGCACGACCATGACACACAATTTATTCCATTTCATTTCAAAATTTTAACTAAATAAACAATTTTCTTTTCTACTTAATTTTACATTCAAAATTTAAATTTTTTTCTAAATCTTAACTCACAAAAATTCAAAAAATAACATGATCATTACATTTTTTTTGTTCTTTCCTACATAAATTCCCAAAAGAAATCCTTACAAAAAATATTCTTCCCTAAAACTAAAATTTTCCCAATTCGATCACAAAAATAACAGAGCCAAGCCTTAATGAGATGAAACGATGAGATGCTAATTGGTTTTCTATGATATTGAATAGGGTTCCATTGTAGGTTTACATTGTTTTTCTCTTCTTTCCATACAAAAAATAACAACATGCCTCGTGCTACTAAGCAGAGTGGATTCTATGGGGTGGGATGATCCTCATACCCGTCTAACTATTTCTTTGACCTTATTAGTAATGCTTTTTTAATTATAAAAAAAATTTATTTATATATTTAACTATAAAAATAAAAAAATTTATATATAGGACAAATCCCTAAAAGATTTTGTTTTGAATCTAGACTACTTCTAATAACTGATGAGTGCCTTTTTAGCCTTTTTCTAAAGGCTCTCATGTGAAACTAATATGGCTGTCTACATACAAGTATAACCAAATCAAGATGAGACGGAACGGACGGCCAAAGGCCACGGAGAGAGGGGGAGCAGCATCTTATTCTCTTCAGGAGAACTTCCGGATCAGAGAAGCATTCGGAACGGGTCGGAGCGCACCTTTGGTAGGGCGACCAAAGGCTACTTCAATTAGAGAGTTGAATTGAAGTTGTGTTTTAACTTAGGAAAGGGACACATTAATAAGAAAACCATAAAGTTATGGTGCATATTCTTGTAGGTTGGTGAGTTTAATTCAAAAATATATAAATAAATATACAGAAATATGCATCTTTCATTGTCAATGTGAGATTAAATCGAGAATGATAAAATTCTTATTGCAGATAGTTTAAACACATCTATTCATGATATAATAGTTTACTTTTAAAAATATTTTTGTTTTAATGAGATTGTCTACTTAAAAAAAATATATATATATTTTTACCTTTACTAATATAATAATGTATGATCTATAATTAACTCACACTTAAAAAAGTAATAACATTAGTAAAATAAATGTTAATAAATTAGTTATTTTAAATTTTGTATCGTGAAATTTATAATAAGTTGTTCAAAGGGTGACTAATATCATGAATTATGTGAATTTATAGCTAAAGGTTAAAAGGCAAAGTTACATCAATTTGATTAATAATTATTTTAAACATATTAAACAAAGGTAAAGAGGTATTACTGTGGTAAATGAATACTTTTTATTTATTTATTGATTATTTACTAATGTTTTTAATTATGTAAGTCATCCACCTAACTCTATCAACCCTATGGCTTAATGCATCTACCTAACTCTAAGGATTCATAATATGAGTATTTGTTTATTTTACAATTTTCAGCATTTTATTTATGATTTAGTGCATAATTCAACTAAAATGATAAAGATTTTTGAAAGTTCACAATTATTGCTAAAGTGATAAGTAAAAATATCATGACAAAGACCTCCAACAACAATAACATCACTTATCATATAATAGATATCTAATCAGAATGTTGGCAAGATTATGAATGTCATAGATAGGATCATAGTTTGCAAATTTCCGATCGGATCGTATGGTGGCACAATTCTATGATCCCAACATACTAAATCGATCATTCTATCTGATCATAGTTTTTATAATATATCTGTAATTTTATACATACACATTCTATATAAAATATGACGATACAATCTTATCGATTTCAATCCTACATTCAAATTGATTTCAGCTAGAGTATCGATTTTACAATCTATGCGTAGAATAACAATGTATGAGTGCGATTTCAAAAAAAACAATGTATGGGTGCTAAGTTTAAAACAGAAAAAGAAAAACTAATAGCCCATTGCCACAAAAATAGGAAAAGAAAAAAAGAAAAAGTTGAATCGAAGGCGTGGATTCAATGGCATGGAATTTGGAATCCATTTACAACTTTACAAGGGGCACATGACACCTCATATTCCAATCATTGACCGCTCGATTCAATTCTCACAATCCACAAAAGTTCCTAGCACAGCTGCTTTTTTTTTTTTTTAATTTTTTCTTTTTCCTTTTTTTAAATTTTTTTTTTTCAGGCATCATTTTCCGCAATAAAATCCACAAAATTAAAACCCTCAAAATTCAATTCCTAATTTCATCTCTCTATTCGATTCCCTTTGGTGATCTCTCCCGGAGACGGAAAATCGGAAATGGCCGACGCCCCAGCTGAGCACACCCCGGCGGAGACCCAAGTATCGACCGGGTCGGACTCAGACCCCAATTCATCTCCATACTGGTGCTATCACTGTGACAAGCGGGTCTCAATTGAAACCCTAGCTGACCTTCCTGATGTCATCTGCCACGAGTGTAAGAACGGCTTCGTTGAGTCCATCGGTCCACCGGCTACTCCGTCCGGAGCTTCCGACCCGATGGACGACCCTTCTTTTGGCAACCAGTTCCTCCAAGTCCTTCGACTCATAGCTCAGGCCGCGCGTGACGAAGACGCTCCGCCACGACCTCCTTCCGAGCACGCCGGTAACTCAGAAGACGATTACCTTCGAATCGAACTCGACGGCTGGGACGATGATGAAGATGATGACGATGACGAGGATGACGACGATGAAGACCGCGAAGATGACGAGAATGAAGTTGAAGTTAGGAACGAGGATGCCAGCAATCGGGAGGGGGAGGATGATGCAAATCAGGACCGATCGGAGGTCGACGAGGAGGAAAACGAATATGTGAATGAGGAGAATGAGATTCATGAAGGGAGAGACGAAGACGATATAAGGCGTAGACGCCGTGATGTGCTCCGGCTCCGGCTCAGGGACTTTGCAACTCGAGCCGCCAGCCGCCGCAACCGGATTCTGGATTGGGCTGAGATTCTAATGGGTCTGGAGGACCACTCAATTGAGCTCCGTTTAGTCGTGCCAGAAGGCGAGGGGTACATAGGGAATCCGGGGGATTACGTGGACGCTGCTGGCTATGAAGCATTGCTGCAAAATTTGGCTGAGAATGATAGTTCTGGGAGACGAGGTGCTCCGCCGGCTTCCAAGGCAGCTGTGGAAGCATTAGAAAGCGTGGAAATAAAATCAGAAGTGGAGGCATTGGCTTGTGCCGTATGTAAAGATACAGTTGCCGTTGGCCAAATGGTAACGAAATTGCCCTGTGGTCATGGTTACCATGGTGATTGTATAGTACCTTGGTTGGGTTCGAGGAATTCATGCCCTGTCTGTAGGTTTGAGTTGCCAACTGATGATCTCGAGTACGAGGAGGAAAGGAAGAAGAGAGCCGCCTCAAGTTCTTCTTCTTCAGCTTCTGGTGGTAATGATAATGATAACGCTGGTGGTGATCATGAGAATGTTTTGTTCTGATCACTAGTACTGGTACTACTAGTGTATAAATACAACTACTCATTTCAGCAATTATTTGATGCTTTGTCGGATAGTGGTTAGTTTGATCTTGTTAAATTTTTGGAGATTCTTGCTTGTATGCTTTTTCTGTGTAACTCTGTTGTGGGTGGGCTCAAGGAATTGTAAACTGTTTCTGCTTTACTCTTCAGTGTATATAAAATTTCTTGAATTGGAAGAGTAGATTGCATCAGAAAGTGTTGTGATGTTGCATGATGGCAATAAATTAGATCTGTTGTCCTGTTAAATAATGTCTGTTCAAGAATGACTTGTTTCCCTTCTTTATTGGATTTTGATTCCATAATCATGGTTCTTGTTAGTAAAGATTCACTAGTAATGTTTACATCAGTCAATGTAGAACTTGCTGTAGGGATCTTGCATTTTGCTTTTGACTGTTGTTGGGCTGATGTAATTTGCAAATGCTTTTAGGCGAGTTCTTAAAGGTTGTTAACCTCTAATTAGTGAATGTTGAGAATGTAACTGCTATTGTATTGCTCAATGCTTAAGTTGGGAAGGATTGAAGTATTGTTTGGCATTCCCTCTCTTCTATTAGAAGAGTCGAGTCCAGTCCAGTTTCTAATACTGCTAGTAACTCATAGCTCCTTAGTTACTGGCATACCAGGTGTTGTATGTTCAAACTTTCCGGTTGCACTCAGTTGAATAGTTTCTTTTCTTGAGCAAATGGTAAGATGAGAAAACCAAGTTAGCAGAACTAGTTTCCTGCTAAATACTTGTATCTTCAGACCGCTTTGCTTTGGATTAAGGGTGTATGGATGCTTCATCTGTGTGGTGAAGTAAATCTACCTGGTCATACAACTTACAGACAGGTAAAGCATCAGGAGCACTCTAAAAGTGCTAACATTCGGATTGCAGTTGGATAGCCTTGCTCCTGTATAACAAGTACTACTGTATATTACTTCCTCTGTTTCATTAAAAAAATTCACTTTGAAATTAGTACTTTTGATTCTGTATAGTTGTCAGATGAAGTACTACTTCTCTTCTCAAAGCGAACTTAATTTTTTCTTAAAAGTTAAACCCCTAAATACCACTATTTGATGGGAAAAAAAGAGGAGAAGAAAGATACTCTGGGTCCACTTTGACCAATTATGAATGTCAAGGTATAACATTTAAATTAACTAATTGTATATGTCGCTTTTTATTTTTTTATATATTAATAATCACTAATTTTTTGTTTAATTTTTATTTTTGAAGTTGTCCGTGTGAAATTTAATCTATAAATATGTCACGTTTTATAGATAGACTTCAAATGCATAACGTATCGCTTATAGTGCATGATATACCGAGTTTATCTACTAATATATGGTTTGTTTCTAAATATTAAAAAAGTAGCATTTGTTTTAAAAACATTGACCTATTACTCCAATATTTGTTATAAATTTTAGTGCCTTTTTTTTTCCCAATAAAATGAAAATATAAACCCTAAATTCATATTTTAAAGAAAATGGAAATGGAAAAGAAAATTAGGAAAAAATAAAATAAAAATCCACATATTGGGTGCGGGGGCTGAAGCGCGAGCATAACAAAACCCTTGAAATCCTAGTTGAAACAGTGCTGCTTAAACCTCTCCCACCACCGCGTCTGTTCAAACTACTACCGACGTCTTCCATTTCAGCGGCTGAGCAGCCACTCTCACCGGACGCATTAACCGATACCAATGGCTTCCGGCTTCGTGTTCGAAGCCCCCAGCGACGAAGAAGTTGAGTACGAAAGCGGAGATACAGACAATGATGATTCAACAGAAGAAAACGAAGCAGCGCAGCAAGACAGCCCGGAAGAAAAAGAAAAAGAAGAAGAAGAGGAAGAAGAAGGAGATGATGATGATGATGAAGATGGAGTCTCAACTAATCGAGCTAAAACTAAAAACAAAAAATCGACGCAGTCGCCGTGGGATTTCTCCGCCTACACCGAATCAGTCGCCGACGAGCATTCTCGCCGGAGCACCACCTCCATCGACATTAAAATTTCCAGGGCTCTCGAAAAACGTTCAGGCCCGAACTCAATCCCGAATTCCGCCTCGGACCAGGACGAAAGCTCTGATTCGGAGCCTCACCATCAAGTTTGTAGCTCAACTTTACTATCATTTTAGATACATTTTTTCAAATTGATACAGTGATATAAGCTTTTGTTATTATTCTTGAATTTTAATTGAAAAAAGGTGGAGTTCAAGGCGGAGGATGACGACGATGATGATGAAGTGGCTAATACTGGTTTTGTTGAGGAGAGCAAACCTTTCTTTGGGTCGGTGGAGGGCGTGTCCTTCCATGCAAATTCTTTCTTGGAGCTGCACATTTCCAGACCCTTACTTCGAGCTTGTGAAGCATTGGGCTACACCAAGCCCACACCAATTCAGGTTTGGATACCCCTGTATCCAGTTGAATTTGATAGATTTGTTATAGAGCTTACTTCTTCTTAATGTACTGTATTGTTTTCAATTGGTGAAACTTGAGGGTTTTATTGTAGGCTGCTTGTATTCCGTTGGCGCTCACTGGGCGTGACATATGTGGGAGTGCTGTTACAGGTTCAGGGAAGGTATATGTTGCTTTTGAAAGGAATGCTTTTGTTTTCATTCATTCTAGTCTTTCTATCTAATGTATGTTTCCGTTCTTTAAGTTGGTTCTTTATATTTGACACAAAATTGGTGTTGTAACTGGACAATGCCCGGCTATATGGATCATATCTCATTATAGTATATGGTGGAAACACGTGATTTCATTTATATTGGTATAATACATATAATTGTTTACCATTGTTTCCCAATTCATTTATTACAGCGGCCATTGTGATTGGACAATTAAATGAAACAATTTGTTATAGTAAATGGAATTTTGTTTCCTCTTGTTTTCTTTACATTGTGCAGACTGCTGCTTTTGCCTTGCCAACACTGGAGAGGCTACTTTACCGTCCAAAAAATCGACCTGCTATAAGAGTTCTAATACTTACTCCGACTAGGGAACTTGCTGCACAGTAAGATTCATGATCTTTAAGTTATTTTTATGTTACTTATCCAGTCTACTTGGTGAAACAAGTTCATTGCGGAGAAAAATGACCATCAGTTTTTCTTTTTGAATTTATATCTCTTCCCCTTGTTAAGAAAGAGAATGCTAGCTTTGTTCTTGAAGTTCAACTCAACAAAAAAATCTTAAATCGTATATAAAAGTTGAACTGTACTATGTTCACTTGCTTGTTTCAGGGTTCACAGTATGGTATTGAAACTTGCTCAGTTTATGACAGATGTCAGATGTTGTCTTGTTGTTGGTGGGCTTTCATTAAAGGTTTGTTTTACAGGTTTTCTTGAGTGTAAGGAACAAATTGACATCTCATCATCTGTTTTGCAATTCTGTTTTGTTTGCATTGCTGTGTAAATGTGTATGTATCAACTATTGAATGGCTGGCTTCTTTTTTATTTTATTTTTTATGATACAACTGCTTTCCTTCTCATAGGAATGCAATTAAAGCTGCATATGGCCATTTTTCTGGATTACTTGAAATTAGAAAGATTTTTGTCATACAAAGTTATTGTAGCCCAGTTGACACCATTGGTATTTAATGTGCACATTGTTGTATGACAAGTATGTTGTGAACCTTGACCATTTTCAGATGCAAGAATCAGCTTTGCGATCCAATCCAGATATAGTTGTGGCAACTCCAGGCCGTATGATAGATCATCTCCGAAATTCTATGTCAATAGATTTGGACAATCTTGCTGTTTTGATACTTGATGAAGCAGATCGTCTTCTTGAGTTGGGATTCAGTGCTGAAATTCGTGAGCTGGTAGTTATTTCAATCTTGGATGCATCTTTGTCTCATGTTTTACTTTCATCTTTTTTTTTTTCTTTTTCTTTTGATAACAAATTCTGTGCCTATCTTATTTGAAGCTGATTCTTGAAATGACTGTTATGGGTGTGTCTCAGGTTAGATTGTGTCCAAAACGAAGGCAGACCATGCTATTCTCAGCTACCATGACAGAGGAAGTCAATGAGCTCATCCAACTATCGTTGAACAAACCTTTGCGACTCTCAGCTGATCCATCCACGAAACGACCTGCAACTTTAACTGAAGAGTAAGTCAATACCAGAGATACTTTCACACTTCAATTTCATCAGGAACTTATGCTGAAGGCTGAGGGTTCTGATTAGCCCTGTGTGTAATAATTGACTAGACAATGAATTCATTTTCTAATGTGCACTTTGTGACAGAGTAAACAAAATGGTAAAATAAAAAGATAGCATAAAACAATGTTCACCTTATAATCTGAATTACTGAAAATGTTTATATTGTTCCACTGTTATGCAGGGTGGTTAGAATACGCCGAATGCGTGAAGCGAATCACGAAGCAGTTCTTCTTGCCTTGTGCTCTCGGACATTCACATCAAAAGTTATCATTTTCAGGTTTCTGCGATCACTGATAAAGTTATCAATGTTTAACTTCACATTATTTTGGGTTGCATTTCTTCTGTTTTTTTTTTTTTTTTTTTTTTTCCCTTGCATGCCAATCAGTCCCCCAACAATAGGTTCCTTGGTAAGTGTTTATAAGGCCGTATATGCTATGAAGCTTGTAGTTCTCTTATTGAGAAGGGTGACTGATTCCGTTAAATGCCTTTTGAGTAAATAGCTCTAGTAGTCCCTAAACTTGACATTTCAGCTCATTTTAGTCTTTGAACTTGAGAAATGCCCACTTTAGTCCCTAAACTTAAGTATGCGTATTTGTTAGACCCCTTACATCTTATCTTATCTAATTCAACTGAAAATGTGTTACCAAATAAATACACATACTTAAGTTTAGGGACTCAAGTGAGCATTTTCCAATTTCAGGGACTACTAATGTGATTTATTCATGTTTTTCTAATATTCTTAGGGATATTGACAGTTAATTTTACGCTTGATGCAATTGCCATTCTTGAAATCCTTTAATCAAGATTATGTAGCAACTCTTCTGCAATGCATTATGCCATTCATTTCTCTCTGAAGTGTCCTCCATGACAGGATGGTATGTATAACAAAGGAGAAAATTCCCTGTTATTGGTCCGTATTGATCTTAAATTCATACCGTGGCTTGCATTTTGGTGTTGCAATTTTCTAATATTGTGTGTAACTTCATTTTTAGTTTCAAGTGACCAAGTGATGCGATCTCTCTTTGCCACAAGTTCTCTGTAATTTAATTAGTCCTAATTCAGTAGCCTCTTTACTAATTGCTTTGTTTTAAAAGTTCACCAAAATTTAATTTCCTTTGATAGTGGAACAAAGCTGGCAGCTCATAGGTTGAAAATATTGTTTGGGTTAGCTGGTTTTAAAGCGGCTGAGCTGCATGGAAACCTCACTCAGGCTCAACGTCTAGAAGTGAGTTTCAACTCTGGACCATGCTTCCAAAGCTGAAATGATTTTCAATAATGGATGTTAAGCTAGCTTATTTCTCACTTGCATTTTTCTCGTAGGCTTTGGAATTGTTTAGGAGGCAGCAAGTGGATTTTCTGATTGCTACCGATGTTGCCGCTAGAGTATGATCACTTTGCTGTGTTCTAATTAAGCATCACCTCCAATAATGCTATCATATCAAGAACTTAGGTGTGATAACTTGTGTCATTAATGAACATGTGATAATGGAACTTCCTTTGTCTTCCTCAGGGACTTGACATTATTGGTGTTCAAACAGTTATAAATTTTGCATGCCCTCGTGACCTTACAAGGTAAGTTGTAAATCCGAATTTTTTATGCTTAATTCTAATAGAAATACCAACATAAGTTATTTGTTATGCCTTTGTTATTGTTGATGCAAAAATTTGTGGTACATTTTAACCTTTATGAAGGTTGTTGATAATTTCTACTACTTTAATAGACATGTGTTGTGAATCCTCATAGTCATTATCTTTTTCAAAATTATCCAGTTATGTTCATCGAGTGGGGCGAACAGCTAGAGCTGGTAGGGAAGGCTATGCTGTTACATTTGTCACCGACAATGATCGTTCTCTTCTGAAAGCAATTGTAAGAACTACATTGTCTTCTTTTGCTCTTTTGTTGCAGATAATTCCTTGATATGTTGAATCTTTGGCATGTTTAAGGTTAGAGAGGAAGGATTTCTGGCTTATTAGTAGCTGTTTCTTAAATTCACTTGATGATCTTCTATGTGCAAGTGTTACAGTATAGTCATTAGTTCTGGTTGATGCATGCTCTGTAAGTGCCCCACGCTCAGGTGATTTGATTGGCAGCAACTTGAGTTCAGAAGTGATTCTTGATGTGCTTAATATCTATGATATGTTCCACTGGCATGTTAGTTTTGTTTCCAATCAACCAATATTTTGGAATCGTGGCATTCTTTTACTTCTTTTAATATTTCTATTATTCTTGCTGGAGCCACTATATGACATACTTTGTTTTGGTGAGTAATTGTCATGTTGGTCAATACTAGTTGCTGCATGGTTCAGTGTGTAAAGTTCATATGATATGTTTAATGATGCAGTTGGGTGTATTTGTAATGAATACTTGTTGTAATAAAATGTGAAATTGACATATTTGAACTCTGGCAGGTTAAAAGAGCTGGTTCAAAGCTAAGGAGTCGAATTGTTGCAGAGCAGTCCATTATAAAGTGGTCTGAAATGATTGAGCAAATGGAGGATCAAGTAGCTGAGATCCTTCAAGAAGAGAGGTTTTGCTCGAATGCATTTTGTCACGAGACTTCGTTTATTGAATTTTTGTCTTTAGGTTTTAGATGAATTTGTCTTTTGTTTTTATAGAGAAGAAATGGCTATGAGAAAGGCAGAAATGGAAGCAGCGAAGGTTATTTCCTTCTATTGTTATTTCTATACTGTATTTGAGAGTTGGTTAGAGAACATCGTGAGAAATAGGTGTTGACTTGAAAGTAAAAAGCAGTTTGGTTAACCACCTGCATCATTTAAAAGATTGATTTTGCCTATTCCTGTTTCATAATCTTTGGTACCTGCTGGCGCTAAACATTTGATGGTTCTTTTACAGGCTGAAAACATGATTGCGCATCAAGATGAAATTTATTCACGCCCTAAAAGAACATGGTTTTCTACTGAAAAGGAGAAAAAGCTTGTTGCAAAAGCGGCAAAAGTAAGTTTCAATTATGATCATAATGTTTTGGAAGTATTCAGCTATGACACCAAATTTGCTATTAATTTATCCAAAGCTTTTATCATCTTTGATTGCATTTTGATGTTGTGCAAGTATGATTGCCTTGCTCCACTATATGAGCCTACTTGGCTCTCATCTGATTGAGTTTTAATAAATTTGAGGATATAGAATTCTTACAAGATGAATTGATGCGAGTTGGCTCCTTGCTTACATTATCTGCTGTTTTATCGGATAATGGTCAATTTGTTATTACTACTCAAGTTTAGTGTTGGTTTGTCTAATTTAAGGATATGTAATTGTGGAAGTCGCTTGACATAGAGATGACACGTGGAATTCTGTTGGCAGGTATCTCTGGATAAAGGTAAAGATCCTCAAAATGAGTTAATTAGTGCTGAACGAGCTGAAGACATAAAGATGAAGGAGAAGAGAAAGCGAGAGCGAGAGGTGCATATAATCTGTCAATAGTTACAGGAAACCAATTCCCTGCTTAAGTTGTTGTACTGGTACTTATTTGACTGTATTTAACAGAAAAACATGCCAAGGAAACAAAGGAGGAAGTTGGAAGCTGCCAGAGAGACATTGGAAGACGATTATGAAAGTCAAGAGGTATGTACATTCTTCCTTCTTTTGTAGCAAATATCTTAGCAGCTTGGTGGCTGAAACTTTTTTGCCAGCACTCCTTGTTCATAATATTTAGCGCAATGTTTCTTTTATGCTTAGGGGAACAAAAATAAGAAAGAGAAGGAGAAGGAAGGGATTTCCCTAGTTGATCTGGCTTATAGACGAGCGAAAGCTGCAAAAGCTGTTAAAAGGGCTATCGACTCTGGAAAGATGGTCAGAAAGGTGGAAAGGAAGTCGAAACATCCTGGCCAGAAAACACAATCTAGGACTGAAGAAATGAGGGAGCTATTCCAGAGTGACATGGGGGAGAAGAAAAAACACACAAGAACTTCCCAAGGAGGTGGGAAGAAGAAATCTTCATTCAAAAGCAAATCAAGGTATAGTCATTTCTCTTCCTTGGAACTTCCATGGCTTTAAATGACTAGTATTTCTCCGATGTGAAATTTCGCGAACACTATCTTGATACTCTCTGAATGGGACAATGCAGGTACAAACGTAGGTAAACCGCGACATGTACCAATCCAGTTAACCACCAGATATATTGCTTCAGAAAGCCTAGAGGCACTTGTATTTCGTACCTGTAACGTTGTATATCGTCAACTGCATTTTTAGGTCATTCACTCCTGTATATCAATTTTGCATAATGATCGTGGTTTTTGTACGGAAGTCTTCAGATTTATTCATTCATTGAGTTGCGAGAACCTTGAATAGAAATTTATGAATTCTGGTGAAGCGAGAGTGATCTGACTTTACCGTAAAGGCCAACAAAAGACAATATATAATTACTGCCCCTGGAGCCTAGCTTACGGGTCTGTTCTTTTCATTTTGGTTTTGGTTTTGGTTTTGGTTTTGGTTTTGTTTTTGTTTTTGTTTTTAACAGTAAATTTAATATATTATATAATTATTTTCATTATTTCTAGTATAACTTTTTTACTATTCAGTTATATTTTTTTTATATTTTTAATATATTTTTTATATTATAAAATTATTTTTTAAAAACATGTTTTCAAAATAAACTTTCAACTTATTATAAGCAACTTTTCTCAAAATCTCACTCAAAAGGTGTTAAGTTGGAGTCTCATTCTAACTAAGGATTCTTGTGGTTCCGAAGGATCCAGCTACAAGAATTCAGGAACAAAGAGTTTTCCCTACTATTTTTGCCCGACTCTTTGGTCGGTCTTAAGAACGCCGATTTTAAAAATGAGCGCTTGCCCTCCGACCCATATTACCTAAACTGAGAGCAGACAATTGATGTGTTCTAGTATTGAACATAGTTTTATGGTTGGTCCGTGACCCCGAGGACACGCCAAACTGAAAAGTAATTTCTGAAATATTGCCAAGCGCCAAAAAGATAGAAGAGGGAGTGATTGCCCTCCAATTATAGGAGCACTAGGAACCATGGTTGTTAAACTCCCGATCCAGTTGTAGAATCGCTACGTCCCAAAACTATGGAATCGCTCCAAATCGATCAAGAATCGTTGATATAGCTAGAAAATATTTGAAGAAGCGGTAGAATCGCAAAAATCGTAGGATTTTAAGAGTTTAGTCTACCATATAATTTTTTTTTTTTTTGGGCTGTGCATTTTGGCCCATAAAATTGGATATCAAGTTGGACTTTTGTTTGTTTTGGCCCACAATTTACAGATTCGCACCCCTCTTTTGGCACATTTCTTTTCTTCCTTCCTTCCCCTCATTCTTCGGAACGAGTGGTGACTGCACGTTGCACAGAGGGACAGAGCATAGCAGAGCAGAATCAGTCGATTATTAACCATTTTAGAACAATGGTTTCACATTTTCAATGTTATTTTGATTGAGTAATTTTGAGTTTGAATGAAAAGCTTATCTTATAATTGATGTTGAATTTTTGTTTGAGGGGAAAATTGTTGTTGAATGTGTATAGAATATGATTGATAAATTATTAGTGGTCTATAACATTATTTTGTATACAGTAGCTGTTTTCCGATCCTACGATCCCAATTCTAGACCCAAATCGATTCTAGGTAAAATTCTAGAATTTAACAACCTTGCCAAGTTTTCCTCACCATTTCTGCCCGACTCTTTGATCGGTCATAACAACGTTGATTTTAAGAATGAGTGATTGAATCACCCTTTTCCAACCCTTACTGCCTAACCCAAGTACGGACAACTGATGTGTTCTATGTATTCCACAGGGTTCTATGGTTGGTCCAAACTCCAAGCACACAGCCAAAACTGAAAAGTAATTTCTGAAAGAAAGATTGCCATGCGCCAAAAAGCCTAGAAGAAACTAGTAGCATAAACTGTGGTTCGAACATAAAATCTGTGGTTTTTACTGAGTCACAAATGATTGCCGGGTCCAAACTCAACTTGCGGGCATACATTTTTGTAATTCAGACTAAAGATAACGAAACATTAGAGATTAGAAATGAATGTAATTCTAGAACATAAGACGACCAGAACACGTCAAAGAAATGAATGTAATTCTAGAACATAAGACGACCATTAGCGTAATACGAGGTTGTCTCTACCTGATCTGTAGTCTGCACGAATGGAAGCTGAGGCACTTGTCCTCTAAAACTTACTTTTCATTGATTTATATATATTCATTAGAACTACAAAGTAACCAAAAAAAAAAAGTTATATATAGTAACAATGACCTTCTATCAAATTCAAAGAGAAAGAGAACCAATTAACTTTTTCAAAAACATTGTGGAAACAATTAAACCTACGACCTAACCTTTTGGCATTAATTTTAATAATCGAGAGCGTGTGACCGCCTTCACTATCACCATCTTGTTTATTCATGTCGTGTCGTGTCTTGTCTTGCCTGTCAAACCCGGGGCACCTCCTAAATTGATACAAGCTTTACTATCTCCATAGCCAGAGGCTTGTTGTGTTCGTCCCAGGAAAAGGAAGGGAACTCATTCTATTTCCATGTTGGTGGTGGATGCTGCCTGAACGGGAAAGGCTCCCAACCGCTATCTGGTTCCCGGCGTTTCACACCAGCACCTGAACTTGTTGATGCTTGTGAGTTAGTCTTCATGTAGTCATCCATCGCCCAGGCTTGCCCAGGGTTCAAGAATTGTCTGAATCCTCCGGCGTCTCTGTTTCCTCCCTCAAGTGTCAGTCCCGAATTCAGGTCAAAGCTGTTACGAGAAGGCCCAGCTCCGTTTGAAGGTGGTGCGCCAGTCATGCTCATAAAAAATGGAGGATGGGCAAAGTGGGGTGGAACAGTTGCAGTAGAGCCAATAACTTGAGGGACAACAGGTGCTCCTCTGGAATCCAACATGTAAGGAAAGGAGGCCCCGGGTCCATATACCGCGGAGGAGAAAGGCAGAGCAGGTACTGATGTTATCCCATTGTAACCATAGCCAGTAGAATGAGCATATGGAACAGCAGATCCCATTCCAAGCGGAACTCCGCTCCTTGCCAAATTGATATCCAGAGACGGATCAAAGTTCCTCCCGTTCAATATTGGCAGAGATTGAGGACTAATGTCTTTTCGATTCACCTCCACCTTCATACCCATGATGGATATAACAGAGTCATCAGATCTTTTGACACCAGGAGTACTAAAATTTTGAGAAAACTTACTTAAAAAGTTATGATCCGAAGATTCGTTGTTCACAAAAGATGGCTGATCATTCAGATCAATATTCCTCAAAGAAGGATGCTTAGATGATGATGACGATGAAGGAGACTGACTGATATAGCCATTTCGCTGGCGTAAAACCAATCCCTCTGTTCGCCAATCTAACGGTGCATCACCGTCATCACTTGCACGGTTGAGATCCAATTCTATCCTCTCTGATCTTCTTGGACTTGCATCAACAGATGATTCTCCAGAAGGCAAGCCAAATTGCACAGGAATTTGCTTATCCAGCGAAGGATCCATACTTTTCTCATCTACACTTTCATTAGCATTCAGATCAATATCAAGATAGCCATCACGTTGTTTGGAGCTACTGTAGCTACCCCCAGTTGAATGAACCTTATCTACTTCAGGAATTCGGCGAGGTGATGCTGGGCGGAAAGCACTTGTTGCTGCAGATCCTTTCCATCCATGAGCACCTTCAAACTGCAAAGGAGAAACAGGCAATCCAGGAGCTGCTGCAGCTCTTGAAGCAGAAACAACTGAAATAGGGGTAGAGATTGGATTATCTGGGTGATCTACATCCTCTGAACACAAATCCATATTCAAATCAAAATTGCACACACCCCCTTTATCTGAATCTGCAGGGAGTTCTTGAGGCACTTCAGTGACCTGGGACTGTTCCAACTCTTGCGCCCCATTCACTGGTTCAGCATCTGGACTTCCTGAACTAATTGCTGGTTCTGCTTCCCCGGGTACTGAAGAATCAGATGATAGATCAGGCTCCGCAGAAGACTCCTTAAGTGAGTCTTCATGAGCACGTGATTGAGCCCCACAAGCGGAATCTGGGCTATCTGGCTGTTGAACTACACCACCTGGTAATTTGTCAGAAGAACTACAACTCTGTTCTCTGCAGTCTACTTCCCTCTTTGCCTCTATGGCAACTAGTCGAGCAAACTCTAGTGGATCTACATTATCATAATCGAGGTCAGTCCCTGATTTTTTTTTAACCATGCCAGATTCTTTTGTACGAAGCTCAGATCCAGAAAGTTCAGTTGGATGCTCCTCATTTTTATCACTATTGACATCCTCAGCTCTGTCAATCTCAGGCTTGAGTTCTACCCTGGACAAAAATACTGCAGACTCATCACTGTTACGGCTGCTGCCTTCCTTGTTTCTAGAAACTACTGAGCTTCTGTAGTCATTAGCAGCTCTACAATCACCCATCCCACTCTTCCCTGCAGATTCGATCGCACTCATATCATCAAAAGAAGAAGTTTTCTCACAACCATTATCCTTGTTGGCATCAGCAACTCCCTGTAAACCAGCTTTGGCACTGCAATCCAAAGAATCCGTGTCATCTGCACTTGAAGCAACAGCTTCACCATTTGATGCCCCCGAAACTTTATCTACATCTAGCTTCTTAGGAGAATTTCCGTGTTCCTGCGGCTGCTCTGTATCATCTGTAGACTCTAACTTAATATCATCAATTTGCTTAGTCGGATCATCTTGTTTCAACTCTGAGGAATCAAAAACTTTTGCAGAGGCATCACTTGCTGGAACACATGAGGGGGGCTCCATCTTCAAAAGATCTTATACAACAGACCTTCCGGAAATAAAAATCATCCTAAGGACTGATGATAAACCAATGAAAAACTCCAGAAAATTATTGCAGTTCCCCTGGTAAAATAAAAAAAAATAAAAAGATGGTTGAGAAATGTAAGATAACTCTCATGTTTGCTCTCTAAATATGATCTTCCACAACTGAGAATTAAAACAACTTATTAGCATTTGCAAATGGAAATATATTTTGCAGATACAATCACCACAAATAGGTATCCCATTCTTCTAAACAACAAAGCAGATATGGGTAGCCATTTTTTTCCCATTAAATTGAGGAAATTTCAGACACATGTCAACTTGATATTCAATTAAGAATGAAGTGTTGATCCACAACAGGCTGGGAAAACTCAAGAGGTTGACTAAGTATGAAAGGTAATTGACCAGAATATTTTAAGAACCAGAAACTAGGAAAGGCAGCAAATGAACCGAGTTCATTTCAGTTTTTATTAGGGAAAAAAACCAACAATGACCATGAAATGAACAATTCTGAGGTTGGCAATAATGTTTGCAGGGAGACAACAAAAGGCCATGCCCAAGAATCTATGATACATTAAGGACAAAATACTGCTCGATGATAAATGACAGATTGTTTACATCGAATAATTCAAAAGAACATAGTGTCAGTGAACAAACGAAGCAGTGTCTAGTTAACGACCTATGACAAGGAAGTTGAGAGCAGAACACAACTTTCACACTAAGCTTGGCCAAGAATTATTCTTCTAACCATTAACCAAATCCGACAGAAGATCTAATTTAACATAATAATAAAACCTGAATAGAATGACAGTGAAAAAACAATGCTAAACATTGAGCAGTAAGAATCACATGCACGTGCAAAACACAAATTATTTTCATCTATCTTAGCAAAACTTGTTGATGAGCAGAAACGCTCTAAACATTTAGCAACAGTTCTCCTTCAAACTTCAGTGCACAGTGGGAGCCAGAGTTTTTTAGGGAGTTAAATCAATCAATGAAATGCAAAGCAGTAGAAAATTATGGAAGTATTTGTTTCAGTAACAAAATATGTGGCAACGAATTTACATTCAAAGAGATTCAATTATATTGAACTGAGCCCATGTTTAAATTGTTCCTTTGCACAGAGCAGTTCTGTCATAACCTAGGTAAATAATTCTCAAACGCTATCATTTAAACACGTATTGAATACGAATGCATAAGAGAGTGAATTCCATGACCAGCCTGCAGATATTGGTACATTTGCAAACAAGATTGTACAACCCTACAGAGAATTTTGAAAGATAATCAATAAAGACTTCATAAATGTACATACAGAGGGGAAGGAAATAGCACCAGAAATATAACTACATGTTGCAGTGGAACAAAGGAAAACATCCAAGGACTACATGTAGCAGAGAAGCCAACAAAACAGATCAGGGATAAACTACAAGCACAGTTCAAAGAAATTACCAGATATTGATCAAACAGAGATTGGCGAATCCCCAATCACTATCACCAAGCGACAGCAACACTAATCCTAAGAGTAAAAGGTCAAACAACAGCACTGTCAGTCCAGGTAGGAAAACAATTCAACGAACCTACTCTTCCAACATTCTTCTAATGAGAGAAGTATTTGGATGACAAAAACCCAATAGTCTCAAACTTTAAAAGAAAGCCAAATCAAAAAATTTAGAGATAAAACCAAGCCAACGTTCCACGTTTGTACACACCGAGAAAAGATACAATTCAGCTCATTTAGGCAATCCCAAAAGGTAATGGATGGGCGAATGGAAGAACCTCAGACTCGAAACCCATTTGAGAAATTCCGAAAGCATTAACCTAACGCCATGTATCTATTGATAACAAACATAACCCATTAACAATTCAACAAACAGGTATAGAAACCGATAGATGCAAAAGATTTAGCTAAAGCAAATGTAATAAATGCAGCAAGATATGGAATTAAAACCGCCAAGCCAATATACGCTCACCAAAAACACCAAAAAAAACTTCCACCACTTAATACCTGAACAAATTCAAAAGAAACCATCCCCACTTCCAGAACATGGAAAACCCTAACTCCAAAACTCATAACCTTCCAAACCCAGCAGAAAGAATGAAAATACAATACCTTTATAACGGAAAAAAAAAAAAAAGAAACGAAATTCTCACCTCAATCAAAATATGGTAAAACCCTAATCCGAAACCGGCAGTTTTTCCCGAAGCAAAGGAGCTAGAAATTCAGTGTCTGCGAATCCCCCCACTTCTTTCCCGTGCAGCGGCTATAAATCTTTTTATCTTCGTATTCCCTTTATTGAGTTTCCATAAATAACTCTTCACTTTGTTTCATACAGAGAGCGAGTTTTTCTCTCCTCTAAAATTGCCTGCTGTTTTCTGTAAAACTGTGAAGAAAAAAAATAAAAATAAAAATAAAATTTAATTTTAAAAAAGGGACTTTTTGGAAAGGAAATAGGGAGGGAGGGAGGGAGAGAGAGAAAGGAAACGTTTCTTGTTGAGGAGAGATTTCCTTTTTGGTTTTCGGATTTTCCGATATTTTTAATTTTATTGGAAGTAAAATACATTCTTTTTTTTTTTTTCCATATTGGTATGCTGGCTGGGCTTTCGCTTTGGTTCTGGATTGGTTCACATTTCACAGTTGGGATATACACCACGTGCCGCACGTGCTCGGACATACCCCGGATTTTCCACGATCGACATTCGGGTCGGGCATATACCCTATTCAGTATTAATGATGTTTCTGTTACGTGTTTTTTTTAAAAAATTTATTTTCATAATGTAATTTTTTTAATTAAAAATAAGTAGTAATGTGATGCTTGTGTTTTCTCTTACGTTTTTCTTTAAATTAATTAAATTTTAATTTCAAATTATGCTTGTTAGTAGAAAATAAAAGTTCAAAACTTGAAAAATAATTTATAATATTCGAAAGAGCATCACTGAATCCTTTTTTTCTAATCACACTCTTTTTTCTAGGTTCAGAATTTAACTGTATATGAGTAAAGAAATACACATTTGATGTATTTAAATAATTTAAAAACAAAAGAAGTTAGCATTGGTCAAACTTAAAAAATCCTTTATAGTCCATTAGTAAGACACGAAACTGCTGAGAAAAAGAATTTTTTAAAAAAAAGATAAATAAAGTGTGTCTATTGACTATTCTATCCTCTCCTTGTTCTGACCGAATAAAAATAAAATTTTACAAAAAAAAAAAAAAAGATAAAGAAAAGGAGATATACATGAGCTCCAAAATGTGGGGACCACAAGCAGCTGAGTTGGCAGAAGCGTATTGATGTGGAGGGGATTATGGAAGGAGAAAAAGAAAAGAAGAGAGAGAGAAGAGACAGCTCAGCACTCAGTTGGAAGTTGGGAAGTGTTGAATTGGAAGCAAAGTTTGATGAGATGAGAGACTCCAAAAATGTCTAAGAAGCGATGGAGGCTTTTTGCTAAAATAACTACTACTTTAGCGTATATGTATTTTATGGGAAAAAGGTAGGAAAAAAAAAATAGAGAGAGAGAGAGAGAGATTGATAGAATAACTGAATTAGAACAAAAATAGAATTGAAAATAGCCTATCAATTAAAATTTTTAAAGAGTGAACACACGAAATTGTTCTTGCGCTCACACAAAAGGCTTTACAATCACTCAACGCAAGGTACAAGCTTCTCAAAAAAAAAAAAAAAAAAAAAAACACAAGGTACAAGCAGAGGTGGAGAGGGGAGAAGAGAAGGGAAGGGGGTCCATGGTCAAATTGGCATGGGCGGGGGGGGGGGGGGCTGAGAAAAGAAGTAAGGAAAAGGGAGGAAATAGACAGGGGGGGTAGAGAAAAATGAATATATACAGCAACTGAGATGCAGTCCTGTTCCTTGAAAATGAGAGCAGCTTACGTTGTCGTCGCTCGCTGTCCTTATTTCCATTCACTATTCAATTGTAGTGTAACAACCAATTTAATCCTATCCTCTGTCACGTGGTTTCACACACGTGTTTATTTTATTTGCCCCTTCCCAACTGCCTTTGTTTTCTTATTATGATTCTAACGAAACAAACAACCTCTCCCTTCCCTTCATTATTTTTTATTTTAAATTATTTTTCTATGTTGTATCTCTCGTACTAACTACGCTACTACTAATACTAATAGTAACCGCCCATAACTGAGATGTGTCTTTCTTTCTCCGCACCAAGTTTTAATCAAATCCATTGGCGACTGCTTCCCCAATCTTCTTTTTCAATGTAAATTTCACCCCCACCCTAATATTAACATGCAGTAATACTAAAATAAAATATAAATAAATCAATCCATTTTCAAAATTATAAATGACACGTAATTAAATTCAATTAGCAGTAATAAAATGTAGACCAGGAAAAGCGAGTGGTTTACTCACCAACCCAATAACCATATATCATCAGACTTCCTTCCTTCCTTCCTTCAGATGTCTAGTTATAAAGCAAAGAGAATTACAAACTAAAATGATTGAAATGCCACATTAATTACATCCTTAAAGGCTGTTTTTGCTCTATATACTCTACTCCAAACAAAGAAAGAAATAACACCCCAGAGCAAACGGATTGCAAAAGCCCACACCAACAGCCTCAAAGGCCCACTTATTTGAGCGGAAAGCCCAATAGCCAGTACCATAAAGACAGAAAGAAAGAAAAAGAAGAAGGGGGTCCTGACAAAGGTGAGATTTTCTTCACTTAAATAAAATATATTCAACCATCTCTGACCGGCAAAAAAAGATTTTTCTCAAGAATCAATAAGCAGCTAGAATATAGTCCTCTTATGCATGTAAAGCATACCAGAATTTAAAGATAAATGAATGAACTGACATTACACACAAAAATTAATAACAAAAGAATATTCCCAGTTAGCAATTAGCATATAGTACAAATGTTCGTTCACATGCGTGACGTAAAGGGGTGGCCAGACACCCAGGAAGAAGAAAATAGAAAGGCTCAGGCTCAACTAACTTTATACTTTGCCTCAGAAGAAAAGTGCATATTCTCATGTCATGCCAACATGTGTTTTCAACTCAACAACCCCAAACAAATTTCCATTTTTCTTACCAGAGAACACAATATTCAAGTTGATGCAAAAGCTATGTGCAAATTTTCCCCATCAACTGCATAATCAAACTTGAAAACTACACACCTGCTTCTATATATAAAAAGAGGAGGTGAGCAACAATCCTAAATCAATCTTCATAACTGGGGCTACCAAACCTACTTCTCACTAGGATCCAAAAACTTCATCAACAACCTTCTAAAACTAAATGATGATACTATAGAACACTTTGATTTCAGATAACGCATTCATATACTATCCTAATTGTGGAGTTATATTTTATGTTCCTCTTAGTTGCGCTTCACCCCTGGATACAAACCTCTTAATTCCGAGGAAGAGGAATGAATTTACAAAATGATCAAGGCATGCAATGATTAACGAAAAAGATCATTCCTCAGCAACCGTAGAAGAGATATGTTGCCCCTTGACTTACTCCTTGTCTCTGTACCCAATCCTTTATCTCCCTTTCTCCCCTGCACAAGATTTGATTTATTCACAAAGGGTAACATACTGTCAACTTTTTCTTTGAAGGAAACATAACTCAAGGAACTCTCTTCAAGATTGAAGGAAGGGAGTTTACAGTTCCAGCGTGTTTCATCAAACCTCCACTCAAAGAACCTTTCAGTGCATAACTCTTATTTGACTCTATATTGGACACGATAGGGAACACAATACACAACTCCTAGTACCATTGGAAATTACCTTTGGCTTGTCAATTTCATCCACTACTGCCATATTCCCTACATCCTTTAATAAATTGAATGCTGCTGGTTGAAGTCTCCTGAAAATTCAGAAAACAAGGAAACAGAGCAAAGGATTTGTTCAATCAAAGGAAATAGGAGCAACTGATAGCAGTAATATATGGCATTTAATACGAAATTCTAACCTTCTTGGTTTCTGCTTGCTTTGAGAACTACAGGTAGGAAGTGAATGAGCCATGTCAGTAGCAGTGCAGGAATGGCTTTCTCTAGTTAACGATGCATCATCCTCCCCAGGCATGACCATTACTTCCGGATCCAGCTCTTTCTGTCAAAACAAAAATGATACATTCACCCCTGCTTTCCAGGTCGCAGTTCAATATACAGCTTATTCTAAAAGCTAAACAAAGTTCAGTTTTCTTTAAGCGACAATAGCACATTATTCACTCTAATCCAGAATACCAGTCATTTACCCTAATTGACTCCGTTTCTTGACAATCCTAATTGTGACCTCCAAGTCAATACATTAAGAACATAGTAAAGTGCATGAATTATGCTCATGGTGAATACTCTTATGTGTGAACAACAACCCCCCTTCCCCACACGCCCCCAAAAAAGAAATTCTTTATATGATCTTTCTCAAACTTTAGGAGGCCGAGGTAATATGATGAAATAGAAAAAGGGAGATCAGCACAGTTTACACCTTTCCACCAATTAATTGACCGAAATAGAAGTCGTGCATGCATCTTCCATTCACCTACTGGTAAACAAAGGCAAAACACTGGCAGCTACACAGCAAAGAGCTCCAGAATATTAATATCCAAACATGAAGATGTCTAATATTTTTTACCAATCAATAGTATAACAGGATTCATTACATCAAGGAAACAATAGAGCACATGGGAATGTGCAAGATTTATAGCATTAATATAACAATACTTCCCACACAAAAAAAAAAAAAACAACCTCGCACTGCTCATCAGGTATTTCGCCAATTTTGACCATAGGCAAGCAGTCACCACTTTCTACTGCAGGTGACAAAGGGATGCAAGCAGCGGAATCCAAAATAGTAGCATTAGAAATTGCAGATTCCTTCTCCACTGAGCGAGGACAAACTTCTTTTGCATTTACAATTATAGATGACTCCGAACAGCTACTAGCATATTCAACACAATCTGAGAACCCGAATGTGCGTATGAAGAGTCAGGGCTACTAAATAATAGCTATAATGAAATCTTTAAAATTAGAATGCAATAGTAAACGACAAGGCCTCCAAAAGGAGGTTAGAACTTAGAACTGGCGACTTAAATATGCTTTCTGATATGCTAAAAATCAGTTAGTGTTAGAGTGCAACGTGGTTCAACCTCTATATTTATATGAAAGTTGAACCTTCTCAGCATAGTTATGAGCTTATTCCACAAAACAAAGTAAACCCTCACTCTGATAATGTTACAAAAAAATGAAATGGCATTTGAAAAGCCTCTAGCTCACTGTTGATAAATATGCATCAAAGAAAAGAGCACTTCAGCAATGGAAGAAAAGTAAAAAATTTCACAGTAAGTTTATCAAACCTGTCCCTCCAACCTCTACACTCGCATTATCCATTCCAACATTTTCCACGCCAGTAACATTACTTGTACTACTGGCACTATCTCCTTTCTCCTCATCCTTTATAGCTTGAAGGTATCCAACATTAGCAGCAGTTTCAACACCTTCTTCAATAGCGTCAATTCGAGAGGTAATTGAAACAGTGTCTCCATTATCAAGATGGATATCAACAGCTTCGAGATCTTTTGAGTCGCCACTAATTTCAGCCAATTCCTCAGGTATGCAGAAGTTTTCATGTTTCTGACAAAGATGCATAAGATAGCTTAAACATCAAACTGTTTTCAAAATCTCAAAGAAGAAACTCATTATTCTGAAACTAAGCAAATGCCTGCTTATGCTTCCGTTGAAAAGAATTTGTTCCAATACAAGCATCAGCAACATTGGAGTTACTTACCTAATTGTCAACAAAGCATTAAAATAGACATGGAAATTAATAATGAAGGACAGAAAGGAATTTTCTTTATAAAACTTTGGTAAGCTTTAGTACCTCAGCTGATTCTCTCTCTCCAGAAGAATATTTGGACTTCAAATCCTTCAATTGATTCTCTAGGTCAGAGGATCTTTTCTTTTCATAAGTTAGGTCATCTTTGAGACAGCAAAGTTCATTTTCAGCTTTCTGCAAATGAACAAACTTTACCTTGATATGCATACAACTAAATTCTTCAAAACAAAAGTTCCGCAAAGAAATTGATAAACTACATTCCCCCAATTTACCTTAAGATTGTTCTTATATTGTTTCAAGACAACCCACAAAGCTCTTGCAAAATTCACCATAATCTGATGTTGCCTGTCCCTTTTAGCGAATTCAATACAGTCCTCTTCGATATGTGGTCCCTTTTTTACTTTGGAGCTAAGAGATCCTTTGCATTCAACAGTAATCTCTTTCAAGTTTCCATCATTTTCCTCCTTTATCATTTCAGAAGTTGCTACAGGACAAGCACTCATCAATGAGGGGTAAAAATGAGCCATCCATACGTAAAGATAAGAAGGTAATTAACAACAATGAAAAGAAGTACCTTTTGTTTGTCTTTGTGGCTGATCCCTAAAAGTAGTATTTGTTGCACTGATCTGATAAAGCAGACATCTATATCAGTGATAACTGTAACTTAAACATAAAACAGGTTTCAACTTTTAGGCCTTGAAAATGTACCGAGCACTCCACAGCACTAAGCTTCATCCTCTTTTGATCTTCTACCCTTGAAAAATTTTGAATGGGTCTTTTACCATATTTGCTATTACCAAGCTCCTCAGTGCTGGTAAATCTGCTACCAAGTGTACTCAATTGGGAATGTGATAATGAATTTAGAGTAGAAGTGCACATAAATATTAAAAATGTCATACTTGATTTGAGCATAAGGTGCTGCCTGCTTTAACAAATGTGATGTTTCAACATAATCCTCCTCTCCAGGTGTTACAGTCAGAATCTGCAAAATTGAACACTTCCAGCTGTTATGACCTTACGCAACATGCTTAAGACTTCATGATGACAATGATGGAAAAGATGCAATGCGAATTTATCCAATACAGTATTTGAAGCATTAAAAATAGTATTGTTGGAAGGACAAAGGTAGAATACCAAAGCCATTCGCTTCTTGCCTTCTAAGTAATCTCTCAAATATTTGGTCAACTGTTCCAAGATTTATAAGGAAATACATTATTTTATCATATCAATTGAGAGTAATAGTATTTGTAAATAGAATGAAGTACTTCCAAAAACAAGCGGATAAGATAAAGGAGGCATGACCAAGGAGTTCTGAAAGTGCTTTTGCAATGGCTTCTTTGGATTCTTCTGATACTCCAACAATGACTGAAATGAGAAAAAAGCTAAAAAGGGTTACACAGGGTCACAATCTTACAACATACCAAAGCAAGCAGAACAAAGGGAAAGGCAGGGAACAATTCTGGAATTGGGGAAAGTTCTATCTATGCTAGCACAAATTTTCCTCAGAAATTAAAATCTGCAATACCTACCCTTAAGCATAGACCAAAAACCATAGATGTGTTGTTAATGAAATTACTCTCAACCTTTCTGAGTCCCTGTCAACATCAAATCACAAATGAAATAAGTAGCATGTAACAATGTTCATCAAAGATGAAATATATCCAAGCTACACTGCAAAGGGGAAACACAGTAGAAATCATTTAAGTTGAGCCATTCAGATCGTACACAGCCCAAATTCAAGCATGAATGTCATATTCCAGTATTCACCCTGAAATTAAACTGTTAAATGAAGAAATGCTAGTCCCTCCCTCTATATCCCCATCTCACCATATAGTTCATCCCACCACGATACTAATTAGATGCGTTTAGATGGAATGTTGTGAAACAATATACTGCATATGGCTGGCACCCACATTTTGCCAAGGTTGATTCAGAACTTCAAAACTTTCACGTAAACACAGTTAACGCGATAAGTTTACCTGAAGTGAAGATATACCTATATTGCTAGATATATAACGACTTGCCATGCACCTTAAACACTCTTAAGTCAAACAAGTGAAATACTTAACACGTGATATTACTTTTACAAAGGAGTTAAAGTCCTCTAAGACTAAAACCAGAGGAATAATGAAAAATATCATTCAGCTCCAGTTACCTGATGTAAACATACACAGAGAAGAAAGAAGACGAAGAAGGTATTATCCTTGAAATGCCCAGTTACCTGATTGCCTGTTTTCTTTTCTCTTTCAGCTCCAGCGAGGTCAACAATTGTCAAAAAAGCCTTTTTTGATTCGTCTTCAAACTCCCCATCAACATTTTCAGGGATGCAGCATATGTTGATAATGCATTGTGATCGACTGGAAGAATGTTGGCATAGATCAATGTATTTTACCAGCATGGTAATTGTTGAAATAATAAATATGTACTTATCAGCGGGAGACCAACTATGGTCAGTTTAAAAGCGTGTTAACAACAATGAAAAGAAATCAATGCAAAAGGAAGAGAATAGCTTATCTGTAAACATATCAAGGGGTTGAACGCATAAGGATGACTCAAAGTAACTTCAGAACCATATTTTTTTTTCATATTATACAAGTTCAGAGACAAAGAACATTTGAGGTCTTAGTAAAGCACTAATAATAACTGAAGGGGTAGATAAGACACCAATTTTCATATTGCCACAATTATAACAATATATATACAGAAAATACAAACCTAGACTGACTATTGGAATTAGTTGCTGCTGTAGCCCGTCTCAGCATTCCACCAGCAATTAAGGATTCAGCTTGTAGGGCATCATTAATTTTCACCTACGCCAGACGTGATAAGATTACATTAGACTTATTCTTAACTAGGTCGAGTACTCACACGTTAGAGGGGAAAAGATGGTTGAGTGGGCAAATATGAAAAAGAAGATAAGGAACCAAACCTCTTCTAGGCCCTTGATAGCTGATTGCTGAAGGTAAACTTCACTACCTTCTCGCAGTAGATCCAACAGTCGCTCCGACTTCCCTTTCTCTGAGCATATTTCAAACATTGATAGAAAGAAAGTCCTACAAATTTCATAGTTCATGAATCAAAGTTTGAGCGGAGAAAAAAAATGACAAGCATTTTCAGCTGGCAGACAAGAGAGACTACCCCGTAAAGTGATTTCCACTGCCTTCATGCTTGGAGAAAATGTGGCGAAGAGCTAGGGGTACCATACCAGGCTCCCTTGCACACCCAAAAACTGTGTGAGTCTTTCCGGAACCGCTTGGGCCTATCGTAGCCAGCATACCACTCTTCCCCATTAGGAAGTCCTCAACCAAAGGATAAACCATTTTCTCATATACTTCACCCTACAAAATAAATACGGGAATTGAACAGTCGAAATTTGCGAAGACACAAAGTCCGATAACCGGCACTGTAAAACCCATCAATAAATGTTAACCTGAGAAGATTCATCAGAGAAAACGTGCGAGAAACCTTCGTACACCTCAGACTTAACCCGTTTGCTTTCCTGAAAGCTTTCAGGCGGTGAAACTGTAACAGAGTTGGAATCCTTCACGGCAACACAAATTTCACCACTCTTTTTGACCTTCTTTTTGGGCATAGTAGTTGTTTTGGGCTTTTTAGGCCAAACATTCTTCACCTCCGCACCACCGTACTGTTTCGCACTACTTTTAGTAGCAATTTTAAGCGGTCGGATTCTGAGGAAGACTTTGAGATTCTGCGATTCGAGCTTCTTAGGGTTTTGAGACGTTGAAGGTGGCAGCTCGATGGAAAGAATATCTTGGAGGGGAAATGAAGGAACGTCAAAATCCCGAACTGATGGTGAAGAGCGAGGTAGAGTATGGTGAACGGAGGAAGATGGCGTAGCCCTAGCTCTCCGATGAGGATTCCGACGTACGGTGACGGTTTTGGGACACAACAGAGGAGTACTCTTGAGTTCATCCATTGTTTGAAAACTTTCTGATTTGAGACTCGTGAGGAAACTGGCGGCAAATACGCTTCTATTTAAATTGCGGAACAACCAAAGTCCATTTGGGCTACTGGTCCCCTACCGACAATGATTTGAATCATTAAATAATTTTGGGCTTACGGCCCATCAAACATAGGCCGTGAAGATCTTGAACCCATAAGCTTGGCTTCTCTTTTCACGTACATTTCCGGAATTTTTCTAATTATTAATTGAGAAAATTGATTTTTTTTTCACACAAACCAAACCCAAAGGTAAATTTAGCCTTTCAAATTGATAATCAAAATGGATAAAAAGGAAATACATAAGTCTTTTGTGAGACCATTTAAATTTTATACATAAGAGATTAGATTCAATGCACAAAATATCAAAAGTTGAATTCAATACACCATAATTTAACTGCTAAACTAACTACACTAGTGGCTGACATCAAAATTACGATATATCCTTAGTTAATTAGAAATATTATAGGTTAAACTCAATATATGATACATCATAAACCAAATTTCAAAAATAAATTTTCATAACATAACTAAAATGCATTTATGCTAAATTTAAATATGCACAAAGTAAAATCGTCAAATGCGTAGCATGGAAGTTTTTACAATTAAAAAATATTAACTTATTTAACTTGCAAATTCCACAGTTGCCAACTCTAAATTCCACACAGCCACAACTAAGAAAGAGTTAGTTCTTCAATGACAAAAACAACAACAATAACAATAGTAAACCTTGGTTTATTTACGTGAAATCATATATATGACGTGTGTAAATCGATACGCATTGATTCATTAATTACGAAAGAGTCTACTGCTTAAACATAATTAACAAAACATCCATTTAGCTAAGCATAGGATCATTTCATATATACACAACAAATTACAACCCAGAAAACAACAACAAAACACGAAAGAACCTCATCCGACAATTGAAGTTAGCATCAAACACTTTCAGAGGCCCCAAAATTATTACACAACAACAATAACAAAACCTATTAATTAATTCTCCACTTTTATTCATCAAGAACACCACGGAAAATCAAAGGAGGCTAGGAGGAGGAGGAGCAGCAGCAGCAGTTCGAAGCTGAAGAGGATTGTTCGAGAGCATGTGCACGACGGCCCTCATCGTTGGCCTGGCGGAGCTTTCGTCCTCAACGCACATCATTGCGATCTTGAACATATTTATAGCACTTGCTAATGGATATCCAGTGAGCCTGGAATCAAGAATAGCAAGCACTGAAGCAGCATCCGACGGCTTTGAAAGCTCCGACATCGTTTTCCTCACCCACATTACAATGTCCACTCCTTCCCCGAACTCCCCCACCGGCTTCCGCCCGGTGATCAGCTCCAACAGCACCACCCCGAAGCTATACACGTCGCTTTTCTGATCAATCCTCAACGTATATGCATACTCTGTATGTTAACCAAAATCAATCATAAGATAAGATGCAAGAACCCATTAATGCAATGCTAATTAATCTTCCGGGTAATTACCTGGGGCGATGTAACCGTAGGAGCCGGCGATGGAGGACATGCATTCCGATGTGCCATTGTTATGGAAGAACTTGGCAAGCCCGAAATCAGCGACGTGGGCTTCGTAATCAGAATCCAGCAAAATGTTGTTGGATTTGACGTCTCTGTGGATTATGGAAGGGGAGCAGTCGTGGTGCAAATAGCACAATCCGGTGGCGGCTTCGACGGCGATTCTGTACCGCGTTTCCCACTGCAAATGGGCGCCTTTGCTGCCGTGCAACATTTCTCCGAGGCTTCCGTTCGACATGTATTCGTACAACAGGAGATTCGTGTCCTTGTTGGATAAGTATCCCAACAGCCTGACGATGTGCCGGTGCCTGATTTTCCCCAATGTTTGAATCTCGGCGCTGAATCCGTGATCGCTCCGACCCGGGCAAGGCCCGACGAGTCGTTTGATGGCTACGTCGACGCCGGCGGGCATGGAGCCCCTGTAGACAACCCCGGCGCCGCCTTTGCCGATGATGTTCTCTTCTTTCAGGCATTCCAGGACGTCTTCTACTTTGAAGTCGAGCCTGTGGAAAGCGGTGAGCTTCCAAGCGAAGGATTTCCCATATTTTTCACTCCAAATCTTCGTCCAGGCGCAGGCGGAAACCAATAACACGGTGAGAATGATGATCACTGCTATAGCGATTTTCGACAGAGCCATAAGCCCTTTGTGAACGCTGTCAGAGCCGCGCGCAGAATTGGAAGCGGAGGGACAAATCTGAACAGTGGAAGGGCAGAGATTTGGGTTCCCTTCGAAAGTCTGGTTGCCGAAGAATCTCAACAGCCCAGCGGTAGGTCTTTTTCCGGTGAAATCATTGTAAGACAGATCAAGAAACGTTAACCCCTTCATCAACCCAAGTTCTCCAGGGATTTCACCAGTCAGGTGATTTTTGGACAAATTCAGGGCGTTCAAGACCTTGAGCGTTGTCAAATTCATAGGGATTTCGCCGTGCAAATTGTTACTGCTCAGATCAAGAAAAGTTAATTTGGGACATTGAGATAGGGACGCCGGCAGCTCACCGGTTAAGCCGTTGCCTCCGAGATTCAGAACAGAGAGTTTCTCCAGCTTTGAAATGTCTTTAGGGATCTCACCCACGAGCTGATTCAAATCGAGGCTCAAAGTCTGCAGATCCTTCAAATTCCCAATTGAGGGAGGGATTTTTCCGGTGATCCGGTTGTTGGAAAGTATAAGACTCCCAAGCTTTGAACTCCCAATCTCCAGGGGAAGATCTCCTGTGAGGTCATTGTCACTGAGCTCAATCATATCCAACACAGGCAAGCTGAATATCCCCGCCGGAATAGTCCCGTTGAAGAAATTCTGCCCAGCTCGGAACTTTTTCAGGGACTTGCACTCTCCGATTTCATCCGGGATAGTACCAAGGAAGAAATTTTTCATCAAAACTAAGTTTCCAGCTTCCCTGCCTTGCACAAATCCCGGGGAATAATTCCCGTCAGATGGTTGCCCGTAACGTCGAGTTTTGTTAATCTGCCGTTGAGGCCGAGATTATCAGGCAATCCTGATGTGAAATTATTCTCCCAAATCTGAAGGACTTCTAGGTTGGGAAGGTCGCCGACGAACGACGGAACAGGACCATGAAACTGGTTGTGAAACAAATGTAGTAGAGTCAAATTCCTGAGCACAGAGAATTCCATGGGTATTTCCCCGGTGAGATTATTATAAGAAACGTCCAAAGACATTAGACCAACACAACCGGAGAGTTCAGAGGGTAAAACGCCAGTGAGATTATTCTGCTGAATAAATAAACTGTCTAAATGCTTTAAATTACCCAGGGTCGCCGGAATTTCACCCGTCAAATTACATCCACCGAGGTCCAGAAGCCGTAGCTTGGGTATTGAGCCGAACTCAGGCGGAATCCCACCTTCGTAACTGTTGTAGTAGCCGAGCGAGAGCTTCCTGAGGTTGGGAATCCGAGCCAAGCTGGCAGGGATCTTCCCGGTGAGGCCATTTCCTTGCAAAGACAAAATCTCCAGACTACGAAACTCGGCGTAAACTTCGGGGATATTTCCGTAAAAGAAATTCCCGCCGAGAGCCAGCGTTCTGAGCTCCGGCAACTTCACGAACTCAGTCGGCAGCAATCCGGTAAGGTCGTTATTGTAACAGTCGAACACTTCCAGGCGAGCCATTTTCATCACCATTTCACCCTGTAAAACCCCATTAAAGCTATTCCCGGACAAGTTAACGTACCTCAGGGAAGTTAACCTCGAAATCTCCGGCGGGAGCGGGCCGGTGAGGTTGCTGTCGACGAGAGTAAGGTTGACGAGCTTATCCAGTAACCCGATTTCAGGGGCAACGGACCCGAATAGTGGGACGAGAGTAATATTAAGTGAGGTCACGCGGAAGCCATCGTCGCACGTGACACCTGAAAAGGAGCAGTGAGCGGCAGCGTTCTTGCTGCTGCTGTTGTCCCAGTCATCAAGCCCGGCGCCGCGCGGACCCAACATGGATTCCTTGAGGTACAACAAGGCTTCCAAGTCCGAAAGTGCATGAATAGTAACAGAAGACAAGGAGAACAAACCAAAAACATGAAGGAAAATGAGGAAGAAGAGACTTTTGCTGGGTAATCTAGACATGTTTGGCCTGTTTCTCTGTTTTTTTGAAGAAATTTGTATTAACAGAGCAAACATATATATTCTGCTCGAATAAAAGGTGTGTAATCTGTAATGCAATGCGAGTTTTTTAATCTTTTTGAAGGCACAGTAAAATGATCAGTGGAGAATCAAAAGCTTTGGTTGAGTGACTAATAAAGAATGAAATGAAAAGTGGGCGATGAATCTTCTTCTTCATCATTAGTTAAAAACAATGCCTGAGATTCGACGGCGAGACGTACCGGATTGGTTGACAGGCTGCTGAAGATAGCCTTATTTATTTTTATTTTTTTTTCTTGCTGCGTTTGTGACTTTCTTGCTCCTGTATGAGTATTTGTTTGTTTGGAGTTAATTCTCAAATGTCAACAAGCATTTGAACTTTTGCCTATTTTCAAAATGACCCATGAACTCTCGATTTTTGTAATTTTACCACCTCGTAGCATTATGATTTTTTTAATTTTAATTTTCTTTAAAACAAATGATGTTAGGTTAAATTTATTCAGAAAATAATAAAAAGAATTACTGCTACCGAGATATTTTCAAGAGATAATTGTCTCTTATGCATTAATAATATAATTGCAGATGTCATTGTATAAGTAATTATCTAAATAATGAATAGTTTAATAACAAAATATGTAAAATTATATTTATATTACTTCAAAGTGGCTCTTCAAATGGAATTTTTTTAGTGAAACGGAATGAGTATTTGATATGTGCATGAAAGTTGGTCCATTTGTGAAGTGTGGGTTTTGTAAAAAATAAAAAGTTTTAAAGCATTCACATGTTTAAGATAGAAAACCCAAAAAAAAAAAAAAAAAACGCTTATATGCATTATGGTGTGAATTTTGTTTGGAAAATATGGAAAGTAATGATAGAGAGGTAGGATGGGCAATTCATGTCGTGTTTGGGTTATCAGGTTTTCGTGTCGACATTCCCACAACTATAATTTTACCAATTTAAGTATTTGTGTTGACTCATTTAACTCGCGAATATTTGTAGTTCGTGTGGTATTTTCGTATTGTAGTGCATTCACGTGTCGATATTCTCAACCATAACCTTATCCCGTTTAGTTATCCGTGTAATACTGGTCGACTCGTATAACGCATGAATCCATTAAAACTCAATTCTAATTCGTTTATATTGAGTCGTGTTATATATCACAAGCCATATGGACAGTGAAGTGCAAAAAAGATAAAATACAGAGGGCGTCTTTATAATTTATAGCATAAAAGGGGGTGGGGTGGGGGAATTAAATGCGGCGTCCGTGTAAATTTGTAGTTTAATGGTGAAAATTAGGAAAAGACGAAGGGACCCCCAAAAGGCCAAATGTCTTTTCCCAAACAGACTTTCTGACTCTTTTTCTTAATTAATTTTGGCTGTGACTGAAAAGTATACTCTTTACTCAGTTGGTACTGTCTTTGGTTTTAAATTTTAATTTTGTTTTTTTCTTCATTTCCAACCTCTCGTCTCTTTGGGCCCCATCTTCTATTCCTATTCTTCTTCATGTGTTCCTGCACCCGCTGACCTTTGCAGAACGTTCATGCCCCTCCAAAACTATTTCGATAAGTCCCGATTATATTTTCGTGTCATATTACTCCGTAAGGATAAGACATAGGTAACCCGTGCGTTATCCAAAAATATTTATTCCCTCCGTCACATTCAAAGAGTTCATTTTCAAAATAAAATTTTGTCTCATTCACAGAGTCAATTTTAAATTTATTTATATTATATATTCTTACTAATATAACAATGTATAACTCATAATTAATCATTACTTTAGAAGTAAAGATATAAGTAGAAAATATGGTGATAAATTACTTATTTTTTGTGTTGTACTTCACAACCCATAATAAGTTATACATAATTCAAAATAGACTCTTTAAGTGAGATAAAGGAAGTATTTGATTTTACAATTATATGTTAAACTTGTGTAGATTTTACAATCATTTAACCTGAAAAATCTACACAAATAAAACAATCATTCAAAATAAAGTTGAGGCATACTAAACGCAGTAACCGTTTTACTAAACGCAGTAACATTCCCCTATGAAAAGTCTATTTTACCCTTAAGTATTAAAAAAAAATTCATAAAATTTCACACTATTCACAGGAACATTGGGAAAATACCGCCCTTTGTGGTCGGTATTTCAGAAAATACCGCCCACAAAAGGCGGTATTTTCCCAGAAAATACCGCCCACAGTGGGCGGTATTTCTCCAGGAAATACCGCCCAGCTCCTAGAAATACCCCCACAAAGGGCGGTATTTTCGTAAAATTTTATCCCGTTTCAAAAAAATATGTAGGTTATTTACATACCGTGTAATATGGATCGTACTCGTGACTATAAAATCAAATGTTGTGCGGTATTTGTTTTTTTATCTAAAGGGTAAAATAGATTTTTCATAAGAAAATGTTACTGCGAATAGTAAAACGGTTATTGCGTATAACAATTTCGTAAAAATTTTACTATATGGGGGAGTAGGTCACGTGAGTGAGGGGATTGGGGTGGTAGTTAGCGTAGGTATTTTAACCATGGCATCATGAGTTCGAACATCAAGTACAAGGGTAGAAAGAAGATAAAAAAAATGCAGGTCATGCGAGTTGACTCAAACCCGACGTGTTTATTTCCGCGTTATTTGTGTTTGATCCGACTAGCAAAATTTGTTTCGGGTTCGTGTCGGAATTATCATCCCTATTCATCTTTTCTATCCAACAATGGGACAATTGTAATTTTACCAAATTAGACGGTGATAACTGATTTTTTTTTTCTTTTGCTACATAATTGACATAAATAAAAATCAAATCCCCGATATTTGTGTAGTCCGTCCTGTGTACTAATCGCTGGGTTAGAAGCTCATTCCTGAAAATATCATATTAGATGAATAAGAAGTTGTTGATTGGGAACATTAGAGCACCTGGACCATTAATAGTTGTGATGGATTCCTCTGGTTTTTTAATTTTATCGCTAATTTTACGAAAAGGAGAAAAGCGTGGACTTAGAGCAAAATATTTTAGAGTATTTAGTGATTGAGTGTAAATGAAGGGGAATAGAATAGTGAGCATTTCAACTGTCGAGTAAAGGTGCACTTTGGTTTGGATCTAACTTTATGCTACTTGTATTAAATAATACGAAAGCTTGCATTCGATTTGCATGTATTAAATTTAGCGTTTATAATATCAAATTTAATATAGATATCACAAAAACAAGAAGCACTCAAAACACACGTATCAAATATAAATACTGAATTATAAAATTTAGTGATGAACTATCGTGCGGCAGATCGTTAGACGATCGGGAATAAGACAAACTCTTATATAATTAGAAAGATTGAGAAAAGCAACTAGAAAGAGAATTTTTAGAAGCCGTAGATATTGTGAAGATGAAGGCAGAAGGAACTTATTCCCCTTTTCACTATCAGCAGCAGCAATAGAAGGAGGAGGAAGAACAAATTCATATTCCCATCTCCAATTAAGCTTTTGTGAGTGCAAATTTGGCCTTAAGTATTATTTATAATAAAATAGAGAGTGAAGTGGGAATAAAGAAAGATTGTGGCAAACACTCCTCTAGTTGATGCAATATACTAGTAACACGCAAATTGTTGGGATGCTCCCTTTTACATTTTTCTATATTAATACACTGGTTTTTGTTTAAGTACACGGGACTTTGGCATTACAATCTTTTATTAAAGTCCTAAAAATTCTGAATATAAGCACTAAGGAGCAAATACTGAAAATAAACTACTAATGAGCAATCGTTTGAGTCATTATAACGTGTAACGAGTCATTCAAACGTTTTGAATTAAATTATACCTTTATAGCTTATACACATAAGTGGTGGATGCCCCAACTTCTTACTTCCTCTCAAGTTCCTTGCCCTTTGATTTCTTACTTCCCCTTCTCGAGTTTGCAGTGTCCCAACTTATTACTTCTCCTCAACATATCTTCTACCCATCATTTTCTTACTCGTTCTTCCCAAATTCACTGGCGACCTTCTATTAGAAGAACTAAATTTTATATTTGTACAACTATTGAAAGGGAAAATATTTTTGAAAGTAAAGATAGTAACCTTGAGCTCTAAAAAGAAATTAATAAATATAAAAAGGAGTAATTATTATTATTATTATTATTATTATTATTATTATTATCTAAAAGGAGAAATTTCAGTAATTAGGAGTGTTTGGATAAGAAAAGGGGTTAAGGGGTGGTGGGCCTGGGTCGGGTCAGGTTGTGAGTGTAGGGGAAGGAAGGAAGAAAGCATACTGAGCCACTTTCGCTAGATCCCCAATGACCCTAAAAAGCCGATTTACTTTTTGGCTATGGGGTTAGGGCTTCGAGAAGATTAGATGGATAAGACAAGTGGCAGAAGCCCATTAAGTCACACTCCGGCCCGGCGTCCGATGATAATTCCTGGCATCGGAAAAACAAAGAGGAACAAAGAGACAGAGGAAGCAGTTGAGCAAAATTTTTCTACTTGAGCAATGATGATGAAGAAGAAGAATATGCCTCTTATTTATTCATAGAGCTCTTTGCCTTCCAATCCATCAATCTTGTTCAAATGAGTAATGAGAGAGCCCTAAGAAGCCTTGACAAATTAGTCACATCCATCCTACACTACACTACTACTACTGCTGCCATTGCTAGCCTCCTTTTTATACTCCTTTCAGGTCACTCTGCCCTTAAAATCTGCCGAACTTTGCCCCTCTCCCACACCCGCGTAGTGTGTCTGTCCGTTTTTCTTTATTTTATTTTTATTATTTTTGCACAACACGTCCGGGTGGTAGGTTTTAGTGTTAACACCTCTCAATTTTAATTTTATGGATTTAATAGTCCGTATTAATCTATTTAACATGAGAATATTTCGGGCTCATATCAGATTCATGTTATAATATAAATTACTTATATCGAGTTTGTGAGTTAACATGCCGATATTCTCAATCATAACTTTACGTGTTTAAATATTCGTGTTATTATTATTGATCTATTTAACCTACGAACTCGCCAAGCCTTACATCTAACCCGTTTATATCGGGTCAAAAATTACCAACCTTAAATTGTACTATCTTCGTGGTTTAAAGCCATTCTCATCTATGAGGCCTATACGTTTCTTATTTTCAAAAACATATCTTCATAGTTTTAAATTTTATATAAATTTCTCATCAATTTTTATACACTTTTGAACTTTTTAATCACACATTTATATGTTTTCAGTTTCATTCTTGCACAGAACTAGGAAATAAGAACCACAGAAACCTTCGTCCTCTACTAAGATTGCATGTTTTCAGGCTGCATACATTTACAGTTCGATGCCTACTTTCCAAAAACAGCATGAATTATAACCCAACATTGAACGACTACCTGTTTACCAATCAAAAAAAACATAATACAATCAATCTACTTTCCACTTCAGGCAAACACTTTTGTGCAATGCCAACTGCATTCATCAATACCTCAAACTGAAGTTCTCCATTGCAGCTCAATCTGAATGCGCCCGTTCTTCGAGTCGATCAGGTGGTACCTCTCATTCATTCGCTTATTCGACACAACATCCGCTAGATATATATCCACATAACCCAGAGTTTCCTACAGGAGTTAGTCAAGATCAAAACTTGTTACTCAAAAAATGGGATCAGAGAAGTGAGGAGCCATGTAAAAGATACCATTTGGGATCAAATGTAAACTATGAAAACTGTTTACGTGTTACAAAAGTACCGACTTTAAACACAACTCTTCCATTAGGACAGAACATTGTATGGAAGGAAGGAAAGTGGTTACCTTGGGATGAAGCAGACCCATCCTTTTGGATGTGCTGACAACTTCCACATGAATCCTGTCCTCTGTTGGAGGTCCATCCAGCATAAACGTAAACTCCTCTTCCCATCTTGGATCTCTGTTCTTCTTCACTGGCTGCAAAATGTTAAACCAAGTGGCAACAAATTCTCAAGTTATAGTGTTAAAGATACTACATGAAATTGCATTTTCTATCAACAATTCATAGCTTACTACCTTGGTTCTTCTCTCCTCTCCCCTAAAAAGCAACCTCACAGATGGATTTGTGTGGTGCTTCCCTTCCAAATCTTGTGCCTCATGGACAATAACTACAAGCAATCCACCACCATCGGGAGTTCCTTCGGGAGCCTTTTGCATTGCAGTGGTAGACTCCTCTATATCACTTGGCATCTCTTCATCTTTAAAGGGTTTGTAAACCACTTCGAGAACAAGCTGCCCACGTGACTTTTCATTTTGAGGATCATCCGGGTTCATATTTTTCAGAAGATCGAGAGTGAAAATTTTGGGCTCCTCAGGTTCAAGCTCATTAAGTGGGACAGCATTAACACCCATCTTATCATGGATACCAACCTGTTCCCAATCGAAGACAGACACATCCAGAACTTGAGATTGTGGATCCTTCACAACAAGATTAAATTCTTCATTCCACTCAGGGTTCAAGTTCTTGTGTTTCACAGTTGTCTTCTTTGATGGCAGTTTGTCATCACTGAGCTTCAACTTCACATAAGGATCTGAAGCACCCAAAAGATCTTTTTTCTTAAGCTTCATTGCTCTCAAGACCTTCACAGTGAGGATACCAACAGGTTTCTTCATGGCTCTGATAGTAGGAAGAATAATAGTCTCATTAGGATTGGACTAGTTAAGGAAGTATCCTCCTCATCTAAAATCAAGCAGAAATTGGAAAAACTTACTTAGAAGGATCTAGGATTTGCACTTCTAGTGTTTTTGGCCACAGATACATATTTGCAACCTGATCCTTAATGAGCTCCTGGTGCAAAAATATCAAAAGAGTTTGAAATCAGAAATCACATAAGGTGAACATGATGCACTGATTTCAGAAGTAATCGATGGAACACTTTGGAGGAAGACCATAACATTCCAAAAGCTCAAATAGAAACTTAGAAGCGTCACGGCAGGTAGCAGCATTTAAAAGTATATAGATTTCATGTAAGTCTGAGATATTAACTTGGCAAGGACACAAAAATGTGAAATTAAGAACAAACAGAGCATACCACAACACATTTAATGATTTGAAAGGATGAAATGGGCGCCGAAATATGATGTTAGATTATGCAACAAAGGTGTAAATAAGAGGAGAAATTGTTTTGGATACTGAGAAAATGTGACACATTCAGAATCGCATCAAATAATTTCAACAGTATGTGCCTACATTCAAATCACTGGATAAAATTGTGTTTTTCAAACTCTCATCAGCAGGATTAACCCTAAGCAAATTATAACCATAATTTCACTTTCAAAATCAGAAAGGAGGATCAACACAATGCAAATCATTCCATACCTGGACAAACCTGTACAGACCGGGAATGGACATAGCATCGGCACCCAGCAGTTTTAGCCCAAAATCAACATGCGGCTGCAAAATGGAACAGCTGTGTAAAGAAACAACTTCTAAGACCTTTACTAAATCAATTATGGTGTCTAGAAGAGAAACTAGTCATCTGCATGACGAGAATGGAATAAATCACTATCCAAATTGCACACAAACAGTACTCCAGCAAATGATTTTGCAGAATGAGGGAAACTTAATAAATCTTCGGTGAGATAAAAACTAATATGGTTAAGGACTTAAGAAAATTCATCTGCATCTCAACAGCACCAGCAGAATATATCCCAGCATTATCAAAGAAAATCAAGTTTGCCCACTTTAAAACTCACCTTCTCCATGAGAGAAACTAGTATTTTTACAAAGCAAGGGAAGGTTGGAACAAGTGGTTTCAGTGTGATACGTGGGGAAGCAAATACTTGCAAGTCAAGCACCTGAAATGTTCAAAGAAAGAAACACACAACTAAATATCAGAAAACGTGTTCCTAAATTGCACAGATTTAGTATTAACATTCTAACTTTCTTATCAACCACAAAGGAAAAAGGCATGGTGAGAGAAAAAAAAATCTAAAACATATATATAAATGACTATACTTCAGCATACCATACATTTCACAAAACTAAGAGAATACAGAGAAAAAAGTGAACACCTGAACAGTGGCTCGCATCCCGAATGCCTTCACAGCAACAATTATGTTAGGATTACCAGCCCATTTCAAGGCAGGTTCCATAATCAACTCTTTTTCCTCAGTAGAATAGACTTTCATACCTGAAGAAGGCAACAAATCACCATATTTCAAGATAAGTAATCAAAATGAGAGGAACTCTGAGGAAGAGAGAAAAAAAATACATTGAAGCTTTCTGATAGTAAAGAAACTAAGTTGGAAAAATAATACAGAGAATATGAATGCACAAAGTGACTGCAAGTTGGGAAATTGTTAAGCTGCCACACGAGACCGAAGCATTATGATCAAAGTCATTTAGCCACATTTTCAATAAAGAAAATTATGCAAACAAAAAGTTAGACATTAATCTTAGTTTGGTAGATAGTATGGAATCTGAACCAGTAATCAAGCAGTCCAAATTTTTCTCACACAAATAGCTTGAACCATCAACTAACAGTATTGAATCTCCACTTGTGATCTTTTTCATAACTTAAAAGTTCTGGTATTCATAGATAATTAGATCTCTCCAAAACAAATAGAAGTGAAAGCGATAGTAAATTTGTTTCAATTGAAAGACACTAATTTGCATGCATTCTCATTAGGTGCTCTGTGTCCAACAGGATCATGCAAGGTGGCACAGTTTAAGACTACTTGACAATGATATAGATCAACTGACTTGAACAACCTCACAGATAACCAGAGAGATATGATACTAACTTTGTGTTATAACATGCAAGCAAATGTTAACTGAGTAGTTTGACCTTGGAAAGTAGGAGGCAAGCTGCCCAATGTTAGTGCTTCAAATTCAACTGATTCAATCTTGAATTTAGGGATTTGTTCTGCTATGATGGGCTCAGCTATTTTCTTCACAGTGTTGCAAATAGCCTGACAATTAAACCTATCAGCACAGAATCCAGAAAAGTACAATATAAGTAACAATTCCTGGACCAATATGCAAGTGAGCAAGCACAAACCTTATCCAAAAAAGGCCACATAGTCTCAATAAATTTGTTAAGCCAATCAAGCTGCACAAAATGAAATTAATAAAGTGAGTATTGAAACATTCTTCCCACAGCAAAAACTTGACAATAGAGTATATGAAACCAGTTACATACCCGATCGTAATCTGGATTTTTCACCCAAAGGGGTATCTCTGGCATTAGTCGTTGGAGATTCTGAGAATCTTGCTCAGCCAAGGGGCGAATGTCTGGATCCTATACAACATATAAGGAATATAACATCCATCTGAAATGAGTTCTTTATGCCAGTCAGGAAACAGGAACCTTAATTTTGACATGAGTGCCTAATTATGCTGGCTGATTTAAACTTTTCCGGTAGTTGATTATCTTGCCTATATGCTTGATTCTTCAAACCCATTACACAGTTTCTAATCTAATGTCAGCGCGTTGTTTCATTACCAAATGAACCAAGAAAAATAAGAAATCCTACCAAATAAGAATAAAGCAATTCAAGTGAAGAAAGCTCAAACTTCTTCAAGATAGTATTCATAGTTCTAGAATAAGATATTGCACAATAATTTGCTGACTAATGAGAGAAAACTGTTCACAATTTTCTGGCAGCTAAGAACAGTAGTGCTCTGAGTGATCCCTGTATTATAAAGATCACAAGAAATCAACAAAACTTAAAACCAACAGATGCTTCACTCTCACTCAGGCATCTTATGGCTGCTTTTCCAAGATGAAGGCAAAATACAAACATATATTCCCCTCTACACTAACCGAAACCGAAACCAGAGACTAAGAGCAGTCACTCCATTTGTAGCAGCAAAATGCGAACGTAAAAGTAACGTACTACTCCATTTCACAATCAAAACACAGCCCAGAAACACTCATGCTACGAAAATATGCAAACAAAATAACCAAAATTCGATACGACTGAAAAATGCAGAATACCAACAACAGGCAAGAGATTTTGCTGACCTTAACATCAGTTGGTTGAGTGTAGATAAACAGAAAATATCCGATTACAAGCCCAATGGAGATCCCTATTCCAAACCCGAAAAAACCCATAATCGTGCTTATAATACCCATCTCGATCACTCCCAAAAAGTCCCAAAAGCGAACAGAATTTCTCTACAGGAACACCTAAAATCTTTTCAAGTCCCAAAAAGAACAACTTTTTATACGCAGAAAGCAACACATTGCAAGGAAAAAAAAATAAAAATTAAACAGACAGTTAACAAAAAAGTGAACCCAAGAGTCTTGGCATGGGTATGGTAGGGAGTTACGTTTCAGTTTCAGTTTCAGTTTGGCACACAAACAAATAATAAATTTAAAAAAAAAATCATATATATAATAATAATCAAAAATTAAAAAGTTGAAGGAAAGAAGAAGAAAAGACTAAATATTATTGGAGGAGAAGCAGAATCTGGAAAAGCAAAATAGTAATAAAACGACATAAATGCAGGTCCCATATCTTCAAGAAGATCAATCCCATTAAAGATTTTGTCATTTTGATCCACACAACACGGACTCCACCCCTAAGAACGATTCAATCTGGCGCGTCTAGTGGGTGGGGGCTCCTCTTTCATCACCATACTTGTCGGCAAAGCTTTCACTCACTCCCTTTTTTCGCTTCTAAGAGAAGGCTAAATTCGTCAATGTTACGTAGAATATCTTCTTAAGAATGTACTATGTGGCGGACGCGCGCAATTTCTTTAGTTCTGTTAACTGACTAGTTTCTTAATTGGTCGATAATGTCCTCGTAGAGTATCTGTCTCTGTCTTTGTTTATTTTGATGGGATATTATGGATCAGTAAATTCTTTTATCTTATATTTGGATAGGTTGCGTCGAACTTGCGATAGTAAGAATGAGAATTATGTATATCGTATTATACAATGGATAAATGATTTATTAAATGAAACGTAAATAGCTTTTTGGGTACGTTTGGCATGCTATACTACAAATGAGGAAATGAGCAAGTGATTCACGAAATTTGATTCTTATGTTTGATTTATATAGGAATATGATCGTTTCAACTATTGTATCATCTAAATAATAAATATATTATTCATTCAATGAGGTGCTCTTAATTCTAGTTCTCATTCTTATTCATGAGCACCAAATGCACCGTTTAAGGATAACAAATTAGATGATCAAATTCATACTTTAATCAAAACTAAACATAAAAATGTTAATTCCAACAAATTACTTGCTCATTTTTTTACATTTCCATCATCGTGCACCAAACGCACCGAAAATATAAAAATAAAAATAGTCGAGTGTCAAGAACTTAGGGATTAACCCACCTCAAAAGCTAACTTACGAGGGAAAGAACCCAAGTTTCTTTTATATAACAAATGGAAGTCTTATATACCTTCGGATACTAGAATCATGACATCGAGCTGACTGGTTGTAATCAAAATAAGCCCAACCATTAAAATCCATAATTTGATCCAGTCCGCCACTCAAAACGGCTCATTATCCATGTAACGTTAGAAGACTCGAACTTAGGATTTGGGATTGGGCTTATGGGCCCGTCAATTAAAGGGCTGGAAACTATTTCAAATGCTAACTGGATCTTCTGAGAGATTAAATCCAAAATGAAAATTGAATAATTTATAACTTCATATTCACTCTCTATCTCTCTATGTTTTGTTTAAGGAAAAAAATGTTTGTTGGCTTAAAAATAAAAAAATAAAAGAAGGTTTTTTTTTTTTCCCTCAATAGTTTTTAAAAATAATTATTTGGGCGTAAAATGATTAGCTTTATTGAGAAAAATAAAAAATAAAGAAAAGACAAAGCGAGGGTTTATATCAGAAGATGTCGAGAAGTTGCCTTGCCGCTAATATATGATATGGTGGGTTTTGTTGGTTTGCTTCGCCTAGAAGCTTTGTTAAACATGTAAATAATAATATCAATAAAGGGAAAGAAAAAGAAAGATAAAGAAAAGTGATAGCCCTTTTTATTTCGTTGCACATTTAGCTAATTAATATGCTCTAACAATTTACAATGGTTAAAGTTATCTCTCTCTCTCTCTCACATAATAAATTATTTTTTAGTTTGTAATTTTATGTTTAAAAAATAATTGTATCGTTAAATTATTATACTGAAATAGATGGAGTAACAAATTTTTCATTTTTAAATCCCATACAACATTTATGTAGCGCTATTTTAAAAAAATATCTTATCTATGTATTCATTTATATGGGTTTATTTATTATATTTTATTATTTTGAATAACATAAATAATCATATCATATTTAAAAGGTTGAAAAACTCTTACTTTAATCGGAAAAAAAAGAAGATATTTTCTTTTTTTTATTTGTAGAAAAATAAAGTATTTATTTGGTTCACGTCATGCATGGTGGTGGCCAGCCATAATATATATTTTAAGAGATGAATAATTAAGTGCACCATTAATTACCATAATTTAATTAAGCAAACGCCAACCATTCATAATTTAATATGATATATTATAATTATTGCATCCTAACAAGTAACAACTGTTGTTTTGTTAATTAATCAACGTGTCAGGAGGTAGTGGAGTGGAATATCGGGAAATTACGCCTCATTTTGGAATTGATTTATACTCTTTCTGTTTCACTCGAAAAATAAACTTATAATACTATTTATTTATAGTATTACGTATAAATTGAACACTTCTAGGGCCTGTTCTTTTTATTTCGTTTTGAAAATGGTTTTGGTTTCAACAGTAAATTTAATATATTTTAATTATATTTCATCATTTTGAATACAACTTTTTACTATTCAACATCTACTTTTTATATTTTCAATACATTTTTTACATTATAAAACTATTTTCCAAAACTTGTTTTCAAAACGTTCAAAAAGAACAGCCCCTAATATATTAGACGGGTGAAGACTTTGTTAGTCCATCAACGTGGAGTTCTGATTTTTTGTTTTCCAAATTAATGTTTTTAATGCTCAAAATCTTGAGCAATTGGGATTGAGCTCTTTTTATATGAAAGTGGTCGGTGCATGTCCAAATACATATATTTCTTCTTTTTATCTTTACACGTATAAAATTTAAAGTTTATTGTCACAAATCAAATTGAGTTAATCTTTTTCCCTTTTTTCTTTTTTGCATTTAACTGTTTGTACTTTTTAATTTATATCAAATGTAATTACATGCCTCTGTTCAATTAGAAAAGTCCATTTTATTATATTATTTTAGTACAACGAAGTTAATTCTTTTAATGGAACGGAGGCCCGAAAGGAGTATATCAGTAAAAAAATTAGAAGATAAAATAAATAAATAATTTTTAAACAACACTGTTCTATTAATTAGAGTTTACTCTTTTATTTTATTTTATTTTATTTCAATTCAACACTTTTTTATAGTTTTATCGTCATTACATTCAAGGCAGATGTTGTGGGGAGGGAAAGAACGAAGTTGGTGAACCTCCTGCAGAATCATGTAAATAGAGTTTACTTTATACGGCAGAGGTACTACAATTAGTAGTTTTCTGAAAACGTCTAGCTCAGAACATATCTTCGTTCCATTTGTATTATCGGGATGGGTTTTTCATGCAGGGATACTGTTTTCATGCATGTACGAGTGACAACAGCAGACAGATGATCCTGCCCAATCTAACATTTTCCCATTTTCAATGACTTCTCAATTATTGTATTATCGGGAGTTTTAATCCACATTATGTGAGGTCCGTTAATCGTGACTAAACGAAATTCCTTTAAAATAAAAAATAAAATAAAAACTTTACAAGCAAGGAAAATTGTCAAAAATAAAAAATAATCCAACCAAATGAAAGAGTCGGCGGGCATATAAAATCTGAGCCACCTTCCTGGTACGTACTTAAACACCAAAGATGTTTCCTATGATAAATTACTATCACCATTAATTTAATGATCTTGACCTCTGTATATTACGTGTACGTGAAAAGGATGGAATTAACTTCTTTAATTTCCTCATTACTTCTTTAACGTCGACTGAAATTGAATTAACGATTTCATTCATCCGCCCAATTAACAAAGAGTCGTTACAATTAAACTCACTATGAATCAAAACGTATCTTCCTTCTATATTTTTTTTAAAATTTTATTTTAGAAAGATTCCCTTTATATTATTAATAAAATTTTCTAATAAAACGGAAGAGATATTATTGTCCAGATGAGCTGCAAGCGGCAAAGCCCAATGTAACATCTTGATTGGTTATGCACGGCGATCGAGGAGGCAGTTGTGCTTGAATAATGGAAGATTTCTTTCGTATCTTCCCGATGACGTCACTAGCTGACGTGGCGAGTCGCTTCTCCTATGATCTGCACGGAAAGTGCCGCTTATAAATACTCGATCGCTTCATTAGATTAAACGTATTATCATTTAGCTAGCTAGTCTTACACTGTGATATTTGGTGATGTACTAACTTAGGTATCGGAGAAAAATTGGAGAGTTAGTCCCGACTGCAAGAATGGTGGACGAGCTATCGAGTCAGCAATGGCAGGAGATGCCGTAATGTGGCGGGTAAAGGAAACAAACTTTCGGTCATACATTTATTTATTTATTTATTTTACATTTGTAAATTTCATGTAAAATCGGAAGTGGTCGACGTACCATTGAAGATTGATTCATTTGTATTTGTTTTTATTTTTGTGTGGTCCAATTAACATTACCTATACTCTCTGTTTGTTGTTAACAAACCACACCCACAAAACCCTAAAATATCACTCAATGATTATTAGTATTAAAATATCACTCAATTCAGTTATTTAATAATAACACGTGTAATGATATTAGTAATGCACCGAATACCATTAATAAATGAATGAATAGTTCGAAAATAATTAATTAGACGGTGGTCATTAATTGAGTGTTAGATTGATTTTTCGCGTGCATCTTATTTGAGAAACATGACTATTTATATTGAACGGTAACTCTAATATAATCGTATTATAGTCTTTTAATTAAACCTAATATGATTGAAATTAGTTACTTTTTAATTAAATGGCATAATATTGTGATTGAGATGAGACTATATATACATATGATTATGAGACATTTTCTCTACATTTATGCCTTCATGTCGCGATGAATTGATGAACAATGGGAACAACACAATCTAATAATATCATTTTAGCCTACTAATTAAAACGAGTGTTGACCAATGAAGCTTCATCATACAACATTTAAACTTTATTTATTTCTGATTACTTGTTAAAAAGAATCTCACCTTATTATAAAATAGACCACCTAATGTATTGATTGTTTCCTTCTCCAATTTTTCGTCACTAAAAAATGAGTTAGTGTCACATTGGTTGTGACGCATAGAAGATCATTCATAGGGCGGAAGTTCGATTGTTATCTCTGTTAGTTTTGTTCATTTAGAATGCAAACGGACAGAATTTTAGAGAAGACTCTTCAACTTCATTCTTCCCATTCTTACAGCCTCAAACTCTTACCTAATAGATAAGTAATAGTCGCGAGTTAAAAGAAAGAAAAGAAAGAAAAAAAAGCCATTTCCCACCTCAGCCATAGAAAATTAAACCTTTTAAGTGTCTTTTTCTTAAAATCTTTTTTTAAAAAAACCCTAAAGACTGGCCGCCTAACTAATTGGCTAATATTATCATTCACGCACGTGATGTCATCACGACAGGGGAAAGGTGAAGAAGAATACGAGACACGTGTACGGAAGGGATGCCTTGGATGAGAAGCATATAAAATTGTGGGAACAAAACACGAGACCAGCATCAACATTCGTAATCTAACCAACGGCCATTCTTAAAAAGGAAAAGAAAGGATCCAACGGTCCACATCAAAAGGGCGGTTGCCGCCCTGCAGTATCCTATGAAATGCGGAGGTATACTGTTATTATTGTGGTCTCCGGCTCCATCGGTCCTCCCTCCTTCCTTTTGGACGGCGGACTTCCTAACCTTGTCGGCATATTAGCGTCAAATTACTTCCCTATACGTATTAAACTAAACTAATTACCCCTCATCCAATAATATTACTTAATTCCATTATTTCATTAATTAATTATTTGTAAAACGCAAATTATAATATAGGATTTTTTTTTAATAAATTTTTACTCCAATATGAAATTTTGGATATGCAAGATGATTTTGAAAAAGAGTTTGGAGTAACTTTATTCATATAATCATATTTACATATTCACAAAGAAGATGACATGTTAATTAGTAAGAGAGCTAGTAGAACATAGCAACTTTTACATTTCATGACACTCCAGAGAGTTTAGGGACCTCTATATGTTAGACAAGCAGGGACTCCCGTTATTCTAGTTATAGCGAGTAGCATAGGTTTTGCATTACTATTGTAAGCAGTAGTGTATCACGATTTGCATCACTCTCATACATAAACGTACACATGTTTTAATCGGGGTACTAAGGTGCATTATGACCTTCTACTATCTCTGTAAATTTGCCCATTTTTTTAAAAGAAAATTAATGATAGCCAGACCTACCAGTCATTTAATGGTTGTTCCATACAATAAAAAAGAAAAGTTTGGAAGGAATAATAATTAAAATTAGTCTTGTATTGATGGTATATTATGGGCAGTGTTTGACTTGCCCGTTTTCTTGAAATTAAAAAAAAAACCAACTTGGCCGTTGGAGGGTTTCTGCCTGCCTTATATAAAGAAGCTCACTTCAATAGCTCAAGGGATCGAAGAGAAGGTGGCTCTTAATTTAACTCCCTTCATCTCTCTGAAAATCGAGAGCTACACTCGATCGAGAGAGACCCTTTTTTCTGGGTTTTTCTGGCATTAATCTCAAGGTTGTTTTTGTTTTTTCATGATTGTGGCGTAGGAAACTAAAGTAAAGAAATAGAAAAGATGAAAAACTTGTGATCTTTTGAATGAGAAATCCCTTCTTTTGATGCTTTGTTTGCTGTTTATATTTCTCTAGGCTTCAAAAATATTTGAATGTTCATCTTCTTATAGGGCTCTGAGCATATATATTTTTTTTCCCAGCTCATGACTGTTGATAAGTTTCTGTAAATTCTTTCTCCAAAAGTTTTCATCTTTCCGGTGGATCGATCCTATCATTTTTTTTATTAGAGATTATCGATCGATTCATCCCTTCAATTTCTCCGCCATGGAAGCAGTTCATGTGTTCCGTTCTTCCTCAGAAAAACCAATCTCTCCATACAAAAGAGGAGCGGTCGCCGCCGCCAATGGCGCCGTATATCGCCATCCTTCCATTTCAAGACTAGCTTCCTCTGAGATTAACTTCGTTGTTCCTCCTCCATTGATGAACACGGGTCTTCTTCAAGCTCCTATTCTTCCACCTAATTACACCCCTTTTCATTCCTATCCTCCAATTTTCTCAATCCCACAACAACAACCGCAGAACAAACAGCCTCCCCTTCTGCCCCTTCCCATCTCATCTCTCAAACCAATCAACAAACACCCTGGAATCACCAGAGGCCTCTCTTTACCTCCGCCCTCCACCGCCGCCAGAAAGCCCCATAGCAAAGCTAATATCAACAGATCTCGCGATTATTCATCGTCTTTCACACCCAGGAAATCCAAACCCACTAAAAATACCGCAAAGGTGGAACCTTCGAAGCCTCTGGGGCCAGACCCGAAGGATCTCCCCAATATTAGCAGTGCTACTCAGGTGACGGCGGTGGGTGAGTTCTCGGGATCTGTGGTGTACACCATTTCTCCTCCTCCGAGCAGCTTGCCTTTGCCCACGTTTTCATTGAGGCCTAAGCTCAGCTGCAAAGCCGAGGCCGGCGGAGTGGACGCCGGAGCAACCGACAATCTCTGCCGACTTCTTCGTCTCCGATAGAGAACTACTACTACTACTACAACTACAGAAGTACTGTTTCATTGATCAGCTATCTTTTTTTAATTAGCTATCACTATTTCCTTTTCTTTTATGCCCTAAAATGTATTAAAAAAAAAAAGAAGGGTTAATTAATTAGTCTTTCTTGGTTTATTATAGTGTTAAAATTTGAGATCTTCCCCTGAGTGTTTTTTTCGAAGAACGGGGGAAGCACAAAATTATGTATTAGAAATTAATACGTATGATATATAGTCTTTTGGCGTTGTTGTTTTTCTTCATTTGGAATACGTGTTTATGCTTCGTTGCATGTTAACGCAATATGAAAATTTGAATCGAATCTAACGTATTATAAACGATTCTTTAATTCAAAGTATGACTCGATTAATTCTTGAGCCGCAATTCAAAGCATGACTCGATTAATTCTTGAGCCGCAATTCAAAGCATGACTCGATTAATTCTTGAGCCGCAATTCAAAGCATGCAGCCGGCGGACTTGGAAAATATAGTTTGGATTTGTGGTGAAAGTCTTGGAGGGCTGTGATCTGTTCTTGGTCATGGGTTATTTGTGGGTGTCGTTGGATGGGCGGTTCTAGTGTTGAAGTTGAAGGCGATTGACATTTTGAGATATTTTTTGAGTTTATATTTTTATATTTTTTGAGATAATATTTTACTATTTTTACACAAGTTTTTAACTATTTCCTCAGTTCTATTAGAAAAGAAATAGTTAACTAATATGAATTTATAAATGTTAAAATACAACGCATAAATTAACTAATTTAACACATTTTATTTCATTTATATATTTACTTATTACGCATGTACTAATTATGAACCATTATTTTACTAACATGCGTCACACAATACGGGTTGTCAGGATTCAAATAGGCTTAGGATACTCTGTTACACTTCGTGTTATACATCTTAATAACTCAACGTAAATATTAGTTTTTATTTTAATTTTTTCACCAATGATATTAATTAGCATTATGATAAATTTTTGGACTAAGGGTTCACCCATTTTGATCTAGGGTATATTTATTTTAATTTACTGAGATTAACAAATAAAAAAAATACTATAAAATTATATTAAAATAGAAGATTAATGTAAAAAATAAAAAATTATATTAAAATTACGTAGAATGCTAATGAATAGCATTGGTAAAAAAATAATATTTACGATGAGTTATTAAGATATGTAACAAGAAAGTGTAACAGCGGATCCTGAGCCATTCAAATTTGGTCTACCGCTAAACTAAATCATTTGGACAACTTTTATTTGTATTTTAGTTACATGTATTTTTGTCTTCAAATAATTATATTTAATGCATAATTATAAAACAAGGAATTTAATGTAACTAATCCTATTATTTTAAGTTAATAGAAATGTTATTATACTTAATATGTACAACAAAAAGGAATGGTTGTTGATTTCAAGGTTGCAAACCCTCCTTACCTAAATTTAAAAATAAGTGTTTCAACTCTTTAACAAATTAGAGTCTTACAATGAGATGGAGGAATTAATATTTTTGTAATTTACTATAGAATACAAATAATAATTATAGTTTGAAGTTTGCTAATATAATTATTTCAAAAAATAAAAATGTTTGCTCATCTAAGGTTCAAGCTACGGCCCAGCCCAATAGATGCAAATTTGGAGCCCACATTAAAGAGGCTAATTACTATGATTCTGGCCCAACTCGGCATTGGGCCTATACCCACGTCTTCCTCCATGACAGATATTCAGTCGGGCCCGAGGTTTCAGATCATATGCTACTAAGAACAAAAAAATCAATTACAAACTCAAAGGTTGCATCAAGAATTCATTTTAAAAAAGGCTGAAAATAGCTTCACCACAAGACAATTACATTAACAAACAACGCCTGTAAGCATTCAAACCATAGCTTTCTTGAGAGCCAAATCTGCTTCCATGAACTCAAAATCTCAATAAACTTCTATACTAGGCGACCGGCCTTTTGGCGATCTAGGCTGTTCCGAGTTTGATTTTAACCAAACTTCTACAGAAAACACTAGGGCAAGAAAAAGGCCAAGAATGTGAATCATACAAACAGGAAAAGTATCTTCCTCATTCTTATGAATTCTCCGTCTGTTTATCGGCACAATTAGGACATGTATAAAAAATAGTCTGCCCTTCATCAGCAGATCTCATCTGTCGAGGCGAAACAAAACTAATGTAAGTATAGAGAACTCATCTACAGAGGCTTACCCATCAATAAAGGAAATTCCACAGGCATTAACAGAAGTCTAGAAGATTTACCTGTCTGGTATAGTAATACATGCCCAAGTGTTGACACTTTTTACATTTGGCATTGTGATCCTATTCACCACAAATCAAAGAGGATAAAAGGAAAGCTAGTTAGCTACCACAGAGAAGGACTGTGGAACAGTGGAAGTACATACTACAAACAAAACTAACCATTTGCTTTTGTTCTTTTTCCTCTTCAGCAACCTCCAAGACGGATACGCCCAACTCCCTCCTAATATCCTGCAAAAGAATCATGGGATAAGGCTTCGTAAACACCAGTATTTTAGTGGAACGAAGAACGGTATTTATTAGATCAGTCTTCATTGAATAGAAGTTGACATAGAATCAACAAGATACCAGATTAAGTGAAACAAATGGGAAGCAAGAGAGAAATACTGTACAACTTGCATCTTGCTTTGCAGCAGTCAACAAAATCAGCACTAAGATCGCACAAAATTCCCAAGCATCAGGGCTGAAGTGTTACCTTTCGCAGATTCTCTCATAATAGTGACAAGAGCAAATACTGATATTACATTAAAAGATGAGCAACACATTCGATTTGTTCTAATTCAAGAATAATGAAAACAAGAGCTTGGTTTCAAGTTATTCATCCCAAATCTGCCACATTTTAATCCCACATGGGAAGAGATGGAAAGGCTCACAATCAACATGAAACTGTGAAGTTCATCAAATCAAACACTAGTCTTATTTATGCAAAAGTTAAGAATTTATTGCTGTATCCAGTATGCTTTACAATATAATCCAGGTTATACTCTGATTAGAAACTAAATAATCATTATCTTCACTAGGATTCTACTATCATTATCTTCTGATTCAAAAACTAAATAATACTCTTTCCGGTTTCAGAGCCCAATTCCAATTTAAAGCACACAATGTGAGAAGCCAAACTAAAATTTGAATCAGCAAGTTGACAGAAGTACCAAAACTTAAACAGCAATTTCAACAACAAAAACTAAACTGAAAGAAACTTGTAAGCATTCTACGTTTAGAAATATTACACAGATTCCACCGTTCAATTTGAATGTGAACGAAGATTAATCAGAAGTTAAAGTAGTACCTCAGCTGAAAGAGTGTACCGAATCTCTAATTTAGCAATATCTGAAATTAAAACCAGCACAAAAACAAGCATCATCAGTAGTAATACCTCTAGTTCTTCAACGATTAAGCAAAAAAGTAGAGAAAGGCAAGACCTTTGACACGTTTCTTGTGATTGCAGACTGGGCAGGTAACTTTGATTGGCGAATCAAAAGACAGCATGGTTCCACATATTTCGCAGAACATGAAATCCCGTTGCCGACAACCCTTCATCATTATTTCAGCAGTATTATGAATAGGGATAAGGGAAAAAGGAGGAAATAATTCGAGTATGGGAAAGTTCCCCGGCTGGCGGCGATGTTCCTTTCAGAGCAAGTGGCGAAACGGCGCAGAGCTAGCTTTCCCGGAGTCGGCGGAGTATTTTCCGAAAAAAAAAGTCCAAACGTAATTAAATCAGATAAACATTTGGGCCATTAGATCTCAAGGGCGGGGCCGTTTAAAGCCCATTTATAGGTAGGTCCGTACGAGTCTCTGTCATGCCAGAGAAGTGAGGTAGAACTCACCCTCAAAAGCTAGCTTAAGAGGAGAGGGTGCCACACTCCCCCTTTAAACCACACATTGGTAGCCCACACTACCAATGTGGGATGGCTCATTGCCTGACACCACCACGCTTCCGCACCGCCGACCACGGCGACCCTCCGGAGGCAGTGGGAATCGAACTCCACTACGGCATGGGAAGGGTGGGGCTTGGCTCTGATACCACTGTCATGCCAGGGAAGTGAGGTAGAACTCACCCTCAAAAACTAGTTCAAGAGGAGAGGGTGCCACACTCCCCCTTTAAACCACACATTGGTAGCCCACACTACTAATGTGGGATGGCTCATTGCCTGACACCACCACGCTTCCGCACCGCCGACCACGGCGACCCTCCGGAGGCAGTGGGAATCGAACTCCACTACGGCATGGGAAGGGTGGGGCTTGGCTCTGATACCACTGTCATGCCAGAGAAGTGAGGTAGAACTCACCCTCAAAAGCTAGCTTAAGAGGAGAAGGTGCCACACTCCCCCTTTAAACCACACATTGGTAGCCCACACTACCAATGTGGGATGGCTCATTGCCTGACACTGTCATGCCAGGGAAGTGAGGTAGAACTCACCCTCAAAAGCTAGCTCAAGAGGAGAGGGAACCAGCTCCCCCTTTAAACCCAACACCGGCAGTATACACTACCGATGTGGGAATGGCACCCAAGCCTGACACCACCACGCTTCCGCACCGCCGTCCACGGCGATCCTTTGATCACAGTGGGAATCGAACTCCACTACGGTATGAGAAGAGTGGTCGGCGGTGCGGAAGCGTGGTGGTGTCAGGCAATGAGCCATCCCACATTGGTAGTGTGGGCTACCAATGTGTGGTTTAAAGGGGGAGTGTGGCACCCTCTTCTCTTGAGCTAGCTTTTGAGGGTGAGTTCTACCTCACTTCCCTGGCATGACAGTCTCGTTAAGATAATGGGCCCAAATACAAAATAGCACGCATTGATTTTTTTAAAATTTTATTTCTTTCCAATTCGACCTCTAAAAAAAAGTTATTTTTGGTTTCTGAATATTCTGTACAATTATCTAGTGAAAGTACAAGGCATATACTACGGCGAACTAAAAGGTTAAAAAGCAAATGAATGAATAATTAAATATCACCAGAAATATCTCTTTTGAAACTAACTGTTTAATTCAAAAGTGAAAAAGTTTAGTTCAGTATACACAATAAGAAAAATATAAAATGTATCCCATTTGAAGAAACAATGTAGTTTTAAGGTGAAATTACGTCATTCTACTAAATATTTTGAGGTGAATATAGTGATATTACCATATCAATAGTTAAAATCCAGAACAATTGATTGACCAAGGGCAATCTATGCTCTGAATTCTTATTTTTTGCTTTAACCATGTATTCCTGCCCAATTCTTCCCACCTTCACCAACTCTTCATCCACCCAAATCTCAATCAACTGATATCATGTGTGTCTTAGCATTCATCTGTCACTACTGTAAAGATTGAAAATTCTCATATTCAGTGGATTACCATGAGTAACAAAACAAGAAAGCTGGATCAAGAACTCAAAAAGAAAGTAGATGGCCCCAAAGTCTTCCAAATTAATGTGAAGGCCCCTCAAGTATTAATGCACATGCAAATGCAACTTTTGATTGGAAAGGAGATGATGAATTGATGATAATTCCATTTCCTTGAGAATTACGTAACTTTAATCCTTCTGGAAAATTGCAGCATTAAATATTTTACACCAAGAATTGCTTGCTTTGCTACCAAATGCATTTAATGGTCACTGTCTAACTTCCATAGAAATACTCGAATTCTGAATCTAAAGCTTAAATTAGTAGGTTTTGAACTCAAGTTATTTAGTACTCTATGCCACTTTGAAATTCCGACGTGCGATATTTAACACCTACCCATGAGCCTCAACTCGTTTTTGCTTTGATGGCCAGGGATTCTCTGATTGTTTGGTAGAAGATGAATGAATGCACTCTCTTTACTTGATCTCGTGGTCCTATTTTTCATTAATTGTCAATCTCTATACAAACAGTATAATAGATTGAAACCTAGCATTCATTGGTCGATTGGTTGGTCCAAATCAAGAGCCACAGCGATATACACTGTATAAAACTTCAACAATCAACAAGAGGCTAGAAAATGTGGTTTGGTTGGGTTTGTCTTGAAATGAATGGCTTTTAGTATAATTGGATTTTAAGAACCCTCAAACCAAGAATCATCCAAATTCAAAGTATAGTTAAGAAAAAACTTGTTTCTTGTTGAACAACCTTAAAGATCAATCATTTATTGGCGGGAAAATACTAGATAGTATACTTTCTTTTCTTGTTTCTGTATTTAGAGCTCTGTTGTACTGTGTTCATTAACAAGATGGGAGAGGTTGAGGTTGAGGCATCTCTGGATCAGAAATTCGGGCGAAATGCCGATGAATCTGAAGAGGGTCAGAGAACTCCAATGGTGGGAACAAATTCAGAGAAGAAGGAAAAAAAGAAGATTGTTTCAGTTTTTGGGATGTTTGCAGCAGCAGACACAGTTGACTACATTTTGATGGTGTTTGGAACCGTTGGAGCTTGCATACATGGTGCTGCACTTCCTCTGTTCTTCCTTTTATTTGGCAGAATGATTGATTCTTTAGGACATCTTTCTTCACATTCCCATGAAATGTCTGCAGAGGTTTCCAAGGTATACTTATGTTTTTTAACTAAATTTCTTTTGCCTTAATATGGATTTGTATTTGGATGGCTTTTTTAGTTAAAAAGTTTTCTCATTCTGTTGCAGCATGCTCTGTACTTGGTTTTCCTTGGCTTAGTTGTTCTGATGGCTGCATGGATTGGTAAGCTTTTGTGTCTTCCTTCTTGATATATACTTTACTGCTAATGAAAATGAAGTTTTTTTTTTCTCAATTGAAAAAAACCATGTTTTTTGTGTTCACTATGGTTTCCACGGAGTGGGATAAATGCTTAGTTGTTGCTGTCTGGTCTCCAGAAGTTGCATGTTGGGCACAAACTGGGGAAAGGCAAACTGCTCGTTTGCGTTTGAAGTATCTCCAGGCTGTGTTGAACAAGAACATTAGCTTTTTTGATACTGAAGCCAGGAATCAAAATCTGACTTTCCACATCTCAAGTGATGCCATACTGGTGCAAGATGCAATTGGGGACAAGGTAAATGATAAAATGTCTGAGCGATAATTTTTGTCCCACTGGATCAAATCAAAGAGGCCATCTAGCCGATGACAAGATATGATCCATATAGCGGACCACACATAGTGGGACAAACGCTTAGTTGTTGTTCCTGTAGTGTTGTTGATCAAATCAAAGAGGCCAATGTCTCTAATTCTCTGCATTTACAGATTGGCCACACTCTTCGTTATCTTTCCCAATTCTTCGCGGGATTTGTCCTGGGCTTCATTTCAGTATGGCAGCTTACACTTCTCACTTTAGCTGTTGTTCCACTGATAGCCATAGCAGGAGGAGCTTATACACTGATTATGTCCACTTTGTCTCAAAAGGGTGAGGCTGCTTATGCTGAAGCAGGGAAGATAGCAGAGGAGGTAGTAAACTAAGGACTAAACCTTCCTTAATTTCTCTTTGGGAAATGAATGAGAGAGTGGAAGTGTAGAGTAAATCATGTGGCATCACCTCGTAGTTACATTTGACAGTTTTAATTTTAGATGACCAATAAATTTGTGCCATGTGTATGCCACACCAATCACTTTACAGTTTCACTCTCAATTTTCACTGCATGTATCGTCACTCTCTCTGTCTTTTCAAGCCCAAGATTGATCATTCCTGAAAGCCATTTGGTTTGGATCAGGTTATTTCACAGGTTCGGACAGTATATTCATTTGTGGGAGAGGAAAAAGCAGCAAAAGCATACTCTATTTCACTTCAAAAGGCTCTCAAACTGGGAAAGAAAGGCGGGATTGCGAAAGGAGTTGGTGTTGGCTTAACTTATGGACTTTTACTATGTGCCTGGGCATTACTTCTTTGGTATGCCAGCATACTTGTCAGGCATCGCGATACAAATGGCGGAAAAGCATTCACAACTGTCTTCAATGTGATCTTTAGTGGATTGTAAGCTTAGTTCAAGAACAATAATTGTTTAATTTATTCATCCTCTTTTACACATGCATGTCACGCTAATTTTTGTAAGCCTGTGTTTGTAGTGCTCTTGGTCAGGCTGCTCCAAATCTTGCCTGCATCGCCAAAGGCCGTGCGGCTGCAACAAATATCTTAGCCATGATCCAAGAGGAAATGCATAAACCTAGAGGGTTAGATGATGGTCAAACGTTGCTAAATGTTGATGGAGAAGTTGCATTTTCAGAAGTCTATTTTTCTTACCCATCTCGTCCAAGTATGATCTTTGAGAATCTGAGCTTTTCGGTATCTGCTGGAAAAACGTTTGCAATTGTTGGTCCGAGTGGTTCAGGAAAAAGCACAATCATCTCCCTTGCCCAACGTTTCTATGAGCCTAGTTCAGGTATAATCAAACTCAAAAAAGCTTGCATTTCTAGATTAACAATGATCCATTTTTTTGGTTCCTTTTTTTCCGATGTGATGTTCTTGGTTACTTTTATATAACTAGGGAAAATATTGTTGGATGGCCATGACATAAAGGATCTGAAATTAAGTTGGTTGAGAGAACAGATGGGGTTAGTTAGTCAAGAACCAGCATTGTTTGGCACAACCATAGCTGAGAATATCTTGTTTGGAAAAGAAGGTGCTAACATGGATGAAATAGTTAAAGCAGCCATTGCTGCAAATGCCCATTCTTTTGTTGAGGGACTCCCTGATGGTTACTATACTCAGGTATGTATGTATACATATCTGTCCTGCTAAATCATCATTTAAATCTCATATCCGTCCTATAGTAAGAGTCGTGTTTCTTGTACTAGGTGGGCGAAGCGGGTACTCAGCTTTCTGGAGGACAAAAACAGAGAATTGCAATTGCAAGAGCGATATTGAGGAATCCGAAAGTATTACTCTTGGATGAGGCAACAAGTGCTTTGGATTCAGAATCTGAGCTTATTGTTCAGCAGGCATTGGATAAAGTCATGTCCAATAGGACAACAATCATTGTTGCTCATAGATTATCGACAATTCGAAATGCTGACAAGATAATTGTCCTGCAAAATGGCCAAGTTGCAGAGATGGGATCCCACAGAGAACTAATGTCTGAAGGTGGAAGTTATGCATCACTAGTGAGCTTGCAAGTTTCAGAACAACACACTGAAAATATGGTAAAACCTTTAGAAGTTTCGAGCTTTCGGGAGCTGCACAATGTTCCTCATCATCACACTACAGAAGAGTTGCTCTCAGATGGTGAAAGCAAGAAAGTAGTAAGATCTGAAGGCATAGATTCACCATCTCCATCATTTTGGGAATTGATCAAACTGAATGCACCAGAATGGCCATTTGCTGTACTTGGATCAATTGGTGCAATACTAGCTGGGATGGAAGCTCCTCTTTTTGCATTTGGAATCACACATGTCTTGACTGCATTCTACTCTCAGGATGATTCCCAAATCAAACTGGAAGTTCTCCGCGTTTCCCTCATATTCATTGGAGTTGCTGTTCTAAACATCCCTATATATCTCTTGCAACATTACTTCTACACATTGATGGGGGAGCGCCTCACAACTCGAGTTCGGCTAAAAATGTTCTCAGGTTCTCTCTCTTTCATTTTTGTAGATGATGCATAATGGGATTTCCTTTCTACCTATATATTTATGGGTAAGACTACAGTCCCGTATGCAATTGCATTAATAATGAATCTAATAACTGAACTGAATGGTTCCTTAACGGGACTGTAGTTTTCCCTTTATTTATAGCGAGGCCTGATTTTCTCGAGTTGTGAATTTCAGCTATTCTTACCAATGAAATTGGCTGGTTTGACATGGATGAGAACAACACAGGATCAGTGATGTCAAAGTTAGCTGCAGATGCAACATTAGTGAGGAGTGCATTAGCTGATAGACTATCAACCATTATCCAAAATGTAGCACTTTCTGTCACTGCATTTGTTATTGCATTTACTCTCAGTTGGCGCCTTGCGGCTGTCGTCATAGCCACATTTCCTCTACTCATTGGAGCATCCATCGCTGAGGTAATTAACCAACCATTCAACTTCTGCTGTCAATGTCTCGAGAAATTATTGCATGCATCCGCGACACAAAATTGGGTTCAAATTCATGTTTTTCATTGTGTTTTTTCAGCAACAATTTCTGAAAGGATTTGGTGGACACTACACTGCTGCTTATTATCGCGCTACGGCTGTGGCGAGAGAAGCCATTGCGAATATTCGCACTGTTGCTGCATTTGGGGCTGAAGAGCGGATCTCAATCAAATTTACACAAGAATTGGAGAAACCAAACAAACAAGCTGTCCTAATAGGGCATATTTCAGGTTTTGGCTATGGTTTTACTCAGTTCTTGGCCTTCTCCTCTTATGCTCTTGGCCTTTGGTATGCATCTGTTTTAATCAAACAGAAAGACTCAAACTTCGGAGACATTATAAAGTCATTCATGGTTTTAATCATCACTGCATTCTCAGTAGCAGAAACACTCGCCCTGGCGCCTGATATCGTGAAGGGATCACACGCACTTGGGACTGTTTTCGCTATCATTCATCGAAAAACAGCCATAAACCCCGATGATCCCGCGTCAAGAACAGCATCTGACATCAGAGGGGATATCGAACTCAAAAATGTGAACTTTCACTACCCGGCCAGGCCTGACATTACTGTTTTTGAGGACTTGAGCTTGAAAGTATCAGCAGGGAGGAGTTTAGCAATTGTGGGACAGAGTGGTTCAGGGAAAAGCACAGTCATTTCTCTCGTGATCCGATTCTACGATCCTTCCGCAGGGACAGTACTAATCGATGGATTCGATGCGAAAAGCTATAACTTGAAGTCCTTAAGGTTGAACATTGGCCTAGTGCAGCAAGAGCCAGTGCTGTTTTCCACAACAATCTATGAGAACATCAAGTATGGAAATGAAAATGCATCGGAAATCGAGGTTTTCAAGGCTGCAAAAGCTGCAAATGCTCATGGATTCATCAGCAGGATGCAAGAGGGATACAAAACTCAAGTTGGCGAAAAAGGGGTGCAATTATCAGGCGGGCAGAAACAAAGGGTCGCGATTGCTCGAGCTATTCTGAAGGATCCTGCGATTCTTCTGTTGGATGAAGCGACCAGTGCTTTGGATGCAGCGGCGGAGATGCAGGTTCAAGAAGCTGTGAATAAGCTCATGGAAGGAAGAACAACGATTTTGGTTGCGCACAGACTGTCCACGGTCCGCGAGGCTGACACTATTGCGGTGTTGCAAGGCGGCAGAGTGGCGGAATGCGGCAGCCATGATCAGCTCATGAGCAGAACTTCAAGCCTTTATTCTCAGTTAGTCAGTCTACAGCAAGAAAAAGGGACCACAGGTTCTCCTTCCCCACACTAGTTTTTGGTTCTTCCTGTATTATACAACATACACAGCATCAACAACAAAAAACATTTGTCGCACTACATAGGGTCTACTATATGGATCATATCTTGTTATTGTTTAATGTCGATTATTACATAATTTGTTATATGATCCATATTATAAAATTCTAAGTTGACTGTCAACCTAACACTACTCTTCTTATTTTCTCAGGAGTTACAACATACAGGGTTAAAAGAAATAGAGAAATGGACTGAAAAGATATTATTCTACAAGATTTTACATGAAAGCAACCCTGAAGAAAAAAAGAAAAAGTTTCTGTTTTTACTGTTGAATTAATGCATACCGACAGATATTTAGTAGTGATTATTTGCATGGTTTGCAAAAGCCCGATTCGTATAATAAGATCTTACAATTCTAAAATCTCAAAATACTAAATGGATCATAATTTTGATTTTATAGGGTTTTTGAACAATTTACTAAAATTGTTCAAATTTATATGTAATTTTACACGTGCAACTATTCTACATTGATCCCAAATGAAATTCCGATCTTATAAACTATGATTATAGGTGAATGGAGAAAGAAAAATTAAATATGTGAGTAATCTTTCTTCTTACAGATGGATAAAAAGGTGAAAAAAACAGTGGGGCTGTGGTCAAAAGAACAGCACATGGCAATGAAATTTTAATACTTGGAACTGGAAGTGTTAAGCCGTAGAACGCCTGCCTTCAATGGCCCATGTGCATTTCACATCAACATGGATTTCAAAGTGTAAAAAAATACTGGAGCTTCCATTAACAATGGTGGAAAGTGGCCAGTTTTGACTGTTACATTAAATTAATTAAAGACTAAAACAAACGTTAAACCAATGATTACAAGAAATGATGATTACAACATGTGGCAGGCAAAAGGTCGTCCCCGTCCCATCTGTGGCTAGATAGAGAGACTTGTCTACTCGCTCCTGCTCTCACGTAATGTCACGAGAAGCTCTTTTAGGTGCTTTGAAACGAATAATATTAATTGCAACCAGCCACCCCGCATTCAATCCGCTCTTCCCATACTCTTTCTTTATTTGTTGAAAGACTTCAGTCGCTGACAAATTTAGGGGCACACATTCTTATCTTTAACTCTTCTGCCAACAAGTTGTATGTGGGGCATGAAGCAATGAGTATGAGTATGACAAACTAGAAGATTGGCGTCTTCAAAATGTGTTGAATTCTCTGGAAATTGCTCTGTGAATTGTGAAGGAAGAAGAAGGGGAAAATGAGTGCTTCAAGATTCATAAAGTGTGTCACTGTGGGTGATGGAGCTGTTGGCAAAACTTGTATGTTGATATCCTACACCAGCAACACTTTCCCCACGGTTAATATTATCTCTTCTTTAAACTCTTTAGAATTCTCTTGATTCTGGGTACGTTTTTATGCTCTGTATCTGTCAGTTGCTGTTGATTTTGGGAAAAACTAGGTTTAATCTCTTCTCGATTCTTGCTCTTTGAAAAGATGTGAAGCTGTAGAGAAAATCATGCTTAAAAGTTCAATTTTTTGGTTGATTTTCTTTCTTCCCTTTTGAAATAGGATTATGTGCCCACAGTTTTTGACAATTTTAGCGCAAATGTGGCTGTGGATGGAAGCATTGTCAACCTAGGCTTATGGGATACTGCTGGTAAATGTTCTTGGCCCTCCCGTTATCCGCCACCCTAACCCTCCCCGGTTGGGATTATCTTGTTCTGAGCTTAATTTCTGGTTGTGGACTTGTGGAATTGCAATGAAATGCAGGTCAGGAAGATTATAACAGATTAAGACCTTTGAGCTATCGGGGTGCAGATGTGTTTCTTCTTGCCTTTTCTCTCATCAGTAGGGCAAGCTACGAAAATGTGGCCAAGAAGGTTGGATTGATTACTAATCATTAATCAACGAAGCTTTTTCCCATGGTTGCCTGCCTTTTCATGATTAGTCTTTAACAAACTTTGTGATCCTTTCTCTGTCCTCGTTTAGTGGATTCCTGAGCTAAGACATTATGCACCTGGCATCCCAGTTATTCTCGTGGGGACAAAGCTCGGTAAGGTTTCGAAATGGACAGAGACTTTACCCTCTTTCTGACTCTCTGGTAGTGTGAATTTTTTGAATTTTGGCTTGGCCAGATCTAAGGGAAGACAAGCAGTTTTATGTAGACCATCCTGGTGTGATGCCAATTACAGCAGCTCAGGTGAATAATACTCTACTCAACTTGCCTGTATCTTTCTTTCATTTTCATGGACTTATTATTATGCTTCTTTGAAGGGAGAGGAGCTGAGAAAACTGATCGGAGCTGCCGCGTACATCGAGTGCAGCTCAAAAACGCAGCAGGTATACATCGGCAACAATGGCGTTACTTACTAATACTAGCAGAATCCTCCCTTATGTATTGTGTTGTGTTGTGTTACTGCAGAATGTAAAAGCTGTTTTTGATGCTGCCATCAAGCTGGTTCTCCAACCTCCAAAACAAGCCAGGAAGAGAAAGACCCAAAGACCATCATGCTCCATCCTCTAATTCTTTCACCAAAGAACCAGAGACTACTTCCATTCTGTGCCTTTCTGTATGATATATTTCTTCCCTTCGAGGAAGTTGCCCAATTGATTATGGTGTGTAATAGATATTCCTTTCGTTCAATCTGTTCATCAAAATTGATTGCTCTTAATCACACAATGATCGGTAGAGAGAAATAATATGACAAAAAGAAGGAAAAAAAAAAAAAAACACATCATTTTCGCCATTGCGAACCTTACTTGAACAGAATCTGTCCTATAGCCTCGGACATCAATCCCTAGAGTTCTAAGCACACTTCACGTGTGTTGTAACTAAAATGTACATATTACAGAAACACAAACGCCAAAGCGACACTTGAACCAGCAGATTTACATAAGATAAGAGAATGTATAAATTACTCAAAAGCAACAGTAGCAATAGCATACATGTGATGACCAATATCAAAGGGTCAAGTCGAAAAAGGGAATGAATACTTACAATAACGATTCAGATTGTGGAAGATAAAGGAAATTAAATACATGGAAAGAAAGGGATGCCAATTCCGGTGCTGCATAAGGGAGGGAACAGTTTATACAACAAGCAATTAGATAGAGATTTTGTACAAGTTACCAATCAAACAGAGCATTTTATATGCAAATCAAAAGGCAAGGCCGATCTGGTCAAAATTCAAACACCCTCCTCAGCTTATCGGTGCACACGCTTATATTATACATTCTTTGGTGCCAACACAAAACACCCGGAATCAAACCTTGATGGCGTCGTATTTCTCTCCCAACGCACCACCTTTCTGTTTCTGAAATTCAATGTAACGCAATGTGCAGCCAAAGAATGCATCTGAAGCTGGATCTGGAGTAGTGGTATCACTCTGCATCTCTGTTCTTATTAGTTCTATGAGACCTTGAATTGCAGCACTTGTTATCTGGGGATTTCCCTTCTCAAAGAAATAAAGATACCTGAAACATCAGTGAGAAATTTCGTTACATTTCATAATCAAACTCAAGTGTATAAATGGAAGTGGTTATCATTCCTTCTGATTATTTACTTGTTCAATATCTCAACAAAGAGTGTAACTGGTCCACCACTACCCCTCGTAACATTAGACATCTGTTGCGCAGCATTTGCAATTCTTAATGAACGCTTCAGGCAAAGTAAGACCCTGTCATGAACAAACCACCAGTACCTCATAAAGTTATATACTGAAATACATGTCTCCATGCAAGTGTTTTATCAAGTAAACAACAACACGTATTCACGTAGGCACCTTTCTCCATCCTTGATTCCATCTTGATCATCAACCCAAAAGAGGTGTGAACAGGCATAAACAGCTCTACATTGATCGGGCTTCTTTAGTAGTTTTGCTGAATACTGAATGTGAAGAAAGGATCAGGCCAGTAACCAAAGCTATGATTTCACAAAAGAAAATACTTAATAAATGGTCCTATTACCCCTGTTGCCTTGTGTGTAAGAGTATCCCTATTCTCGACACCAAATACATGCATCCTCTGCAGAGTCCCAATAATTAGGTGTATAGAAGTCACCTGCGCTTTAGAATCCTACAAAACAAATTTTAAAAAAGGGCAAAGAAAAAAAAACAAAAACATCAAAGGCCAAATTACAGGAGAGTAAAGAGTTAGTAATGTATATTTAGTAAGTGATCCAAAACGGTATGCATATAATAAGGATCCAATGGGTTTTAGCTTGGTAAAAACACTGAAGAACTGCTCCCCACAATTCTAAACCAAAGTATGCTCCAAATTTACTGGTTAAAGTTAAAAACTATCACAAATGAGATTATCTTTCATTTTGGTTAAGCCCATGAAGAAAGGAGCACAAGCATGGAATTAAAAAGCATAAAAAGAACCGTATTTCATATCTGCCATGAATGAAAAAAAGGTTTACATCTCTATGCACCATTGCTATAAAGCATCATAAACAGTGTTTTATTCAATGATTTGCACAAACACCACCTGATCAGATATCATGGGTTGAAAGATTTAGTCCAGCAAAACAGAAGAAAACAGTTAACAATTACCGCAACTTCTTCTTCATACAACACAAAAGCTTGAGTGAAGAACTCGTAAGCAACTGGTTCCAGATCACAGTCATTGGCAGCCTGTATACAACATAAAAGATCAAACACAATGAGAACTCCTTGTGAACAAAACTATGGTCATAAGAAAGTGAAACAAAAATAAGATTGCTTTGGTTGCCAGCCAGCCATGCCATGAGGTGCATGATGGATAATAAAATGGGAACTCCAAATGAACTTCTCCTGATGTCACAATTTCACCCAGTGCACGTGCCTTGTATCTAGGGCAGTGCATAAAGCCTTCAACAGGCTGAGTTCTCTTACCTCAGCACATTGCAAATACAACCTCAATGCAAGTTCAGGAGATGGAACACATGAAAGGGTCTCAATTGTCTGCAATTAAAAAGAAAATTGTTATGACCATTAGTGAATAGAAATGAGTAAAAATCTTCAAACTTGATGGAACATTATAAGAACGAGATTAAGGAAGAAATCATAGAGACCAGTCTAGTAAGAGTTGCACCAAGTGTGCACATATGACCAAGTAGACGTGGTAAAGAAAAAGATAAAAATTGCAGTTGGAATGAGAATAATTTCATCAACAGTCACTCAGACATAACTTCTACTTATTAGAATCAGAATTCATTTGCCAATACATTGAATCGCACCACACCGGAAAGTAGAAATCCTCAATGACAAACTAGTAACACAAGTTTGACTGACATTTGAGAATATCAATGAACATAAATCAAGATTACCTGATTCAAGAGCTGAAATATTTTCCTTGGAGTAGCCGGGACCTCTTCTCCAGCAACATCTCCATCTTGTCCTTGCAACCTCCTGACCAACTGATACTCAAAAGAAATTCATCAAAATACAGATTTACTTCCATGCCCCGACAGTCTAGAGGGGAATGTCTTTAACAGTACTTATGAACCTCTAAACAAAAAAGAATATGAGCTTATTTGGAGCAACACTGACATAAAAGAGCATAGATGGATTACGCTCTTAAAGTAAGCTTTTCCTTGGCATACCGACACATAGAGATGATACTTTTAGAAAAGGTAAATGAAGTTGTTTTCTGAAGTAACATAGAGAAACCATCCCACTGGCTCAAAAGCTTATGCATCATTAATAAAATTTGGATGGCTAATCCCTAATCAAACTGCCCACATAAATAGCACACTGATTAGCCCCATTACCAATAAATTAGTGGACACAGTGACACCCCCCCCCCCCCCCCCCCCAAAAAAAAACATGAGAAGAGATCAAATAAAAATTAAAAACAAAACCAAAAAATTATATACAAAATCAGAAACTCAAAAATTGATTTGTCCCATGATTCCTTCCGGTTTTAACGCATGTCCACGTTGGAGAATCACAGCCTATGCAACTAATATAAAGTTTACTTTCAGGGAAAATAAACAATTAGATTTCATCACCTAAGCATAACATAAATTTTCTCTCTGTCTCTCCTTTTGAAAATTTAGATCCATCTTCACCATGTCTTATTAGCTTTAGAGACTATATATCATGTGATCAAAGCATAATTCACAGATATCTTAAAATGTTAATACATATTTCCAGATACACAATTAACAAGAAGTACAAAACAATTTTTGAAAAGATGCAGCTATCCAAAATCCTAGACTACAAATTCCTTGAATTCAGAGTTCTTCATCCAGAAAAGGCCAAACCTTGAGGGCAGAAAACACAATAGGTGGAACTGTAAAGGGCAATCGTTTGGGACCTCCAGCCATAATGTGCTTCTTCACCGTGCATATTATCTGATTAAGGTTAAACAAATAGAAAATGGTAAAGACAATTGTAACTTTGAGGGAATACACAAAGTAAATAAGTAACTCAACAAATGCAAACGCACCAAAAAAAGCATTCATATTGAAAAGCATTAATATGTGATGTGAACAACCTTGATGCTAAAAAGGTGACGGCACAAAACACGATTACCAGAATAAAAAATCTCAAAAATACTACCAGATGATATCAACTAGATAAAGCGTAAATGATCAACCAGTTTGAATAAAAGGAAAAATTCTTTTAAAGTGGCACAGCAACCAGGACCCTGCTCTTTTGACCTTCAAGACATTCTAATGGTTGCTGGTGTGATGGCTTTTCTGGTAAGAGTACTTTTGAATATGCAGGCCCCAATATCAAGATTCCTTAAAAGTCACTACCTTTAACATCTCCTCTGGGTCATCATTGTACAGCATGTGCACAAGTCGAGCCACAGAATTCTGCTCTTCCTTGAAATCTTCCTCATCAAGCTGCTATCAGAAACCACAAAACATGAGCAGGTGAATGGTTTGTTATGCATAAACTGAAAAATAAAAGATGCAAGCATCAGGGAAAAGCTAATATAAGAACAGAGAAACGTTGTATGACGTAGGAACAAGCATGATGAATAACTAGTTCAGGGTTGTTCAAATTAACTCCCAACAGTAAATATAAATTATACGCACCTCATCTGTTACGGTACCATCCATATCCTTGAGGAGGCCATTTATCAACTCAAACAAAACATCCACCTGCACCCAGTCACAGCAAAGGAAAAGCATCCTTTTAGGTTGACATCAAAATGGTAGAATATAAAATGAAAGCATTACCTTCTCAGCAGTGGATACACAAGTATTGTATTTCATGATGCTTTGGATGATAACCATAGCCATTATTTTGTTCGTCCCAGCATCAAGATGTTCCATGACACGTGGATAATTCGAAAGGGTTAGAGCTGTGTCAATGTCGTTAAACTTCTCTAATGGTGCAGTGAGAAGAGCAACGACTTGCTTTGTCGCCTTATTATCTTCAACCCTTGCATTCCCTGAGAGTTTCTTGACACATGCACCCTGTCAACCATGAACAGCATAGGAGAAAAATACAAAATTCATCAAATTCTTCATTCAACTTCGTTGCAAACAAACCTCACTGTCTCTCTATCTCTGTACATGTTTATGAGTTGAAGGTGCATGCACAAGCAGACATGTCTTGACACAGACACAACATTTGATCAAGAAGGCTCGTGTGTTAAAATGGCAATTCTTCAGCAAGGTTTTATAGGATGCAAAAGTTCATGAAGTAAATATAGCACACTGTTCAATATACTATTGCTGCTTTGGCAGAACCAATTCATTTCTCTCAACTCTTAAAATTAGATGCATTAGAGATAATGCAGAAAACCTAATTGTCATTCATACAGTGCTTGTTGCAAACTCCTCAATGGGAGGAATAAACTCACCAGCACTTGATCCACATAGTCAAGTCGATCTGGATGAACTCGAAGAGCAAATGTTAGAAGAGACACATACAAGGAGACAGCACCAACAATTGGCATCTCAACCTGTGTTTCAATCACCTGCCATCAAATTGACCAGTCAATCTCAAGTCCAATAAATAAGCAAGACTTAGTATCATACAGTGTTGCTTTTACAAAAGGATAGAGTCTAATAGTAAGCAAGTTGTCATATTATGCCTTACACCACCACAGACTTCTTATCGTCACACCATCCATCATGCTAGATAGCCAACATTAACTACAGGGGAATTAATAATATAAAGACATTAACAAGCTTTTCTAGATCTCTATAGGCTTTCAGCTCACGTAGTGGAACAATGGCTTAGTTTGTTGATGTTGTATACCTTCCCAATGGCACTGCTTAGTTTCGCAAATGCTTCTACTTGCAGAAATTCTGGTAAAACCTGAATACATAAAGGGAAAAGATCAATACAATGAAATGAAAAAAAACAGAACCAACAGAAAAGGAGTTACTTACTTCTGGACTAGAAGCGGCATAGTTTGACAATCTGTCCATGAGTTGTGATAACACCATCCTGATGTCAACAGCAGGCTAACAATCATAATAGTAAGATATCAATGGCTAGAGCAGAAGATACAGCTCAACAGAGCTAAAGTTTATTGTAAAAATCACCACATGCTATGCCATTTTATCTGAGATATTTCCATGATATTCTTCATCAGGGAGTAGTATTTATCTAAAAACAGAATACACAGCAAGCAAACATACAATATCTCCATGCTCAAAGCAATGAATTGGACATTAGCACCCCTGTGCAGAAATGAGCTCAATTATTCTTCACAAGATAGCGTTCAAATACTTAGCTTTCTTGTAACTCATTTAGTAGCATATGTTGCCAATAATCTTGCAATAAATTTATTAATTTTTTTTCAAAATAAAGAAATAGAAGCAGCAGTCATCATCATTTGCTAATCATATATTCTCAGTTCATAGGCTTTCAAAAGCAGATGGGGAAGAGAGAGAACCATTTCAAATAATACTGTTGGGAGGATCAGATGGTTACAACTCTATAAAAGTAGCCAAGCCTAGACAAGGATCAATAAACATTTAAAAAGATTGAGATTGAGCATGGTAACTTGGTTTTTACACAGATAATCCACATGTACAGCCATCTGCTTGCAAATAGGAGACCATGAACCACTTACTTGAAGTTGAGGAAAAGCACCCAATAATGTCTCAAGAGTCTGCAAGTGGTACTCATCTGGAAAGACTTGAATTATGCAGTCCATCAAATAAAACTGAGAAAGCTCATCTTTACAATTCACTACCTGTCAAGAGAGATTTGATTGCACATTTTGGAAAAACATTAACTGTTTGCCTTAGTAACTTGGTCTTCAATGCATAATAGGAAAATTTGAGCAGTGCACTAGATAAAAACCTGCTCCAAGACCCTTGGAAGCACCGTCTCTTTGTATATTTCAAGATCAACACCCTCTATCTGACTGAGGACATGTAAATTCTTCCCCACCTATTTTTATGAACTCTCAAGGCTTTAATATCATCATAATAAAACTCAAAGATGATTGGCTTAGAGAGATGTGCTTACAAGGTCACGAAGCTCGTTCCTTTCCTTTTCCAGTTTCTCTTTAACCCTGATAGGTCCCTGCAGAGCAGAAATCCCCAAAGAAGGCCTCAACTCAGGATCACCAAAGCAAATGAATGTATCACAAGCACTATAACACCTGCATGGCCAAAACATGCCCGCATGATTCATATTCACTTCTGTGGCATGCAAGTACTTAGATGCCATGCACATGAAAGAAGTCTGGCAAAAGGCAACACACCTGATGCTGCATTCGAACCCAAAGTTTATTCATCTCTGTAAAGTTTTGTAGCACAAAATCCACAGCATCTATGACAGTGTCGCCTTCCCTGCAATAATAGGGGATACAGCCAATCAACAAAAAATACCTTGACAGAGAAACCTATCCATATCAAGAGATCTTGAATTAAAAATTGATCAAGGATGTCATCCATACAGATGAATGTCTCCACAACTTCTAATGACATTCCTTATACTATCATCAGCATATAAGCAAATTATGTGATCATAGAAACAGATATAAAAGAAATTTTTGTAACTAAAATCCAATAGGAAAAGGAAACAGAAAGAAAACTATACTTGTAGAAATTTGTCTTCCTTAACATGAAAATTTGAAACACAGAAGCCCAGCATGGATAAAGAAATAGCTTGCCTACGATTTAACCACATACATGTATAATTAACAAAAAGCATTGGAATTATCTAATATATTATGCAGATACTAGTATATAAATATGGAAATAAATTAACACCCCATATCTATCATGCATTAGTATAAATATACATTCTTGAAATGAGTGCCTTTCAGGGTGTGTTGGTGTCAGAACAGCACAATTATCACAATCACCAGAATTTAATCTCTCTTCTAAAACAAATACCAGAGTTCTCAATGAGTTTACTTCAAAAAGTCAGTCACGGTAAGTGAACTAAAAGTGCAACAGCTAATAGTAAGCTTTACCCTTCATACTCGGACCCAATATCTGGCAACTTGTCTCTGCTGATCTGAGCCAGATAACTCCTCAAAAAGAGCCCACGAATGGGATGTTGAACACTACGGCACATTTCAACAAGGTCCTTCAGAACATCCTTTGCTGGAGCCTCCTTTGATTTGATGTAAACCGATCCTACTGTACATAAAAGATACCTGAGACATAAAGGTATAACTTATAAGCTTTATCTATCATGCCTCTAGCTGTCAAGAATAGATATGGCACAACCATGTAAGAACATCAACTAAATGCACATTAAGAAGGCCAAAAAGAAAAGAACCTAAAGAATCACACTTCTGTTGTGACATTTCCAGAATGAGTCAGCCTTTTCAGATCTTTAACAGCCTAATTCTGCTCCTGTACCAATTACACTACCAAGTTCAAGTCGTTCCTCATTTTGCTGCCTTTATCATTTTGAAATGTTTGCCAGTCATTCTATAGCAGTATTTGCTAAATTCTAAAATGCCAAAAATAATAGAGGTGACTTCAAGTTAATGTGTAATCATTCTATCACAGTAAACAAAAATAACAACATGCCGAGAACGATAAAGGAACATTTATATGATTAGGGAGATCGCAAACACCCTAAAGCCCCAAAACAAAGAAAGAAAGAAACGTACAGCCTAGGCAAAACGTTCCCAGCATGTTGGACAAGTTCATAGAGGTCAACTACCGAACAACCGTGCCTATCTTCATCCTTAAAAAACATCTCAAGCCTCCGCAATTCATCAAATGCTCGCATATCTAGAAGATAAAGAGTACATCAGCACCAAACTGTCATTATAAGTAAAAGAAGATTCATGAATCAGAGGAAAATGGAGTTACAGAGCTCATAGTATTTGTGAGGCGAAAGTCTTGAAGTTCGAAGCTCCGACAAGACTAGCGCCGAATATTTAAGTGCGTCTCTGAGATTATTGGAGTCCTAATATCATCATCAATTGAGAGACACGTGAATCAATCCAACGATGCAGCCCCGATCACACATTAATTTCAACAATCAAACAGGACTTCCATTAGAACTAGGGTTACAAATTCAACAAAATTCATCATCAAACTATAACAGGAGCTGGATTTTACCAAAGCGCGATGCATATAGAAAGCGTTGTGCTGGATTCCGGCGATGCCTTCGGCGAGCCATTTTTCTTCGTCTTCAATTCCATCGGCGATCATCATCTTTCTACTCAGTTCAACCTGAGATTAGATTGGGAATTTGGGATCCTCTTCTTCCTCTCTTAGCTGTGCGCCAGTACAATTTGTTTTCTTAGTTCACGACTCAAGTGACTCGTCGACCCGTGTCTCCGAATCCGACAGTCAATATACCAACAAACCCGACCCATTTACTACAACTTCAACTTGCCATGGTATTGCATTTTAATTTTCAAAAACGTTGTATTTTTATTTTTAGGTTGTTATGCTATTTTACTGATCATATTTACAAAACTATAATATGGCCTAAACAATACTTACACAAATTTGTAAATCATATAGATAGACTAGTTGAAGTAATTCAACACATTATTGTTAGAACACGAGATCACCGAATAATATGTACCTTGTAATTCATAAATACCAAATATCATTACTGTTTTTACAATAGAATTACCATGCCAAGGGAGAAAGAAATAGTAATACCAGGTACATCATCATCATCAATTCATCAATTTTCATTTTCAACTTCAATGTACTAAGGATAATGTCTGAATGACCTCTGTTTTGTGACAAAAGCAACAAACAAACTCGAACTCTGTCACCAACTAAGATTGACAGAAGAATTGAATGCCCTAGGAGAATTAACTACCAAAAATCCTTGGGCAGAGCTCTGAATTGTTAATTAATTCTAAAAATCAAAAGGGAATTGTGAAGGGTAAGGCATAAATGTCTGCATCGGGCAGGTAATGCGCTCGAGGCCACAATGTTGAACTGCCGGAACATGTCATCTCTGCACCGCCGGCTCTCCACATCTTCTCTGGACGATTTACTTCGTCCTTCCTTCCTAATAGCCAGTCATCTTCATCGTTAACTGTGGTCAAGCTAGGAGGAGTCCAACTCTCTACCAGATCTCTGTATTGATCTGCGACCTTCCTCAATTTCTTGTATCTTTTAGAGCTAGAATCAATGTGTAAATATTCGAGATCATTAGCTTCGCTATGCCGCTCCACAGGATTCGGCTGAGTCAACTTCTGTTCAGATCTTAGAGGATCGTCATTAACCAAGAGCTCAGCTGCCAGTGATTTCGTGGAAGGTCTATCATTATCTGCTCTTCTTACATTACTATTATGTTCCAGAACATCTGTCCTTCCAGAGGTGGAGCAAAGTTGCTCTTCACCACCTCTAATTTCAAGGAGTTTCCCATGATTTTGAGATGGTTGACGAACAGGAAACTCTTCAACATCTCCAACAATATCAAGTCTTATGAGCTTTTGTGTTGGTAGACGAATTGGCTGTTGCTGTTGCTGCTGCACCTGACTATCTTTGATATCATACTTTATGTGCTTCTGCGATGGCAGTCGAATTCGAAGAATATTACCTGTTGATATGACAGGAAGAAAGAGTCAGTTATAAGAACAATAAGAGTTCAAGTGGAACTCCTGAAATGAATCAAAACCAAACTTGCCTTGAACTCGGGTGGCATTCACAGGTGAAGCAGGCCTCTTGCGCTTGCCACTGTTTTGGGTGCTGTCAGATGAATAGCTTGGGTTTTGTGAACAAATTGGCTGTTCATGTTCTTCAGTTATACTGCTCCTCTCTATTTGTTCGGTGTCGTCCTTCCTTTCTTTCTTCTGGGCAATCTCTCCTCCTTTACCCTGTCCCAGGCTTTTGACATCATGATCCAAGTGAACAGCCTTGATTAGCTTTGTCTTTTCTTCTTTGGCTTTCTTCTTCTCTTTCTTTTCCTTCTTCTTCTCCTTCTTCTCCTTCCTTTCCTTCTTCCTTTCTGTCTTGGACTTTTGGTCCCTCTCCTTCTGGAGCTTTACAGCACCATAACAAATTTAGTACGGAGCGCTACCGCAACATGTCCAAACTTTTTGGAGTATAGACACTCCAGAATTACACACTTTAGGCGGTGAGTGAATTACATTACCCAGATAACATGGATCAATACCTTTAAAAAAACTAAAACATTCATGGCCACCCTCCCATTTCGTGGATAAAAGGCATACATACATAATACAATTTTCTTACACTTACAATACATCAAGTCTACAAACAGATCAAACATTGAAATCCTCCACAAGACAGGAGGAAGCATTTCACTGAAATTTTGACAATACCAGTCATTCCCAAACAACACATCATAAACTAATTTCAAGAACTTATGTCTACTTTTCCAGGTTCCCAACCTCAGACATCATGTTCAGAAAATAGGGAAACTAGAAAGACCACACTAAACGATTTAGCTTTTATGCAAAATTATGACTTGAAAAACATTTTTTGTTCAAAACCACCTTGGAACAAAAGAAACCATTGAGCAATTGAAACTTGATCATAAACTCACCAATTAATGACTTGTTTGTTAAAGAAAACATGACTTACTTATTTATAAGATGATGCATATGTTTTAATAAAAGTTAGAAAAATGTCAAAATGCTTATGAGTTAGGTTCAATCGCCACTACTACCAGATGTCAGCCACGGAACTCTCTAGAGCAACTAATATTAACCAAAGAGTTCCAATGAAATATCTGAGGTTCCATTACACAAAGAGAACAGCTTCCTCGTGAACTCACAAAGTACCCATTAGTACCCCTTACTCAGCTCAAAAGGTTTCATTCCCCTCAAGACCAAAACAATTACCTCTAGTTAATAATTCAATCAATATTTCATACCAGAACCTAAATAGGCTTGAGGCGACATGCCACAGGGTTTTGGTTCGAGAGCGCAAATATCAATTAGACTAGTCAGTAAGCCCTAAAAGAACCTTTGTTCCAGGAGCCAATGCTCTGAATCGCTCTTCATCTCTCCCATCTCCAAATCTCTCTTCATCCATTATTGTCCACTACTCCAAAAGTATGATTTGATGTTCGAAAAAAGGAAAACAAAACTGTCTACACAGTTGTGTATCGAAAATCTCAAATCAATCTGTAGTATTAGCTACTTTTACATCAAGCAAAAGTAAAACATACCCAAGTTTAAAATTAAATTACGGGATTGTAGTAAAAATAAACCCTAATTTAGATTCCAAGAAGTTTTGTACCAAAACTTTTTTTTTCCCCAAAATCGGTTAAATTTTTTAAATAAAATCTTCCATAAACGATTCGACACCATTATTTCATGTCGAACAGAAAGCACACCAATAGCATCCGAGACAGAGAAAGAGCAGAGCATAAAGACACAGATTATCAAGTTGCTCTATTCAACAAACCTTAATCGATTCGATCAAGGCATCATTGCTGGCTCTGCTCGGTGTATACCCAGGAGGAGGGTAAGGAAAGCACCTAGACATCCTCAATTCACAGCGCAACAACAACAACAACAACAACAACAGGACTCCTTTTACAAAACGCTTTTTTTCCCCCAAATTTCCAAATCGAGGACGATTCACCCAGAATAAATCGGTCACCCTTGTCTAAATAGGGGTTTGATCCAAGAAATCGATCCTTAAAGAGGTTTTCTGCAACTAATCGGCCGAGATCTGAAGTCGATCTAGAAAATCGTAGCGGAGAAGAATAACTAGGGTTACGGCGACACGAGAGAGGAGACGTATCTAAATACCTAGACCCTAGAGAGAGAGGACTAATGGGGGTATTTATAGAGTCTTTGAGAGGTACCCAAGCCCCACACGGTTCCTACTTTCTAAATTACGTCCCACGCCCCTCTCTTTACAACTATTTACGTTATGGCCAAATCTAGTGGCGGTGGAAATTACAGTTCATTACAGATCTTTTTATTTATGTGGGCTGAGATCGCAATTGGGCCCATTGGCCCTTTTCTTTATTTTCAACGCTAATAATTATGTGTCGCGAATATAATTTGTTCCTCCAACCCTAATTATTACTGTATTTTAATATTTTTTTTTAGAATACGATTATTACAAATATAAAAAAAAACTCTCGGATTTTGCTGATATTCATATCACGACGACGTCACTAATATAATTATGTGTAGTAAAATAATTAATTGATGTTATAACGAATAAGCATAAATAGTAAAATTATAAGTTAAAATTCATAAAATTATTTTGTTCCATTCAAATAAAAATTATTTCATACAACCGTTGTATCCACTTGTAAAAAACTTACACTTGTACCATTAATATACATGTTGCATCGTATTCATCTATATTGGGGATGCATTGATTAATTACCCGTTCAAATAGATAAAAGTATCATAATAAAATCATCATATTGGGCTTCGGTTGAGGCAGAACATTGCAAAATATAGTGAAATCATGTCACTATTTTGATTATAATATTGTTTAAAATTGTATTTCTATAATTATTATTTAATAAGTGCCATTCAAACTTTGTTTTGTAAACTTTAACAAAAACAAAAAAAGGGTACAAAATTTAATCCCTGTTCTCGTAGTAATAAATTGAAAGAGAGATAAAACTTTGTGTAGTTAAAGACACACATTAATGCAACAATAAATTGCGAGAGGAAAAATATAAGATTAATAATAATCATTAAAGGTGGATGTGACAATTTAACTATTTCAATGATAAATATAATTTTCCCTTGAAGAACATTGTATTGTTTGAAATGGAATAATTAACCACTAATAGTAGGCCTATAATTTTTAAACTATTTATTTTGGATGTTTTGATATGGATTATGCCTTATGTCCCACATGGGAAAAGACATGTTTGAATGTTTGAATACAACTCTTTGCTTGGATACAATGAGTGGATAAATGCCATGACACAAGTGTAAAAAGTTAAAGTTTCGAGTGTAGTCTAGCGGTAAAAATTGCAATAGATCAACCGTGACGTTTTTTATTAAAGGTATCTCCAATAATAGAAGTCAGAAACGACTAATTGCTTAAGAGAATGACATATAGGGGCTTCATGGACAACGCAGAGTCAAATCCCATTGGAAAGCGGAAAAAATTGCACAGAGGCTAATTGTAATATTATAAAAGAATAATGGCTTCCAATATAAGGCAATTGTTACGGTTAGTGCGAAGCAGGATGAACCATCCAGATGTCGGAGGTTTGATTTCTATCTCTATATGTTCTGCTTATTTATAATGAAAAACTGACAGGACTATTAAAGGGGTTTCTTGTATTTCTTAAAAGTCATTGTCCGACCGTAATCGCACAACCGGAGGTAAAGTTGGAGATAGTCTAAAATCACACTAAATGTTATTTAAAGTCCAAGAAAGCTACTGGGCCGTAATATAGGCCCGAGCCCATTTCTCATATTAATGACGTGGCACCGATTATAGCCATAGTCCAATTCCTAAAACCCCCGACGCCACTCTACAACTCTTCTTCCCTGGGTTTTTGAACTTCTGAGCTTAGTTCGGAATCATGAGGAGAATCAGCCACCTAGCCACCGTATGCCGAGCCGGCGCCGCTTATTGTACCGCCGGAAACTTCCGGCACAGCCGCCTTGTTCAGACTGCCCTGTACAACAGCACTTCTGCGAGGCATCAGTATCATCACTGGTTCACGAATGCTTCTACTGTTACTACAGCTAAGCTCGTTGATCAACCGGTTCGCCCCGTTGCTGGGACCGTGCCTTTCTCCACTGCGGCGGCGTCCACGGTCGATGCCGAAGAAGCCTATGATAAAAACCCTAAATCAAAATATCACCCCAAGGATGTCGTTCTGTACCAGTACGAAGCTTGTCCCTTTTGCAACAAGGTTAAAGGTAATCCCTTGATCCTTTGCTTTTCAATATTCCCTTCGTTAACTATGAATGTTGTTGGGATTTATGTAATTGACTGGGCTTTGGTTTTTCTTATTTATTCAATTCTTAACCACATACTGTTGATTGATTGATTGGATTTAATTTTTCCTTGTTAATAATTTCGCACGGGGTTGTGATCTTACGAGTCTTTTGTGATTTCAGCGTTCTTGGATTACAATAACATCCCGTACAAAGTTGTGGAGGTAAATCCAGTCAGCAAAAAGAGATTAAATGGTCTGATTATAAAAAAGTTCCTATATTGATGGTTGATGGAAAACAGATGGTTGACTCATCAGGTTATAAATCATGTCCTGTACATTGATTATCTGTATGTGAACACAATTGTTTAGAGCAAAAAGTGGAATGACTGTTTGGTCTTTAATTTCACTGCATATGCAGAGATACTCGATGAATTGTCCCAAAGAATTGGTTCTAAAAGTATAGTTGATAGCTCCTCAGATGAAGCTGGTGAAGAGAAGAAATGGCGTGGGTATGGTTCTTTGTCTCTGCTTTGATTCCCTGTTGGCACATCACAGTTTCTCAGACAAGGATGTCTTGCTTGCATAATCGTTGTTCATAGTGACAAACTCCGTGCAGTGAAACACCATTATCTGATAAATAAAATTGAGAAGCTGGGTCATGAAAATTATCAGCATTGTATTTTTTACTACTGGACAAGTTTTGCAGTTTTATCTTTTCCAGTTTTCATGCCACCTATTTGAAAAGTAATGCCAGATTTTATCGATGTAGGTGGGTTGACAATCATCTGGTCCATGTGCTGTCACCGAACATATACCGTAGTGCTTCAGAGGCCCTGGAGTCATTTGACTACATCACTAGTCATGGTAAGGCTTGTTTTAGACGGGGAAAAATACTGTATAATGCTTAACTTAAAGCCATATTATTTCCGCAATGTATAGGCCAGGATTTAGGCGTAGTTTTCTATTTATGGATCGATGCAGCAGAAACTGCTTTATGCTTGTTGGACTTGATGCTTTACATGACCACATTAATACAGGCCGCCCTAAGAAGGATGAATGTGTTTCTATGTGAATGGTGCTGGTTAAGAGATTAGACCTAGAAGTTTGTGTTCCATGGATTTTCTTACAGACTCATTTCCTTGGCTTTCCTTTGTTAAATTGTTGTTCTGCTGCTTGGTGTACTGGAATGGATGTTCTTCTGGACTTGGCCTCAATTTTCTTACTGATCTTATAACATCAATTCCTAGGTAATTTCAGCTTCATGGAAAGGATAGTAGCGAAGTACGGAGGAGCTGCAGCCATGTATTTTGTGTCCAAAAAATTGAAGAAGAGGCATAACATTACTGATGAACGAGCTGCTCTGTATGATGCTGCAGAAACTTGGGTAGATGCACTTAAGGGCCGTGATTTCCTAGGTCTGTTTTAATCTAGCAAGTGCATTGAACTTATGTTCACAGACTTCGTTAATGTTGAAATTTTCTTACTCTTTTGCTTCTAAACAGGTGTTTCCAAACCAAACCTAGCCGACCTTTCTGTTTTCGGTGTTTTAAGACCCATCCGCCACCTTAGGTCTGGTAAAGACATGGTAGAACACACTCGAATAGGCAATTGGTACTCTCGTATGGAAGATGCAGTTGGAGTACCTTCCAGACTGCAAGAATGAGCAGATTGGTCTTCCCGCACTACAAGTTGCTCACCTGGAAGTTTAATTGGCTACTATCAAGCCATTATGAGATTTATAGGACTATTGCCCTTTCTTCCCCTTCATCTTTATGTCATTGAACTCTTTTCTGGAATAGTATTGAGCAAGGAAGTCCTCAAATTCTAGACTAGACGCCCAAATAAATGTATAAAAACAAATTCATCCATTATATGATAATGTTATCTTGATTGTGTTATGTATATTCATTTTTCGTAAAGAGTATTTATAAAATTTTGGCAATAATCTATTTCACTCATCTTTTTTTGGGTTCCAACTCCAACGACAATTCACAGCTCAAGTAAAGTGGGAGATATTCTCCAACAGTGGAGTTTCCACAGGCATGGTAGTACTGAAAAAGTTAGAAATGGTGCTGTCAGCCTCAGCTTTCAGTTTTCAAACACAGCCTGCCAAAAGCTTTATAATACGGATTTTGATCACATCATTTATCGGTTAGATAGCCACAACCAAAAGCTCCGGTTTCTGCCAATTTCAGGTGAGGGCTTTTGTGGGGAAAAGAGAAGAGGGCAGAGAGGTCATGCATCTCTTCAATCTTAACAAAACATGACCTTTCTTGCTTATAACCTACCCCTTCACCATTTGGTTTGATATTCATCCTTTTTCTTTCTTTCCATCTGGTTAAAAGCTCTAAGAAAGTGGTGGGCTTTGCTTACTTTCCTTTCTTTGTATCAAGAATCAAGATGACTCCTTTGGGTGGTATTCCAGATTGGTTCTTGAGTTCTGTTATAGGGTTCGATGAAGGCGCCAATTTCCATGATCAGCAGCTTCAAGAAATGAGAACTCGTCATCCTCAACAACTTTATGATAATCGCTGCATTAATCAGGGCCCAAGTTCTTCTACAAATTGCGGAATCATCCCTCGTTCGGTGGAATACTCTAGTCTCTTGGCTGCAGAGCTCGAAAAACAGAGGCAGGAGATAGACTGGTTATTGCAAGTGGAGGTAGGAAATCAACTACATTTTCTTCCCCTTCAATTTTCTCCTGTCCCTTTTCTTTTTTGTTTTTTGGAATCCTGTTGTTTTGCAGTACACATTTGATAGTGTATTTGTTGATGATGGATATCTTTCTTGATTTTGTTTCTTTTCCCAAGCATTGGGTTAATAATGTATTATCTTTTCTGAAATTTAAAAATCTTGCAGAACCAAAGGTTGAGGATGATTTTACAGGAAAAGTCCAGGCAACATGGAGCTTTGTTCCGCAAATACGAAAGAAAGGTTATGGAGTTAATGAGTCAGAAAGACAAGGATTTGGAGATCGCAAGACGCAGAAGCTTAGAGCTGCAGAGTTTCTTAACGAGGGCTCAGGAAGAAAACGAAGCACTCAAGAAAAAAGCCATGGAAAGTGAAGCAGTGGTGTTGGACCTTAACAGCAAACTGGAGCTAGTAATAGCTGGAAATCTTAAAGAAGCTCTTGAGGCGGAATCATACTGCGAATCTTCAAGTTCAAACGGAGAAGAAGAACAGCAGCAGTTGAAGAAAAAGATGAGTTTTTTCTGTAAACAGTGTGAAAAAAGAAGCCTGATGAATGTTGTGTTTCTTCCTTGCCAGCATCTCTGCTGCTGTACAACTTGTGAACCACTTGCTCCACTTTGTCCTGTGTGCCAAACGGTTAAAGCGGGCAGCTTAGAGGTGTTCTTTGACTAAGCAAGAAGAAACTTTCTTGATGATGATGGGAGAAAGATGTACTTTTGATGCAGTGGAAGTGTTACTTTTTGGTGCATGGGAGATGGGATTAGTAGTACGGATCGTTTGCAGAGTTTTCTTGTTTGTTTTTGGGTTTCCCCGATTTGGATTGTTGCCATTGCCAATGGCAGAAAAAAGAGAGTGAAAGTGATCTCTTTGGAAAATGGAGCTGTCTGTTGAAGCAGTAATCTTGTACTGGAACATACTACTAACTTGATACAGAAAAGATTTGAAAAGCACAATCATGATGATGACCATTTCCTTTCCTCTATGCAAACTGCAAACTTGTACTGCCTTATGGAGCAGTAAAAAAGATTGATTCTCAGAAGATCATCACAGCATTAATTCCTTGCTTCTTTGGGTTGGTGTTCCCACTCGTTCTCGTTCGTGTCGACGGATTTTCGTGTTTCAGACACTTCTTGACCTTAATTTTACCCTTTTATTTATAGTGTTTGTTGACTCATTTTACCCACAAGTATTTTGTGTTCGCATTGTAGTACAAAAGTATTCGTGTCTGATGCAGGTTGACGGGTTTATGTATCAATATTTTCAATTCTAACATTACATTTTTAACTATTCGTGTTATCCGTGTCAAATTCTTTTAACCTACAAATCCGTTAAAGGTCAATCTTAACTCGTTCATATAGGGTCGGATTTTCGTTTGTCGTGTGTGTGTAAGAGACTGCCACCCTGGGCTTGATAAATGTATGAAAGCCCCAACTTCCAAGGTTATAGTCGTTAGGCCCATTTCGAACAGCGTCCTTAAAAATTGGCCCAATCTAGACTCTGGTCCAGCCCATTAGCTCCAGAAAATGGCTGTTAAAAATTGGGCTTTCTCCCGCTAAAAATCACAAATCAGTCATTATGAATCAACACGCTTTCTTCAATAATTACGTTTTTCTACTGAAGTCGTGTGCTCAGTGCTGGACTAGATTACAACTTGGCATTGACAGCTCAGTCAGCTGACATCGTCTTCTCTTCCCCAGCTGCGAAAAAAGTTGCGATCATTGCCTTTCTTTTTCCTTCCATCGCTCCAGTTCTTCAGTATCTTCTTCAATTCCTCCTTCAATTCTTCTAGTTTAACCGATTTTCCTGAATTTGCATTATGCAACAAGGTGATTTTAACTTCTATTATCAATACCCTCAAGCCCCAATTCCTCCTACCCAACAACCTCATCCACAATCGAGCTCTTTTCCACAGCCACCGGCGGCGTCCGCCTCTGCTCCGCCTTTCTCCTCCAATTACGTTTCCCCTCCCTCCGATTACCCCACCTCTTATCCTTCTTCTTATCCTCAAACTCCCGATCCCATACCCACTGCCCCTTCTTTCAATACTCCTCCTCCACAGCAACCTCAGCCTTCTGCCGCATTTCCCCAATATGAAACCCATGGGCCATACCCGCAGCTACCTAACCATCCGCAATCACAACCGCCGCCGCCACCAGCTCCAATGCCTTATTACTCAGCCTACGACCAACACCAGGCTCCGCCACCTAATTATACCTCGCCTGCCGGTCCCAATTCAGTCCCCAAGTCGCCGTTTGATTCCGTTTATTCAGCTCAATTGAATCAGTTGAGCTCCTCACTCCCACCTGTTTATGACAGCCCGTATGAAAAGAATATGAAATTTGATCCACCCAGGAGCTATTTAGACGAATTTTCAGCTAGATATGGAAATTCTGGCAGGGAAAGGTCGAATTTTGGATCAAATGTTTACGGGAAATCAAGTGATAGTGGCGGTGGGTATGGAATGGCTGGGTACGCTGAAGGGGTGTATGCATATCAAGGAAGTAAGGCGGAGCCTTATGGGGCTAGAGGCACTGCCCCAAAGTCTTCAACTTGGTCTGGCTTTGATGATTTTGGGAGGCCAATTGGATCGTCGTCGGATAAGGTGCGGTCATCTGGTGGTTCAAGTACCAAGATTGCGAGGGCGGTGCCAAAGGCGGACGCTCAAGAGGACGTGAAAAGTGGGGTGCAAAAGTTCAGAGTCAAGTTATTAGCTGAAAGTGGGGGCCAGAGCACCATGGACGTTCTTTGCCAGGTCTCTTGTGTTATTATTATTGTTGCATTTGTTCACTTGATGTTTCTATTTCTTTTAGTTGTTTGTAGCCGTAAATTTTTGTTCTTGATAGTAGTCAGGAGGATCGCATGGAGTCCTATAGTAAAACGTAATTATGTTGTTTACTTACTGTGAAGAAAGTGTTTTGTTTTGTGTTGGCCTTATTCTCCGTGCGCATGGTTTTGGAATACCCAAAGCTGCATTTGGAAGGTATCAATTTTAGGGTTTGATTGGTTAAATGTTTTGTTCACCCCTTGAATGGATTGGTTTTAGTTGTACTCAATGGTTAAAGTATACCTTTAATTATTTTCTGTAATTAAGTTTACTCATCTGTAAATGGTGTCTTATCGTTTGTATCGTGCTCTTCCCTTGTGTTTCTGTTTCATACTAGCCTCATTCTCTTTACCATTTTGTTTGTCAATTTAGTCTTTTTATTTATTAGTGTTATTTGGTTTTCTTTCAACCATTTCCATGCTGTTGTTCTGACTTGGAACTTCTTAAATGTGATTTGTCTTCCAGATTGGCTTGGATGGGATTCGGATGCTTGATCCAAGTACTAGTCGAACATTAAGAATTTATCCCCTCGACACCATAACTAGATGTGATGTATGCACTTATCTTTGATTTCTTTTTGTTCCTGGGCTGGGGGGCTTATTAACACTCCTTAATTCAATTTATGTAGCAGATCTGAGCTCTTTTAGGTGTTTATATTTAAGGCAAATGAAACATGAACTCTAACATTTAAGTATTCATATCCACACTTTATTCACAACACCACGTGAAAAATATGTACTTGACATTCATGTTTATTTCAAGTTATAGAGGATTTGTTATTGCCTGGAACTTTATTTGCTGTTATTTTCTTTTGAATCATAAATCACTCTTAATACTTTTCTTTGCCGATTTATGTAGTCTTCTTTTTCTTTACGCTTTCTTGGTTATACTGTTTAGTCACTCTGGATCTTGTTACTCGAGTGTGGTGGTTTTTATGGCTTTATCATTGCTTTCAGTTGTAGAATATAGTATGGTCTTTTTCAACATTCGTGCCACTTGCATTTGAGAATCAGTTTATGCCGTGTGTATCTCATGACTTTCTGGTGGTCTCCCCGTTCGATTTGAGTACTGGGGTATGTATCTGTTGCACTTATGTATATAATCAATTTTGCCTATTAAAGGTAACAGAATCATCCACCTTATCCTTTTGGTCAAAAAGTTCTGTGGACCTTGAGCCAAGGCGCATCAGGCTAAGGTCAAATAGTTATACAACAAATACTCTTTTGGACACAGTGACCGCTGCAACTGTACAGGTCAGAAATTGACTCTTTGCTATTTTTTTCTTGAAGCAATGTGCTAATCCTGTATGCTGACTGTTCTATTTATACTTGGTTCTTTTGATGTATGCTGAAGAAGGCCAGAGATTTCTCAGTTTGCTCCAGATGGAGTCTTTAGTTGCATTTTAAGTTAAAAGTCATAGTTTCATTTTGAGCTAACGTGTAAGAACTGATAAGGTTTTTTTCTCGATAACTGCATTTTTGTCTTGCTTGTTTCCATCATTTGATCTGGTTTTTCTTGTTTCTTCAGTAAGTTCATCATCGGTCCATTTCCAACTCCCAAATTAGGCTTACTGTATTATCAGGCATTCCTCAACGTGTGCCACATTGTACTCTCACTTAGGATGACACGTGATCATTTATTTTTGTACCTGAGGTTTGGTGTACAATTCTGTTGGAATGGGTATTTCCATGTAGCATGCACTTTTAGTGGTCCTATCTTTTTGCATCTGTATATGTTTTACTTAATTATTTTGTTTACTTTATATAGCTTTATATAACTTGTTGGTGATGTCTTATATATAGTTTACATGATTGAAATGCAGTTCAAAGAGATGGGAGGAAGAAGTAGGCAAGCTGAGGCTTCTAAAAGTACTGAACAACCCCCTGAAAAGAAAAAAGGTTTTGGTGAATGGATGAATTTCATTAAGCCTGCTAATGAGGAAAAGGACCACTGGGTAATGTCAAGCCATATTTCTGCATGCCTGATTTATCACATTAAAAGCAGTACCTAAAATAACAGAACAAAAAGAAAAAAAATGTGCAGTCTTCCCCCCAATCAGTAGAAATTGCGTTTGCCCATTTCTCTCTGTGGAGTCTTATCATTTGACGGTAAAGTTTTGTTTCTTCTTCAATCTGATGATCTTCTTGTTATTTTGTTTTAACAAATGTAGGTTCCTGATGAGGCAGTCACCAAATGCACAGCTTGTGGGACTGACTTTAATGCCTTTGTGCGCAGGGCACGTATTTTCTTTATGATTTAAGAAATTCCTTTATTAGAATTGCAAAAATTGTGAATCTGTAGATTTTTTTCTGCAACCCGTGTAGTATCTTTCACATTCTGTTTCAAGTGTTTGTTCTTGGCTTTCAGCACCACTGCAGAAATTGTGGAGATATTTACTGCGACAAGTGCACCCAGGGCAGGACCGCCCTTACAGCTGATCAGAATGCTCCAGTAGTTAGGGTCTGTGACCGATGCATGGTAAAAATCAATTCTAATTCCAAGCCATGTCATGTATTCTTCTATGTTTGAGAAAGTCTGCACTTAGCTTAAAAGTTATGTGCTGTAGATAATAATAACGAGCAGTCATCCTATCATTTGAATGAACTGGTGTACTTGCTGAATTCAGTGTGTCTATTTAGTTAGATGTTTGTGGGGATTTATTTTGGTATTTTTCCTCTTGACAGGCCGAAGTTTCTCGTAGACTGAGCAATGCAAAAGAAGCAGTGGGAAGATCAACTGGATTGCACAGTCATGAGGATCTTGCCAAGAAGCTTCAGGTAAAACGGAACCAATTTCTATTTCACTGGTTATTTAGAGGGATCTTGATCAATTTCATGGTGTGTGGTCATCCCGCTGCTGTATCTGCTAATTTGTTTAATGGGTAGATAGACTAATCCGCATTGTAGACTTCGAACTCAATTCTGTAATTTTTGTAACTTGTTACAGGAGGAGATGGCTAGAAATCGCAGGCCGCCTTCATCAGGTAATTAAACTGGTTTGGATGGACTAATTTCCCTCTGTCTGTATGCTATGGCAACCAAAAGATCATCACCAATATTCTTCCTGTGACAGTTTCCAGGTCTGACGGATCCGGAAAACGGATGAAGGAAGTTGCCTGCCCTACTTGTACAGTTCATTTACAGGTATGCTGTCCTTCCATTTACGTCTGTTCATTTCCTCCAGTGCCTGCCTTGTGTTTAATAGCCCGATCGCCGATGGCGATTCAAACAGGTTCAAGTTCCGAGCTCTGGATCGGAAACTATCGAGTGTGGAGTTTGCCAGCATCCATTTCTTGTCAGTGCCCACTAATGAATGCTATCAAATGATCAAAGCCATCTCTGTTGTTTGCCGCCTTCAGATAAGGAAATACATGGTTTGGTTTGTGATGTAAAGTCCTTTGTAGTTCACTTTGTTCATCGAAAACCCTGTAAATCTTTTTTAAGTTTTTGTGGAACTTCCACGTTTGCTGCAAATTTGTTGCTCATGTACCATGATGAGAGTTTCCTTCTCTATATTCAAGAAATCGTCTTTTTTTTTTTTTTTTTTTTTGAAACATTTCCAGTTGTTTTAGTAGACGGTAAGAGAATTGTTAGAGCAGATGTTCCTTTCGGAAGGGCGCAATCGAAGTATAGTGTTGAACAAGTCCGTGTAACTATTGAGACGAATCAGACATAAAAGCATGGCCTGTGATATGAGCAGAATATTAAAAAAAATAAAATTGCCGACATGGTTCTTCTGAGGTTGTTTACCCAACTCTTATCATCTTTGTCCTGAATCAACACTATTCAAAATTCAATTATTATAATATCATATCGATTACATTGGGATGAGATATAACACAAATATGAATTAACAACCCCGACCTTTGGATGAAATATGAATCAACGATTCGACTCGACTCGAATTTTGGCTGGTTCTAATTCGAACGCATGTCGGAGTAGTTTAATTAAACACTAACCTGTTTTGCGTTGCTATATTATTATGGTGACCACGATTTGTTTCCTTGTACTGATTGTGATTGTGCATTGGAAGTGTAACGAAGCAAAGTTAGACCACCAACCACCTGTTTTGGAAATTGCCCCAGATCGCCCTTTCTGAACTAACAGTTTCTAGCCACAAATTAACAAACATCTGACCTTCTTCTTGCATGAGTCATGACTTTTTTTTTTTTTTTTTGTGGCCAAATTAAGCAAAATTAATGTACCAGTGGCAGTTAGTGTAACTATAGAGTAGTGAGTGGGAAAATCCAGTTTAGACAAAGCTTTGGGAACGACTAATTTCACAGCGGAAGGACGTCGATGAGCTTTTCCGCAATACGCGGGTCCAATCCAATTGGGGATAAATTTTTTTCAAAAAAAGGCTGGATAGCTAGCTAGCTAGCTAGCTTTGGAATGCTTCCATTTCTGATTTGTCAAAACCTAATTTGACCTTCGATTTGTGCAGATAAAATGGTTGAGACATGAATTTAACTAAGTTCAAACCCATAAAATTCAAGTACATATTCTTTTTTACAACTTCACGAGAATACTAAGAACATTTTTAACTTTCTTCACTTTTTTGTTTTTTGTTTAAAATAATGAAGAATTAATGTGTATAATATATATGTTCACAGATAAGATAACCTACTTCTCAGACTATTACATTAATTAATGGCCTCCTTTTAGTAGATGGTTAAGTAAACTATAAATCCTCCAAAACGGGAAAAAAAAAAAAAAAAAAAAGAAGATTAAAAAAGAGTTATGTTGCTATATATACGTACGCATGCATAAAAGCCAATTTGCAGGGTCCAAATAGTCTTGATAATTAATTACTAGAAGAATTATTAACGCAGCTTTTCTTCATGAAACGCTCCGGTGATTCTTCGTCGTGGAGTTCTGCGGCGGCGCCGGTTTTGTTGATCGGCTGCTTGTGCCTGTTTCTCTGCAGTGACTCATGCGAGGCGGTGATAAAGCTGCCGGATAATGTGACGTTGACTGCCATCTTTGCGTTCGGAGACTCCATCGTTGACCAGGGGAACAATAATCATCTTTCCACGCTGGTCAAGTGCAATTTTGCTCCTTACGGAACCGACTTCGACGCCGGAGTTCCCACCGGAAGGTTCAGCAATGCCAAGACTCCTCCAGACTTGATCGGTAAGTTATTATAAGTATAAAATTGGTAATTTCCATATCAATCAAGAAATATTCACTGTTATCATAATTTTTGTGAATTATTTACGTTTTGGTTTCAACAATAAATTTAATATATTATAATTAATTTTCATCATTTTTAATGTAATTTTTTGAGTATTCAACTAATTCTTTTTACATTTTCAATGCAGTTTTTATATATTAAAATTATTTTCTAAAACCCAAAACTCAAACATTCAGTAAAGAGTATGCCCTTAACTAATATCAGCTCAAATTAATATGGTTAAATTTCTGGTTTTTGGTAATTAAATTTTGTTTTGATTCTTGATATTGAAATATGCCTTTAACTTCATAATTAATACTCCCTCGGTTCCATTAAAAGGGTCCATCTTTACTTAGGTACAACTTATTATAGATGCCAAAGTACAATACTTAAAATATTTAATTTGTCACCATTTGTTCCATTTATATTCTTACTGAAAAAGTAAGGATTAATTGTAGACCGCACATAATTATATTAGTAAGGGTAGGAGATGTAAAAAAAAAACTCAAACTGAACCCTTCTAATGGAACAAAAAATATTTCTCAAACTGGATCCTTCTAATGGAACGGAGGGAGTAGCATTTTATTTTATTTTGTACTCTTTTTCCATAAATAAAAAAAAAAAAAATGTCGCTCTGTCTAATTAACATCACGAGCTGAAGCTTAAACGCACTAATAAATATAAGGGAATAATACTCCTTTGTCTCATTTGAAGACTTCATAGGAACTAGTGCAACTATTTTTAAAAGTTCTAAAATTCAAATACAATTTTGGATAGACTTTTCAATTTAGATGAATTGAGTATTGACAATGGAGGTAGGGATCAAATTTTCGACCCTTGGTGATCTGCTATGCGTCACAACTTTTGGGGCAGTAGCTCGTTCCTGATCAGACTTAATGTAAGACTAGTGATAATGAACTTCATTTATTATTGTATTGTTCTTTTTATCTTCTTATTTTAATTTCCGAAGATACATTGCAAAATTAATATAATAACAGCTGTTGCAATTAATTGGTGGAGTTACGCCTTTAAACAAATTCACGTTTACTGGGCCACGGCCCACGGGCCTTTACAGATTAGTGTGTGATAAATAATGGCCCAATAGTTGTGGACCTTGGGCTTGAGTACATAAGGCCGTCGCCGTAGGAAACTGTGAGACATATGAATTGGGCCATCTGTGGACTCGTGGTGTTCCGGCCCTTTCCGGTTTCAATGTTTTTTAATTGTGTAAAACTACCTCAAACTTCTATTCAATTGCAAATTAATCCCTGAACTTATAATTTTTTGTAATTAATCACTTAAACTATCAATTAATTTGTCTTAATTTTAAAAATTGGACAGCGAATTTTAATATTTTGTATATGCTCATGTGATATGATGTAATTTTTGGTGCGATTGTTAAATTTGAATTCAGCTGTGGAGTTGGGATTAAAAGGAGTCGTGCCAGCATACCTAGATCCAAACTTAAAGGCTAATGATCTCCCAACCGGTGTCAGTTTTGCTTCCGGTGGGTCCGGTTATGATCCTCAGACTCCTCTATTAGCGGTTAGTGCTACCCACAATATTTAATAATTATTTTTTACAGAAAATGTATGTTCCCGCCAAATCCGGGCGATCATTTGTTCTCTTTGAATGAAAGAAAATTCTTTGATGGAAATAAATGATAAAAATTTTAAATTAAAGGATATTTGTTTTGGGACGGAGATTGAAGATCGAAGCTTTGACCTAAGCATGTTTTGATTGTGTGAACAGTCGGTGACGCCAATGTCGCAGCAGTTGGAGCAATTCAAAGAGTACATAGGGAAGCTGAATGGCCTGGTGGGTGAGGAAAAGGCCAAGTTCATCTTAGCCAACGCCATATACTTTGTTGTCGCCGGCAGCGATGACATCGCCAACACCTACTTCACATTCGGGCTTCGGAAAGCACAGTACGACATCAATTCCTACGCTGATCTCCTGGTCGCCTCCGCCTCCGATTTCTGCCAGGAATTATACAAACTCGGAGCGAGAAGGCTCGCCGTTTTCGGCGTGCCGCCCGTCGGATGCGTCCCCTTCCAGAGAACCGTCGCCGGAGGTTCCTTCAGAGTTTGCGCCGAGAATATTAACCAGGCTGCACAAATTGTGAATGCCAAGCTTTCTTCCGAGATTGATGCCCTAAACAAATCACATCCCGATGCGAGAATCAGATACATCGATATATATAGCCCTCTTTACGACATCATCCAACACCCCCAAAAATATGGTAATTAGGTTTAATTAATCATCATACTTATGTAATGAATTCATTTGTTCATGCTATCCCTTGATTAATTTTGTGCTCCCTTTTTCACTTTTGAAGGTTTTGAAGTGGTGGATAATGGCTGCTGCGGTACTGGACAGGTAGAAGTAGCCTTTTTATGCAACAAATACGCGAGAACATGTGGAAATCACTCCAGTTATCTGTTTTGGGATAGTTACCATCCAACTGAGAAGGGATACAGAGCCCTTGTCCAGCAACTCCTCGAGACTAACATCAACAATTTCTTCTGAAACCCGGCCGGCCTAGCCTAGCCTCATTCAGTCTGTACGTTTCCAACAATTTCATCTCCGCCATTTCTGGGCAGATCTTATTGATGGCGATGGCTATCCAATTCTATGTTTTCTCTTTGCCCTCTTTCATTAATAATAAAGATTACTGAATTCTTAGCACATAGCTAAAGTTGGTTATTGGGATTGACTGTGCACATGGTTATACTACTACGTTTCAAGCTTTGTATACATTTGATCATCCACGATCTCAATTAATATGCACTGAAGACTTAGTTTGTTAAGATTTCTGTGAAAGCTGAAAATACACGTCGTCTTTCTACTGCGTTTACATGTGTTTTTATACAATTTTGATGTTGCTTTATAATGTCTCATCAAAGCTAGCTTGTCAGTGAGGGAACCATTGTGAGATGTGAGAGCCATGCTTCTAATAAATGAGCCTACACGCAATTTGATTAATCCAACCACCAACTGCACACAGATCTGCTATGTCATTTGACTAATGTCAAAATCCATTTGGTTGGCTGCATTTATTCCACTGGGAAAAAGGGATTAGTTTATGTACTTCTACTGTTATACCTCACTTCATGCGCAGTGCTTCTTCTGGTTTTGAGTTTTTTTTTTTTTTTGAGGTAAACCTTTCGAAACAATGTTGTTGGCCTCTCTCAAAGTTCTTTCCTTTTTGGTGCTGTCAAGTTTGAATCTTGGTTTCGTTTCACAATGTGTTCAAGCAATCAGGAACAACAAGGCACATAACAGTACATTCCCCAGTATCATTGTTTTTGGAGATTCAATTGTTGATACTGGAAACAACAACAATCTCGACACAGTTGTGAAAGTAGATTATCCACCTTATGGGAAGGACTTCATGGGAGGAAAGCCCACAGGAAGATTTTCCAATGGGAAAGTTCCTTCTGACTTGATTGGTATAACTAGTGAAAACACTGCCATGCACTCTCTGACTCTGACTCTGTTTGTCTATATCATCTTCATTTACACTGTGTTTGTGTAACTCTTTTATCTGATTAACCTTTTGAGTTTTGTGTTATTCAGCTGAAGAGTTGGGAATCAAAGCGCTTTTACCAGCCTATCTTGACCCAAATCTTCAGGATGAGGATCTCATAACAGGGGTCAACTTTGCTTCTGGAGGAGGAGGTTTTGATCCTCTGACATCTGAGCTAGTGGTATTTTTCCTTCTTTCTTTTTCTACTCAAATATTCCATAGTCTAAGTAAGCTTAGAATCATTCTCAGTCATCAAAATTCTTTCTTTTTTCTTTTTCTTTCCCTTGCCAGAATGTCATATCACTATCAGATCAGTTAGAGTTGTTAAAAGAATACTTGGCCAAGGTTAAAGGGATTGCTGGAGATGATAAAGCAGCCACAATTTTAAGCAATGGGCTATTTCTTGTGGTCACTGGCAGCAACGATATTACAAACACTTATTTTAGCACCCCATTTCGGAAATCCCACTATGATGTTCCCTCGTACACCGATCTCATGCTCAGTTCTGCATCCAGTTTCATTCAGGTTAGAACTTAGAAAAGGCTATATATGCAATCCCTGAATGTGAAATAGTGGAAGGAATCAGCAGTTTCATGCTTCTGTTCTATTGTGTGTGTGGCAGGATTTGTATGGAATTGGAGCTCGTAAAATCGGTGTCTTTGGTCTCCCACCAATTGGATGTGTGCCATCACAAAGGACACTTAAAGGTGGATTGCAAAGGCAATGTGCAGAAAACTACAATCAAATGGTAGAGTTATTCAACACAAAGCTCATTGCAGAAATCAACAACCTCAATGCCAAATATCCCAATGCAAGGATAGTCTATGCTGATATCTTCAATCTTCCCCTTGATCTCATCCACAATCCTAAAAAATACGGTAAAATCGATCTCTTTCCTCAAGAAGGCAACAAAATTAGCATCACATATATTTTACTCAAAACTAAGAAGCTCATGAAACATATGTTGTATACAATGTTGCAGGATTTAGCATTGGGAATGTGGGATGTTGTGGAACAGGCACAGTGGAAGTTGCATTTCTGTGCAAATACACATGTTCAAACGTTGGGGAATACGTATTCTGGGATAGTTTTCATCTGACAGAGAAAGCTTACAGAGTTCTTGTCCGGGATTTCCTCAAGCGAAATCTCAACCGCTTCCTCATCTGAGTGAAATATTCTTGAATCCATTATTTGAGCAACAAATCAATGGAGATAAATATAGTTTCTACACACTGTACTTGGATTATATTTCTTGGAATGACTAACAAATTACTTGCTAGTCTGAAAGCCATATAGATTTGTAATACAGTAAATGTAAGAGAGTGAAAATGTATAGTGAAAAAACTCAGTGATTAATGTGGCATCATATGATTGGAGCCAGTTAATAGCTATAATTTTATGTATTCAATAACACTGTTTCACGTGGTTGCTGCGGTGTAAATTCATCTCAACTCTTGTAATACAAAACCATATATTTATACGAAAAAGAAACCCTTCTTCCTTCAGTTTTTGAAAGTCAATTTACTGTAAGTGACAATTCATATAAATTATGACATCAAATTATTAATCTTGCTAGAGAAAGATTCTGTCAAGATTCATCACTCTTTGATTCTCTACCTTCAAAATTGGATGGGCTAACTAATGGGCCTTCAGGAACCATTAACCATGGCCCAAAATGAGTAATTTATACGGACTCTATTCCCCAAATTATGGCTTTTGCATTTCTGTAACTTAGGGCATAGGGATTTTTGAGGTTTAGTAAAAGTAATTTTATAATTTAAAAAATGTATTAAAAAAAGTAAAAAAAATTATAATTAAATAATAAAAAATTATATGAAAAATAATAAAAATTAATTATAATATATTAAATTTATTGTTAAAATTAAAACTAAACTAAAAGAAGATGACCTTTAATTTCAGAATTAGTAACAGAATAAAAGGAGAAAAGATGAAGCAGAAAGAGATAACACAATTTTGGGAGAGGAGAGAATTAGAGAGAAATTAGCTGGCACACTTGTCGTAGACTGTGCCACTCCAACCTCCCACGGTTGAGCTTCCATGGAAGAGAAGGCGGAGGAGTGATTTATAAGCGAATTTTGAAGATGGAGTTTTTGCTGGGTTTTAAGTGTATGGTTTAACTGCGATTTCAAAATTGGATTTGTGTTTTGGAAATCGAAATGTAGCCATTTTCTCTGGTCGTCGTTAAATTTCAAGAGTTCGGAAATTTCACTCCGGACTTCGTTGATGGCATCTTCCGTTGGCAGCAACATTTAAACCGCCGGAAACCGGTAGCTTCCATCTTTTCCTAATATATTTTCCGTTGTTGTTCTTCTTCGTAGACTTTTTAATTAGGATTTATGCGGTACTTTGATTCCTTCAGTGTGCTGTTAGACTCGTGTTGATGTTATGTAGCCACAAACAACTTTTCTTTTCTTTTTTGATTATTATGGTTTTCATTTTTCATATTTAAATAATCTGAAGTTTTGTTGGTTAAGAACTCTCCTCCATCTATCTGGGCTTTTGTGATTAATTCCTGCATGTTGTAAGTGGAATCCTCAACAAACTATGTGAAATGTCAATTTATTGGTTTACATTCAGTGCAGGGCCAGGGAATACTGTGGTTCTTGGAGGGAAATTTTTGTGAAATGTTTGCCTTGAATAGCAATCTTCCCTGGCCTACTCTAGATTGTCAAGATTTCTGTGAAAAGTGAAAACGTACGTCTTATTTCTTCTGCGTTTACATGTGTTTATAATAATTGAGCCGTTGTGGGATGTGAGAGATGCTTCTAATAATTGAGCCTAAATGCAATTTGATTAATCCAACTTCCAACTGCACAAAGATCTGTTATTAATGTCAAAATCCTTTTGGTTGGCTGCATTTATTCCACTGGGAAAAAGGGATTAGTTTATATACTTCTACTGTCACACTTCATGGGCAGTGGGTCTTCTGGTTTTGAGTTTTTTTTTTTTTTTTTTTTTTTTTGAGGGAAAGCTTTCGAAACGATGCGGTTGTCCTCTTTCAAAGTTCTTTCCATTTTGGTGCTGTCAAGTTTGAATCTTGCTTTCATTTCACCATATGTGCAAGCCGCAATCGGGAACAATTCATTCCCCTGTGTCATTGTTTTTGGAGATTCTATTGTTGATACTGGAAACAACAACAATATTGACACAATTGCGAAAGCAGATTATCCACCTTATGGGAAGGACTTCATGGGAGGAAAGCCCACAGGAAGATTTTCCAATGGGAAAGTTCCTTCTGACTTGATTGGTATAACTAGTGAAAACACTGCCATGCACTCTCTGACTCTGACTCTGTTTGTCTATATATCATCTTCATTTACACTATGTTTGTGTAAATCTTTTATCTGATTAACCTTTTGAGTTTTGTGTTATTCAGCTGAAGAGTTGGGAATCAAAGCGCTTTTACCAGCCTATCTTGACCCAAATCTTCAGGATGAGGATCTCATAACAGGGGTCAACTTTGCTTCTGGAGGAGGAGGTTTTGATCCTCTGACATCTGAGCTTGCGGTATATATATATATATATATATATATAGTATATGCTTCTTTCTCTCCCTTCTCAAATATTCCATAATCTAAGCCTAGAATCATTCTCAGACATCAAAATTCTTTCTTTTCTTCTTTTTCTTTCCCTGGCCAGAATGTCATATCACTATCAGATCAGTTAGAGTTGTTTAAAGAATACTTGGCCAAGGTTAAAGGGATTGCTGGAGATGATAAAGCAGCCACAATTTTAAGCAATGGGCTATTTCTTGTGGTCACTGGCAGCAACGATATTACAAACACTTACTTTAGCACCCCTTTTCGACAATCCCACTATGATGTTCCCTCATACACCGATCTCATGCTCAGTTCCGCATCCAGTTTCATTCAGGTTAGAACTTAGGAAAGGTTATATATGCAATCCCTGAATGTGAAATTGTGGAAGGAATCAACAGTTTCATGCTTCTGTTCTATTGTGTGGCAGAATTTGTACGGAATTGGAGCTCGAAGAATCGGTGTCTTCGGTCTCCCGCCAATTGGATGTGTGCCATCACAAAGAACACTTAAAGGTGGATCGCAAAGGCAATGTGCAGAAAACTACAACCAAATGGTAGAGTTATTCAACACAAAGCTGATTGCAGAAATCAATAACCTCAATGGCAAATATCCCAATGCAAGGATAGTCTATGTTGATATCTACAATCTTCCCCTTGATCTCATCCACAATCCTAAAAAATACGGTACAATCGATCTCTTTCCTCAAGAGCATCACATATAATTTACTCAAACTAAGAAGCTCATGAATGACATATATATCATATACAATGTTGCAGGATTCAGCATTGGGAATTTGGGATGTTGTGGAACAGGCACAGTGGAAGTTGTATTTCTGTGCAAATACACATGTTCAAACGTTGGGGAATACGTATTCTGGGATAGTTTTCATCCGACAGAGAAAGCTTACAGAGTTATTGTCCAGGAATTCCTCAAGCGAAATCTCATCAGCTTCTTCATCTGAGTGAAATATTCTTCAATGCAAATACACATGTACACTGAAAAAATTCAGTGACTGATGTGACGTCATATGAACAGAGACGTTGGTAGTTACAATTTTATGTATCTAATAACATTGTTTCACGTGATTGCCGCGCCAGGCACTTGTATCACCACTCATGTAATAAATCATATATATCTATAGGGGAAATAAGAAAAAAGCCCTTCTTCCTTCATTTTTTTGTAGTCAATTTTACTGCAAGTGACATTTCATATCAATTATGCTACAGGTTCATTAATAGTGTCAAATTATCAATCTTGCTAGAGAAAGATTCTCTCTCAAGATTACCCCTCTTGATTTTCTATCTTCAGAATTGGGTGGGCTAACTTATGGGCCTTTAACCATGGCCCAACTCGAGTAATTTACACGGGCCGCGAGGCCCAACCTTACTGCCTTTATATTTCAATTAGTAACAAAAGATAAAAGAGGTAGAAGCCCAAATTACTCGATTAATTCCAAAACTAAAAGAGGCTGAAGCCCAAATTAGCTGGCACTCTTCTCGTCGACTCCGTAACTCCGACCTCCTACAGTTGAGCTTCCAGGGAGGAGAAGGCGGAGGAGTGATTTATAAGCCAATTTTCAAGATGGAGTTTTTTTATGGGCTTTAAGTGTATAGATTAACTGTGATTGCCAGAATTGGATTAGTGTTTTGGAAACTGAAAAATGGAGCCATTTTCTCTGGCTGTAGTTAAATTTCAAGAGTTCGGAAATTTTACTCGGGACTTCGTTGATGGCATCTTCCGTTGGCAGCAAAACTTAAACCGCCGGAAACCGGTAACTTCCATCTTTCCGTAGTATATTTTCCATTCTTTCTTCTTCATATTAGAGTTTTTAATTGGGATTTTTACGGTACTTTGATTCCTTCAGTGTGCTGTTAGACTCAAGTTAATGTTGCGGTACTTTTCCTTTTTGATTATTGGGGTTTTCCCTTTTCCTCTGTAAATAATCTGGAGTTTTGTTGGTTAGAAGCTCTCCTCCATCTATCTGGGATTTTGTGATTAATTCGTGCATGTTGTAAGTGGAATGCTCAAATCCTTCGTTAAGAGTTTTTTTTTTTTTCTTAAATTTGAGGGTGGTATAACTAACTGTAAGAAACTCTGTCAATTTGTTTGTTTACATTTACTGCAGGGCCAGGGAATACTGTGGTTCTTGGTCGTTTTGTAAGATGGAGGGAAAATTTTGTGAAATGTTTGCTTAGAATAGCAATCTTCCCTGGCCTACTCTAGACTTGACTTGCTTTTTGCTTGCATAGGTAGCTACAAGCTGTGTGCTGGAGCTTTACCCATCTTGCAATGATATGATTTTCAGATTGAAATCTTGAAGCGGTTGCAGCGAGAAGCATTTTCAGATATTATGAAGCTGAGGGATAGACAAGACAAGGTGGAGCGAATGCTATCCTTTTATAAGTCTTCGAAAGGAAATCCTTTCCAAGAAGCTGCCACTCATGTGAGAGGTGATGTCGATGTGGTTGGGGCGATGTTTATGGTGGACAGTGCGGATGATCAGCAAATTGAAGCAATTCAAACATCAGGTGTTCGGACTGGTCTGGATTAAGGCTTGTCTTTGAAACCACTGTCCGCCAGAAAGATACACTAGTTGCAGAATTTTTAGCTGGTGGAAAAGGCCAAAGCAACATTGTGGAAAGGCCACTTTCATTATCAAAGATTCTCTATGCAGCAAATGTCAGTGATTGGTTCTCTGCTGTTGCCATCCCATTGGGTGCTCGATGCCGAGATGTTGGAGTTGCTATGACTTCTTCTCATGAGGTAAAGTTCATAGATGAATACTAGGCTGCTGCTGATTCTTGTGGAAATTTGTAGCTATTTGTGTATTTGTTCGCATTTAAAATTTCTTTACTGCACAAGCGTCTCTATATAAGAAAAGTGGCTTTATGTTTCTTGTAGTTTCTCGGGTACATGTGGACATACGTGATCAACTACTTGTTTGTCTTTCCAATTTTGGGACTTTACATGATGTCCCATTCTTATTCTGTAGGAAAAGGGTTTTTCGGAGTATTCAACATTTGGGCCACCATTTCTGAATCAGAAGAATGGTAGTGCTCTTGGCATAATGGTTAGAAGATCAAATGTTGTTGCCTCTTTGGGCCAATTTGTTTCTAGTCTAGGGTTCCAACAAACTTCAGGAATCACCCATTGCTTTAGCACTTTTGGGCAAATTGTTTATCAATTAACTCAAGGTACCAAACTGTCCCTGTTGGGCTTGCACAAAGTGCCTAAGTTGTCAACTCAAAGAGTGAGTCTTGGAGCTATGACCCTTCCTGTTGGCATTTTATGGCGAAGGGAGTGTTCCGAGAGATCTGTGGCAGACAATGTTCCGGAGATTGAAAGGTACAAGAAAGAAGAGTTGTTGGATGGATCTCTAGCATTGATGCTTGAATCGGAACTTGATGAGACTACAAGAATTGGTGGTTGGATTGAGATGAGACATGCAAATAACAGACACTTACAGTGGGCTGTTATGATGTCTGACACCCCTGAAGATGATATCGGCTGGGGAGTAAGCGTTGGTGGTTTGTTACATGGTCCAAGGAATTGGGACCATTTTCAAGCTGAAGCGTTCTTAAGCTTTAGTTTTGGCAAGCGATTTAGATTTCAACCTGGTGTTCTATTCTCAGCTGATAATGGAAACTCTCATTTTCCTGCCTTGTTGTTACGGTCAAGTTGGTCACTTTGATTCTTATTGAATTTCCATTAGCGCTTTCTTTGGATATGAATTCGTATCACTGCAGTTTAGCATTTAGAATCAGTTAATCATGTTATAATTCTTTTAGTGATACATTTCTACATTTGTTAGCTTGTATTTAGGAAGGAATCAGTCAGTTTGTATTATTTCCTTCCATTTGGATTGCTAACTTCATCTTAATTATACTTTTTTGGCTGTTTGATGACTTATTTAATCATAATACCTGCGTTTTGAACCTATAAGGTTTGAAGATTCAAGAAATGCCTCCAATAAGAACACTATCGCAAATAATTTGAGATAAAATGACTTCGAATGTTTGTTTTGGATAGTAAAAAACTCAACAGTAGAACTCAGGTTTAGTAATGGATTTCTAAGGTGTAGAAAATACACGAACTTGCAATTTCTATCGGCTGCAGGAATTTAGCTACAGCTGTTGAGTTGAGTTGGAGATGAAGAAATTCAATGTCTCTGGGCTCTGAATTTTATACCATCCAATATTTTTTCAAATGTTGGCCAGCCGATGAATTGTTGTCAGGGAGCAGTACTGGCCGGCAGATACAAGTTGGAAAATACACTACACTTAGATTGATAAAAAGCTGAAAAATGAGGATCGATCTTCATCTTCTTGTTTGTTCATAATTGATGGTATTCACCTGGCCATGAAAGGAATGCGCACTCTGTATTTTCCATTGCTCCAAGTGATTGATCCATGTGGAATCCCACCGAAGGTTGATGTTTCATTAGAGAGGGAGAAAGTGACTTGATAACTTAGCTTCTTCTCCATTTTCGTAAAATGCAACTTAGGAGGATTCACTCTGACTTTCAAGTACTCCTCGCTGGATTCTACAGTTGCCACATAAATGGTTTCTTCTTCTTCGCCAACATTTGTCACTGTCCTTTTAACTTTCTTGGGTTTACCGCCATCATCTAAGAAGGTCACAGCTATGGATGGGTAGTTCATGTCGGGCATCAAATTTTGGCTGGACTTAACAGGGCAAGAGAAGTTTGCAGAAAGCTGTCTTGACGATGGGATGAGTTTTATGTCTGATTCGGGCAGCCCCAAGTTGCAGAGGTAAATTAAGTAATCCTTCACATCAATCTCGTAAACTAACCCTGGTTGTAATGGTCCTAACGACGTTACTTCCCCAGCACCACACTCCAACGGGGTGGCTGGATTTCCGAGATTGTTGCTGATGGACGCCTTCAAATTGTTATTCGGGCTTGCTGTGGTCATAATGGCTGATTTAATTGCAGAGGGACTCCAAAAAGGATGTTGGGTTTTGACTGTTGCTGCAATTCCGCTTACATGAGGACAGGCCATTGAAGTACCTGAGAGTATGTTGAAGGCTTGGTCGGTTTCATCGGAAGGCCATGCCGAGAGAATGTCAACTCCTGGTGCTACAACATCCGGCTGCAGCAATGCAGGCATACAATACACAAAATCATTTACTGAATTATTCTAATGGAACAGAAAGAGTATTGTTTTAGGCTAACCTTGATGAGGTAATTATTCCTGAATATGGGACCTGCCCTGGAGAAGTATGCTACCGATGGAGCTGGCTTGTAATTGGCTGCAGCTACGGTCGGCAAAATAGTCGCCACGGGGTTCCTGTTTAGGATTTACAGAGTGGCCGGCCGGACATCAATAATGGTAAGATATGAAAGAGAGAGGAATTCATCATGGATCAAAATGAGTAGGTAAATTACCTGGTTGTGTTGATGTAAGATAGAATCTGAGCTCCATCTTGCCAGGTGACTCCGACCATTGGAGTCGAACCATCATAAACTGAGTCTATTAGTTGTCCGAAGTGATCGATGTATATAACTCCGATTCCACCCAGGCTTCTTACGGTATAAAGTCTACCGCCTATTCCATAATTATCAAATACAGTGTCGCAAAGAACAATCTTCCCTTTGATCTTTTCTCCATCTAATGCATCTGGAAAACAATCACTGAAACAAACGCAGCTCATCATCATCATCATCAACTATTTTGCTTCGTGTCTATATCATTCGAGTCGGGTCGAGTACCTACCTGGCTTCAGCGTAACTAAGATGATTATTCGTAGCTGAACCACCATCGATCAACGAGTGAATTGGAGTTTTTCCTAAATTACCGAAATGAACACCTCCGCCCTATTATAAAACCCAAGAAGCAATCATTTATAACTGTTTATAAGTCACGAGTCGGAGGTGGTGGGAGTAATGTATTATTGAATGGAATTTACCTTGATGACTTTGTTTCCTCCCAGGACAATATCCGATTCGAAAAACCTGTCAATAGTGGCTGCACCTACGGTTAGAATCCAAGGAGCAGTGTTCATGACTGTTACAAATTCACTGGTTTCACCATCTCCGGCGGAGCATACTACGGTGATTCCCTTTTCAACCGCATGAAATGCTCCGATAGCAATCGGGTTTCTCGGGTAATCATCACCGCCGCTACCAAACGATAAAGAGAGGATATCCACCCCATCCTTTATTGCATCGTCAAATGCTTTCAGAATCGCAGAGCCCTCGCACCCTTGGTCGTTGCAGACGCGATACACGGCTATTCTGGACCCCGGTGATCCGCCCCGTGCAGTGCCGATTGCCAGGCCATGATAGGATGCTCCGGGGACATGTCTTCCAGCTGCGATGGCTGCAACGTGAGTGCCGTGGCCATCATTGTCCCTCGCCGAAGTAGAGTTATCATATGTCAGGTAATTCCTTGCGCCAATCAATTTCCTGAAATGGGATAGGATTATTAAATAACAATAGCCATAACCATAAACATAAACATGTGCTTTAGGATCTCATGAGATTTTCTGTCTGCCCACACTCTGCCTTCCCTTTCACAATCGAAGGTGAGACTCATGTGTTACATTACGGGGCCTCACTTCCCTACCTGTTGCAGTTAAAGACTTAAAATCACGTCCTTTTGTGCATTTTCCCTTCCACCGCTTGGGGATTGGACCCATACCTCTGTCATTGAAACTCTTTGCTTCCGGCCAAATCCCTGAATTACGAGAAATCAGTTAATGATATACTCCACCATTCGTTCCATTTGAAGAGTCCACTTTCAAAAGTATTAGCATTACCTGTGTCCAATATGCCAATAATGACGTCTTGAGGAGAGACAGAGGAATTTAATCTGGGAGTCTGACCGGGTTTGAATCCGAGTGCACGGCTCTGTTGCTTCAAAAAGCCCCAGGAACGCGTCGTGTGGAGCTGGAGGAGAGAATCAGGGAAAACAGAGACAACTTCAGGCCTTTGAGCAATGGATTTGGCCTCTTCTTCTGATAACCGCAATGCACATCCTGAAAATGCCTTGCTGTACTTATGTACCACTCTATCTTTCCACCTGGGAATTAATTAAAAGGAATAAAATGTACCTTTAATATATATATATATATATTCAGCATATTTTGTTTTCTTCTTAAAAGTAAAGGTTTTCATGTATTTAATTAACCTCACCTTTCCATGGAGGAGGAGCTCAAGAAATGATCAGAGTGGAAACCCGAGGGTGAGGATGCTGCAGCTCCCGCGTACACGATGTATACGCCGTCGCCATTAATTTCTTGAGCTGCTGCTGCATTTGCTACATCTAAATGGAGGGAGATGACGAAGAAGAAAGAAAGAAAGCAGCAGAAGAAGGTCTTCATACTTTTTGGTGGTGGAGTGCCCACAGCCCACACCACTGCATGCTTATATATACTTTTAAAGGATTAAATCATTCACGTGGAATAATTTTTGATAATACTTTAACATTGTAATGTGAAATAGCTAATGGAGTATCCCACACTACTCATCCCTGTCAGGTCCATGTGCTCTCTGCTCACTCAATTTGCAAGTGTAGATTCTCGATAAATTATCTAAGAAGGTGCAGATTTAGATACTAGTTGTATCTCGTGACTCATAAATAGTTGTTCTATTGTAATTTTTTGGAGGGACGGAGATCGAGTATTGATTCATTTATTCAACAATGGCGTGCCAATATTTAATGGTTTGTCAAACTCCAAAAAGATCAGCAAGAATCGGAAATTTGTCAGCTACGGATCTGGATCTTGGTTGCTGCTTCACTTCTGCAGTTTGTAAGAATATTTCCAGATTAACGTGCGCATGGGTACTTTCTTTCTCGGGAAAATTGCATTTTTTGTACTAATAAATTATTAAAGTTCCATGGATTTGACTGGGAATGAAGTTCCTTAATCGCAGTGCAATTTTGCATCACATTACAGAGTGATCACTAACTATCGAGGAAATTAAGGAATGCGAACACTGTAAGTACTTAATTTGTATTAATTGCTCCATGTGATTGAAGGTTTCAATGATGAGGTATTAATTAATTAGCGTATCTTGTATCCAGGAATGAATCAGTCCTCCCTCTTGGATTGCTGACTTCAGGCCTTTGAGCAATAGATTTGGCCTCTTCTTCTGATAACCGAGCTGCGAATCCAGAAAATGCATTGCTGTACCTGTGTATCATTCTTTCTTTCCAACTGTTAAAACAGGAAAAAGCAATAAATTTTGGAGCTCAAAATATGGTGGGAGTGGAAACCAGTGGATGAGGATGCTGCCGCTTCTGTACGAGTACATGATGTATATGCCACCGCTGTTGATTTGCTGCTGCTGCAGCAACCACAAAATCTAATGTAGTGACTTAATTAGGAAGATAGAAATACTACTACAAAATGATAAGATTGCAACACCGCAAAGCTGTTGTTTAGGGTCTTTTTGTGTTGCAATAGACTTAAGAAACCACTTCGCGTATTATAATGTCCTGTTTCCTTTTGGCAACAATTTTTGCTTTTCGCAACACTTTTACAAAGTATTGCTATAGATAGCTAAGGAAGCACTTTGTTTCTGCAACACTTTTTTGCATTTCACCCAATATATAATGATTATGCGCAGCGTGAGCCTCCTTCATGTGCCCACTTCCCAAGTTTATATCTCCAATGCACTGCAGATCATTTAGTACAAGTTGGAAATTAGACGTAAAAAACTAAGCCTGGAATTGATGATTCATATATCTTACAGTAATCTTATTAATTTGTTCATTGATACTTGACTTATTTTATTTTCTTAATGAATCTTGATAATGTAAATGATAGAGAGAAGAGAACTATATTCGTATTTAAGCCAAGCCAAAAACATATTATTGAGAACTCTATGTGGGAGGATTTTCCCAGAGCTAGTACAATTTAGAAATCACAATACAATCATGGAAAGCTCACTAATGAAGTGACGATGAAAGGAATGCGAACACTATACTTTTCATTGCTCCACGTGATTGAACCATGTTCGTATTGATCATGGGACGAAGTATTAGCGTATCTAAAACTCACTCTATAGCTCTGGTTCTTCTGGTTTTTCGTGAACATCAACGTATTAGGACTCACATGGATCTCCAAGTTGGCACTCTTTTCAACACTTACTCTGTAAACTATTTCTTCTTCATCGCCAACATTAGTAACCGTCCTTTTCACTGTCTGGTGCGCGGCTTGATCACTAGGTAGAGCGATGGCAATGGAAGGGTAGTTGACGTTGGAGATCAAATCTACGCTGGACTTAGTCGGGCAAGAAAAGCTGGCTGGAATGCTGGATGAAAGAAGCCTTATCTGTGATGCGCTGTAGCCGTAGTAGCAGTAGTATATTAAATAATCGTTGATTTCAGTCTCGTAGATTAGCCCCGGTCGTAATGGACGAAACAAGGTTACTTCCCCGGAACCATAGTGGAAGGGGTTGGATTCGCCTCCCAAACCATCTGTTATAGTTGCCTTCATATTGTTAGTCGGATTTGCTGTGGTCATAAGAGCTGATTTGATTGCGGAAGGAGTCCAAGTGGGATACTTGGATTTAACCAATGCCACAACTCCGCTGACATGAGGGCAAGCCATTGAAGTACCGGAGAGTAAGGTAAAGGCTTGGTCTGTTTCGTTGGAAGGCCACGCCGAGAGAATGTTAACTCCTGGTGCTACAATATCAGGCTGCAACATATACGCAACCTTGTTCGTTAGTTCAAATGAATGATAAGGTTCAAACTCATGACATCAGAGTTACAAATTCGTGCGTACCTTGATTAGGTAATTATTCTCATCTATGGGGCCATACCCTGAGAAGTAGGCCAGAGATGGAGCTGGCATGTATGTTGCATTATTTGCCGTCGGCAAAATAGTCGCCACAGGATTCCTAGAGAGCGCACTCAAGTATCAATTACCCAATAATGTTTCGAATTATATCTTGTGACTAGATCATACGTGATTGTAACATGTACTAAAATCATTAGCTTACCCGGTTGAGTTAATATAAGAAATAATCTTTTTTGCATCTGCCGATGTGACTGCGATAAGCGGACTAGAACCGGAGACTGTGTCTATGTATTGTCCCAAGTAATCAATAAATAACACTCCGATCCCTCCCAGGCTTAATATTACCTCAAGCTTACGCTCTGGAAAATAAAAGTCTCCCCTGTCAGTATAGTCGCAAAGAACAAGCTTCCCCTTCACTTTTTCTTCATCTAATGCTTCCACTTCACAATTCCTGAAACAAATTAAATACATATATAGAAATAAGTTTCATTTCATCAACAATTAGTTTGTTAAAAGTGGGACTGGGTACCCGATTTTTCGTACCTTGCATAATAGTTAGGAGTACCAGAACTTTTGGCTGAAATGCCATCAATCAAGGGGTAGACTGGACTTTTCTTCAAGTTAGAAGAACGAAAACCGCCGCCGTGGACGACTATGTTTCCCGATCCCAAAACGACGTCGGTCTGAAAATACCTATCAATAGTTGTTGCACCCACCGTTAATAACCAGGGAGCTGTATTAGCGACATAAGGAGCGTTGTTGGCGAAAAAGCCGGCGTCCCCGGCAGAGGCTAATACCGTAATTCCCTTCTCAACGGCGTGGAATGCTCCTATAGCGATGGGACCTCCTATCGCACTGCCGCCGTGATGTTCGTATTCACCGCCGGCGGCTATGTTTATGACGTCAACCCCGTCTGCTATTGCATCATCAAACGCTTTTAGAACTGCAGAACCATCGCAGCCTAGGTCGTTGCAAACGCGGTACACAGCGATTCTGGACCCTGGAGATCCTCCCCGTGCGGTGCCATTAGCCAGGCCTGGATAGGATGCTCCGGGGACAGCTCTTCCTGCTGCGATGGCTGCCACGTGGGTGCCGTGACCGCCATCATCCCTCGCTGAACTACTCGAGCTACTTTGATGTGTAACGTAATTCCTCGCACCAATCAATTTCCTGATCATGAAATGAGGAACGATCGAATTAATAAATTAACTAAATAAACCATATATATAGGTTGCAACAAAATGTATACCTGTTGCACTTAAAATCTTGTCCTTTTATGCATTTTCCCTTCCATCGCTTGGGGATTGGACCCAAACCTTTATCATTGAAACTCTTTGCTTCCGGCCAAATCCCTGAATCATGTATCAGTTAACAATATATTCCATTCGTTCCATTTGAATAGTCCACTTTCGAAAGTATTAGTATTACCTGTGTCCAATATGCCAATAATGACATCTTGAGCAGAGAGATCTTCAGAGGAATTTGATTTCGGAATCTGAGGGGGTTTGAGTCCAACACCAGTAGAACCACTTAGTTCCTTCAAAAAGTCCCAGGAACGCGTTGTGTGGAGCTGGAGGACGAGATCCGGGTAAACAGATACAACTTCAGGCCTTTGAGCAATTGATATCGCCTCTTCTTCTGATAGCCACACTGCGAATCCAGAAAAAGCCTTCTCATACCTGTGTATGATTCTATCTTTCCATCTGGAATAAAAAAAGAAAAAGAAAAAAGAAGGAACAAAATGTTGTACGTTTATGCATTATATATTCTGCAACTTAATGACAAACTTGAGGCAAATGAAGAGGAGACTTTATAAATGTTGTTTGATTAAATTTTATAATCATCTGACTTTTCCAAGGAGGAGGAGCTCAAAATATGATCGGAGAGGAATCCGGTAGAGGATGCTGCAGCTCCTGTGTACACGATGTATACGCCGCCATTGTTTCCGGCTTGAGCTGATGCTGCTGTTGCTGAAATAATTAGGAAGAGAGAAACAAAGCAGCAGAAGAAAACAGGAAAGCAGCTGTTCTTCATCATACTTTAGATCCTAATATTGACTGATTTTTGTGGTGCTAAGTCCAAGCTTCAAATCGCTGCTTATAAAAGCATCAAGAATGATTTTCTTAAGGTGCAATTCATTGGTCATGGGCAGCGGCGGATCCAAGAGGGGGTGGGGTGGTTCCCGCGCCCTTTCAATCCCCCTCCTCCACCTTTATTATCCCTATTTATTTAACTATTAAATTTTTTTTCATAATATATTTAAAAGTCAAAACAAAAATTTATTTATATGTTGAATTTATCAAAAAAAATTTAGATGTATTTTTCTGGTTCCACCATTAGTCATGGTTGCTTAAATATTGAAACATAGTAGTAAAAAACATGCCTTGAATTAAGGAAAAGCACTGCTCGGAGGGCTGGGGTGGGCCTGGGGAAGGTTGGGGGTAATGGTTAATGTGATTATCTAGTAACCGCAAGGTCATGTGTTTGATTTTTGATTTGGGGAGATGCAAAGGTACAGAAAGAAAGAAGAACAAGTACTGCTCGTTACACTCGAAGTAAGTGCTGATAGTTTGGTTTTGTGAATTAATTGAAAAGATATTAAAAAATACAGTGATGGTACAATAATCTACAGGTGGCGCTATACTTACCCCAGGTCACTAACTCCGTCCTATGTGGATACATGTCATATGCCACCATCAAAAAAATATCTAACAAAAAAAAAAAAAAACCACTAGGCACTATTATCAAAGCTAACCTTATATAATATTCCCTCGCGATTTTTCACTTTCTTAATTTTGAACCAAATTTATAGGCAGTGCACAACTCTCGATTGCTACAACTTCCTGTTCCAATAGATCGGAGGAAGTATTAATATATTTAAGAAAGTGGAAAAAGGGCTTATATATATAATCTGGGGTCGGCGCTGACTTGATATAAAGGGCTTATATAATGTTCATTGGAGAGAGAAACTAGGCAAGTGCGCAAATGAATGCCGTATACTATTCCTCGTTTTCATTTACCTTTAGCCAATTACGAAGCAAATCACGTTGTTTCTAATAATTAACTGCATTTTAGGAACTTCCTGTTCCAGTTGCGTCTAAATATGTAATATCACTTTTAAGTTCATTAATGAATATTATTATATATATATATTTTTTATTTTATATTTACGATGATATTTAAAACCTTTGATTACTGAAGCGAATACATGCTGGGAAAGTCATGGGAGACGTTCCTTTATTAGTACAGTTCATGAAGATCATATTACAATCTTCTGCGTTTATTGGCTGCAGAGAGTGATCATCACCAGCTTCTAATTAACGAGGAAAGGGATGCGAACGTTGTACTTAGTATTGTTCCATGTGATTGAACCATGTTCGCGAAAGCCGTGGGATGAGGCATTAACGTATCTAAAAGTCACTTGATAGCTTAGCTTCTTCTGGTTTTTGGTGAACTTCAACTCAGTAGGACTCACTCGGATATCCATGTTCGCAGTCTTTTGAACACTGACTTTGTAAAGTGATTCTGCATTTCCAACATTTGTCACGGTCCTTGATACTGTCTGGCTCGCGGGGCGATCATCTGGTAGAGAGATGGCAATTGATGGGTAGTTGATGCTGGAGATCAATTCTTGGCTGGACTTAGTCGGGCAAGAGAAGTTGGCAGGGATGCTGGATGAAAGAAGCCTTATCTGGGATGCGTTTAGGCCGTTGTAGCAGTAGTGTATTAAATAATCGTTGATTTCAGTCTCGTAAATTAACCCTGGTTGCAATGGACCTAACAAGGTTACATCCCCAGCACCATACTTGAATGGAGTGGTTTCACTACCATCACTTTCTGTTATGGGAGCCTTCAAATTGTTATTCGGATTTGCTGCATTCAGACAATCAAATCAATAAGGTTTAAAGTAGAGTGTTTTAATTAGTTGATGCTGTAATCAGTAGTACTTGAATACGAACCTGTGGTCATAATAGCTGATTTAATCGCGGAGGGAGTCCAGGTGGGATACTGGGATTTGACAAGTGCTGCAATTCCGCTGACATGAGGGCAGGCCATTGAAGAACCTGAGAGTAATTTAAAGGCTTGGTCGGTTTCATTGGAAGGCCATGCCGAGAGAATGTCAACTCCCGGTGCTACAACATCAGGCTGCACGATACTGCAGTTAGTTTTGAAAACATACTATACTTGTTGTTTTGAAAACAGGTAATTGTTTTACCTTGATTAGGTAATCATTCCCAAATATGGGGCCATTCCCTGAGAAGTATGCTGCAGATGGAGCTGGCTTGAATGTTGCGTTAGCTACCGTCGGCAAAATAGTAGCCACAGGATTCCTTGTTGAGTTAATATAAGAGAGAATCTTCTTTGAATCTTCCGAGCTGATTCCGATCAGTGGAGAAGATTCAGAAATTGTGTCGATTTCAAGTCCGAAGTAATCAGTATATAGCACTCCAATTCCACCCAGGCGTGTTACTACGCTGAGCTGACTTCTAATTGAATAATATTCAGAATCTGTAGTGTCACAAAGAACAATCCTCCCCTTCACTTTTCCTGCATCTAGTGACAGTGGTTCACAATTTCTGAAACAAACATATATATATATGCACTCATCAGTTATATATATATATATATATATAGTTTCATTTCTTCTCTACAGTGTAATTGTTTCCTCAGTACCTTGCTTCAAATTCATCCGAATCAGAACTTTTGGCGGAAGTGCCATCAATCAAGGGGTAGATTGGAGTTTTCTTCAAGTTAGCAAAATGAACACCGCCGCCCTGATATAACAAGATAGAATACTGAAAAACAGTATTACAAAGTAGACTTTTTTAATGGAACTGGGAGGGAATAGTTACCTTGATGACTTTGTTTCCTCCCAATACAACATCAGACTCGAAAAACCTGTCTATAGTGGCTGCACCTACAGTTAGCATCCATGGAGCTGTATTCACAATATTTGGAGCGTCTTCGTTATAGCCGTAGTTCCCCGCAGAGCCAACTACGATAATTCCTTTCTCCACAGCATGAAATGCACCTATGGAGATGGGATCTGTGGTGATATCAAACTCGAAATTACCACCCGATACGGATATAACATCAACTCCATCTGCTATTGCATCATCAAACGCCTTTAAAACCCCAGAACCATAGCATCCTGTCTCACTACAAACACGGTACACAGCAATTCTGGACCCTGGAGATCCACCCCGGGCTGTGCCACGAGCCAGGCCGCGATAGGATGCCCCGGGGACAGCTCTTCCGGCTGCGATGGCTGCAACATGAGTGCCATGACCATCATGATCCCTAGGTGAAGTAGAGTTATCAAGTGTACTGTAATAATTTCTTGCTCCAATCAATTTCCTGATGCAATTAAAATTAAAGGGGAATGTTAATTATATATCACCAGATCGAACATGTGTTTAACTCACAAGTGATCAGCGTGTTTTCGTAGGATACCTGTTGCATTTAAAAGACTTAAAATCATGTCCTTCTATGCATTTACCCTTCCATCTCTTGGGGATTGGACCTATACCTTCGTCACTGAAACTCTTTGCTTCCGGCCAAATCCCTGAATTACAAGTAATCAGAGGTGCGTTTCTTAATGAATGAAATTACATGGATCGAGCTTATCTATATATATATATATATATATAATTAATGAACCTGTATCGAATATGCCAATAATGACATCTTGAGCAGAGAGATCTTCAGAGGAATTTGATTTCGGAATCTGACCAGCTCTGAATCCAACACCAGTAGTACCACTTAGTTCCTTCAAAAAGTCCCAGGAACGCGTTGTGTGGAGCTGGAGGACTGAATCAGGGAAAACAGAGACAACTTCAGGCCTTTGAGCAATTGATTTCGCCTCTTCTTCTGATAACCGAGCTGCGAATCCAGAAAACGCATTGCTGTACCTGTGTATGATTCTATCTTTCCAACTGAAAAAAAGCAATAAAATATTGTGATTCAACCAAACACAAAAGGACACATTACACAAGATGTTTACTTATAAATGTACTGAAACATGAGTAAGATCAATAACAGAACAAAACAGATTCACAAACTCAAAAACGAAAGGAGTTCAAACAGGGAACTGAAAATTAATAATTAATTGTGGCAATTATTAAGGAATGGTTTTGAAATGTGACCTTTCCAAAGAGGAGGAGCTCAAAATATGGTCGGAGTGGAAACAGGCAGATGAGGATTCTGCTGCTGCTGCTCCTGTGTAGACGATGTATACGCCGCCATTGTTTCGTGCTTGAGCTGCTGCTGCTGTAACTACAGATAACTGGAGGGAAACGATGAGGAAGAGAGAAAGAAAGCTGCAGAAGAAAACAGAAAAGTAGCTGTTCATACTTTAGCTAGAAAGGATCCAAAGTACTGTTCTGTAATTATTGCCGCTTGGGTAAATAGAGAGAAACAAAACGATGAGGTAGTTATTGCAGCTTCCCACCACCGCATATAAAAAGGGTAATAAAAAATTATTTTTTTATTTTTTTTATACGAGTAATCATTGTCTTTCACAGATTGTCACTCTTTTAATGAAACAAAAATAATTTAAAAATAAAAAATTATGAATCATATTCATATAATTGAGAATTGATCAAATCTATCAAAACTAGAGAGTATCACGTTGGTTTTCCTAACATCACAACTTACTTTGATGTTTTAACATTTCGAGGAAAAAAAAAATACATATTGTTTCAAATTTAACCTTATTTATTATCCTTCATATTTATTTATTTTATCTATCTATCTAAGATTCAACTATAATGAGGCTTCATTGCTGTACTTTGTGTCAACATTTTGGGGGCATTTTCGTCCGGAAAGAAGAAACTTTGAGCCACTCAAGCTTCAGCTTCTAAGCTCCCAGAAATAATTCGCGCGCGTTTTTTATTTATCCATACGTGGCATCCGGTTGTTGGATGGAGTCTTCAATGGGGGTATTTCGCCTTTGACCAAAACGACCTAAGATTCAACTATAATGAGGCTTCATTGCTGCACTTTGTGTCAACATTTTGGGGGCATTTTCGTCCGGAAAGAAGAAACTTTGAGCCACTCAAGCTTCAGCTTCCAAGCTCCCAGAAATAATTCGCGCGCGTTTTTTCTAAGATTCAACTATAATGAGGCTTCATTGCTGCACTTTGTGTCAACATTTTGGGAGCATTTTCGTCCGGAAAGAAGAAACTTTGAGCCACTCAAGCTTCAGCTTCTAAGCTCCCAGAAATAATTCGCGCGCGTTTTTTATTCATCCATACGTGGCATCCGGTTGTTGGATGGAGTCTTCAATGGGGGTATTTCGCCTTTGATCAAAACGACGTCGTTTTGACATGGTGTAAACCTAAACGACGTCGTTTTCCCATCAACCTACCAAACTCGCTTCTTCTCTGTCATCGGCTCCAAGGCACTTTTTGTTGTGGGGGTACGAGCCGTCCGAAATTTTCGATTGCTCTTCTTCCTTCTTCTCGTCTCTCTTGTCGGTTCAGTGATGTTTTCGAAATCCCACTAAATGTTGTCGTTGCAATCATCTCAATCGCGTGCACTTTTTCTTTTTCCATTTCTTTATGTCAATTTTTTCGGCTTTTTCCTTCTTTTGGTGGTAGTGGTGGCACAACTTTTGAAGCTCCTTTCACTGTTTTTACCCAAAAACAAGTATTTTGTTGACACATCATCTGCCACTTCACCTAATACCTTTAATCATAATTCTCTCCAATAATTCTACTTAAAAAGTAGGTATTTTATTGTCACATCATATACCACTATCAATTATTATATACATCTTATTTATATTTACTCATTTATTATATTATTTTTAATTTTATATAATTAAAATCATTACTAATATTTTAATGAATATATTTTATTTTAAAATTATATATTAATAATATTTTAATAAATAAATTATTTTAATAAACATATTTTATTTTTAAATTATCTCTCACTATCAATAAAATAAAATTTAAAAAAAAAACAAAAGCAAGCAACTTGCAACGGCTGCTTCAAAACCAGGCCAAAAAGAAAAAATAAAAAACAAAAAGGAAAAGTGCACAAACATGCGCCACCTTCTCTACCTGGACTCTCTACCTGGGTAGATCTACATCATCATCTACTCAACTCTTCCAATGGCATCTACCCAAAAATGGTGGTAGATGCTGACCTACTAACCATTGTAGATGCCCTAAACCTATGCCTCTCCGCTTTCTCCCCCTTTTCTCATTGTCCATTGTCATCTTCTCTTTGTCTTCATCCGCATTGCTAACTTCAGCCGAGAAAGGTCATATTTTTATCCTTGCATTTCAATTTTTTCGTCTGTTGCTGTTGTTTCATTGGTGTCCGGCTTTTTTTTAATGCTTTCGGATGGTGTTTTCATCCCACTCTGGTTTTGTGATGGTTTCCGGATTGTGTTCGCTCTTCAACTGGAAGGGAGACGACTAGGAATTTCTGTTCTGGGTACCTAAGGGTCGAGCGGAAAATATTGGGCTGCTGCTAATCGGTCAGTCGACGTCTAACGGCGGCGTGTCAGGTGGTTACCAATTTCTCAACTATACTGAGGCTTCATTGCTGCACTTTGTGTCAACATTTTGGGGGCATTTTCGTCCGGAAAAGAAGAAACTTTGAGCCACTCAAGCTTCAGCTTCCAAGCTCCCAGAAATAATTCGCGCGCGTTTTTTATTCATCCATACGTGGCATCCGGTTGTTGGATGGAGTCTTCTATGGTGTATTTGGCCTTTGATCTAAACGACGTTGTTTTGACCTGGTGTAAACCTAAACGACGTCGTTTTGACCTGGTGTAAACCTAAACGACGTCGTTTTGACCTGGTGTAAACCTAAACGACGTCGTTTTCCCATCAACCTACCAAACTCGCTTCTTCTCTGTCATCGGCTCCAAGGCACTTTTTGTTGTGGGGGTACGAGCCGTCCGAAATTTTCGATTGCTCTTCTTTCTTCTTCTCGTCTCTCTTGTCGGTTCAGTGATGTTTTCGAAATCTCATTAAATGTTGTCGTTGCAATCATCTCAACCGCGTGCACTTTTTCTTTTTCCATTTCTTTATGTCAATTTTTTCGGCTTTTTCCTTCTTTTGGTGGTAGTGGTGGCACAACTTTTGAAGCTCCTTTCACTGTCTCTTCCTAAGACCTATGCCTCTCCGCTTTCTCCTCCTTTTCTCATTGTCCATTGTCATCTTCTCTTTGTCTTCATCCGCATTGCTAACTTCAGCCGAGAAAGGTCATATTTTTATCCTTGCATTTCAATTTTTTCGTCTGTTGCTGTTGTTTCATTGGTGTCCGGCTTTTTTTTAATGCTTTCGGATGGTGTTTTCATCCCACTCTGGTTTTGTGATGGTTTCCGGATTGTGTTCGCTCTTCAACTGGAGGGAGACGACTAGGAATTTCTGTTCTGGGTACCTAAGGGTCGAGCGGAAAATATTGGGTTGCTGCTAATCGGTCAGTCGACGTCTAACGGCGGCGTGTCAGGTGGTTACCAATTTCTCATTCTTGGCTTTCATTCAGAATTGAACTCGAAATTCCAGACTGCATTCGGATTATAGTATTGGAATTGCATCTCTGCTTGCTGCATATCTGGTCTAAAATTCTGGACTGCATTCGGACCTCTGCGGCTTTCAATTGCTGGAAAAGGTAAGTATCCTAGCCTACTATATTCAGGCCAGTGGAGTTAGCACCTTCTGCATTTCTCTGGTTTTCTGGTGGAGTATTTTCAGATTTTTCGTGTCTGCCTAGCAGAGGGGTCTGCATTTCTGCACTTCTGAAAACTTGCTTAAGTGCTGGGCTTATTTTTTTTGAACTTTGAATTGGGACTGCAATTTCAGGAAATTTCAGAACAGAATTTGGTTAAATTCTGCTTGGATTTGGCTCCAATTTACTTGAAAGTTGCTTGAATTTCAGAACTGGGTTGCTTTTATGCTACTATTTTCTGCCTAATATTTGCGTATAACTGCTGGACTTTTCGGCTCCCCAACTTCTGGAATATCTGGACACTTTGGCTTCATTTGATTGCTTTAAAATTTCTGAATTTCCCCGGAACGTTTTGGACTGTATCAGCTTGTGGGTTTCCTTTGCTATTCTGGCTTTACTGCTGTGCTGTTTCTGCTGGAAAATCTATCCTCCTTGGCTGTGCGGGAGTTGGGATTTAGAACATAATTATTATAAGGGGAGATGGGCAACCACCTTTTCTTGTGTCTGTTAAAAATGAAAGAAGATACTTTACGTTGATTCTTTGTGCAACCTGTTAAATAATTGAACTACTGCATTACTTGCTTCACATTTTTGATACCTTTCCCGCTTTGATTGAGTGTGAACCTCCATCATCATTGGTGGAAATTTTGAATGCAGAGTTGATACTTTGTCACAATCTTTATTTGTGACTCTATAGGAGTTGTGTTGTAGTTTTTGGGTTTTATCTTTGTTGTTCATAATCCTGAAACGTTTCATAGTGATTTAATGCTTTCATTTTGTGGTAATAATATTAAATGCACTTGCTTGCTTGGTATGGATTGTGTTGTTGCTTGTTTGTTGATCTATAGAGATACATTTTCATCTTTTACAAAGTTATATTCTGTAAGGTCCTTGGTTGTTTGGGTGTGTTATCTGACCAAAGGAGTCATCGGCTACCATAAAAGTTTAAAGGCTCTTTTAAGTTTGCATTCTCTACCTTGTGGCAAGAGACATGGATCTGAATGATGATTATAGTATAATTATTTTTGCCCTCTTTTAAGTTTGCTGACCACTGTGGCAATGAATTGCAGCTCAAGACATAGTTTGCTAAAGCAAAAGAGAAACTCAACAATGACGATGTCATTTGATCAGTGTTGCATTTTAGTGTTCATGTGCTCATTTTCATAATTTCTGCTTGCGGTTCGCTTGTTGATGAGAGAAGCAGACTTTTTTGGAAGAATAGTATGATGTGTGTCATGGCTTGCCTGCTCCCAGATGCTAGATATCGATATACCGAGATGTAGCAACTGCTAGGACAAAATGGCTCTTTTCTTTTTCAGCTTCTCTCCCGTAAATCTGATTTTTTTTGTTCCTTTTTGTTTGTTTTTTCAGTTTTCCAGCTTCTCTCTTTCTATAGTTTTCTTTCTTGCCATTTGCTTTGTGCTGAATTTTTTATTTAAATTTAAAGTGTATATTTTGCGGATTTTGATGGATATTCATTGGTGGGTATTTTTTCATTTCTTTATGTTTCTTTTCATGCAATTTTTAAATATTTGTCAGATAAGCTTCTCTTTTTCCCATCAAACGCATGCATTTTTTCTCTGCAATTTTTCCTTTCTTTTCTTACCTGGGAATGGTACCCACCCACACCTCGACAGTTTCGCTTTCTGTCATCCACACAAGTTGGCTCCCACGCCGATTCTAGGGCTTTATGTTTGTGATTTATCACATATAATTAGGGCTTCCTCCTAATCTTGAAGAGTTTTGCCTGCCTTATGTGATAATTGGGTTTAATGATTAATGTTGTATTACTTTATTATAATGTTTTTTTTTATCAAAACTAATTATAATCTCAAACACATATCTTGGATGAGGAAGGAGGGGCGCTGAATCCCCCTAGTATCTATTATAGTTTTAATACAACTACAACTATTATTGTAATAATGATCGGGTCTGTTCTTTTTGGGCGTTTTGAAAACGATTTTGAAAATAAGTTTTGAAAAATAGTTTTATAATGTAAAAATGTATTGAAAATATAAAAAGTAGATGTTGAATTATAAAAAGTTGTATTAAAAATAATGAAATATGATTAAAATATATTAAATTTACTGTTGAAACTAAAACTGTCTTCAAAACGAAACAAAAAGAACATGTCCGATATCTTCAAATTATGTATATTGTATATTTTCAATGTTATAATTGTAATTTTATCAATTTTTTAATGGGGTGAATTGTAGTTATTTTTCTTAAATTTTGGTCAAATTATAAATAAGTGCTCAAGGTTTTGAAAATTATAAATATCTCTTGTGATTTAGTCATAATCACAAAAACAATCTCTGTTAATTATAGTTGAGAAAGAACACAAAATTTTATTTACTAAAGTTCATGATTAACTCAGTTAAAGTTAAGTTCAAATTTATTTATTCAATAAATAAATAATTATGAAATGAATTTTATACTCGATTATTTAATAAATAAATACAATTTGAATGCTCTAAATCTCACCTTTACTTATAGTGAAAAATAAACAAAAAAACAAACCTTTTGTGAATAGTTCAGAGAGATATTTATAATTTTTAGAATCACATGACTTTATTTGTAATTTAACTAAATATCACGAGAGGTAAATGTAATTCACCCTTCTTAATATTTGTGAAATAAGCTAAAATGTCATATAAATTGGGGGCAGGAAAGTAATAATTATTTGCTTTCAAAATCATACTAGGGGTTCGTTAGAGTGATGAAAATTAAATGATTATGAGTTTGATAGCATACTTAGACTCAGTGGCGGAATATTATGGGGACCAGGATATGCTTGACTCCCACAAGAAAAAAAAAAAAAATTTAGTATGTATTTATATTTTAGTAAAAAATAAAAATAAAATTATATAAATATTTGGGCCATGAAGAAAATTACTAGTCTATTAGGAGATTTCTCCAATTAATTCCTCTAATTTAGTAAGTTAAGTTAAGTTTCGTCACTGCTTAGAAATCTACAACCTATTATTAATTAGTTTTGTCCATTATCAATTATTAATATAAGTATGATTCGTGATTCTTCATTTTCAAACTCAAAGTGAAACTCCAACTTTGGGCTTGGGCGTTTTGAAAATCAGTTTTGAAAAATAGTTTTATAATATAAAAAGTGTATTGAAAATGTAAAAAGTAAATATTGAATAGTAAAAAGTTATATTGGAAATGATGAAATATAATTAAAATATATTAAATTTACTGTTGAAACTAAAATCGTTTTCAAAACGAAATAAAAAGAGCCCTTTATGTTAGTTCTCAAACCTTCCAACCGACGTACACGTTTCTTAGTCTAGTTAGTCCAAATCAGACACGATTCTTAAACCTTCATCCAAACTTCCACGTGCTTCATTCTAATGGAAAAAATGCAAAAGTGGTCCACAATCTTTACCCCTGTTGCAAATGTAGTCCACAATCTTTAGTAAGTAGCAAATGTAGTCCACAATGTATCTATTTTGTTGCAATTTTAGTCCAAAAACGAAAAATTGACCTTGACTAACGGTCAACGGGTTTGACCGTCAGTCAAACCCGGATTTGACCATCTAAAACCACCCCACCCCTTCCTTCCAAAACCATTTCTCTCATCCTCTCATCTTCTTCTTCGTTCTATTCTTTCATATGGGCCGATATTGAGACCAAAAATTCAGAATTTAACAAGCATCATCATCCATTAAACTAAATCAAGAATTTAACAAGCATCATCATCCATTAAACAAGCATGTAACAGGGCAATTCCAACATGGGTTCGGTGGCAATCGGTCGTGTTCTTCACGATTTGGGTCATCTTTGATAGGTGGTCTCAATATCGGGAGAAATTTGGTATTTCATTTTGGTGGGTTAAATGGAGGGCTGAGTTGCTGCTCCGGTGCCCGGATGCTGGAAATTTGAATGTTGTACTGGAACTCAATTGCTGAATTCAAGAAATTTCCTTGGCTGAGGTTTTCTTGGATGACTTAAGATTTCTTGGGCTGGTTTAGGGATGGGGCTTTATGGTTGTCTTGGTTAAGATTAGCTTTGATGGGTGAGGGTGCTGCTTGAATTTGTGTAAAATTAGCATCATGGATGGGTTGGGTAACGGAATTTAGAGTGTGCTGCTACTGGAATTTCGGGATACCTGTTTTGCCTAGCATGATGATTAATTTCATAAATCTTTCACTGCATTTGATCTTGTTGGCAATTGAGACTTAGTACTTCTCTTGGGGCTGTCCCTGTTTCGGCTTCAAATTGTGAGAATTGATGCAGCTGTTTTTTCTGCTGTTTGGGTATGGGTGAATTGATTTAGAGCTGTTTCTGACTGCTCTTAATGTTGCTGGAATTGTGTTTGATGAACTGAATTTCTGGGCAAATTGGTTGGGGTTGAATCGGGTATACTGAATTTTAGTGCTGATTTTTTTCTGGAAATTTTGTGCTGAAATTTTGTGTGCTGAATTTGGGATTAAATGCAGAATGCAGGTTCTGTTTTGGGTTCTTTAATGATGTAGAGATTAGATGTTTTGAATGGACTTGCTTGCATTTGATCTTGTTGGCAATTGAGACTTAGTACTTCTCTTGGGGCTGTCCCTGTTTCGGCTTCAAATTGTGAGAATTGATGCAGCTGTTTTTCTGCTGTTTGGGTATGGGTGAATTGATTTAGAGCTGTTTCTGATTGCTCTTAATGTTGCTGGAATTGTGTTTGATGATGGGGTTTAAGCTTGGAAAAATTTATGGGTTTTGCTGCTTTGAATGGGAGCTGAATGCTAGAGAAAGAAAGGTTTTCAATTGAAGAAGATGGTTTTGGAAGGAAGGGGATGAGTGGTTTTAGGAGGGTCAAACCCGGGTTTGACTGACGGTCAAACCCGTTGACCGTTAGTCAAGGTCTAATTTCTGTTTTTGGACTAAAATTGCAACAAAATGGATACATTGTGGACTACATTTGCTACTTACTAAAGATTGTGGACTACATTTGCAACAGGGGTAAAGATTGTGGACCAGTTTTGCATTTTTTCCTCATTCTAATTAAGGCAAATCAAACACCCAAGCCAACCCAGCCGACAAGTGTTTAATGAAACAGTACGAGGAGGGAAAGCACTGGACAGCTGGTTTGGTCAAAATAGGAGTGCGCTCATGTTGTCGGGCCTGGTAGAGGCAACCATCAATCATTTGTTGGCATGGGCCTATATTCAGGTATTTAACGCTACAATTCCTCGTTAATAGTCGGAGAAGATTTGCATATATCATTAGAGTTTTTTGCCAAAATAACACATTTTGGCAAACTAATTACCAAAATAACACAAACTCAAAACTAATTACTTAAATAATATTTTTTTTGTCCAGTCAGCTTTTAAATGCCTAGTCAGCTTGCCCGGTCAGCTTCTTCTTCCTTCCTCTCTTTCTTCTTCTCACCCACCGCCGCCCACCACCGCCCACCGCCGCCCACCGCCGTCGCCGCCACCAACAAACTCTCATCTTCTTTTTCTTCTTCCTCTTCCTTCTTCTCTTCCTTCTTCTCCTTCTTCTTCTCCTTCCTTCCTCTCCTCCTTTATCTCCTCCTCCTCCTCCTCCTCCTTCTTCATCATCTTCATCACTCTCATCTTCTTCCATTTTCTTCTCCTTCTTCTTCTTCTTCTTCTCCTTCTTATTCTTCCTTCTTCTTTTCCTTTCTTGTTCTTCCTTCTCCTCTTCTTCTTCATCTCTCCTCTTCTCCTTCTTCTTCTCTCCCACCGCCACCCACCTCCGCCGCCCACCACCCCACCACCACCGCGCGTCGCCAACGACTCATCTTCTTCTTCTTCCTTCTCTTCTTCTTCCTCTTCCTTCTTCTCCTTCCTTCTTCTTCTTCTTCATCTTCAAACCCATGTCTCATCTTCTTCCTTCTTTTCTTTTTCCCCTTCCTTCTTCTTCTCCCTCTCCCTCTTCTTCTTCTTCTCTCTTCTCTCTTCTTCTCGGAGCCGGAAGTGATGGATTGGAAGTGGCGGCGTGGAGAAATGGTGAAAGGGGGAAGGATTTTGCCCAAAAGAAAAAATTTTGCCCAAAGAAATAGTATTTAGGAAGAGGAAGGAGGAGGAGAAGGAGGATAAGAAGAAGGAGAAGAAGGAAGAGGAAGAAGAAGAAGATGAGAGTTTGTTGGTGGCGGCGGTGGCGGTGGGCGGCGGTGGGTGAGAAGAAGAAGGAGAGGAAGGAAGAAGAAGCTGACTGGGCATTTAAAAGCTGACTGGGTAAAAAAAATGTTATTTAGGCAATTAGTTTTGAGTTTGTGTTATTTTGGTAATTAGTTTGCCAAAATGTGTTATTTTGGCAAAAAACTCTATATCATTAATGAGAAAGATCGTAGTTTTGGTTTTATTTTTTATTATCGTTGCACTTTTGAATCGCTATTTTATTTAAATTCATCTTTTAGGTTTATTTTCTTTCACATTTTAACATTTTTAGTCTCTCTTACCGACAAACAACTGGTTTATTAGTCATTTGGAATCAAAATAAAATTTTTAAAAAGTTGTGACCATTTTTTAGTAAATTGCAAACAACTAAACACTTTAGCCATATGAAAATAGTCACCGGAGCTTGTTTTTCATATGGTAATATTGACTCTTTTTGGGGTAATTTGGACTATTCTTTGTAAATTACAAAAAATTAAACTATTTAAAGTTTTAATAATTATAATTTAGCCCAAAAAATTATAATTTTTTTAAAATAGTCCAAATTATTGTTGACTTCATACTGGTAAGAGGGCCAAAAATCCCAAAATGTGAAAGAAGAAGAACAAAAAGTGCGAGTTTACATAGAAGAGTGATCAAAAGTGTAAAAAATGTAAAGAAAAGGGAACAAAGTGCAATTTTTATTATTATTAATTAAATTTTAAAATACGTTTCATGCATATTGTAATTAATGTAAAATTAAAATCCAACAAACATCCAAAAGATGAAATAGATTCAAAGTTTAAGAGTAAGACCATTATGCCCCCTCATTTCTTTTCTCTGTTTTCGCATTTTTTATTTTAATAGAGGATTTCTAAACCCGCAATCACTTATAATTATTGGTTGCGGAATGATCACTCTTGTAGTTTCTAAGATACAACCAGGAAAGGAATGCGAACGTTGTACTTTTGATTGCTCCATGTGATTGAACCATATTCTTTGCGAAAGACATGGGAGGATGGGGCATCAGCGTATCTGAAACTCACTCGGTAGCTTAGCTTCTTCTGATTTTTGGTGAATTTCAACTCTGTAGGACTCACTCGGATATCCATTCTGGCAGTCTTTTCGACACTAACTCGGTAAAGCGATTCTTCATCACCAACATTTGTCACTGTCCTTGTTACTGTTTGTTGTGCGACGCGATCACTGGGTAGAGTGATAGCAATTGATGGGTAGTTGATGTTGGAGGTCAACTTTGTGCCTGACTTAGCCGGGCAAGAAAAATTGGCCGGAATGTTGGATGAAAGAAGCCTTATCTGGGATGCGTTGAGGCCAATGTAGCAGTAGTATATCAAATAATCGTTGATTTCAGTCACGTAAATTAACCCTGGTTGAAATGGACCTAACAGAGTTACTTCTCCAGCACCATAATCGTATGGGTTGGCTTCTCCTCCATCACCTCTTGTTATATGTTCCTTCAAATTGTTATTCGGATTTGCTGTAGACCAAAAAAAAATGTCGAGTTCAAATTCAAAATAGAGAGTTGTAATTACAAGTAGTGTGTATAAACATATAGATATATATAAAGAGTGAGACGGGCATGAGACACTGAACACAGACCAGTGGTCATAATAGCTGATTTGATCGCGGAGGGAGTCCAGGTGGGATACTTAGATTTGACGAGTGCTGCAATTCCGCTGACATGAGGGCAGGCCATTGAAGAACCTGAGAGTAATTTAAAGGCTTGGTCGGTTTCATTGGAAGGCCATGCCGAGAGAATGTCAACTCCCGGTGCTACAACATCAGGCTGCATTACAATGCAGCTATTTCGTTACATTTAGGAAATAGCTAATAAGAAATGTGTATTCATTGTTTTAGTTTTACCTTGATTAGGTTATTATTCACCCATATGGGGCCATACCCTGCTAGCTTGAATGTTGCGTTAGCTACCGTCGGCAAAATAGTCGCCACGGGATTCCTAGTGGAGTTAATATAAGAGAGAATCTTCTGTGCATCTTCTGAGCTGATTCCGATCAGTGGAGAAGCGTCGGAAATTGTGGCGGTTTCAAGTCCGTAGTTATCGATGTATATCACTCCGATTCCACCCAGGTTTGTTACTACGCTGAGCTGACCCCTTATTGATTGATGTTCAGAATCTGTGTCACAAAGAACAATCTTCCCTTTCACTTTTTCTGCAATTAATGACCCGCCTTCACAATTTCTGACACGAATATAAATATACGTACTCATCAGTTATATATAGAGTTTTATTTCTTCTCTAAATTAAAGTACTCCCTCTTTGGTAAAGTCTACTTTATATTACTGTTTTTAGTAATACGAAGTCGACTATTTGAAAAGAATAGCGGGAATAGATCAGTACCTAGCATCAAACTCATCCGCATCAGAATCTCTAGCTGAATAGGCATAAATCAAGGGGTAGATTGGAGTTTTCTTGAAGTTAGCAAAATGAACACCTCCGCCCTGCGTTTAACATTAAAATAATAGAGAGTTGATAGTAATAGTACCTTCTTCGATACGATAAAAGAAAATATTATTATAAAGTGGACTCTTGGAGTGAAACAGAGGGAATAGTTACGTACCTTGATGACTTTGTTTCCTCCCAATACAATATCGGACTCAAAAAATCTGTCAATAGTTGCTGCACCTACGGTTAGCATCCATGGAGCCGTATTCACGATATTCGGAGGGTCTTCATTGTAGCCCCAGTTCCCTGCAGAGGCAACTACGATGATTCCTTTCTCCACAGCATGAAATGCTCCTATAGAGATGGCATCTGTGGTGATATCATCTTCGAAATTACCACCCGATACAGATATAACATCAACCCCATCGGCTATTGCATCATCAAATGCCTTTAAAACCGTAGAAGGAGCGCAACCTATATCACTACACACGCGGTACACCGCAATTCTGGACCCTGGGGATCCACCCCGGGCAGTGCCACGAGCCAGGCCGCGATAGGATGCCCCAGGGACAGCTCTTCCAGCTGCGATGGCTGCAACATGAGTGCCATGACCATCACGGTCCCTTGCTGAAGTAGAGTTATAATTTACATATTCATAATTCCTTGCTCCAATCAATTTCCTGATGCAAGTGAAATTAGTGGTTAATGGGGAATGGTAATTAATTAGATCAAACGTGTAAGTTTAGGATATATACCTATTGCATTTAAAAGACTTAAAATCATGTCCTTCTATGCATTTACCCTTCCATCTCTTGGGGATTGGACCTATACCTTGATCATTGAAACTCTTTGCTTCCGGCCAAATCCCTGAATTAATTACGTACACAACTTGTAATCAGAGGTGTGTTTCTTAATGAATGAATTTACATGAATCGAGCATAGCTATATATATAACTAATGTTTAATGAACCTGTATCAAATATGCCAATAATGACATCTTGAGCAGAGAGATCTTCAGAGGAATTTGATATAGGAGTCTGACGGCTGAATCCAACACCAGTAGTACTTAGTTCCTTCAAAAAGTCCCAGGAGCGTGTTGTGTGGAGCTGGAGGATTGAATCAGGGAAAACAGACACAACTTCAGGCCTTTGAGCAATTGATTTCGCCTCCTCTTCTGATAGCCGCGCTGCGAATCCCGAAAAAGCCTTGTCATACCTGTGTATGATTCTATCTTTCCATCTGGAAAAAGGAAAAGAAATTATTGTCATTCAACCAATACTATTTGACAAGTCCTATATATACACTTACATTTATATTATATTATATTCGTTCTATTACTGGAGTGCATTTTGAAATTGTATCTTGTAGCTAATAAATAATACCATAAGTATCTGTATCCACATTGAGCAACGATTTACCATAAAACAGATTCACAAACTCAAAAATGAACAAAATGCGGCCGACAACGATTACGAAATGGATCGATTGAAGACAGTAAAAGTGGCTGAACAATTTTCTAACGCATCGATCAGAATGAAAGGAGTTCAAACAAAGAGCTGACATTTAGAAGAGTACACTTTGGAGTTATACATTTTGATTCGTAAACAGTCAGTTGTACCACTAGACTATTCTAGTTGAAAGTAGAGTAATTCATATTTGCAAATAAGCAAAGAGTTTTGGTAATGTTACCTTTCCAAAGAAGAGGAGCTCAAAATATGGTCGGAGTGGAAACCAGCGGGTGAGGACGGTGCAGCTCCGGTGTACACGATGTATACGCCGCCATTGTTTGGTGCTTGAGTTGCTGCAGTTACTGCTATTATTGAATACTGGGAAATAATTAGGAGAGAAACAGAGCAGGAGAAGAAAACAGCAAACTAGCTGTTCATACTTTAGTTAGAAAGAACCAAAGTGGTGTTCTCTTAGCTACCAGTGCTATTGCTGGGGACCTGGGGTTGCCCACATCAAGCTTCGCAGCCCTGCTTATAAACAGCGCATAAAAGTGATTTTTCTTAATTTTTAATAATTTGCATATGGGGACACGAGGCGGCGTATGGTTTTAGTGTTTTTTTATTTTTTTTTTTGGAAATTTGGGCTCTCCATTATTACAATTTTCCCACCTCGGGTGGATTTTGAGCCCACAACATGCGAAAAATCAACCTACGAATGCTAACCGCTAGACTGTGGCTTCGAACCTGTATGATTTTAGTGTTTGAAAACAAGGAAATATACAAAAAAAAAAAACTTTCTTCATATCAAATTCAGTCGAATAGTTTATTTCAAATCATACAGTTACTCATATAATTATATATCGTCTACAATTAGCACATTTTAAAAAAATGATAATTACCTGTTTTAAGAATTGCACATTGATATTCATACTAAATTGTATACGAGTAAAAGTGGATTTTTGATTTTTGTAGTGGAAAAGAGGAAGTAACGAATATTTGTTCCATTACAAGTGGTCAGATAATGAAAAAATATAACCATAAAAAAATGTTAAGTTATAGTTTTGAAATTTTAAAAAATATTAATTATATTCATACAGTTGAAATTTATTTATTTTTGATTAAATCTGTCAATTTACTGACGAGTCTCAGTAATTCTCATTTCATTGCAATTTTCTTTTCTTTTTTCAAAAACAGTCGATTAAATAGTTATGATGTATTAAATAAGACCATTTAATAATGACAAAAAATTGTAATTTAACCAAAAAAAAAACATAACAAGCTTTATTCTAATGTACAAAATGCAGATGATATAAATTTATTACGATTTGAATATTTTGAGAGTAGGACAGACTCCCAATCTAATATAGTGGCCCCTTATGTTGATGGGCATTGGGCAATAGAGCAGTGGAATACGAGAGTGATATTGCTCGGCTGCTGGCTGCGAGCGGCCATTTCAATTATGGAGGTTTCATTATTTTGGATAACCAACAAACCCAACTGGCCCAACTCATATTAGTTATTGCCTCGATTTTATTAGAAAAATTCATTTTAAAAAATATTTTTCATTCTGATCAATTGTAGATTACATATGATTATATAAGTAAAGATAAGAGGTGTAAAAAAATTAAAAGTTGACTCGTCTAATGAAAAAAAAAATATTTCTTAAAATAGATCCTTCTAATAAAACGTGATTTGTCTCAAATTTAACCTGTTTTTTGCCCTAAGAAGTTCATATTCTTCTCTACATTGGTTTTGAATTCTGCTCCTCCCTTTCTTCTCCAGTTTTGGCGTCAACCGTCTTGCCTCGTCGTTCTTCCATCCTGTGGTTGAATGCTCTGTTCTCTTTGAATAACGAAAAAAGTAACTTTTAACTGAAGTGGTTTATTAGTCTTTCTTCAGGCTCGTTGAACCTCATCAGTAAATGCGGTGGTTCTAGAGTCGTGGGCTGCGATTTCAGTTCGAACCGAAACCGTGGGCGTGTGTATTTGGAGTGATGTAGTAGGCCAGCTAGCTCCATTATCCTTATTTTTGCATTCTAGTTGGTCAAACAAAACACCCCACCGGACAACTGGACCAGAAGGCAAAAAAAACTGCAAAGCTGGTCAAAATCGGAGTGCGCTCATTTTGTTTTTGTTTTTGTTGGAACTAGAAAGATAAAGATGGTCCCTTCTGGATATCCGATAAAATTGAAACGATAGAGAGAAAGATAAAAATGAAGTGCTGGTCGAGTCATCATCCATCGATCATTTTTTTGGGGGCCTGGAATTTAACGCCACAATTCTTTGTACACGATGCTGTCGGAGTGGAAACCACCGGATGAGGATGCTGCCGCTGCTCCTGTGTACACGATGTATACGCCGGTATTGCTTCGCGCTCCATGAGCTGCTGCAGTTACTACGTTATCTAAATGTTGCTAAATAATTAGGATATATAATTGAAACATAGAAGCAGCAGAAGAAAACGGCAAATTAGCTTATCTTCGTACTTTAATAAGAATTATTAAGTACTATGAGACCAAACTTCACACCACTGCTTAAAGGCCTTTTACTCATATTAACAGTAAAAGGCCCACAAGGAAAAGCTCTCCAGTCATCCATCGATCATTGGCTGGCTGGTATACATAAAAAAAAATTAACTTAATTTTCTACTCGATTTAAAATTTAAAATTTAAAGTTTTGAAAAAAAAAAATGACGATTTTTGTAGAAAGGAATAAAAAAGAACAGAGTCGTTTCTTTTATTTGGAGAATTGAGAGAAATGAAGTATAAATCTAATGAAAACTATAATTGATATCAAAAACATCAATAACCTAATGGATATTCTATGCGTAAAATAGTGGAGGGTCGCGTGTTCAATCCTAGCCAGGAAGTCATCATGTAATACGGTAAGTAAAAAACTTGAAATGTAACTCTTTCAGTGAAAAAAAGAAAAACCTAATATGGCTTGGTCCAGTTGGGTTTGTTGGTTATCCAAATAATAATGAAACCCTTCATAATTGAAATGGGCAGCAGCCAGCAGCCGAGCGTCACTCTTGTATTCCACTGCTATGCCTGACAGTTGGGCGGGTAGTGGGTTGGGTCAATTCTTGACTTGCATCTAACGGGTCATGATCTAACCTAACCCGTTGATCATCGGGTCAAGTACGAATTGTGTCATATTCGGATTGGGTTATAACCCATTCAACTCGTAAGTTAAATTAGTTGACACAACGGATCAATTTATTTTGACTTGACAAGTTATAACCCGCTCAACTCGTACTTAACACATAGTTTGACCCGCATCTCTTATAAAAGAACTTTTAAACCCTCCCCACCAAACCCCCCCCCCCCCCCCCCCCCCCCCCCCCCGAAAAAAAAGAAAATCGCAGCCCTCCCCACATATTACGTTTCCTTTTCTTTTTGTTACAATACTTCTTTTCATCTGTTTTGAAACATTGTTAAAATACTTATTAATTAATCTATATATATATATGAGTAAAACCTGTAAAAAATTCACTTAATTTTCTATTCAATTCAAAATTTAAAATTTTGAAAGAAAAATTATAATTCTTGTAAAAAGGAAGGGAAAAGAATAGAATGTTAGGCTCTTTTATTTGGAGAGTTGAGAAAGAGTGAATGATAAAACTAATGTGAACTATAATTGGTATAAAAACATTAGTAGCCTAGCGGTTATACTATGCGCAAGAGAGTGGATGATTGTGTGTTCGATCCTAGCCACGGAGAGATGGGCATTGATGTGGCAGATGGGTTGTGACGTGGATAGGGAGTCATCATTTAATGGGGGTAATTTTGTCCTTTCAATAATTATTATACGTGACTTAGTCAAAAAGGGTAGAGGGTTAGTTTTAAAAATATGGGAGGTAAATAGTCAAAAAGGAATAACACGGGGAGTAAATAATGATTAAACCTAAATATAATAAATGATGTCAAATTATGTATTTTAGATATTGTACGTTGACATCCATAATAAGTTATACACCAATGAAAGTAGACTATTTTAATAGAACGGAGTGAGTAAATGAGTTCGCTTATTTGGGTTCCGAGACGAATTAATGTTTACACCTGGATTGTTAAATTTTTTGGAATTGGGTTTGGACTCAACCCAAATAAGCCACCTGAATCAACCAAAAAAATATAGCTTTTTACCTCAAAAAAATATTTGAAAAATAGCTAAAGATATGACTACGATTCCAGTGTCATGAAAAGTGGAACGGAACTAAAATCTTGGGGGAACAGGTCTTAGACGGTTCTAGAACTGCCAGTTTCAGTTCCAAAACCACCAATTCCAACACGAATCCAGTTCCGTTTTGATTGAATCAATTTGAATATAATAATTAATTTATATTTTTATCTACTCTAATTTAATATAATAATTACTTATATTAATAATATACTTAATGTAAATTATAACTTTAGTTTATATATTATTATATAGTAAACTAAAGTTAGTGTTATTTAAAAAAAAGAGAGAAAAAGCTAGTTGTTATTGTCGGATCACTTTGTTAGATAGATAGCAAAAATTTTGTATTTTTACTAAATTACCCTTATTAACTGATAAGAATGTAATTGTGTTTTATTTTTCTGTTTCTTCGCACCTGATTTGTCTCGAATTTATCTTATTTTTTACCCTAACAAGTTCCATATTACTCTCTCTTTGGTTTTGAATTCGATCTGCTCCTCCCTCTCTTCTCCAGTTTTGGCGTCAACCGTCGTTCTTCCATCCTTTGGTTGAATATTCGACTATATTCTTGATGTGCATAAAAATGAGTCTTCATTGGGCCTGGCCCAATCGACAAAAGGAAAGACAAACAGTAAAGAAGGAAAGATGTATAAAAAGTCCGAAACCAAATTTAGGTCGGAAACCTCCCTAAAACCGAGCCAAAGAAACAAGCTTAGATTAGTTAATAGCTTAGGTCGGCCATACTAGGTTTTCCTATTTACATCACAACGGTCACCATAACCGAGCCTGGGAAGTTAGGTTGGAATAAGTGGTAGCACTGACACAGCAGGTAGAAATGAGTATAGGACCAGGGACATATTTTGAATACATGCAGGAATTGTTCATGACGATGATGTGAAAGGAGCCAAAAGTTAGGCCATGATGACAGGACTGTATAAGTCATCGTAAAAAGGGAGAGAGTAGTTGGAAGTGCAGATCATCATAGCGCAACGGACATGTCCAAGTCTTGATATAAATACTAAGTCATCAGGCTTAGAGAGGTACGCCTTCTTCTTCATGCTTAACCTCTTGGTTAATTAATACACTTTCTCCTCTTCCATTTTGTTAACTTGATCGTCGGAGTTGAACAGAGGGATAGCCCCGCTTGTTTTACTGTTTGTCTCCGTTAACAGATCCGAGCTATACACTCACATTCACGTCGATTCGACCTAAATAAGCCCAGATTCTAGCCTGGTCATCCTTCTTTTCGGCAATTAATCTCTACATTGGGCTGGAACCTTCAAGATCTCAAGTGGGCCAACCGGAGCATCCTGTACCGGACATTTTGCGTCACATCAGCTCTCTTTGTGGCTAATTTAGAAATTTCTAATAATAAAATAACAGAAAAAGGTAACTTAAGTGGTTTATTATCTTTCTTAAGGCTCGTTAGTAAGTTGAGACTCATTAGTAAATGCCACGGATGGTTCTAGAATCGTGTGTTGCGGTTTCGAACCGGTTGCGGTTCAAACTGGAATCATAGTCAATGTCTAGTTAGAGTGATGCAGTAGGCCAGCTAGCTCCACTATACTTATTTTTGCATTAACCCATTCTAGTTGGTCAAACCAAACACCCCACCGGACAACTGGACAAGTATTTATGAACAGGCCCAGAAGGAAGGAAAAACACTGCAAAGCTGGTCAAAATCAGAGTGCGCTCCTTTTGTTTTTATTTTTGCTTTTGTTAGAAAGATTAGTGCTGGTCGAGTCATCCATCGATCATCACTCCTGTCAAATTAGCTATATTAGATGTTTTACATTAACGTTCTAGTGAAAGTGGACATATCTAATGTAACGGGAATAAGTATATCATTTTGAAATTTACCGCCACAATTCTTCTTCCTTACGTTTTCTTTTTTCCCTTTTCTTTTTCGCCACAATTCTTCACTAATAGTATGAGAAAATTGCATATATTATAAAATTAAATTTTAGAATGCGTTTTATGCATATTGGAATTAATGTAAAATTAAAATCAAGCAAACATCAAAAGATAAATAGATTCAAGTATCAAAACCCAAAAATAAACAAGCTAAGATACAAAAAAAGGAATGCGAACGTTGTACTTTTCGTTGCTCCATGTGATTGAACCATGTACGCTATAGGCATGTGATGAGGCATTAACGTATCTAAAAGTCACTTGATAGCTTAGCTTCTTCTGGTTTTTGGTGAACTTCAACTCGGTAGGACTCACCCGGATATCCATGCTCGCACTCTTTTGAACACTGACTCGGTAAAGTGATTCTTCTTCGCCAACATTTGTCACGGTCCTTTTTACTGCCTGGTGCGCAGCTCGATCATTCGGTAACGAGATGCCAATTGATGGGTAGTTGATGCTGGAGATCAATTCTTGGCTGGACTTAGGCGGGCAAGAAAAGTTGGCTGGAATGCTGGGTGAAAGAAGCCTTATTTGGGATGCGTTTATGAAGCCGTTGTAGCAGTAGTGTAACAAATAATCGTTGATTTCAGTCTCGTAAATTAACCCTGGTTGTAACGGACCTAACAAAGTTACTTCCCCAGCGCCGTAGTCCAGTGGGATGGCTTCACTTCCATCACCTTTCGTTATAGGTGCTCCCAAATTGTTATTCGGATTCGCTGTAGCGCAAAAAAAAAAAAAAAAAAATTAGGGTTCAAATTCAATCAAAATAGAGAGTTGTACATAATTACTTGCTAATTGTTACACTGATCGAGCACGAACATGTGGTCATAATAGCTGATTTGATTGCGGAGGGAGTCCAGGTGGGATACTTAGATTTGACGAGTGCTGCAATTCCGCTGACATGAGGGCAGGCCATTGAAGTACCTGAGAGTAAGTTGAAGGCTTGGTCGGTTTCGTTGGAAGGCCACGCGGAGAGAATGTTAACTCCGGGTGCTACCACATCAGGCTGCGATAAAAAGATGTATTGAAAATATAGAAATGTATATTGGAAATAATGAGAAGCTATTATAAAATGCAAGATCAGTTTCAAACATTCAAGTTACCAAACAGAGCCATACCCTGAGAAGTATGCTATAGATATGTGCATTAACTGTTGTAGTTTTACCTTAATTAGATTCCCATCCATGCGGCCAAACCCTGAGAAGTATGGTATAGATGGAGCTGGCTTGAATGTTGCGTTAGCTACAGTCGGCAAAATAGTCGCCACAGGATTCCTAGTGGAGTTAATATAAGAGAAAATCTTCGGTGCATCCTTGGAGCTGATTCCGATCAGTGGAGAAGAGTCGGAAATTGTGTCGATTTCAAATCCTATGTAATCTATAAATAGCACTCCGATTCCACCCAGGTTTGTTACTACGCTAAGCTGATCCTGTATTGAGACATATTCACTATCGTTTGTGTAACAAACAACAATCTTCCCCTTAACTTTTCCTGCATCTAATGCCGCTGGTTCACAATTTCTGAAACAACATAAATATATGCACTCATCAGTTATAAATATCAATATTACAAAGTGAACTTTTGTAACGAAATTTCAGCTACGTACCCTGCATAAAATTCATCCCAAGTAGGACTTTTTGCTGAACCGCCATCAATCAAGGGGTAGATTGGAGTTTTCTTGAAGTTAGCAGAATGAACACCGCCGCCCTTGATCACTCTGTTTCCTCCCAGTACAATATCCGACTCAAAATATCTGTCGATAGTTGCTGCACCTACAGTTAGCATCCATGGAGCCGTATTCACAATATTATCAGAGTCTTCGTTGAAGCCGAGGTCCCCTGCAGAGCCAACTACGAGAATTCCTTTCTCCACAGCATGAAATGCTCCTATAGAGACGGGATCAATGGGGCTATTACGTTCTAAATTACCAGACGATAGAGATATTATATCAACCCCATCTGCTATTGCGTCATCAAATGCCTTTAAAACCGTAGAACCATCGCAACCTCCATTATTACAAACACGGTATACAGCAATTCTTGAGCCCGGAGATCCACCCCGGGCGGTGCCACGAGCCAGGCCGCGATAGGAAGCCCCGGGGACAGCTCTTCCTGCTGCGATAGCTGCAACGTGAGTGCCATGACCAACATGGTCCCTCGCTGAAGTAGTGTTTTCATCTGTAAAGTAATTCCTTGCTCCAATCAATTTCCTGACGCAAGTGAGATTAATGGTTAATGGGGAATGGTAATTAATTAGATCAAACATGTAAGTTTAGGATATATATACCTATTGCAGTTAGAAGACTTAAAATCAGGTGCTTCTATGCATTTACCCTTCCATCTCTTGGGGATTGGACCTATACCTTCGTCATTGAAACTCTTTGCTTCCGGCCAAATCCCTGAATTACGTACGTACACAACTCGTAATCAGAGGTGTGTTTGTTAATGAATGAAATTACATGGATCGAGCATAGCTATATATATAATTAATGATTAATAAACCTGTATCAAATATGCCAATGATGACATCTTGAGCAGAGAGATCAGAGGGATTTGAATTCGGAATCTGTTGGGTTCCAAATCCAACCCCACTGAGTTCCTTCAAAAAGTCCCAAGAACGCGTTGTGTGGAGCTGGAGGACTATATCAGGGAAAACAGAAACAACTTCAGGCCTTTGAGCAATGGATCTGGCCTCTTCTTCTGATAACCGCGCTGCGAATCCCGAAAAAGCCTTCTCATACCTGTGTATGATTCTATCTCTCCAACTGGAAAAAGGGGAAAAATAGTCATTCAACCAAACACAATGACTGACACATTATATGTTCTATACTTGGAATGTTGCTAAACTTTCCTTTACCATATATATATATATATATATATATATATATATATATATTCATAACAAACTAAAAAATGTACAAAAAATACCCCATCAAAGATTATGAAACTGATCAACTGAAGACACAAAACAAAATGTGACCTTTCCAAAGAGGAGGAGCTCAAAATATGGTCGGAGTGGAAACCACCGGATGCTGATGCTGCCGCTGCTCCCGTGTACACGATGTATACGCCGTTATTGTTTCGCACTCCATGAGCTGCTGCAGTTACTGCGTTATCTAAATGTTGCGAAATAATTAGGATAAGTGAAACATAGCAGCAGAAGAAAACGGCAAAGTAGCTCATCTTCGTACTTTTACAATGAGACCAAACTTCACACCACTGCTTATAAAAGCGCATCAGAAAAGACTTTTCAAAGGAGGAGTAACCAATCATTCTCATATTAAGGGATGTTCTTTTTTATGATTTGAAAATAATTTTAAAAATAAGTTTTGAAAAATAATTTTATAATGTAAAAAGTGTATTGAAAATATAAAAAGTAGATGTTGAATAATAAAAAGTTATATTGAAAATGATGAAATATGATTAAAATATATTAAATTTACTGTTAAAACCAAAATCGCTTTCAAAACAGAACAAAAAGAACAGACCCAAAGATGTGATCTAAATCTAAAACTCAAAACTTATAAATAAACATAAGAGACCAAAATGTCAATTTTTTCGAGATACTTGTGTATTTATCACTTTTGAGTATTGAGGATAAGGATGTAGTATACCAGCCAGCCAATGATCGATGGATGACTGGATAGCTTTTCCTTGTGGGCCTTTTACTGTTAGGGTCCGTTCTTTTTGTTTCGTTTTGAAAACGATTTTGGTTTTAACAGTAAATTTAATATATTTTAATTATATTTTATCATTTTTAATATAACTTTTTACTATTCAGTATCTACTTTTTACATTTTTAATACACTTTTTACATTATAAAACTATTTTTCAAAACTTATTTTCAAAACGTTCAAAAAGAACCGGCCCTAAGACTCCGTTGGTCAACATATTAATGGAGTACGTAACGTACGCAGCATAAGATTATGCAGCTAAATACATTAAGGGGGAAATGTGCTATTTTAGGAAAAAACATATATACATGTAGAGGGCCCATAAACGAATAAAAATCAAAATTATCAATTTATGATTGCTTGACTGTACTATTTTTAAAGATATATTCAATGCACTCAATAATTTTTCGTTATTTGGGTTACTAGCTTATTTGGTATGGTCTATTCAGATTTTTAAAAAAAGATTTTGGACCGAAATACCAGACAATTTAAATAAAAAAAACCAAACAAAATCAAACCATTTAAATTTGACTTATTCAGTTTGGGGTCATTTAACCCAAATAAATCAATAAAAATTCGAACTATACTTCATTGAGTTCAAAGCATATCCATCAATTATCTTAACTTACAAGCATGAAATACCACCAATTATTATTTTAATACAGAGTCACCAAGTCCCCAACTATTTAATCGGTTTTTCCAAAAAAAAATAAAAAAATAATATTATCTTATTAATTTGAGTTATTTGAGTTTTTTATTTGGTTTGAGCTTCGAATCCAATTCTAAACCACTTCAAAGTTATGGTGCAACCGACCTGAAAACCAAATAAATTCATTTAACTTAGATGGTTTTGTTTGGCTAGGATTTTTTTTTTTTTTTTGGAACAATTGATTAAGTGGATGGGAGGCTTGGATATCCTTTATTAAAATAACAATTGCGAGTACAAAGAAATGAGCGGGACATAATGACTTTACCTCTCGAATCACAAAAATGAATCAAACTTTAACCATTCTAAGATTTGGAACCAAGCGGCTATCCAGAATTGCAAGCCCCTTGATCCGTCTAGGGAGATCTAAAGCTGCCCCCAGTAAAGGTAGTCCGACTTGAACTTGCCTCCCTAGCCAAACCATTTGCTACTAAATTGCCTCACTGTAAACATGCATAATGTGTTTGGCTAGGTTATTTGGTTTATTCATTTCTATTTATAAAATGATACTTTAAAAGAAGAAAAAATGGGGTTCACGTACTCATTTATTCTTATGGGTGAATTTGTATCGTGTTTGGGTTGTCAAATTCCTATGTACGCATTTCTTAACTCTAATTTTACTTGTTTAATTATATATATGAATTATTTGTATTAACAAATTTAATCAACAAATATTCCAAATTTATATATTCGTATTGTAATATAAATGTCATCGTTTTGTGTTTCATTGTCATGAGCTGTAATCGATCATCCTCTCATACTAATGGCGACAGGCCCACGAGGTAAAGCTCCGCAGGTCAAAATCGGAGGGCGTTCTCATTTCCTACCATCATCCATCGAGCATTTGCTGGCTGGTGCTATATCCATATTCTCAATATTCAAAAGTCAAAATCCACATGTATATCGGATAAATTACATTTTTAGTCCTTTATGTTTGTCTAATTATACTCTTAATTATTTTTCAATTTTAAATTTGACAGTTTTGTCATTTAAGTTTGAAATTTTGATGGTTTGGTCCCTTTAACCTGCTAGATAAAGTTAACCTGCTAGATAAAGTTTTGGGTTCATTAAGATTTATAAAATATTTAGGGAAGCAAATTTTAATTATTAAAACTTATTATCCATTAAAAAAATCTAAATAAAACTTATGAAATTCTATGTTCACAATAAAATGCATAACAATTACATTCATTCTCATCTCAGTTTTAGTTGTTTATAAGGTTTGATAGTTAGATTTGGATCATATGTTTATATATTATGCACAAAGTTTCCAAAAGACCTGTAACAGATAAAAGAGACCAAAACTGCTAAAAACTCTTGGGAAAATTACCAAATTCAAAGCAAAATAGACGAAAACAGAGATCTGTAACAGATGAAAGAGACCAAAATTGCTAAAAACTTTTGGGAAAATTACCAATTTCAAAACAAAATAGACGAGAACAGAAGGACAAAATGTGCTATTTTTCTTAAGTGTATAGCAAACGTCTGACTGAGATTCTAGTTTCTACCTAACCTCTTCAAATCTGGAGCAATTTTCAATTGTCTTTTACACAAGAATGGAATTAAACAGTCAACGCATTAACTACTGGTGAAATTAATTGAAATAATCCAAAGGGATATTACTATTAAATGGAGGCCGGAGACCTATATGTACGATATAAAAACAATATATATATCCAAAATAATATTAAAGAGAATAACGCACAGCGGAATATGACTTTCTAACAATAAACAAACCTGCAAGCACACAATCTGTGCGGCGCACCTAAGCCGAATCTTGGTCGAGAAACAACCCGAAGGCTATTCAGTTTCTCCTGTATCTTTGTATCTATCTCTGTATTTATTTCTGTATCTCTTTATCTATCTTTGTAATTACAATGATCACCCAATGCCTTTATTTATAGGCTAAGCTATCCCTGAATCCTATCATAAATTTGATTTAAAACTATTTCCTAAAACAACTAAGTTACCCAATACAAATACTAAATCAAATAAGAAACAGACAAATAATAAATTCTACTACAATTATAATTACTTAATTAATACAAGTTTGGTTTAAATAATATTTTCCAACATAACTTCCCTTAAACCAAACTTGGATCAAAGCAACTCCAATGCCATCTCGAGCTTCAACGTCCATTGAAATCTCTTTTGCAGTGTAGACAACATGCAACACCGCCTTATAGTAGTATTTCTTCAGCTCTATTTTCAAACTGATTGTAGAGACACCTTTGTATGTGCCATGGATCTTCTGTGGAAACTCATCCTTATCAAAGAACTTAGTCATGCCCACCCATTTTTCATCTAAACAAGTCTTCTCATCAACCTTGTAATCATCCTTGCAAATTTCAATAATAACCTCACAAATTCGAGGTATTTCTTTCAAATTTGATTTGAATACAAAATTGTATTTTGAGCACATCTTGTCAAATTTTTCAGCTTGATCAAAGAATTCACTAATATCTATCCATTCTTCTTTAGAACAGAACTTTCCATCAACATTACTAGTCTCATCAATGCCTTTAGATATAACAATGTCCTTGCAAACCCAAGACTCCACTGTCACATTTTTAACCTTATCGGACTCTCCCCCAAATAAGGAGTTGACTTCACTGCAGTTGATCTGCTCCAGTTCAACAGAGTTTTCAACACTCCCATGATCACTTTCATCTATGTGATCATCAATTTCAATATCTCGCTATTGTTCAGTGAGACAAACGATCTCTTCTTTGATCAAATAAACACTTTTAATGTCTTCATCCTCCTCGACACATTCTTGCTCAAAGATATTTTGGCTCTCTGTATTGTCACTGAAAGATCCATTCTCCAAACTTTCACCATCAACTTCAAACAATACTTCATTAGACTCCTCATCCATTAACATGAATGCTTCAGCTTGAGCATTGCAAAAATTTTCAACAACAGCGGCATGCTCTTCTCTATGTCTTCAAAACGTGTAGACCAACATTCTCTTTTGTAATCTACAATTTGTTGGGTAAAAGACATCTCGTAAGTCACCAATTCACATTCTAAGTCGTCATAACCAAACATAGAAAAATCTTTAGTGGTTTCTAAAACCAACTTCTTTTTGTGAAATTTCCAATTCAACGTGCGGAGAACTTTTGACACTATTTGTTCTTCTGTTATCTTCTCACCGTTGATTCTCATCTCACTAACGATGAATTTGACCATGTCCATGTATTCTTGGACTCTTTCATCAGGCTTCATCCCTGCCAACTCGAATTGTCTCCTTAACTCCTGCAGTTTGACTCTTTGAACGTTTTCGTTTTCTCGATTGGCAACTTTTAACTTTTCCCAAAACTCCTTAGCTGTCTTTACATCAATTAAATTTCTGCATACGTCTAATCCAATAATCGTTCTTAAATAATACAGAGCCAATTGATACTGATATTGATTTATCTTTGATTCTTTGCTTTCTGCAAATTCTGACTCAGATCCCGACTCAATCACGTGCCATATTCTAATACTTCTAAAGAAATTTTCCATCTGTTGACACCATGATTCATAATTCTTTTTGCCATCAAAGACAAAAACAGGACACTTATGAATAATAGGGAAATAAGACATCTTGAACCCATAAATTATTTTAACATATGATCGGAAACCAAATATAACAAATCAAAGCTTTTAAACAATTAATCCAAACTGCACCTCTCACGGCTGATTTTGTTTGAATCAGATTGTTTTTGCAAAACTGACCAATTTGATATGGCCCACAGCAAAACACGTCAAACTGATTTGATGATGATCAAAAGATTTATCTCTTACCAATTTTCGGCTGAACAAGCAGAACCAATTTTCCACCGATTTTCTCTTCGTCAATAGGAACTGCTCGATAGGTTACACTGGCTTCTTCAGTATAAAACTGTTCTGTAATTTGCCGAATTCTGAGCGCAAAATTTTGAATACAATTGATCAACGGAATTCACTCCACCAATCAATTTTTCTGGCTCTGATACCACTTGTAGGATATAAAAACAATATATATCCAAAATAATATTAAAGAGAATAACGCACAGCGGAATATAACTTTCTTTGTAATAACGAACAATAAACAAACCTGCACGCACACAATCTGTGCGGCGCACCTAAGCCGAAACTTGGTCGAGAAACAACCTGAAGGCTATTCAGTTTCTCTTGTATCTTTGTATCTATCTCTGTATCTCTTTATCTATCTCTGTGATTACAATGATTACCCAAAACTATCCCTGAATCCTACTATAAATCTAATTTAGAACTATTTCCTAAAACAACTAGGTTACCCAAAACAAATACTAAACCAAATAGGAAACAGACAAATAATAAATCCTACTACAATTATAATTACTTAATTAATACAAGTTTGGTTTAAATAATATTTTCCAACAATATATAATATGCAAAACCTCCATTGTAAACCAAATCACACGTACAATCTTAATTTTCACTAAGATGCTGTCTGAAAACGAAGAAGTCATTAAATGACGACGAAAGGAATACGAACTCTATACTTTCCATTGCTCCATGTGATCGAACCAAATTGGTATGATGCAGAAGCATTAGTTTGAACATAGCGGAAACTCACTTCATAGCTTAACTTCTTAATGTTTTTGGTGAACTTCAACGTTGCACGACTCACTTGAACGTTCAGGTTACGGTTCGTTTCGACACTTACTCTGTAAACTGTTTCTTCTTCGTCGCCGACATTTGTGACGGTCCTTTTCACTGTCGTGGGCGCGCCACCTGCACTGGATATAGCGGTGGCAATGGATGGGTAGTTTAGGTTGGAGAGCAGTTCATGGCGGCCGGATGAGTTACTCGGGCAAGAAAATTTGGCCGGAACGGTGGTTGAGATGAGTCTTATGGTGGATTCATCGTAACCCATGCCGCAGATATATAGAAAATAATCCGTGATTTCAGTCTCGTAAACTAGGCCCGGATTTAATGGACCAAACAAGGTTACTTCCCCGGCGCCGATCTGGAAGGGGCTGGCTGCAACTCTGTCACTGTTTGTTATTGGTGCGTTCAAATTGTTGGTTTGTCGAGCTGTAGGTAGTAGATGGCGGACGGAGAGTAAGTCAATTATTAATAAGTTGTAATCGATCGGTAATAAGAAACAGTGCATTTTCCGTTTCATTAGAAGAGTTCGAAGGTATAACTTATTATTAATGAATCACAAAGCATAATTTTACGTTGAACTTTTCTAATGAAATGGATGAATTGCTAGAAATGGAGAATTTTAGAATAAAATAATCTGAATTAGGTTGATATGACTAAATTACCTGTTGTCATAATTGCTGACTTAATTGCGGAGGGAGTCCACGAGGGATATTGAGATTTGACGAGTGCTGCAATGCCGCTAACATGAGGGCAAGCCATTGAAGTAACTGAGAGTAAGTTAAAGGCTTGGTCGGTTTCATTGGAAGGCCATGCTGAGAGAATGTCAACTCCTGGTGCCACAACATCGGGCTGCACAACACTACTGTTAGTTTTAAAAATACACGATATTTAAAATTTTAAACTTAAATTCAATAGACATATGTACCTTTAGTAGGTAGTCAGGTGTTGTGGGGCCTTGCCCTTGGAAGGTTATATATGTGGGGCCTTCCCCTGAGAAGTATGCTACAGATGGAGCTGGCGTGTAATTTGCGATAATTACAGTCCGTTTAACTGTCACCGTAGGATGCCTAGTTGGGTTAATGTAAGAGAAACTGATCTGCATTGTCCCAGCTGACTGTGACCAGTGGAGAAGAACCACCAAATACTGGTTTGGAGCTAAAAGATGAAAATAGTTGCCGGGGCTTATCAAGATATACAACTCCAATTGCACCCAGGCTTTTCATTGCATCAAACCTAGCCTCTAATGGAGGTATCCCATCACTATTAACGCAAAGAACCATCTTCTCCTTCACTTTATCTCCCTTTAATGCACCTGGATAACAATCTCTGAAACAAATATTGCATTGATCACTCCAAAAATTCTATGTACACTTGTAGTTTAATCAATTCGTTCATCTTCTTAACACTTCTTCCATTCCACTATATCAAAGATTCTACTTTCACAAGTATACAATTTTTTATGAGTATCAAAGTACAACACTTATATATAATATGTTTTTTTTTTTTGGGGTGTGGGGGGGAGGGGGGGGGGGGGGGTGGGGGAGGAGGAGGTGGGGGTGTCAGTACGTACCTTGCAACAACTTATCCAGATTTAGGCTTTTTAGCTGCAAAGGCATCAATCAAGGGAAATGGAGTTTCTCGGAAATTAGCATCAAGAACACCTCCGCCCTGATATTGAATAAGCAAGCGCATCAAAACTTATATACTCCAAACAATCTATATATTCTTTTTGGTTTATTATTTCTGAAGAAAATTGGAGTTTTCTTTTTGCACTACCTTGATCGGTTTACTATTGTTTCCTCCCAGACCCAACACAACATCGGACTCAAAAAACCTGTCAATAGTGGCTGCACCTACAGTTAGAATCCATGGATAGACATTGAAGATGGATGGAATGGAAAATCTAATGTCTCCTGAAGAGCTGATTACGATAATTCCCTTCTCGAAAGCATGAAATGCCCGATGGAAATCGGATCATTACTCAAACTGTAAGAATAATCATCCAGGTTATGACCCAACGATGCAGATATAATATCAACCCCATCTGCTATTGCATCGTCAAATGCCTTTAGAACCGCCGAACTCTCGCAATCCAGATCCTGGCAAACTCGGTACACTGCTATTCTAGACCCTGGAGATCCACCCCGTGCGGTGCCAAGGTCATGGCCGAGGTAGGATGCTCCGGGGACAGCTCTTCCTGCGGCGATGGCTGCGACGTGAGTGCCATGACCATCGTGGTCCCTCGCTGAAGTAGAGTTATCACTGGTCAGGTAATTCCTCGCTCCAATCAATTTCCTATTGCAGTTAGAAGACTTAAAATCAGGCGCTTCTAAGCATTTTCCCTTCCATCTCTTGGGGATTGGACCTATACCTTGGTCATTGAAACTCTTTGCTTCCGGCCAAATCCCTGAATTACGAGAAATTAATCAGGAGTGCTTTTCCTAATGATTGAATTTACATGAATCGAGCATATCTCTATATATATAATTAGTTCATTAACCTGTATCGAATATGCCAATAATGACATCTTGACCAGAGAGATCTTCAGAGGAATTTGATTTCGGAATCTGACGGGGTTTGAGTCCAACACCGCTGCTTAGTTCATTCAAAAAGTCCCAGGAGCGCGTTGTGTGGAGCTGGAGAAGTCGATCAGGGAAAACAGAAACAACTTCAGGCCTTTGAGCAATAGATTTGGCCTCTTCTTCTGATAACCGAGCTGCGAATCCAGAAAACGCATTGCTGTACCTGTGTATGATTCTATCTTTCCAACTGGGAAAAAAAGGAATAAAATAGCGTATACACCTTCAGCCACTTAAATTCTACCTCTTCCGAAACCAAACGAAATGAAATTAAGCTAACTAGAAGGAATTAATGCATGAATTTCTTTTGTAATGTGACCTTTCCAAAGAGGAGGGGCTCAAAATATGATCGAAGTGGAAACCAGCTGATGAGGACGATGCAGCTCCCGTGTACACGATGTACGCGCCATTAGTGTTTCGGGCTTGTGCCGCTGCATTTGCTACATCTAAATGGTGGGGAGAAATGATGAGGATGATAGAAAGAAAGCAGCAGAAGGAAAAGGCAAAGCAGCTCTTTCTCTTCATACTTTAGTGCCCAGAACAAGCTTGACAGAAGTGCTTATAAAAGCATCAAGAACATGGGTTTTCTATTTGTTTAATTAAGGAGTAAACCATTCAAATAGAATATTAATATAGTATTGTAATGTGGGGGAGGGAGAAATGTGAATTAACAGCTATTTAGTTTGACTTTCAGAAGGTATAACTAAGGCTCCATTTTGTCAGCAAATTAATGGAGTACGTAACGTATCCATTTCTATATATAAAAATGATCCTCTAATAGAAAAAGAATGTGGTACATCGTCCTTTTACCTGTCTGTATGCGCCTGCACTGGGTATATCTGGTTCACTGGATATAGCAGTGGCGATGGATGGGTAGTTTGATACGCTCGTCGTTTGACCGTCATATCTGTTCTGAGTTAGACGTGTGAATGAGAAAGCCACATGCATACATCATTTCCAGGATTTAACAGTTAAGTTTATCAGAATTCTATGCATTTGACTGGGACATTCATTGGAATTCCTTTATTACAGTACGATTCTGAAATCACACTTTGAAAAAAAGATCATGGGCCTGTTTCTTGTGTGCGTGTTTATTGGCTGCAGAGATGATCTCTACTAGTTTCTAACTAACGAGGAAAGGAATGCGAACGTTGTACTTTTCATTGCTCCATGTGATTGAGCCATGTTCGCGAACGTCATGGGATGAGACATTAGAGTATCTAAAACTCACCTGATAGCTTAGCTTCTTTTGGTTTTTGGTGAATTTCAACTCAGTAGGACTCACTCGGATATCCATGTTCGTGCTCTTTTAAATACTGACTCGGTAAAGTGGTTCTTCATCACCGACATTTGTCACAGTCCTTGTTGCTGTTTGGTGCTGGGTTTCAGGGCGTAGAGAGATGGCAATTGATGGGTAGTTTTGATGCTGGAGATCAATTCTTGGCTGAACTTAGTCGGGCAAGAAAAGTTGGCAGGAATGCTGGATGAAAGAAGCCTTATCTGGGATGCATTTAAGCCGTTGTAGCAGTAGGATATTAAATAATCGTTGATTTCAGTCTCATAAATTAACCCTGGTTGTAATGGACCTAACAGAGTTACTTCCCCAGCACCATAGTCCACTGGGGTGGCTTGACTTCCATCACCATATGTTATAGGTGCTTTCAAATTGTTATTCGGATTCGCTGTAGACCACCCAAAACAGAGTTTACTTTCAAAATAGAGAGTTGTAATTACTAGCTAGTTGAGACACTGAACACGAACCTGTGGTCATAATAGCTGATTTGATCGCGGAGGGAGTCCAGGTGGGATACTTGGATTTGACGAGTACTGCTGCAATTCCTCTGACATGAGGGCAGGCCATTGAAGTACCTGAGAGTAAATTGAAGGCTTGGTCGGTTTCGTTGGAAGGCCAGGCAGAGAGAATGTCAACTCCTGGTGCTACCACATTAGGCTTTACAAACCAGCTACTTCATTAAATGTAGGAAATAATTAATAAAAACAGTAATATAAAATGAACTTTTTGAATGAGATGGAAAGAGTAATCGTTTTAGTTTTACCTTGATTAGGTCATCATTCCCTCATATGGGGTCTTGCCCTGAGAAGTATGCTATAGACGGAGCTGGCTTGAATGTTGCGTTAGCTACCATCGGCAACGAATCCGATCCTTATGTGCATCTTCCGAGCTGATTCCGATCAGTGGAGAAGAGTCAGAAATTGTGTCGATTTCAAGTCGGTAGTAATCGATATATAGCACTCCAATTCCACCCATGCGTGTTACTACGCTAAGCTGACCCGCTATTGACATATATATATTCAATATCTCTAGTGTCACAAACAACAATCTTCCCCTTCACTTTTGCTGCATCTAATGCCTCTGGTTCGCAATTTCTGAAACAAACAGTATTATAAAGTGGACTTTTTTAATGGATCTGAACGAAAATATTGTTCTTTTTTTCCTCATTAGTATGTACCTTGCATGAAATTCATCCCAATCAGGGCTTTTTGCTGCAGCGCCATCAATCAAGTGGTAGATTGGTGTTTTCTTCAAGTTAGCAGAATGAACACCACCGCCCTTGGTGACTTTGTTTCCCCCCAAAACAATATCCGACTCGAAAAATCTGTCGATAGTTCTGCACCTACAGTTAGCATCCGTGGACCCGTATTCTTAATATTTGGAGCGTCTTCGTTGAAGCCGTAGTCCCCTGCAGAGGCTACTACGATAAGTCCTTTCTCCATAGCATGAAACGCTCTATCGATATGGGATCTATTGTGTCACCGATTCGAAATTACCACCCGATACAGATATGACATCAACCCCATCCGCTATTGCATCATCAAATGCCTTTAAAACCGTAGAACCATCACAATATACATCATTACAAACACGGTATACAGGGATTCTTGAGCCCGGGGAACCACCCCGGGCTGTGCCACGAGCCAGGCCGCAATAGGATGCTCCGGGGACAGGTCTTCCTGCTGCAATGGCTGCAACGTGAGTGCCATGACCATTATGATCCCTAGCTGAAGTAGTGTTTTCATTTGTAAAGTAATTCCTTGCTGCAATCAATTTCCTGATGCAAGTGAAATTAATGGTTAATTGGGAATGTTAATTAATTAGATCAAACATGTAAGTTTAGGATATATATACCTATTGCAGTTAAAAGACTTGAAATCAGGTACTTCTATGCATTTTCCCTTCCATCTCTTTGGGATTGGACCTATACCTTCGTCGTTGAAACTCTTTGCTTCTGGCCAAATCCCTGAATTGCGTACACAACTCGTAATCAGAGGTGTGTCTCTTAATGAATGAATTTACATGGATCGAGCATAACTATATATATAATTAATGATTAATAAACCTGTATCAAATATGCCAATGATGACATCTTGAGCAGAGAGATCAGAGGAATTTGAATTTGGAATCTGTTGGGTTCCAAATCCAACACCACTGAGTTCCTTCAAAAAGTCCCAAGAACGCGTTGTGTGGAGCTGGAGGACTATATCAGGGAAAACAGAAACAACTTCAGGCCTTTGAGCAATGGATCTGGCCTCTTCTTCTGATAACCGCGCTGCGAATCCCGAAAAAGCCTTCTCATACCTGTGTATGATTCTATCTCTCCAACTGGAAAAAGGGGAAAAATAGTCATTCAACCAAACACAATGACTGACACATTATATGTTCTATACTTGGAATGTTGCTAAACTTTCCTTTACCATATATATATATTCATAACAAACTAAAAAATGTACAAAAAATACCCCATCAAAGATTATGAAACTGATCAACTGAAGACACAAAACAAAATGTGACCTTTCCAAAGAGGAGGAGCTCAAAATATGGTCGGAGTGGAAACCACCGGATGCTGATGCTGCCGCTGCTCCCGTGTACACGATGTATACGCCGTTATTGTTTCGCACTCCATGAGCTGCTGCAGTTACTGCGTTATCTAAATGTTGCGAAATAATTAGGATAAGTGAAACATAGCAGCAGAAGAAAACGGCAAAGTAGCTCATCTTCGTACTTTTACAATGAGACCAAACTTCACACCACTGCTTATAAAAGCGCATCAGAAAAGACTTTTCAAAGGAGGAGTAACCAATCATTCTCATATTAACAGTAAAAGGCCCACAAGGAAAAGCTATCCAGTCATCCATCGATGATTGGCTGGCTGGTATACTACGTCCTTATCCTCGCAAAGGTGCATTTTTGCCACTAACGTTTTTCTCAGGGTCTAATTTTGCCACTAATGTTTTTTTAGGTCCAAAAATGCCATTGACGTTTTTAAAAGAGTCCAACTTTGCCCCTGCCCCAAATCAAAATTATTTTGGGGCAATTGTATAATAAAACAATAATAAATTGGCACTTTTGCAATTTAAAAAAATCCACCTTCCTCCATGAATTCCGGCCACTCCTTCTCTTTCTCACCCACCGCCGCCCACCACCGCCCACCGCCGCCGCCACTCATCTTCTTCTTCTTCTCCTTCTTCTTCTCCTCCTTCTTCTCCTCCTCCTTCTTCATCATCTTCATCACTCTCATCTTCTTCCATCTTCTCCTTCTTCTTCTCCTTCTTCTTCTCCTCCTTCTTCTCCTCCTTCTTCTCCTCCTTCTTCTCCTCCTTCTTCTCCTCCTCATTCCTCTTCTTCATCTTCAAACCCATGTCTCATCTTCTTCTTCTTCTCTCCCACCGCCACCCACCTCCGCCGCCCACCGCCGCCGTCGCCAACGACTCATCTTCTTCTTCTTCCTCTTCCTTCTTCTCCTCCTCATTCCTCTTCTTCATCTTCAAACCCATGTCTCATCTTCTTCCTTCTTTTCTTTTTCCCGTTCCTTCTTCATCTCTTCTTCTTCTTCTTCTTCTTCTTCTTCTCCCTCTCCCTCTTCTTCTTTCTCCTCTTCTTCTCCGGCGCCGGAAGTGATGGATTGGAAGTGGCGGCGTGGAGAAATGGTGAGGCGGTGGCACTGGTCTGCAGCCCGGAATTCATGGAGGAAGAGTCCAATTTTTTTAAATTGCAAAAGTGCCAATTTATTATTATTTTATTATACAATTGCCCCAAAATAATTTTGATTTGGGGCAGGGGCAAAGTTGGACTCTTTTAAAAACGTCAATGGCATTTTTGGACCTAAAAAAACATTAGTGGCAAAATTAGACCCTGAGAAAAACGTTAGTGGCAAAAATGCACCTTTGCCCTTATCCTCAATACTCAAAAGTGATAAATACACAAGTACCTCGAAAAAATTGACATTTTGGTCTCTTATGTTTAGTTATAAGTTTTGAGTTTTAGATTTAGATCACATCTTTATAAATTTTGCATAAAGTGGCCAAAACATCCAAAAATCTCCTGCTGTAACCAAGGCCGGCCCAAAGGGTAAGGCAGCACGGGCGACCGTCCAGGGTCCAAAATTTTGAAGAGCCCAAAATTATTATAATATACTAATATGTATTAGTAGGTTTAATTTTTTAAAATTTTAGCTTTAGACCCAAATTAATTTTTATGTGAAAACTGAAAAGTATTAATGTAAAAGTGGGTCTTTTTTATTTTTATTTTCAAATGAGAGCCAAAAACTATTTTTTTTTCCTCGTATGAAATTTACTGAACTTTTTTTTTAGGGGCATCTTTTTATTATTTTGCTCCGCAGCCTTATAAGTGTTTATAAGTGTAAAGACCCGCCCTGGCTGTAACATGTGAAAATGACCAAAATTACTAAAAATTCCTTGTGTAAAGTGCAAATGTGCTGAACCCAAAACATAAAGGGACCAAAAGAGCTAGACGGCCAAACATAAGTGACTAAAAGTGCTATTTCTCTAAAGTATATTAAAGGTCTGATGTTCTACATATATTACCTCTTCAAATCTGGAGCAATTTTCAATTGTGTTTTACACAAGAATGGAGATCGATTCAAATTAAACCGAAAAGATACTATCGACAACTTTATGTGAGCCATGACATATTCTGATTGCCAACTCATGTCTTCCTTTCTCAACCATCAAAATTATCAATTTATGATTGCTTGACTGCACTATTTTTAAAGATATATTCGATGCACTCAATAATTTTTCGTTATTTGGATTACTAGCTTATTTGGTATGGTCTATTCAGATTTTTAAAAAAAGATTTTGGACCGAAATACCAGACAATTTAAATAAAAAAAACCAAACAAAATCAAACCATTTAAATTTGACTTATTCAGTTTGGGGTCATTTAACCCAAATAAATAAATAAAAATTCGAATAATAGTTCATTGAGTTCAAAGCATATCCATCAATTATCTTAACTAACAAGCATGAAATACCACCAATTATTATTTTAATACAGAGTCACCAAGTCCCCAACTATTTAATCAGTTTTTCCAAAAAAAATATATATATATATAATATTATCTTATTAATTTGAGTTATTTGAGTTTCTTATTTGGTTTGAGCTTCGAATCCAATTCTAAACCACTTCAAAGTTCTGGTGCAACCGACCTGAAAACCAAATAAATTCATTTAACTTAGATGGTTTTGTTTGGCTAGGATTTTTTTTTTTTTTTTTTGGGAACAATTGATTAAGTGGATGGGAGGCTTGGGTATCCTTTATTAAAATAACAATTGCGAGTACAAAGAAATGAGGGGGACATAATGACTTTACCTCTCGAATCACAAAAATGAATCAAACTTTAACCATCCTAAGATTTGGAACCAAGCGGCTATCCAAAATTGCAAGCCCCTTGATCTGTCTAGGGAGATCTAAAGCTTCCCCCAGTAAAGGTAGTCCGACTTGAACTTGCCTCCCTGGCCACACCATCTGCTACTGAATTGCCTCGCTGTAAACATGCATAATGTGTTTGGCTAGGTTATTTGGTTTATTCATTTCTATTTATAAAATGATACTTTAAAAGAAGAAAAAATGGGGTTCACGTAATCATTTATTCTTATGGGTGACAATTTGTATCGTGTTTGGGTTGTCAGGTTCCTATGTACGCATCTCTTAACTCTAATTTTACTCATTTAAGTACATATATGAGTTATTTGTATTGACAAATTTAATCAACAAATATTCCAAATTCATATTTTCGTGTTGTAATATAAATGTCATCGTTTTGTGTTTCATTGTCATGAGGTGTAATCGATCATCCTCTCATACTAATGGCGACAGGCCCACGAGGTAAAGCTCCGCAGGTCAAAATCGGAGGGCGTTCTCAATTTCATACCATCATCCATCGAGCATTTGCTGGCTGGTGCTATATCCATATTCTCAATATTCAAAAGTCAAAATCCACATGTATATTGGGTAAATGACATTTTTAGTCCTTTATGTTTGTCTAATTATACTCTTAATTATTTTTCAATTTTAAATTTGACAGTTTTGTCATTTAAGTTTGAAATTTTGATGGTTTGGTCCCTTTAACCTGCTAGATAAAGTTAACCTGCTAGATAAAGTTTTCGGTTCATTAAGATTTATAAAATATTTAGGGAAGCAAATTTTAATTATTAAAACTTATTATCCATTAAAAAAATCTAAATAAAACTTATGAAATTCTATGTTCACAATAAAATGCATAACAATTACATTCATTCTCATCTCAGTTTTAGTTGTTTATAAGTTTTGATAGTTAGATTTGGATCATATGTTTATATATTATGCACAAAGTTTCCAAAAGACCTGTAACAGATGAAAGAGACCAAAATTGCTAAAAACTTTTGGGAAAATTACCAAATTCAAAACAAAATAGACGAGAACAGAAGGACAAAAAGTGCTATTTTTCTTAAGTGTATATCAAACGTCTGACTGAGATTCTAGTTTCTACCTAACCTCTTCAAATCTGGAGCAATTTTCAATTGTCTTTTACACAAGAATGGAATTAAACAGTCAACGCGTTAACTACTGGTCAAATTAATTGAAATAATCCAAAGGGATATTACTATTAAATGGAGGCCGGAGACCTATATGTAGGATATAAAAATAATATATATTCAAAAAACAGCTATTTCTGTTCATAGTAATAAAGTCAGAAAGAACCCAAGGTGGAGGTCCTTTTAAAAGCATTGTATTGATGAAATGTGAAATAATAGCTTGCTCGTTTGACTTTCAGAAGGTATAATTAAGGCTCCGTTTGGTCACCAAATTATTGGATCAGTACGTGGCGTACCCATTTCTATACTTTTCAGTAATTCAAAGTGGACTTTTTGAATGAAACGGAAAAAAAAAAGGATGTGGTACAATACTCATCCCTGTCATGTTCATGTGCCCACTGCTCAGTGAATTTGCAAATGTAGATTCTGCAGGATGAATGATATATTCTTAGAAGGTTCAGTCTGTAAATACTGTGCATTAATTTATTTATTTATTCAACAATGGCGTGCCAATATTTAAAGTGGGTTTTTTTTTTTTTTTTGAATAGTTAAGTAATTTACATTAATGCTCTTCCTTTTTTTTTTTATTAAAGTGGTTTATTTCTCAAGAATATCAACAATTAAGAATCGGAAATGTCAGCTACGGATCCTGATCTGAAAAAATCAGCAAGTTAAATATCACAAATTAAGATTAAAATGATAAAAAAAAAACAGAACTAGATTCATATTAATTTAAAGTTTAAACCAAACACATGTGCTCTATTGAGAATTCTATGGATTTGACTGCTGAGAAATTCATGGGGATTTCCTTTATTACACTACAATTTTGAAATCACAGATGAAAGAAAACGTGAAAATGAAGATCATACACATTATATTGTGCATTTTTTGGCTGCAGATCTAAGCATAGAGGAAAGGAATGCGAACACTGTACTTTCCATTGCTCCATGTGATTGAACCATGTTGGTATCGATCGCGGATTGCGTCTTTAGCGTATCCAAAACTCACTCTATAGCTCAGCTTCTTTTGGTTTTTCGTGAACTTCAACGTATTAGGACTCACATGGATCTCCAGGTTCTTAGGCTTTTCAACACTTACTCTGTAAACTGTTTCCTCTTCGTCACCAACATTAGTCACCGTCCTTTTCACAGTCTGGCGCACGGCTTCGCCATATGGCATATTGACGACAATTGATGGGTAGTTAATGTTGGAGATCAAGTCTTGGGTGGTGTTAGTCGGGCAAGAAAAGCTGGCCGGAATGCTTGGCGAAAGAAGTCTTATCTGGGATGCGTTGTAGCCGATGTAGCAATAGTATAACAAATAATCGCTCATTTCTGTCTCGTAAATTAGACCTGGCTGTAATGGACCAAACAAGGTTAATTCCCCAGCACCATAGTGGAAGGGGTTGGATTCATCTCCGAAAGCATCTGTTATAGGTGCCTTCAAATTGTTAGTTGGATTTGCTGTGGTCATAAGAGCTGATTTGATAGCAGAAGGAGTCCAAGAGGGATACTTGGATTTGACCAACGCTGCAACTCCGCTGACATGAGGGCAAGCCATTGAAGTACCGGAGAGAATGTTGAAAGCTTGGTCTGTTTCATTGGAAGGCCATGCTGACAGAATGGCTACTCCTGGTGCTACAATATCAGGCTACGTACATAAATAGTACTACTTCATTAGTTCAACGTTACATCGATCTACATTACTTTTGACCAAAGAAATTAACGTACAATCGAGATATATTAATGTTTAATTTACCTTGATTATGTTATCAGTCGCATCTACAGGGCCATACCCTGAGAAGTATGCTAGCGATGGAGCCGGTTTGTATGTAGCGCTACCTATCGTCGGCAATATAGTTGCCACCGGACTCCTAGAGACGTCCAAATTAACATAAGTTATTATACAATAAATGAATGAATATATATATTTTTTAAGGGACAATATATATATATATATATATAATTAGCTAGCTGACCTGGTTGAGTTAATATAAGAAAGAATCTTATCTGCATCTTGCCAGGTAACTCCGACCAGTGGAGAAGCATAAAATGTGTCTGCATCTTGTGCTTTGTGATCAATATATATCACTCCGATTCCACCCAGACGTGTTACTACCTCAAGCTTACCCTCTGGAGAATAATCTTCATCATCAACATACTCACAAAGAACAATCTTCCCCTTCACCTTTTCTGCATCTAATGTGTCTGATTCACAGTTTCTGAAACAAATATATATAGAGAGATCAATGCAAGTTTCATTTCTTCTCTACAGATCAAAACTGAACTCAGTAGGTTCTTACCTTGCTTCATATTCATTAGAATCAGAAAGTTTGGCTGAAACGCCATCAATCAAGGGGTAGACGGGAGTTTTCTTCAAGTTAGCATAATGAGCACCGCTGCCCTAAAATACCAAGAAAGAAGCAATGAAGCTCATCAATCACATATATTTTGAAGTTTCGCCTACTTTCTTAACAGTATTAGAAACCAAACTCTTCTAACACCAAACTCTTCTAACAGAGTAGAGAAGGTAATAATTAGTAATTAATTATGTACCTTGATGACTAATTTGTTTCCTCCCAAGACAATGTCCGATTCAAAATATCTATCAATAGTGGTTGCACCCACAGTTAGCATCCAGGGAGCAACATTAAAGATATATGGGGGATCGTCGTCAACAGAGCCAGCGTCCCCTGCAGAGGCAACTACGATAATTCCTTTCTCAACAGCATGAAATGCTCCTATAGAGATGGCATCAATGGGGCTGTCGCGATATTCGAATGCACCAAACGATAAAGATATAACATCAACCCCGTCTGTAACTGCGTCATCAAACGCCTTTAAAACCGCAGAACCTGCGCAAACCTGATATTCATTACAAACACGGTACACCGCAATTCTGGACCCCGGAGAGCCGCCCCGGGCAGTGCCGTGAGCCAGGCCGCGATAGGATGCCCCAGGGACCGGTCTTCCTGCTGCGATGCCTGCAACATGAGTGCCATGACCATCGTGGTCCCTTGCTGAAGTAGAGTTATCATTTGTAACATAATTCCTTGCTCCAATCAATTTCCTGAATCAATATACATAAATGTAAATCTCTCATGTGCAAGTTTTCATGAATGTTGCATTAATTAGAGGATATATATATATATATATACCTGTTGCAGTTAAAAGACTTATAATCATGTCCTTTTACGCATTTTCCCTTCCAACGCTTGGGGATTGGACCCAAACCTTCGTCATTGAAACTCTTTGCTTCCGGCCAAATTCCTGAATCATGTACAACACTTATGTCTTAGTTTCCAGCATACGTATATGTATTACTATTATACAAATCGAGTAAATATCACAGGATACAATTCTAAAGTGAACTCTTCTAATGAAACGGAGGAAGTAGTACTAGTACATTACCTGTGTCCAATATGCCAATAATGACATCTTGACCAGAGAGATCAGAGGAATTTGATTTTGGAATCTGACGAGGTTTGAGTCCAACACCACTACTCAGTTCCTTCAAAAAATCCCAGGAACGGGTTGTGTGGAGCTGGAAGAGTGAATCGGGGAAAACCGATACAACTTCAGGCCTTTGAGCAATGGATTTGGCCTCTTCTTCTGATAACTGAGCTGCGAATCCAGAAAACGCATTGCTGTACCTGTGTATCACTCTATCTTTCCCACTGCGAAAAAAAAAAAAAAAAACAAAATATTCATTAATTAAAAATGATTTCTACCTCGATCTTCTTCCCAAATTAATTATCAACTGACCTTTCCAAGGAGGAGGAGCTCAAAATATGATCGGAGGGGAAACCAGTGGCCGCTGCTCCGGTGTACACGATGTATACGCCGCCATTGTTTCGGGCTGTTACTGAAATAATTAGGAAGACAGAAACAAAGCACCAAAAGAAGAAAACAGCAAAGCAGCTGTTCTTCATCATATAAATTATATGTTACTAATGAGCTGTATTTTTTGGGGTGCCCAGATCAAAGCTTCAAATCGCTGCTTATAAAAGCATCAAGAATCATTTTTTAAGGATCAATTCATTCGCATGTGTTAGATATATAATAGTAATAGAGGTTTATGTTAGTAACATGTTTGGTTTAGAGGATAGACTAGTTCGTAGTTCTATATATATTTTCCTTTGCCCCTATTTGGGAATTGCATTCTTCAATCGAATTGTTTATTTACTTTATTAAAATTATAAATTTGATTCTCTCTTTTTTCTCTATTTGTTATTCTTCTTTGACAATTCGTAACAGCATGGACTCATAATTAATATATCCTGACAACTGTCATGGGCGTTAAAATATTGAAACATGATGAAAAACGAAGTGCTGGTACAGTCACCCCATGTGATCAATCCATCGGTTAATGAATAAATAATCCATGCATGTGTCGGTAGAGTGCATTTATCCAAAAATGTCAGCGACGGATCTGCATGCATGATCTGGGTAGCTATATATATTGCTTGATTCGAGACGTGATACTTTGACCATTAAATCAATGCGTGCATTTTTTACTATAGGCGACTTTTTGTTTTATTTGACACAAACTATACATATATATTAGGGGTTATAACCTATAAGTGATACGTGTACATTAGAAGTTATATGTGATAGTACAAGATAATTTTGCAATTATATTTATAATAATCGTGATACATTAGCTGCTACACTCAATAAATCAGAATATGTGATACACGTGTTTTCAAGACATACATAATGATGAATACTTAATTAAATAAAGAAAATTTTGTTAGTGCGCTATCTCCTGTAACTGTAAGTATGTGCGCACTTGCAACATTATTATTCCCAGCTTTAATTAGCTAGTTTGAGGCCCAATCGGTCTTTTAATTATGTTGCCACTGGCCACTGCTGCTGCTGTTGTGGAATAAGTATTAGAGAGAAACAAAAAAACAAAAGGAGCACAATAAAACAGAGAATTAATTAGGCGTTCTTCGATCCTACTCAGCCACTTCTTATAATTAAAAGCATAATGAATGGCTTTTTATTTTTTATGATTAAAATGGAATTAATTACCTGTTTTATTGATGCGGGAAAAATGAAAATTCAAAATGCAAAAATTACAAAGAAAAACTGAAAGTAGGCCTAGAACTTGTGGATCTAAACATCACGGGTGCTGTCGGCAAGTGAGCCTTCTTTACCCGTGCCTGTTTTTTAAACGCATAATTATAATAAGGTCTCGAACTTTCATTCGTTTCGGGGCCGGGGTTGCACATATTGATCTTAGTCTTCCTCGTATTCTGGCTCACCATCATGAATAGCTTTTTTTAAAGGACAGAAAATCATTCGCATGGAGAGTTAAAATAATATATTGTGGTTGGGTTTTAAATTAAGTATAGAAATATGAAATACGGCCAGAAGAAATTAAGGGCACTGCATCTGCATGCTGGTCAATAAATTAACCTAGTACGTTTGTACTCATTTATAAGAAGATTAAAACGAAGTAATATTTCATGGTACACTCATGACTCGTCCATGTGAAGTTTTTGTGTATTTCTATACTCTGTGTTTTCCTTTTTTTAATTTGCCAATGGTTTAAACCCCAAAATGCTTGTCAGCGACGGATCTGGATCTTGTTAATTTAGTGTGGCAATTAATTGAGGAAAAGATTTCAGAACATATATATATATATGCCATGATGATCCGTACGTACTTTCCCATACATACAAGATTATTTTCATTAAAACAGAAAATGTGAGCCCACTTGCCAATTTTATGTCTCTAATGAATTTTTTTTTGGAATGCATCATTATATTTCATAGAAGTCAAGGGTTGTGGGCAAGGGTAGAACTTGAACCCCGATATCTGAGTGGCCAGCTATGTGTCACAACTGCTGGGTACTAGCTCGTTCCTCTCCATTGAATGTTATGTCAAATAAAGTTATTTTTTACATGGACTGCGTATACGCTTCACGAAATTAAGGAATCTAAGCTTGACCTCTAACAGTCGTCACTATATCCTCAAAGCTCGTCGCTAAATAGTTTTTAGCAAAAACATGTAAGTTGTCACTGACTTGCGGAATATATATTCGTCGTTTAATCAATTGTTACGACATCTGAAAATCGTCACTAAAGGTAATATCTGAGGACTAATATTTTGTTGTAGCAAATTTCGTCACTGACAATAGTCATATATAAACAGTCAATATGTTAACTACTGGTGAAAGTAATTAACTTTTATTAATTGAAATTGACGACCAAATCACACAAGCTTTTCGCTAAAAATTAAGAGTGTTGAAAAACATTGAAGATGTTACATTCAATCTTCTTTGTGTGGCTCAGTGGCGGTAAAAGTCGTCAAACGACGACGAAAGGAATGCGAACTCTATACTTGTCATTGCTCCATGTGATTGAACCAAATTGGTATGCAGAAGCATTAGGACCGATAAATTTATCATGAACATAGCGGAAAGTCACTTCATAACTTAACTTCTTCTCTTTTCTTGTGAACTTCAACGTAGCCGGCCTCACTCGAACTTTCAGAAAACGGTTCCTTTCAACACTTACTCTGTAAACTGTTTCTTCTTCGTCGCCGACATTAGTCACCATCCTTTTCACTGTCTTGTACGCGCCTGCAATGGGCGTATGATCAGAGTCACTAGGTATAGCAGTGGCGATGGATGGGTAGTTCAGGTTTGATTGCAAATCGTAGCTGGATGATTTAGGGCAAGAAAAGCTAGCAGGAACGTTGGGCGAGATGAGTCTTATGGTTGATTCATCGAAGTCGTAGTTGCAGAAATATAGCAAATAATCCATGATTTCAGTCTCATAAACTAGCCCCGGATTAAATGGACCAGACAAGGTTACTTCCCCAGCGCCAACCTGGAAGTGGCTGGCTGGATCTCCGTTACTGTTTTTTATTGGTGCGTTCAAATTGTTGGTTTGTCTTGCTGTAGGTAAATAGATGCATTGGGAGTAAGTAATTGATTAAGTCGACCAGTAGACAAAAAAAAAAAAAAAAAAACAGTATTAGAAACATAACTCAATTTTTCTATGAGACCGAAAGAGTAATTACTTGTGGTCATAATAGCTGATTTAATTGCAGAGGGACTCCAGGAGGGATATTGAGATTTGACAAGTGCTGCAATTCCGGTGACATGAGGGCAAGCCATTGAAGTGCCTGAGAGAAGGTTGAAGGCTTGGTCGGTTTCATTGGAAGGCCATGCCGAGAGAATGTCAACTCCGGGTGCTACAACATCAGGCTGCACACGTACATCATGCATGATACTTGTTTAGAAATTTGTATGTGATACTTCAAACTCAATATATAATTCAACACCTACAAATGATACGTATATATGTTTTGAAAACACATAATACTTAAAAAATATGAACAAATTTTTACCTTGAGTAGGTAGTCATTCGAAAATATGGGACCGTACCCTGAGAAGAATGCTACAGCTGGAGCTGGCGTGTAATTTGCGACAACTACCGTCCGTAAAACAGTCACCTCGCTTCAGATATATCGATCAATATAATATTAATTAATTTATGTGTTCTGGATTCAATATAACACTCTTTCTGTTTGGTTAAAATAGTGAACTTTCTAATATTGTTTTTAATATTACAAAATAGACTATTCTAATTGAACGGATGGAGTAAATATAGAGAGATGGAATTAATTAGCATTACCTAGATGAGTTAATCGAAGAGGAGTAAAGCAGATTTTCGTCGTCGATGACGGCGACCAGTGGAGAAGAACCACGACGTATTGCTGATCGGTTGTTTGTGCTAGAAGATGAAAAGAGTTGTCGGTACTCGTTAAAATGTATAACTCCAATTCCACCAAGGCTTGTTATTGCTTCAAGCTTAGCCTCTCCTGTACGCTGTTCAAGATCACTATATCCACAAATAACCATCTTTCCCTTCACCTTTTCTCCATCTATTGCATCTGCATAACAATTACTGGAATAATAACCAACCATTGATTCAGACTTTGCAGCTGAAGACCCATCAATCAAGGGGAATGGAGTTTCTGGGAAATTAGCGTCATGAATACCTCCACCCTGAAAATGAATCAATCAAGTTCATCAATCCCTCACACTAATATAATCATAGTTATTTTAGGTGTTTGTACATCGACACTAATAAAGTTACGTACCTTGAACGTTTTATTGTTTCCCCCAAGATTCAACACAACATCGGTCTCGAAAAACCTGTCAATGGTGGTTGCACCAACAGTTAGAATCCATGGAGCAACATTCGATATGGTTGGAATGGAATATCTTAGGTCCCCTGAAGAGCTGATTACAATAATTCCCTTCTCAAAAGCATGAAATGCTCCGATGGAAATGGGATCATCCCTCAAACCTATAGTAAAATCATCGGTGTTATGACCCAAGGATGCAGATATAACATCGACTCCATCAGCTATTGCATCATCAAACGCCTTTAGGACTGCGGAACCCTCGCACTCCAGATCCTTGCAAACACGGTACACCGCGATTCTAGACCCTGGAGATCCACCCCGCGCGGTGCCAAGGTCATGGCCGAGATAGGATGCTCCGGGGACAGCTCTTCCCGCTGCGATGGCTGCGACGTGAGTGCCATGACCATCGTGGTCCCTCGCTGAAGTAGAACTATCATTCGTCAGGTAATTCCTTGCTCCAATCAATTTCCTGATAGAACATACTAGTGAAATTAATTAATGAGGAATTTTAGAACTCTTAACTGTTGTGCAAATATGCGATCATAATTACCTATTGCATTTAAAAGACTTAAAGTCATGTCCTCCTATGCAATTACCCTTCCATCTCTTGGGGATTGGACCTATACCTTCGTCATTGAAACTCTTTGCTTCCGGCCAAATCCCTGAATTACAAGTAATCAGAGGTGCGTTTCTTAATTAACGAATGAATTCACGTGCATTCATGAGTATATAATTATAATTAATGAACCTGTGTCGAATATGCCAATAATGACATCTTGAGCAGAGAGATCTTCCGAGGATTTTGATTTCGGAATCTGACGGGGTTTGAATCCAGCAGTAGTACCACTGAGTTCCTTCAAAAAGTCCCAGGAGCGCGTTGTGTGGAGCTGGAGGATTCGATCAGGGAAAACAGAAACAACTTCAGGCCTTTGAGCAATAGATTTGGCCTCTTCTTCTGTCAACCGAGCTGCGAATCCAGAAAACGCATTGTTGTACCTGTGTATCACTCTATCTTTCCAACTGCAAAAGAAAGCAACAAAATATTAATTAATTAAAACTTATTTCTACCTCGATCTTCTTCCCAAATGGACCAAATACTTCAAGGATTTATTAATTAATTATCAACTGACCTTTCCAAGGAGGAGGAGCTCAAAATATGATCGGAGGGGAAACCAGTGGCAGCTGCTCCGGTGTACACTATGTATACGCCGCCATTGTTTCGGGCTGTTACTGAAATAATTAGGAAGACAGAAACAAAGCAGCAAAAGAAGAAAACAGCAAAGCCGCTGTTCTTCATCATATGTTACTAATGAGCTGTATTTTTTGGGGTGCCCAGATCAAAGCCTCAAATCGCTGCTTATAAAAGCATCAAGAATCATTTTTTTAAGGATCAATTCATTCGCATGGACTCTTAATTAATATATCCTGACAACTGTGATGGGCGTTAAAATATTGAAACATGATGAAAAACGAAGTGCTAGTACAGTCACTCCCATGTGATCAATCCATCGGTTAATGAATAAAATAATCCATGCATGCGACGGTATTGTGTATTTATCCAAAAATGTCAGCGACGGATCTGCATGCATGATCTTGGTAGCTATATATTGGCTTGAAAAGTGATATTTTAACTTTTAAAATCGATACGTCCATTTTTCATTATAAAGTCAATAACCATTAAAATTAATGGATACTTTCTTTTTTACTATAGACGCTTTTTTGTTTTATTTGACACAGACTATACATATATATATATATATATTAAAGTTTATATGTGATAGAAGATAATTTTGCAGTTATATTTATAATCGTGATACATGAACAGTTAAACACAATAAATAAATTAGAATACGCAATATATCTCCTGTAATTGTAAGTATGTGCGCACTTGCAACATTATTATACCCAGCTTTAATTAGCTAGTGTCATGATCTTGGGGTCAAAGTGCAATATTCATTAACATTGGGCACATAGTTATATTGTAGGAAGTAGTGAAGAATAAAAGGAAAATGTATAGCTCAGTAATCGGCATGCATCTGATTTGTAATTGAAAATTCCCTCTCTTTGATCAATCAATTCTCCCCCTTTTCTGTTCTTTCTCTTCTTCTCTATCTCTCTAATTTCTTCCCCAAATCTTTCTTTTCTTCATTCTTTAGGCCTTAAGCTTGACAGCTAGTTTGAGGCCGCCCCGTCACTGACCACTGGTGCTGTGCAATAAGGAAAGAGAGAAACAAAGGAGTACAATAAAACAGAAAATTAAGCTCTTCGATCATACTAATTAGCTATATAGTTTTAGTTTGGAGTGCCTAGGCCAAGCTTCACACCCACTGCTTATAATTAAAAGCATAATGAATGGCTTTCTTTATATTATTTTTTATAATTAAAAGTGGGAGCTAGCTCCACAAAAATAGGACTCTCCTTTTGTGTTTCTTTTCTCACACGACGCCTCCAACAATGGAGGGTGCCCGGCCGCCCTAAACTATGCAGCGGTTTTATCAAAGCACCGCCTCCCCCCACTGCCGAAGCCAATTGACCTACCATTGAAGACAGCAACAGAGCACTGCGGAAAGCTGGCTTTGATCTTCTCCGATGGGGAGATGGATTTATTAGAAGCACCCCTCAAGCGGGCTTTGATCGGAAAATTTTCTAGGGGCAAACCACTGATTGACACTTTGAGAACCGATTTCATGACGGCGGGATTTTCAAGGGGATACCATATTGGACTGATCAATCCCTGTCAAGTCCTTATCAGATTTGAGCAGGATGAAGACTATAATCGATGCTTCTTGAAAGGGGTATGGAATTTCAGTTCTTATGCTGTGAGAATCACCAAGTGGACTACCGATTTTGATCCAAAATCGGAGTCCTCCATAGTTCCGGTCTGGGTTTCTCTTCCGCAATTACCGTTTGAATTATACGATGATGAGTGGTCACTCATGTCAATCGAAAACATGTTTGGCCTAGCGCTCAAGGTTGATTTCCCATCTGTGAATTTAGCTCGCCCATCAATGGCAAGGGTTTGCTCGGAAATAGATCTCCTACGGCCTCTCCCAGATTCGGTCTATTTGCATAAAAGAGGATGAGGTTTTCTCCAGCGTCTGGAGTTTGAGAGGATGCCACCATACTGTGTCACCTGTTTGACAGTAGGCCACAATGAGTCCGATTGTAGATTGAAAACCCTAGCAGCTTCGGATCCGCCCAAGCATTTTTGGAGGGCCAAACAAGGGGGTCGGGAGCAGCCTCCTGATTTGAATCTAACATCAGAAACACCAGTACATAGAGGACATGACAGCCCAGCACCACCGACCGGTGGTGATGCAATGCCAAGCATGCAGCGAGCGCAGCCCCCGACTCCGCCCGCAGCACACCCCCAGGGCCCGGCAGCCCAACGCCAAGAACAGCGGCCCCAACGTTCAGCAAACATGCGCCCCCCACAGTCCAGCCCTGCAGTCGCAACCATCTCCTCAATCTAAGTAGTAGAGCACAATCGGGTCCCCCGTTGCAGGAGTTACATCTGCATTGAGGGCCTCTGAGTCCATGGAGAGCGATACAGAGATCGTCTTTGCAGAACCGGAACTAGTAATGGCATGCCCAACAACAGTTCGACGAAATGCCCAAGCCATTAATCAGGTTGCCCAACCCTCAACAGCCAGTGGGGGGCTGCAGCTCCCAGAACCAGTGCCAAGCTCCCACCTCGGTGCCTCACCCTCAGCAGCCAGTGGCGGACTTCAGCTCCCAGAACCAGTACCGAGCTCCCACCTCAAGGCCTCACCAGTGCCGAGCTCCCACCTCGGAGCCTCCCACCTCACTTGAGCCTGTCGCTGTGCAGCAAGCTGCAAACCCAGAGCCCCGAGCTCCCACCTCGGGGCTTGGGCTGCTCACAGATGCTGCTACTCTAGGATCGACTCCAGAAGTCCCCACCACTCCGTTGTGGTCCAGCATTGTCCTCGCAACAGGTGTGCAGCAGGCTCCTGACAACCCTCCAGGCAACAATACGCCATGCTCACTACCTGCTAGACAATGTGACTCTGTGGAAGACCACTCACCAACTCATTCAGCCCCCATCATAAGTTCAATTATCCACGAACAGCCACGATCCACCACCCAAATTTTGGAACAATCCCGCAAATCTTTCCAGCTCCTCCCCAAAGTCAAGCCGATCAAGAGAATGCTCGGCCCAAATCAAACATGTAGAGTTCCGACAGATAGTGAACTCATAGCCCGCATGCCTACTGAACCACGCGTTCCATTACCTTTCAATCCTTACTATCCACACGAGTCGCATAGTGATCGTAGTTTCGAAAATGATGAGGTCTATGGCCCCTGGGAAACAGATGCTGAGAATGAAGATGAACAAGTAACACAACCGCAAAGAGGTCGAATGCCAGAATCTTTCGTTGAGTACGAACATCGGAAGCTGCGAAGCAAGCCCAAAATAGACTACCGCAGATTCAATAAACATGGGCACAAATTGTGAGGCGTAACAGCCGATTTTATTTACTTTTCTTTTATTTTCTTGCATTTTATTTTATCTTATTTCTATTAAATAAGACAGGTAACCAATCCCACATTAAATTTTTTTTTAAAAAAAAAGTGGGATTAAGTACCTGTTTTATTGATGAAGGAAAATTCAAAATTCAAAATGCAAAAATTACAAAGAAAAACTGAAAGTAGGTCTAAAGCTTGTGGCTCTAAACATCATGGTTGTCGTCGGCAATTCATGAACCTTTATATAGTTCACCCGTGCCTGTTTTTTAAGCGCATAATTATAATAAGGTCTCGAACTTCCATTCATTTTGGGGTATTCTTCCTCATATTCTGGCTCACCATCATGAATAACTTTTTTTAAAGCAGAAAATCATTCCCATATGGAGAGTTAAAATAATATATTGTGGCGTGGCATGGCATGGCTTGGGTTTTAAATTAAGTATTGAAATATGAAATACGCCCAGAAGAAATTAAGGAAGGGCACTGCGTCTGCATGCTAGTCAATAAATTAACCCAGCACGTACTCATTTAGTTTTTTGTTTATTAGAAGATTAAAATGAAGTACTATTTCATGGTACACTCATGAAGTTTTTGTGTATTTCTATACTCTCTGTGTTTTCCTTTTTAATTTGCCAATAGTTTAGACCCCAAAATGCATGTCAGCGACGGATCTGGATCTTGTTAATTGTGAAAAAGATTTCAGAACAATATATATATATATATATAGGATACTGTTTTTTGCACATAATATGTGCAAGATTTTTTGCACATAAAGTGCATTGAGTGGGCCAATTACCTTCATTGTCCTTTAGTGCAGTACACATCAAAAATCCACTAAAGGGCAAAAAAGGTAATTGGCCCACTTTATGCACTTTATGTGCACAAATTCTTGCACATATTATGTGCAAGAAACATTATTCATATATATATATGCCATGATGATCCGTACAATACTTTTCCTAATAAATAATCTCAACACATGAAACTCGAACTCCCGAGCCCCCGTGTCCGTTGCTGCCCGGCCCGCTTTATAGGGGAAGATTAGGAAAGCGGGAAAAGATAGAGAGAGTGGGAGCAGCATCTTATTTTCTTCACGTTGATCAATCAAGAGATTTGTCGCCACTTCTTAAGGATACCTCTTCCATCTTATAATGAAGTCAAGATTATTTTCAGTAAAATAGAAAATGTGTGCCCACTTGCCAATTTTATTTCTCCTCAAAGCTCGTGGCTAAATGGTTTTTAGTAAAACCATGTAAGTTGTCACTGACTTGCAGAATATACATTCCTCGTTTAATCAATTGTTACGACATCTGAAATCGTCACTAAAGGTTATATTGATGCTAATATTTTGTTATCATTGGCATAGTAGTGACAACAAAATATTTTGTCACTAAATTCAACGAACTTTAAAGTAATTTATAATAATGACTTCTTATTACCACAGCATTGACAACTTCCATTTTTGTCGCTAAAAGCATTACCAAGTGTCAACTTTCATTTTTTTTAAAAGTTTTCATAAAATGCATTTTGTATTTTTATAATTTCCGCGTTAAAAGTATATGTTGAATGACAGATACACGAAATAGGCCCAGAAGCCATAAAGAAAGAAAGGCGCTGCAATTTTTTTTTGTGGTTATGCTTGTCTTTTCTATTGTTTCTTTGTCTTAGGCGCTGCAATTACGCATGCTGATCTTGATCTATATGTGAACGATACTAAATTTCCCTCATGAACGCTGAAATCCTGTCCATTGATTTGTGAAAGGCAGTTGGTATAGATAAAGAAGGGAGGGCCGCTTTTTCCGGGACCTATTCTCTTAACAAGCGACAAAATTAAATTATAGTACCCCATTTTCCCGATTCGGATTGAAAATTTATCATTTATTGAGGATGGATGCATTGGACGGATATTAACTTATATTGAACTATAATGCATTACTGAAACAATTATATAAACCATTATAAGTCAATATTTAGTGAATAAATAATTCCGTAAACATACTCTATATATATCATGGTAGAGTAAACGCAAGGATGAAAGATCTAAATATAATGATAGAGAAAAGTAGATTCATAGTATTAGAGTTAAACCAAAAACATACAACATTGAAATTTTTTTTTTTTTTTGGAGGAAAGGTAAATGATTTATTCCACCAAGAATTCCGGCTCAAAAACCGGTAAAGATCGGACCACAAGGTGATGGTGTTTCTGTTCACATCATAATACAACCCATGAGTGGGCGTTAGGAATTTACTCCACAGAGGGCGAAAATTCGTAGTGAGAGAAACTCTCAAAACCCTAGGAGGGAGAGACAAATTTTCTATCTATTACAATCATCAGTACATTAGCCCCAAATTCTAATGGAGGTTCTTCCTTGTCTTCATCAGCTGAAAAATAGGTAAGTCTGCCCAAGTGTTGGGTAGCCATTCACACTCATCTTAGGAAAAATATCAGGATCATGAGTACATGTAAAACTACTTTTGGTAAGTAGTCAACCATTACCGGATTTGATAAGCCTTTACCGGACACCGGTCAGCCGGGCTAAGATGACTTTCCCGTAGTCATCTACGTAGTGGTCTGTATCACCAACCCCCTTTTAAGCAAAGGGGCAGCTGTTACCGGGTACTTGCCTTTACCACTTTCCGGTAGAGGTGGGCTAGGAAGCCCTTACCGTGGACTCCAACGTAGTGGTTTGTACCACTATTTCCTTTTTTAGCAAAAGGACAGCTATGAAAATGATGAAGATCACATCAGAATTATTGGCTGCAGATCGAGTACAGATCGATCGCTCAAGTATTAAAGTAAGAAAAGTAAGACCAAGAGAATACGAAAGGAATACGAACACTGTACTTTTGATTGCTCCAAGTGATTGAACCCTGTTCGTAGGCATCGGATGAGTTATTAGCAGATCTAAAACTCACTCGATAGCTTAGCTTCTTCTGGTTTTTGGTGAATCTCAACGTGTTAGGACTCACGTGGATCTCCAGGTTCTTAGTCTTTTCAACACTTACTTTGTAAACTGTTTCTTCTTCATCGCCAACGTTAGTCACTGTCCTTTTCACTGTTTGGTGTGTGTGGTCACCAAATAGAGAGATGGCAATTGATGGGTAGTTAATGTCGGAGATGAATTCTTGGGTGGACTTAGTAGGGCAAGAAAAGCTGGCCGGAATGCTTGATGAAAGAAGCCTTATTTGGGATGCGTTGTAGCCATTGTAGCAGTAGTACATTAGGTAATCGTTGATTTCCGTCTCGTAAACTAGCCCTGGTTGTAATGGACCGGACAAGGTCACTTTCCCGGAACCAGAGTAGAAGTTGCCTGCTTCAACTCCAAGACTAGTTGTAATAGGTGCCTTCACATTGTTGGTCGGATTTGCTGTGGTCATAACAGCGGATCTGATCGCGGAGGGAGTCCAGTTAGGATACTTGGATTTGACCAACGCTGCAATTGCGCTGACATGAGGGCAAGCCATTGAAGAACCTGAGAGTAAGTTGAAGGCTTGGTCGGTTTCATTAGAAGGCCAGGCTGAGAGAATGTTAACTCCTGGTGCTACAACATCAGGCTGCAATTACCCACCCAAAAGGGCCAAAACCACTATGGGTTAGTTAATTAATTAATTCATTCAGCTAGTTTGGTACAGCGTACATTTCAGCTACAGTAATTATTTGACAAAGAAATTATTAACCTTGATTGTGTAAGAACTATAATACATGGAGCCATGCCCTGAGAATCTTGGTACAGATGGAGCTGGCTTGTATCGTGGGTTATCTACCGTCGGCAATATAGTGGCCACAGGATTCCTAGGGACACCAGACCCGACAGAGTTATATCAGTATTACAAGGTAAACTGGGGAAGAAAAAAAATGGACCGTACGTAATTACTTTACCTGGTTGATTTAATGTAGGAGAGAATCTTTCCCGCATCATCGTAGCTGATTCCGAGAGCAGGAATAGTAGCATAAACTCCGTATGCTGCTTCTTCCGACCAATCAGTATATAGCATTCCGATTCCGCCTATGCTTTTTATTTGCTCAATTTTAGTCTCTATTGAATCATCGGATCCCCTGGTTGGGTCGGAGGAGTAACAAACAACAATCTTCCCCTTCACTTTCTCTGCATCTAATGTGCCTGTGCTACAAAATCTGAAACAAATATACGCGCGTATAAAATTATATGCAGTATATATCGGTTTTTAATTTCATTTTCCTCGATGATCTATCAGTACGTGCATACCCTGCCCAATTATCAGGGATACCAGAACGTTTAGCTGAAGCGCCATCAATCAAGCCGTAGATTGGAGATTTCTTCAAGTTAGCAAAGTGAGCTCCTCGGCCCTGATCATTGGAGATATATACACCAATTAATTAAGAAGCAATTTAATTTTTCAAGTTCTACTTTACTCGAACCCATCCTCGCACAGTACATATGGCACATGACATGACTCAGTTACATGCGTACGTACCTTGATAACTAATTTGTTTCCTCCCAAGACAACATCCGACTCAAAATACCTGTCAATAGTTGTTGCACCTACAGTTAGCATCCAGGGAGCGAAATTGAAGATACGTTGTACACTGTTGTCATCAAAAATGCCAGAACTGCCAGCGTCCCCTGCAGAGGCTACAACGATAATTCCTTTCTCGACAGCATGAAATGCTCCAATAGAGATGGGATATATCCGTCCGGGCTTTTCGATTTCACCAGACGATAAAGATATTATATCAACCCCATCTGCTATTGCATCATCAAACGCCTTTAAAACCGTAGAACCATCGCACCTTATGTCATTACAAACACGGTACACGGCGATTCTGGAGCCCGGAGATCCGCCCCTTGCAGTGCCACGAGCCACGCCTCTTCCTGCTGCAATGGCTGCAACGTGAGTGCCATGACCATTACGGTCCCTCGCCGAAGTACCATCATCTGTAACGTAATTCCTCGCTCCAATCAATTTCCTGTTGCACTTAAAAGAATCACGCCCTTTTATGCATTCTCCCTTCCATCGCCTGGGGATTGGACCCAAACCTTTGTCATTGAAACTCTTTGCTTCCGGCCAAATCCCTGAATCATTCATGTTATATATATATAACGGGTCTAAGGCATGCATGAACAAATTTTTCAAACAATTAAATAAATATATGATATATACACAAAATTAACCTGTATCGATTATGCCAATAATGACATCTTGAGCAGAGAGATCATCAGAGGAATTTGATTTCGGAATCTGATGGGTTCCTAATCCAGAACCACTAGTACTACTTAGTTCCTTCAAGAAGTCCCATGAACGGGTTGTGTGGAGCTGGATAACTGTATCAGGGAAAACTGATACAACTTCAGGCCTTTGAGCAATTAATTTGGCTTCTTCTTCGGATAACCGCGCTGCGAATCCCGAAAAAGCATTGTTGTAACTGTGTACCACTCTATCTTTCCAACTGTAACGAAAGGAATAAAACGTAAACCAAATGAATGCACAGATTAATAGAAATGAAAAAGTAAGTTCAGGGACCTTTGGAAGGAAGACGAGCTCAAAATATGATCGGAGGGGAAACCGGCGGATGAGGATGCTGCAGCTCCTGTGTACACGATGTATACGCCGTCGCCATTAACATTAATGTTTCGGTCTGCATTTGCTACATCTAAATTGAGGAGGGAAATGATGATGATGATGATGAGGAAGAAGGAAAGAAAGCAGCTCTTTCTGTTCATACTTTCGGTGGAGTGCCCAGAACAAGCTAATTTACACCACTACTTATAAAAGCATTATCAAGATTCAAGAATATGGGTAAATCATCCACTTGGAATATAATACACCATCTTGGAATGTTAAAAGTATTGAAATGTGAAATAACAGCTAGCTAGTTCAACTTCCCCAGAAGGTATTAATAAGGGCTACTTTTGGTCATGGAGCATCGAAACTTGCCCATTTCTATTTATAAAATGAGACTCCACAAATATAAAGAATATGTACCCATCCCTGTCACGTACATGTGCTCACTGCAGGCAGTGGCTGTCCTAGGGCTGGGCGAGCCGGTGCCTCCGCCCAGCCTTCCTCCGGTAGCCAAGGGTAGGAGTATTACCTCCGCCAAGTCCACCGCGCTGCTGTTTTACTTTGCGGACTCCCAGCTCCACCGAAGAAGACGATGGGCAGTCCGCAAAGTTATTCCTTTTTTTAAAAAAAAAAATTTATTCCTTAAGTGAAACGGCGTTTCACTTAAGGAATAGAAAGAAGGAAAAAACAAATTACTTAACGGGCCAAAATTGACCAAAATGGGCCAAACATCCCAAATTATAAGCCCACGTAAGCCCTTTAAAGTCAGACCCTTTCTCTCTTTCTCATTTTTTCTTTTTATGTCTTAATCAACCAGAAACTTTTTAAACCAACGCAAATATTTTTGTGTATATTTTTTTTATCCTATTGTTTAATGCTAAACTATATGTGATGATTGTAATTTAATTTTAATGATATTATGAATTTATAATTGAATATTTGTTAGAAGAACTTTATTGTGATTGTGATTAAATAACTATGGATTTGTAATTTATAAAAAAAAAAAATAGAGTTTCTGTAATGATTGGGTAATAGAATGAGAGATGAGGGAATGAATAATATAATGATATTATACATCGACAAGATTATGGCAAAATTAAAAATGAAAGATTTTTGCAATATTTTTAATAGATGGATGATTGTGGAACACAATTATCTCGTTTTATTGGCGCATCAGGTATTGGCAGTTCAGGTGTCAACAAATGATTGTTTTACTAGTATGTATCTATTTATAATTTTATCATTGATCTATTAGTTTGATACTTTAGTAGCTATGTACTTTATTTAATGACCAAAAAAATATTCCTACATTGTACCCGCCTTGATATTTTGTTTTTGTACCGCTGCTGCTGATACTGATTGTTTAGACATTAAAAGATAGTTATTTTACTAGTATATTTTATTTTTAATTTTTATTATTAAGGTTTTTTTCTTGAACAAACATGGTTATTTTGATAATTAAGTAGTATATATCTTATTTAATGACACCTAAAAAAAATATTTTGCCTCTAATATCGCCCCTTCTGATATTTGATTCTGCGTTCGCTTCCTCCACACTAACCCCAGGAGCTCAGCCTCAACCGTCTTCGTCCCACCTTAGTTTTAAGTCTTTTTTTATTTGTCGGTTTCTCTTTCTCATCTCAATTTCTGACGAAGAAACGCCATATCCGACGGATTCATAAGGTTCTCACCAACAAAAGCAAATCTCCTACCAAGTACCCATCGCCCCAAATCAAAATCAATTAACAGGATATATTATCAAAAATTTCCTTCTCCCCATCCTTTGATTCAGAGCGTAAAAGGCCTTTGATGAGAAATATTTTTTTATATTCATTACGAACTTGTACAAAGAGTTTATATACAGCTAACATACCAAATCTACGAGGCCCAAAATACACTTAACTATACAATATATCCAACAGCCTTGCATTTGAAGTTAACCAAGGAAGGGTACACGGCGTTTTTTTTATCTTTTTCTTTCTATTTTTTTTTTTTTCCTTATTGAACAAAAGGTAGAGGAAGACATTTTCAAAGTTATTATTGAGTAATTTCGATTTACCCAGTTCCATCTTTTAAGAGAAAAGAAATAAAATAAAATAAAAAAGTAACTATGTAAGTTCATTAATGACAATCTTTAGAGTTTGGCTGTAGGAATTTGGATAAGGGTGAATGAAGACAGTTGAAATCCTAGGGTTAGTGTGGAGGATGAGAGGAAGGAAAGAGATTTTTTTGTTTTCTTTTTTTCTTTCAGTTCATGACAAAAAAATTTAAATAAAATAAATTTAAAAAAACAAGAAGCACATAAGGAGCATGGAGGAGATGGGATGGGAGATGATGGTGAGGAAGACGTGAGGGAGAGGAAGTGGTAAATGATTGGTAATTTGGTACTAACGTAGAGGGATTGAAGTAGAAGAAATAGGTACGGAAAAGAAAAGACAAAAATACTATTCCTAAATATAAAAAATTAAGGGTAATTTAGTACAAAATAAATTAATCATCAATGGCGTTCCAATGGTTTATTTCTCAAGAATCAAAAATGTCAGGCACGGATGTGGATCTTATTGGCATGGATTGGGTTTTAAATGAAGTACTCCTTTGTTTCTTTACAATAGTTTTAATTTATTTGCTTATCATATTTTTATGAGTAGTAATACACAACTCAACTAATTTCTTCAATTTTTTTTATAACATGTGAAGTATCATGCATTCGTTGGCTACATCTTCATAAAATAATTATCTTGCTATAAGAAAGTTGACGAGATTAGTTGAGTTGTGTGTTATTACACTATTTTTATTAATAAAAGTATGATTCGATCACAATGAATTCATTAGTAGAAAAAGTAATGGCAAATTACTAATTTAAAGTGTTGTAGCTTGCATCCTATAAAAAAAAAAAATTGAGTAATGATACACAACTCAACTAATCTTCTCAACTTTCTCATAGTAATTGAGGTGTAATGTATTCATTGGTCAATAGTATAGTATTAATAATTATTTTATAAAAGTGTAGTCAATGAATGCATTACACCTCACTACCTCACTTGCTGTAAAAAAAAAATTTGTTATGATGAATTAGTTGAGATATCTATCATTACTAAAAAAATAGTTTTACCTCATTCCCCATACTTAATACTTGAAATCAAGATTATTTTCATTAATACTTGAAAAGAAAATGTCATGTGCCCAATTGCCGATTTATGACTCCAATGAATAAAGTTATCCTCCACTGTTTCATTAAAAAAATTTACTTTGACAAATATTTTTTTGTTTTAATAGAACAGTCTATTTTCAAATTGTGATTCCTCTTACCCTTACTAATTAATGTAATACTTAAAAAGTAAAGATATAAATGAAATAAAAAATAATGTCAAATTATCTATTTTGAGTGCTATACATTAATATCCATAATAAGTTGTACACTTATTTTAAATATAATATTAATTAAATTAAATTAATTATTTTACTTTTATTACGTATTCATAATAAATTGTATATTTTTTTAAACTAAATGTTTTTTTTTTGTGTTTTTAAGTTGAATGGGAGGAGACTACTATATGCCCAGATTATCTAAGATGAAGTGATTATTTAGGATCCCCCCAAAATTCATCCATGTGCTCATTTGGATATATCTATCTATATTTCATGGTATAGTGTAATGGAACTCAAATTATATATGAAAACTATATTAATTAATTATTTTTGAAAAACAAATAAATAATGCCAAACTGTGAGAAAAATATATATAATAACACGTACTTTAAAAGTCCTCTCTAGAGCTGCAAAGCCCAATTTCTGGTACTCCTAAAGAAAAGCCCAATTTTTGTTACTCGTAAAGAAAAGCCCAATTTCTTGTACTCGCCACCACTGGGCTACGAACGCTATACTTTCCGTTGGCCCATGTTATCGACCCAAAGATTTCTCCATCTCTTAGCGGCCCAGTGAGCCCAATAATCACTTCGTAGGTTAGCTTCTTGACGTTACTTGTGAATTGCAGCTTACTGGGATTCACTTGGATTTTCAATCCCGCGGGTGCATCTACAATCGCTGTATACACCGGAGATTCATCTTCTTCTCCACCAACGTTTGTTACTGTTCTTGTTACTCTTTTCCTTCCATTCTCTTCCATCTCGGACACTGATATGGAAGGGTAGTTCATGTCGGAGATTGAATCCGCTGTTAAGTTGCTCGGGCAAGAAAAATCACCAGGAAGATCCGGGGAGATTCGTTTGATGATGGACACGTCGGAGTTGTAAATGTTGCAGAGGAACTGCAAGTAGTCGGATGTTTCGGTCTCGTAAACTAGCCCGGGTTGTAATGCCCCCGTCGCGCTTATTTCCCCGGCGCCGAAGTCGTATGCTGTGGCTGCTTCCCCTGAATTTGTTGTTATCGGAGACTTCAAATTGTCTGTCTGAATCGCTGTAAAAATGTAAGTGGAAATCGAATCAGTCGTATGTACTATGAACAATTCCAGGGGATTTCTTCGATAATTGTCACCTGTAGTCATGATGGCGGATTTGATTGCGGAAGGACTCCATTTGGGATGCTGAGATTTCACTGTGGCTGCAATTCCAGTTACATGTGGGCAGGCCATTGAAGTGCCTGAAAGTATGTTGAATGGAGGGTTGGTTTCGTTAGTTTCCGCCTCATTTGAAGGCCACGCTGCGAGAATGTCCACTCCGGGCGCCGCAATATCCGGCTGCAAACAGATGGAGATAAACTCTGCTTAGTTCTTCCGAATGCAGAATAAAGATGAATTAAAGAGGTTACCTTGAGAATGTTTTGCATGGAAAATGCAGGGCCTCTTCCAGAGAAATAGGCTACTGATGGAGCTGGCTTGTAGTTTGCTATTTCGGCTGTCGGTAAAATTGTTGCAACTGGAGTCCTGTTGGAGTTGATGAGTGAATTCGATAAGAATTTTAGCTTTGGAAAAACAGAACAACGTTAAGAAATTAGTAAAAACCTGGTTGAGTTAATGTAAGAGAGAATCACAGAGCCATCGATTGTGGTGACTGTTGCCACTGGATATGAACCGTAGACTGAAGCTACTGTTATCCCATCATCGTCAATTGAAATAACTCCAATCCCACCTTGAAGGTCTACTATCGTATTAAGCTTGTCCCTTGCTGGAACATCAATGTCAAAATGTTCGCAAACAAGAATATTACCCTTCACTTTGTCATCTTCTAATGCACCTGGGGCACACGTCCTGAAACGAAACAGCTCCGTGTTAAAACTACAAAGTAGACTTTTCTAATGGATGAAAGGGAATACTTTATTTGCCTACCTCCCTGCTGCGGCTACGGTTTCAGGGTTCTTGGCTGAAAGGCCATAAATCAAAGGGTATAAAGGAGCTTTCTGGATATTACCAAAATTGATGCCTCCGCCCTGCATATTTCAGACAAGGGTGAAGGCCCGTAGGGTGAAAACTAAGCTGCTAACATCAAGAAAACAAAGTTGAAGGATTACCTTAATGACTTTGTTTCCAGCCAAGACAACATCGGACTCAAAATGGCGGTCAATGGTGGTGGCAGCGACCGTAAGAATCCAAGGAGCAGTATTTACTACTGTTTGGCCATTAGGGCCATCGTTCCCTGCAGAGCATACCACAAGAATCCCTTTTTCAACCGCATGAAATGCTCCGATAGCAATGGGATCTTGAGATAATTCAGGGGCATCATCAGCCGAAGAACCAACTGAAATGGATATAATATCAACACCATCAGAAATTGCATCATCAAATGCTTTTAGAATAGACGAGCCAAGGCAACCACTGGCAGAACAAACACGGTACATAGCAATTCTAGACCCCGGGGAACCACCCCGGGCAATGCCTTTAGCCAACCCACGATAAGATGCTCCCTGGACAGGGCTTCCAGCTGCGGTTGCTGCAACATGAGTACCGTGGCCAACATTGTCCCTCGGTGAACTAGATGTACTTGATGAAGATTCAGAAGAATCAGCAATGTCGTAGTACCTTGCTCCAATCAATTTCCTGAAGCAAAATGAGACATTTTTATATCAGCATCACAAACTCTTGCATCCTAGAGTCTGGATGTTTCAAAAGACACCTGTTACAGTTAGCTAAAGTGAAATCAGCACCCTCCACGCATGTTCCCTTCCATTTTGATGGAATTGGACCTAAACCCTCGTCAGTGAAACTCTTTGATTCAGGCCAAATCCCTGAGTTCGTTAACACATGAAAACAGAACTGTAAGAAGGGAAGCAGAAGAGCTTTTCTCAGTCAATGTGTATGTATAGTATAATGAATGAACGAACCTGTATCCAAGAAGCCAATTACAGTATCTTCTCCAAGTGAGGTGGAATTTGAATTCGAACTCGAGTTGATTCCTACGCCACCACTTGGATAATTCAAGAAGTCCCATGAGTGTGTTGTGTGAAGTTTCAAGACTGGATCAGGGAAAACCGATACAACTTCAGGCCTTTGAGCAATGAACTGAGCTTCTTCCTTTGATAAGCGAGCTGCAAACCCCATAAAAGCATTGGTATAGCTGTGATTTATCCTGTTTCTCCTGCCACAGTTGGAAAGGGTTTCTGTCATAAAGCTAAATGAGTTCAAAAACAACAAATTTCAAATCAAACCATTATCTGATTTGAACCTCTTCAGCAAGGAGCTCATAATCTGATGCATGTCATTTCTTCGAGGACCTGATGATGTGGCTGCGGCTCCCATGTACACGATATAAACCCCGTCTCTTTTCACGTTAACCACCCCAATCGCTGTCTTACATGAAACCAAGAAGAAAGCTAGGCAACAAAGAACAGAGATGCAGTTCATGCTTATCAGTTATCACTTTGGTGTCTGAGAGTTTGGATATGGCTGAAACAGCTCAATAGCTACTTGCTTATAAAGCCTTAAACTTGGAATGATATGTAGATAATCTAAACTTTAAAAACCCAATGATCAAAGTCGGTGCATTCATCACGGCTCAAATCCTGATGAATCAGCGTCTCAAACAGTGATAGCATCCGCCAAAAGGGTTCCATTAGTCACCTAAAAACTCCAGTTATTAAGAGCAAGCAGAATATCAATGTCGCCTGTTTTTCTCCAGTAGCGATGCATGCGGTTTATTTTCCACATTTCTAGACATAAAAGGGGTTCACACTACTTGTACCTCCACAAAGCATGAAACCAAAAATCATTTCAAGAGTGCCGAAACTGCGAAATTTCAGGTCCCAAAACTGAAACACACTCTTAAAAGGGTCTATAAAACATTCACTTCTGCCGAACAATAAACATCCAGCTTCAATAGTACTTCCAAAGTGATTTATCTTTCATGAGTTCAATGTCAAAAATATTTTGCTGGCAATTATTCATTACCATTACCAGCGGTAGGAATTCCATGATGCAACATTCCAATCTCAACAGCCTCAAATTCTAAAAATCATTGTCATCGCTAACTATTATCCGAAAGAAACAATCTTTGATTAAACTCTCAAAAATGCAAGCATTGCGTCACCAAGACATTATAGTTTATACATGAAAAAGGGTCTAGAAATAGAATCTGGAAACAAACTAAAGATAGTAAACCTATTCTTGCAGTGCTTTCTTAGCAGCATCTTCCTCGGCTTTCATCTTTCGCTCCCATCTTCTCTTCCGATAATCAGCCAACATGGCGGGCATCCTCTGCATCAACGCAGCAGTGTTTGCCCGCTTCTCGGCGGCGATTCGGTCACACTTGTGCCCTTTGCGTACGTTTCTCATCTCCTTCCTTTGCGGATCATAATTCCAATCTTGCCCAGCAAGAAGAACCTCTTTGCGAATGCGAGCACGACGACGGGCACTAATGCCCAGAGGCTTCCAAGCCCCGAGCTCCCAATAACCCCAAACACCCTTTGAGAGCTCATCTTTATACTTCACAAGTTTCTCTCGCCATGGGTATTGGTATTCACCAACCGTCTTCACCACAGATTTTACTGCTTTCCCTGCCATCAAAACTGAAAGGGACCAATCATCAAACACCTTACAGGCATATGCGCAACATCAGTCATGAACCCATTAGGGAAAATGATGGCAGTGAACCCATAACTAATGTATTATATCTAGTAAGCAATTAGCCAGGGACCAATCCAAAATAGCCATAATCAGATGGGATGATGATGCCCGAAGCTATTTGTAAGCAACTGTAACATGGAATAACAAGAAAAGGGCCCGAATGTAGGGCAATGATAGGAAAATTACCTGGTAAAAAAAGAGGGCTTCGTTGGGTCGATCGAACTAGTGGCGGCGGATCGGAGGAAAGGGCGGCAAGATTGAGAAAGAGGTGGCTGATGGAGTGGCCGGGCGGCGGGACGAGTTGAAGTAAATGGACCTCAAAAGATACGAGAAAGAAAACCGGCCAATTAAACCTTGGGTAATTCACAATAATGTCCCTCAATTTCGGCTCATATTTCACTTTTATGCTCAATGTTATTAAGAAATTTAATTAAGCCCTTCACATTTTCATAATTTGATTTTCTTGAAGGAAATATGTTGTAATTCATCAAGCTGTGATTTGAGCCTAATGAATTACCTCATTACGTAATGAATAATTTGATTCAATTACTTCTAATGAATTAGAATACAATTTTTCAAAAATATTAAAATATGGTAAAATTTAACATAAATAGGAATCGAATTATTAACCTCTAAATGACCCATACAACCACTTGAACTCAAATTCGTTCATATAATTTTACTTACACACATGTTGAGATTGCATTCTTTTGGGGTAAAATTCATGAAGATTAACCCAAACACATAGGGCACAACTTTGGACTATTCATAACCCAAGCTCATAGGGATTATTCATTCTCAAAATTATAAGAAATCAAATATATTAATTAAGGTGAATGGTTAAAAATAAATTAAAAGAAAAAAATCTCTTTCACATTTAACAATGGTCGCATTTGCATGGTGATTTAGAAAGGGGCTTGCACTTTTGCAAGGAAAGACTACTGAAACTCATAAAGGCGAAAATATAAAAAGATGAAATTCCGTTGCCGGGAATCGAACCCGGATCGCCTGGGTGAAAGCCAGATATCCTAACCGTTGGACTACAACGGAAGATGCAAACATTGACTGTAAGTGACGATTTATTTCACAAACCAGGTCGAGTGAAAAGAATGTTATACTTCATAAACTAAAATCAATACTCGTGTTTTCTTCACCACAATTGATACTTCTACCAAAATTTAATATATGTATTTTCTTTAATTCATGTTTAACTTATGATTTTAACATAATCGCAATAAATTATTAACTATATACAATACATTAGAGTTATACGTCAAGTACGTTGCTAGATCATGAACTACAAGTTTTTGTCAACAAATTTGTATCAACTCCAACAATATATATATATATATATATATAATATATATATATATATATATTTCAATCTCAACTTTGGACGAGGTGAAAGCAAGGATCGAGTCAAGCATATATATGGCCATAACGAGACCGAAAAAATTATATACGAAAATTGCCTCACATTAACGTGAATACGTCGGTGTCTTGATCGTTGCGTCCCGTCAAATGATATCACTAAACCTTGTAAGTTGGAACGAAAGAAAATCTATTCTCAATTCTCGTTAGTTAGTTAGGCTTCGTTCTCTTGGCGATGCAACTTGGGAATTTTTTGTTTTAGCGAAGAAATTTTTTAAGAAGGAATTTTCTTTTGGGAAGTTGTATAGAAGAGATGAAAAAGTGTAGTGATTGTGTTATTTTTTAAATTTATGTGAGTGAAGATTTTGAGAAAAAATTTAAATTTTGAATTTTAAATTGAGTAGAAATTGAAATTGTTTCTTTAAGTTTTATATATATATATATATATATATATATTTAAATAATGATTTTCTTGAAATGGGAATAGAAAAGATAGTTGGTTAATAATTTCTAAGTTTTTTTCTTAAAATAAAGAAAAAATTAAAAAAATAGTTGGTTAATAATTACAAATTCCCAACATTAAAGGTGTGTTTGGTTCATAGAAAGGAATGAGAATGGGAATGACATTGATAGTAGTGGGGGATGATAGTATAGGCAATTATTATATTTGTGTTGTTTGGTTTGTGATATGGAATGATTATGATTACCATTGATGTTGTTTTGTTCAAAAATAAAATTTTTAGGAATAAAATTTATTTTAATTTTTTTTACGCTTAACATTTAATATATTATAAACTATTTATATTTAAATGTATTGCAGTGATAATTTTTACTAATTAAAAATTATTAAAATAAATAACACAAAAATAATTATATAAAGGAATGATTCTCATTCCCCTCAAAATGAAGGGGAATGGATGATTGAAAGAAAATGGGCTATGGGGGTGGGGTCCGGGAATGAAACCCCCCAACCAAACACTCATTTTTCATTCCAATTCTCATTCCCCACCCCCAAACTGTGACACCCTCAACCCCGACCTCCATGTTTCATGTGAGAGCCGTGCCCGAGATGCATGTCCGGTTCGCACCATGACTCATTCAGGATACAAGAGCACTAATTAATAATAAAATATTTAAACACTATATCAGAATAAGATATCTTTTATTTCACTAATACAAAATGTACAAGTGTATTTATATAACTATTACAATATTCTCGCATTACTTTCCTAGTACGAGAATTCGTCCTATAATCCCGACGTTTTTCATAACGCCGTCATTAATTCCTGTTATAGGCAAAATGTCTAAGGGGTGAGCTTCCATAAACTCAGTGAGGTCGCACAATTAAAAACCATTACCGAGTAAACATTTACCAGCACATAACACATAACTCCTACGCACATAAGGGGGGACACGTAAGGGATAGAAAGAGCATAACCAGTAAGTTATAACGAGGATCGATGTGACCATTCGAAAAACATTACCGATTATACTTTACCTATACTGGAATTCTTTAGGAGGCGACACAATTCAGGATGTCGTCGCATCGACTACGCTAATTGAAACAGTGCACAAACAGGATACACTAGACAATGGAACAATGCGCAAACAGGACGCACTGCACGGGGTGCACAAACAGGATGCACCGGGAAATTGAAACAGTGCACAAACAGGATGCACTGAGACAATGGAACAGTGTACAAACAGTATGCACTGTACATGGTACACAAATAGAATGCACCATTAACAGTTGACAGTGAACAGTAAACATTAAACAACGAACAATAACAGTGAACACGGAACAGTAACGCTATACACTTTAGCAGTAAACATTGAACCCTTAACGTATAACACATTTATAAACATTTCACTTTGTACACTCAAAGGTTACAATCATATATATCACGTATAACGCATGCATTTCAATAAACATATCAATAATATCAGTAATGCTAACTCATTTATTTACTCAATTAAAACATTTGCCGCTTTAGTGAGAACACTCACCGTATTCCGCAGATGCTAACTTACAAATATCCAAATAATCATTGTATTCATGGAATTGCTAAGGTCCTATCCACCGGATTAGAATCAAGATCGAAATTCCACCTTTTAGATTTTTTTCCTATTTCTTCCTCCTCCTTGCTTCTTCTACCCTTTTCCTTCGGTTAGGTCCAGCTCCAGTTCCAAGTTCCTCCTTCCTTTTCTATTTCCTTTCTTTCCCTTTCCTTTGGCTTCTTCCATTCTTTTAGGGTGACTTTTCCTTCTCCCCGTTCTTTTCCTTTCTCTTTATTTCCATTTCCCTCTCTCTCTTCTTACGGCTTAGCCGTTTCCTTTCTTTCTTTCTGTTTGCTGTTTCGTTTCTTTCTTTGTGTTTGCTGCTCTCTCGTTGCTTTAATTGGTTTGCTAACTAACTATATATATATATATATAGCCTTGATTATCAAGTCTCTAGTGGCCCTTTTTCTTATATTTTGTTTTACTTTCTATTATTTATTTTTTAGTTTTACTTACATTTGATTTTTATTTATTTATTTAAACTTGCTTGCTACAAACTCATCTGCACCCCATTTTTATGGCTTGGAATCTTCTGCCCTGGATTATGGGCGACAATCCAGTGGTGACCCCCCCACCCCCAGCTGCCCTGGATTATGGGCGACAATCCAGGGGATATCCTCTAGTCCGGACCACCAGAGGATCCAAACTCCTTTCTTTGACCCGATTTTCCTTTCTTTTTCAAAACTTAAAGTTTGTTTTCCATTTTGTCTTATTATGCTTATTTTTTTCTTTTTCTTTTATCTCATTATGATATTTCTCTTCTTCTTTTGTCTTTTAGCTTAGATATTTATATATTTAAGTATTTAATTATAATTCTATTTATTTAAATTTTTAACGTCTCGTCACTGAAACTTATACGATAAGAGTCATATTCTTTTCTCTACTACACACTCAGCTAGTTTTGTAAATGTTAGAACCCATAAAATATTTTAAAATATTTCTAATAATTCAAAATTTAGCTTTAATAAAATATCTCAACTCTATTTGATTATCGAAAATAATAATTATATTTAATGATAATTTCAATAAAGAAATTATTATAATTTGAATAATAAAATTTTACGTTAAAACTTTTAAGAAAGTCATATGATTTTATGGCTACTTAATATTTAAATGTAAGGTTAAAAATATAAAGTCTTACACAAACCCTCCAAACAAGGACCCCCTAATTCATAAAACATAGCGCACACTAAAACGTTGAAGCTACAATTATTTGAATTATTGTTATATCTTTATTTTGTTAGAGAATGTGTCTCACCCTAGGTCCCCCCTTTACAATTTAATATTCTCTCCCCACATTCGATCTCGATCTCATATATATATATATATATTTCACATAAATGCATTTGTAATTATTAACCAAATGCTATAAATAAAGTTTGTAATTATTAACCATCTCTTATAAATGTTTTTTTTATTTTTTATTTTTTTCCCTTTCAGAAATAAGATTAGTTTGTATTCATCAACAATAAAATATCTACTATAGAGGATCAACTGTCGCAACATGAAGTAGCCAAAACTGGAAGTTTCGCTTCCAAGATTGTGACAACAAATAGTCCAAAGAATCAACTCATAAAGATTAGTTGCGCACCCAAGAAATCTTCCTTTGTTTTTTTTCCCGGTGTGAAATGATAGGTTTGAAATTCATCAAAAATATTTCTTGGTTTCATCATGTATACAACAATACGAGTGGCTGTAAAGAAACGACCGTATGTAAATGCGTAGGCATGCGATTGGGATAACATAAAGTATTCCCACAAGTTGCATAACAGCAGACACTGCTAGAAAAGATGTGGTATGAGATGATTAAGAAAGCTGACCAAATTGACAAAATAGGACCCTTTTTTTACATTTCTCTCTCCTCAATAAAAGGAAAGCAACCATAGCATACATACACAGTACATACTAATAATGTTTGTAAACATTAATGGAAAGTTAAAAAAAAAAAAAAAAAAAAAAAAAAAAAACACAGAAAGGCAGACAACAAAACTGAAGAAGAAAGAAATTTTGGTAGAGCATGAACCCATCCTTAAAATGGTGCTGTTAACGTTCGAGCTAGCTGGTGCTTTCTTGGTAACTCAGCACTTGCTGCCATGCATAACTGTGTACAAACAAAACCCAGAAGTAGATTGAATTAAGGGTTTTGACCAAAGAACATCCATGGTGGAAATTGCAAAAACAAAGAGAAGAAAAAAAAAATAATGTATTCATTATTCATAGTGAATGAATAAGGAAACTTGAAAAAATCCTGCTTTGTTTCCCTTTTATAGTAGTGATGATGGTGACTGGTGGGATTAGGATCGTCATTGTTTGCAAAGTAATAATATCACGTCATTTATCATTACGCTTCTTCCTTACCTTTTTCAGCTTAGCATTTTCCGCCTTCAATCTCTTCAGTTTTTCCTCCAATTCATTGGTGTAAGCCTGTAAGGTCATAAATTTCAAACCAAAAATAATAATAGGATGAAAATAAAAAAAAACCCAAGAAATTGATAGTGATTATTATACTAACATATTTTCTGGCCCTGGCCTTGGCGGCAGATTCTCTGTTCTTGATCAGACGCTGGCTTTTCCGGACTCTGTCGTCATCAATGTCATCACTAGGCATAACCCTTTTCTTAGGGAGAATAGAAAACTCAACCGTATTTGTGAGGGGAGAATCCGGAGCTTTTGATGTCCAAGAGTATTCTCCGGTCCCCAAGGGATTCAATCTGAGAGTAGTTTCCCCTGTTTCCGGCGGATCGTTCTTGCGCCCCTGCTGCCGGGCTTCGAAACAAGAATGCCGGCGGGCAGGGTGGTGGTGGTGGGGCTGTGGATAAGCCCAGATGGAGGACCGCTCTCTGTTAGAGTTGAGGCTACTCTGGAGGAATTCTTGAAAAAATATGCCATTAGAGGCGGATACGGCGGCGGCGGCGGCGGAGGGGTGGCAAATATCGGTCCAGGCTTGTTCCAGACTGAAGCTGCAGGAGGGGGTAGCGGGCGCAGGAGCTATTGGGACCGGAGATGATGATAGAGATTTATTGGACATGGAAACAGAGATCTTTAGTTGTTTACTGTGCTGATGCTGCTGTTGTGGTTGGTTTCGTTTGTGGCCGCAAACCTCTTTTTGTGTGTTTTACCATTTTATCTGGGGGTTTTATGTTTGCTGCCCTGAAAATTGAAATGGAAGGATGATGATGTCATATTGTCGTACCTCGTGATATTTTTTATTATTTTATTTTACTTATTATTCATATTCAATTTTTTATATTTTCAACACAAACTTTAAATTTTTTTTTTCTTTCTTTAATATCCTCTTACAACCATCCTTTTTTTCTAAAGGTATCTTACAAACATTCTTAATATTAGTTAGTTAATGGGTGCATTTTCTGAAATATTTGTATTAGATATTTTCTTTGTCACTTTTAATATGCTTTATGTCCCACCTAGAGAGTAATGCTTTCAGAACTAATACTTTTACTCTCTTCATCTCTTTCAAATAATCAATTTTTTTAAAAATATCATCTAATTTGAAAAGTTAACTATAAATTTGTTTACATTATTACGAACCTAATATAAATAATTGACATGTTATCTTTAAATGGGACAAATTAAGTATAAGTATTATGTACGGTAAGTTGCAACTCTTAAAATAAATAATTTCATATCATTTTTTTACTCATACCTTTATTTTTGAAGTATGAATTACTTTAAACTCTTATATTGAAACCAAAAAAATAAAATATAAAAATAATTCTTTGGGCGGTATTTTGGAAGAAAATCCCGGGGTCTCGCCCCCTATGTGCAGGAACATTTTTAAGTTGGATTCGCGAAAGTTGTGAGTATTTGATATCATGTTAGAAATATTAGAATTTCAAAAGAGAAGAAAAAAACATGAAAAAATTAAAGTGAAAATAATTTCTTTTATTTTTTTAAAAAAAACTTAATGGACCTCATAGATTTTTTATAAAAAAATATTACTGTAAATAATATTTGCACTATAATTGTTATAGTAATTTTATGTTACATCAAGGATGTTGAAATATCATACAAATACCAAGTTGATAAGTCTTTGACTTCTTGCTCCTCTTCTGTTACTTTATCATTGTTATTATTATCATAGAAATTTGATCACCGAAATCACATACCCCATCAGACCAAACAACTCCGACAAAAACCATTATCTCTAATGAGCTAGCCAACAGGAATTTAGAACGGGACAAACTAATACAAATATTAAAAAATAAGATCAAAAAATAATTTTCTGTAGGCATCAATTGTTGCGATTAAAACAAATCAACCACAGCTATTTTTAGGTCTAACAAAAAAAATATCCCTTCCCACTAAAAAAAAAACCAATCCCAAAAAAAAAAAAAATCACCCAAATTCCATCCATATCGTCAATGTCATCATACTAGTACTAGTATACAAAAGTTATAATAATCCAATAATTTCATCACGGCAACTAACTCTTTTTCTCCCTCTCAGTTTCAGTTTCAGATGAGCTAACATATAATATATTTTTATTTCAATTCTCCGCTAGTTGCCAAAACTGCAAAATTTGGAAATAAAACTTTCCGTGCCTTTTGGAAGACATGTTGTTGCCCCACCAATTCATGGCCCTTTCTTCTTTACACCAAGCTTTGCTAAAAGGGTCAAATAAGATATTCCCTCGTTCAGGTTTTAGCTAGAATGACAGTCCTCAGCAGCAACGTCTCCATTGGAGACTATTGAATCCTCGGAAGCTCTACTTCTTGCAGGTTCGACTTCTGAATCTGTGGAATCCAAAGATATCGCTACTCCTGTACTGCTAGTTCCTTCGTTGAGAGATATGGCATTGATGGAACTTATCAGAGTATCATCAGATGATGTGCCCGGAGTTTGGGGAGCTGAATCAGATGAAACATGACTACTGCCGGTGCGTACCCATTTTCTCCAGTCATGACGTCTCCTTATCTTGTCACCTTGCTCCTACAGGATAACAAAACACAAAGAATGAAGAGCATAATGTAACACAAGCTTAAGAAAATGTCCTGCCTTTATTTCAAAGGCCATTGAAGCTAGATTTTCTGACGAATTACCTTTATTTCAACCACCATTGACCCTTTCAAAGACTCCAAAATCAAGGGGACATCAGTTGTCAATTGTTGGACCTGCAAAGGTCAAAGAAACCTCCATATATACATATATGCATCGGTTTTCCACTAATACAAAAACGTGCAAGCTAAAAGACACAGAAAATACAGCATAACAATTCGCAAATATGTGTAAGTATGCTAAAAACCTATCATATCCAAACAAACAATTACATTAACACAAAGACAAAGTTGAACTAACAAAACTGCAAGTGTATCACTCCATTACAATCTCCCATTCCCAAAAAATCCCCACCAATTATTTCCAAAGATGAGGGACTGACTTCTAATCATTTTCCCTCTCTTGGCAGCACATAAACATCAAAAGACTGCAAAATTGATAAACTAAAAAATCACTATTGCAGTTAGATACTAACAAAAAACTTATGTCTCCAAATCTTGGTTGGGCCCACACAATGATGAAAATTGTAAGTCAACATATCAAATCATTTATCTGTATTTGCACTACCGTATATCTATAATAAACATAAATGCAGCCTAAATCGTCGTTAAATGCAAAACAACCTACGTAACAAAAAGATCTATTTCAATGAAAACACCAAACTACAAATGATTGCATGAACATATAAAAGCTGCAAAAGAACCCAACCAACCACCAGAAGCTGATTGTTGATGAAATACCATGTGAATTTGCATCTTTCAATTTGCACTAGGATTGCCATTAGTTGTGGTAAAAATGTACCAAAAGGAAAATTTTTAAGATCAATTTACCAAACCATCATTGAGCATGCAAATATCATCACATAAAACTTACTCGTGGAAAGCTAGCAATCAGATTGGTGGGAACCCAGCCCTCTTCATCCATATTTGATCTCAAATAGTCATCTTTTACCAAATTAGGATCACTGAAACAAATAAGCAATTAAACAAATAAGTAACTGAAAAGAAGCAAAATAGAGATACAAAAGTCCCTTCTTCACCCCCTCTCCCTCTTTTAAATCAAGAATCCAACACAAGTACCTGAAGTAATAATCAATTTGCTTAACTATCAAAGCTGGCAAAGGAGGATCCATGACAGGGTAAAACATTGGCGGGGGAGGTGGTGCAGCAATGTATGGCGGAAGTGTTGAAACGTACATATAAGGATGTGGCATATCTAATAAAAGGTAAATTCTGTTAGAAGCATATCTAGATAGAGCAAATGAACTAAAACAACAACAACAAAAAAAAAGTAAAGACCTGAAACAGAATAGACTTACCAAAACCCATTGGCCCCACAAAAGGTCGCATAGGAGGAGGTGCAATAAATGGGGCAGAACCAGGGGATGGGGGTGGAGGTGGCATAAAACTTCCTGGAGGAGGGGGAGGAGGAACAAACTGATGAGGCATATGAACATCTCTTCTATCGTGATCCCGCCTCCCTCCATGATTATTATGATATTGCCCATCTCCGCGTGGACGGCCACCAAAGTTATTCCTCCTGGAGGAATTCCTCTGCGAGTGTGTAGAATGATCATTCCCAACAGGGGACCCTACTCCACCCATTGGTCTTGCTCCTCTTACTGAAGTATCTAAAACAGGAGGCACAAAATTCCCATAATTTCCATAAGGAGGCACCTCAATAATAGCAGGAAAAGGAGGTGGCATTGGCGGAGGGGTTGGCGGCGATGGCCTATTAAAGCCACCCTGCCCTGACCCGGAGTTCCGGTTCCTCATTGATCTTTGACGAGGCATTCCATGGTTTGCAACAGAATTAGTGTTTGCATTAGTATTAGCTTGTTTCTGAGGCGTTTGTGAAATTATAGGTCCCTACTCACAACAAATACAACCACATTTTATATTACATAATATACATGCAAGATGTATTCTTTCTCAACACATTCAAGGATACTATTAAATTAAAAAAAGTAATCATCAATGTGAGATCAACACAGGCTATTGAAGACAAAAAAACTGCAAAAAAGCCCAGTAAATGCAAAGATACAAACGGATATAAGCATAATGTCAGGCATAAGTGTTTGAAACCTGAGAACTCAAGGCTGATCCATCAGATGGAGATGGAGCTTTAATGGAATCGGAAGACGATTTCCCAGTGGACCGAGTCGACTCAGAGAGAGCAGGCCAAGAACCTCCCATGACGGAACTTCCCTCGACGACACCATTCAAGGGTTTGCTCCAAGCAGTCTTTTTCGACCTACCCGCATTGCCATCCTCATCAGGGAATTCCGAGTTTTCACTTTCACGACGTTCCGGAGGGACAATATCAACGGCGGCGCCGGCGGCAATAGGTGGAGAAGACGATGGTGAACGAGGAGCCGCCACCACGGATGTTGATTCCGTTTCCATACCTCTTACCACCTGCGCCCAAGGAGCAGATTGTACACGCCGACGAGACTGAGGGCTGATTGCGCCACCGTCAGAGGAGGAATCGGCCGCCATGGCCATTCCAATTAGGGCAAAATGAATTAAAAAAATTAAAAATTAACAAAATTATTCTGGAGATTTACCAAAGCTAAAATCAAATAAATCTATTATAATTTATTAAACAATAATCACAGTCATGTTTGGAGAGGAGAGGTGACTGTGTGTGTGCGTGTTTAGAACGAAAATTTTAGGGTTTTGGAAGGACAGTGATCAAAGTCTGTATCTGTATTGTACTCGGCCTCTTTCTCTTTTTTCTTTTTTTCACAAAAACTTATATGCTAACGGTTCGGGTCTATCCAGGGAACCCGAACCGGGTGCATATAATAAACATGCACGGCTAGCTTCGCTCTTTTTTTTCTTTTTATTCAACTTTCTCTTTTACCTATTTTTGTTTTTCCACTTTCCTATTAATTTTTGGTTTTTTCTTTTTTTTATTACGCAAATAGCATTTGTGATGCTTGTCAAGTTTTTAAGTTTTACTTTTGAATTGAAGTTTGATACTCAAAAATCTATAATTTATTATATAAAATAGTGGCTAAACTTGACTCAATAAATTAAAGGGACTAATTGAAAAAATCTTGAAATTAGACTACTAATTTTTTTTTAAGAGCCAAATATTTATATATTTTTTTAGACTAATATATTTTTTTTCCCTTGTGGGGCACTTATCATGGATCCACTATCTTCCGCCACCACTGATCCAAAATAACTTTGTGATACTTTTGAGTATTTGTTAATAGGGCTATTCAGCCGGTTGATTAATCGATTTTGGTTAATCATTGGTAAGATTACCGGTTGATCGATTTAGCGGCCAGTTATAATATTTTGCATGTAATTACTACTAGTATATTAAAAATATAAATAAATTAATTATACTTTTACTATTCTATACCGTTAAAGATAGCTATTATATTTTTTAAACACTCTAATAAAAATTATTCGTATATTTTCTTTTAACAATTTTATGTATATGAAAAATCATAATAGAAAAATGTAAAATAAATTTATAAAATAATAAGACATGCCAATTATAATTTATAAGTAAATCAAGTTTAACATAAAAACACAAGGAATATATATATATATATATATATATATATATAAACTGGTTAAACAATAAGAAAAAAATTCGAAACTGGCACCGAACTGATTAACCAAAACCGATTACAACTAGGTTTACTGATTCGATTTTATGTTTGATTATCGATTCACCGGATTTTTTGAATACACAAATTTGTTAAGATTGAAATTGTTATTTTTGAATTGAAAAGTGATAAGCGAAAATAAAGACTTTATATACAACATAAAACTTATAATACTTGCCAAGTTTGAGAACATTACTTTTAAACCAAAAAGTGATATTCGAAAATAAAAATTTGATTTAATGATTTGACCAAGATGTGGGTGGCTGTTAGGTTAAATTTTGAAATACTTTAGTTTCATATGTAACAATAGTGGAATAACAACCATTTATCTTATTGTATCGGTTCGTTCACGCAATTGTAAATCCGGGCACCTTGCATCACGAGAATAACATAAATATAAAGTAAAAAATGGAAACATCTATGTTCATGATTAGTTATTATCAACTATAATTAAGAAATAGATATGCGGTTATAATTGCACTTTCATCGGCTATAATTGACGGCATTGCTAGTGGCAATGGAGGCGGCAATCGAATGTGAGAACAATGAAAAACGAGAAGCAGACATTGTACCAAATATCAATTCAGGCTTCATCTCTTGCACAACAGGCTAACAAGGAGATTGCAAGCACCACCGCCCGGAGTAGGGCGATTTGAATCACCATCACAGCAATCAATTCCTATAGCTATTCCAATGGAATTAGGGCAAAATAACACAATAATCAGTGACAAAAAGATAAAAGAAAAAATAGCAAACTATTCTCACGATTTACAATGTCCAAAATAAAAATAGATTTATTATAATTTTCTAAAACTAAATTAATGTATAATCATGAGAGTGACAAAAAAATGTGTCTCAGTTTAAAATATAGTCATTAGAGGTATAAATAATATGTGTCTCAGTTTCTTTCTCTCATTCCGGGAGAGTACATCTCATAAGTTAGTTTGATTGTCACTATAATTTTATGTTATTAACAATATTTTAGTAGTACATTAGTAGTTTATCGGTGTTAGTTGGCTCCCAATTTAACCGTCTTGGATATTCTTCAATGGTAAATTACATCACATCAAAGATGTTGAAATATGAAAATTCCAAGTTGATAAGTATTTTTGATATATTCTTCTGTTACATTATCGAATTATTCACATGTTTCTATAAAAAAAACAATTTAGGGTTTTGCAAGCTATAATATTTGAGCTGAACATTAAAAGATCTTGACTTTAGTTCGATTTGGAAAAGAATCATGAGCTTGAAATTGAGTTCAACTAAAAAGGTATATTTTTATTAAAAAATTAACAAATAATATTAAATAGCCTATTATATAAATGGTACAATTGGTTCGATGGATTACTAAACCAATATCACTCAGTCCCGGGTTTAACACTGGTTGAACTTGATTCATGTTTTCTTTTTCCTATATTTTCCTTTTTTGACAAATTTTTGACAATTTGGTTGAATGTTATAACAGTGGCAAAACCAAAACAAAATCTTGGAGGGGGCCATTTATATAATTTTTATTTTCAGAGTAAAATACACACACACATATTTATATATATATACATAATTGTGTATTTACTAAAAAAAAATAAACTACTATTAGGGGTGGAGAGGGGGCTAGGGACCACCCCACCCCCTGGACGCCCCTAGGTTATAATTATATTTCATTTTCAAAAAATTATGAGACATGTAGTCGAAGGTTTCGTCTTCGTGACCTCGGAGAGAAAACATCACTAGTTTCAGCGGCAATCAAGGGCAAAGATTACGATGAATAGGGAGCAGCCATGGAGGTATATTCCGCTTCCATGCCTTGCACCACCTGCGCCCAAAGGACAGATTGCAAGCGCCGCCGTGACGGTCGGAGGAATCGGCCGCAATGGACATTCCAATAAAATTATGGCAAAAGGCAAAAAAACTAAAATAATAAGTAACAAAACTATTGTCTCAATTTACAAAAGCTAAAATGAAAATAAATTTATGATAACTAGTTAAACCCAAATCATAATCATGTGTCGAAAGGAGAGGTGACTCAGTAAGATGTGAGTGCGTGTTTAGAAAGGAAAATTTATGGTGACTTGACCGCTATAACAATTCAATATATGTTTTATAATATTGGCTTTGCATGCAAAGTTAAAGATGAATAGAATATAACATGATAGTTTGCAAATATGAGTACATAGTATGATAAACACCTGTTTATATTTATACATATATATATATATAATTATTTATCTGTACTTGCACTAACGCACATCTATATAATAAACATAAATGTAGCTTTAAATTCCATTTAAATACAAAACAACCTGAATAGCAAAAAATCAATTTCAATGAAAAGACTAAACTACAAATAGATGCATGAATATACATACGCTGCAAAAGAATTTCATACTCTGTGAATTTGCTTTTTTCCAATTTGTCCAATTTGTAATTAAAATACTAAAAGCTAATATTAAATAAAGAATTATATAAATAATATAGACTATAGGCTACAATTGACTCGATGAATTGCAAAGACAATATTAGTTAGCCTCGAGCTCGACACTTGTCGAACTCGATTCATGTTAAGACATACATGCTCATGAATAATCATAAAGACTCAAATCTTAAATTAAAAAAAAATTAGAGAGAGAAAATATTTAGAAAATGCTGTGGCATCACATTGTGGTTATAACTTGACAATTTTAATTTTGAATACTCAATAACTTCTTGCAATGTGAATATCACATCATTTACCATACAAATTTCTTATAAAGTTTCTCTCATTATCACTACCAAAAAAAAGTAAATAAATATAAATATATATTTATATAACAAAAGAGATACTATAAGAGAAAGCGTTGAAGAGTAGCAAGAAACTCAGCATGAAAAATAGAACATTGCATTATTTAAGGTCCCGTATGGCAACAAAATTTGCCATATCATTTCACTCTCACTTTTATTTTATAATAATTTCTCATCATTAAAAAATATATAAATATGGATTAAAAATATTAAAATATGTAGTTGAAAATGTGCATGTGTTAAGAATGATGAAATATTAATATAAATACAAATCTCAAAAATTATGTTTTTGAAAATATGCTAACGAATAGGCATGTACATATTTTCAAGGAATTTGTGTTAGACGTTTTCGATCGCATGTGTTTTAGGTATGCTTAATTTTACTTTCATTTTATATGGGTAATTGTCATAATTCACCATAAATTGATATTATTACATTTACTTTTCCTAACAACAATAATTCCTTTTCCTCTAATTCATTGTTTGAACAGGGAGTCAAATGTAATTAAGTTTAATATTGATAGAAAACTTAAATTAAGAAAAAGATTCCAAAAAAAATAAGAGATTAAAATTAATTAAGCATAAAAAGAAGAAAAAAAAAAGATTTAGCTGTCAGAAAGAAAAGAAAATTACGAAAAAGCAAAGTAAGAGGACAGATATTCCTGGAAGGGAAGAAGAAATTGCCAAAACAATGTGGCGAGATCTGACCGAAATCCGGAAAATAAATAATTCCTTTCAAAGAAATTGTGAGTTCATTTCTCTGAAATCCTGTTGAGTTGACTATTGACTATTGACTATTGACTCGCCACGTTTCTGATAAACGTTTGCAGTCCACTACCAATAAAAAGAGAGGAAATGAACATAAATTAGTGAGAAAATACGACGACGTTTAAATTTGAGGACAAGGAGTGCCGGATCATTTCTTTCTTCTCAAAAAACTTATTTTTAAAATAAGAAATGATTGGAAAAATGATTAGGGAAATACTGTAAGAAATTCAATAAGGGAAATAGGGGATTTGAAAATTAAATTAGGAAAATAAGATATTTCAATAAGGGAAATAGGGGATTTGAAAATTAAATTAGGGAAATAAGAAATTTCAAATATATTAAGTATGTACATTGGTTCCCCTGGATTATTTTTTTTATGGCTCCACCACTTATTAGAATTGCTTGACAGTTATGATTTTAAGTATTTAATAATTTTCTTTTATGTAATTGTTACTGCAAGAATTCACTCCTAATTCAATGTATCATTTAGTTAAAATTTTGAATTTTATATTATTTTTCATCACTTTTAATACACTATTTAACTGTAATTTTTTAAAATTTTCAATACACTTATATATTTAAAAATATTTTCCAAATCAAATTATAAAACTATTTTTTCAAAACTATCCGATGGCCCAAAATTAATGTGCAAGTTGGTTATGGTGAATGTGAAAATGATAGGAGGTAGGGGTGCTAACCGACAGAGTAATGGCAGTTATATATGAATGCATATTTCACTGTTTAGGCCACCTTGGTAGTTGCAGTGTAAATGCCAACAAAAGTATTAGTATTATAAATTTGGTTGGCCTAAGCCTGAGGCCACCACCAATCCAAGAAATCCATTCAGTTTTTTCTTTCACAAAACACACACACAGAGTCACACAGTGTTCTGAGATCTCTCATGGCCAAAACCACTCCCAACCATACTCAGACTGTTTCAGGCTGGGCAGCTCACGACTCTTCCGGCAAGATCACTCCTTATGTCTTCAACCGCAGGTTCGTTCCTTATACTACAAAACAGTATTATAAAGTGTACTCTTTAAAAGAGCCAGAAGGGAGTAGTATCTGTCTTTAGGTTTTGATGCACTGCTACTGTCTGCTTTCTACTATTGGTAGCAATTAATCTGCATGTGTTTCTATTATTGAAAGGCAATATTAATGAGATCTATTGAATTTGCATGAGTGGAATTGCCATTTGGGGATGATGATTATAATTTATGTATGTTTATAACTGGTGAAAATTGATTGAATCAGGGAAAATGGGATTGACGATGTCACCATAGAGATCTTGTACTGTGGGATGTGCCATACTGACATCCACCATGTCAAGAACGACTGGGGTATTACCATGTATCCTGTCGTTCCCGGGTGAGATTTCTAATTACTTCTTTAGTCTTTTTTTAAAAAAGTCATATTTGAAGTTGTATTTCTGATTCGTAATCAATTAATGTTATTTTCAGGCATGAAATCACTGGGATAATAACAAAGGTAGGCAGCAATGTGACCAAATTCAAGATTGGGGACAGAGTAGGGGTAGGGTGCTTGGCAGCAACCTGCCTGAAATGTGAATTTTGCAAGGAATCACAAGAGAACTACTGTGATCAAGTTCAGTTTACTTACAATGGCATTTTCTGGGACGGCAGCATCACCTACGGCGGCTACTCCCAGATGCTGGTCGCCGATCACAGGTCCGTCCAACTTTCAAACTCTCCCAAAGAATCTCCCTTTTAGAATAAAGTTAAAAGTGCCCAGCCAGTGGATCAAATAAACTACTCCACCAAAAAAAAAACACAAAATCCAAGAATTGGTATCATTATTTATTTATTTATTCTTCTCATTAAAATAGCCACGTTTCTAATATTATTTGAGGACGATGCATATAGGTACGTTGTGCGCGTGCCGGACAGCCTTCCAATGGATGCGGCCGCGCCATTGTTGTGTGCAGGGGTCACGGTTTACTGCCCAATGAAAGACCAAGGATTGTTGGAGAAGGATTCAACAGGGAAGAGAGTAGGCGTAGTTGGGCTTGGTGGGCTGGGCCACGTGGCCGTGAAATTCTCCAAGGCCTTTGGTCACCACGTCACCGTCATCAGCACGTCGCCGTCGAAAGAACAAGAGGCCCGAGAACGATTGGGCGCCGACGATTTCGTTCTGAGCACCGATCCGAAGCAAATGCGGGCCCATAACAGGTCGTTGGATTTCATAGTGAACACGGTTTCCGCGAAGCACTCGGTGGGCCCATATCTGGAGCTGCTGAAAGTGAGCGGCACTCTGGTGATAGTGGGTGCACCGGATAAGCCCATGGACCTTCCTTCTTTCCCGTTGATTTTCGGGAAGAGGGCGGTGAAAGGCAGCTTGATCGGAAGTATTAAGGAAACCCAGGAGATGATGGAGCTCTGCGGAGAGCGGAACATCACCTGCGACATAGAAGTGGTCCAAACCGACGAGATCAACGAAGCGCTTGACCGGCTGGCGAAGAATGACGTCAAGTACCGGTTTGTCATCGACATTGCAGGCGGCGCCGGCGCCGGCCGCCAGAATCATCAACTTCGCAATTCGCTATGATTAATTTTATTTATATGCTGAAATCATAAATTTGTCTTTTTAATTGGTTGAATGCGATTGTTTCGTTCTCCTTGCTGTTTGAAGCAGATGTTTCAAAATTTGTAGCTGCCAAATATTTATTAACAATATATGATGATGCCCTTCTGGCATTTTTAAGTGATCTTTAGAGCACTAGCTAACAATGCCCTTTCAATTACGCTGTCCATTCTTCAAATAAAATAACTATTCCCAATGCCCCTCAATTGAAGATGCCACTAGCTCCCACTCGTTGGTAGTCGTAGGCAACATAAAAATGATACGTGAACCTGAAATGTTGAAATAATTCATAAATTTATATATTATTTGAAACTGTCAATGTAAAAGATCATTTTAACAATTTATACTATGATATAAATTATATAATTTGAATTGACACCTTGAAAAAGAAAATGTATTTAATTCATTCTTCGAAACTGGATAACAATACATGTAATGGGGGATGTCTCCACTTAGAATACAATGAGGCTCAAGATTTTCCTAATTGGCATACCTCACGCGTAACTTGTTTTATCAATCTTCCGATTCAGGTAGCTGATAAAACTCTTACTCAACGTCCAAGAAATTGTAGATCATACACTCTATGATGTATGCATTGATTGGAAGGTGGAAATGGTGGATGAGCATTGAAAGCAAGCAGGCATAAGCCATGAAACACTACTTAATTGGCAGGTGAATGTGAAAGCGAAAACGAAATGAATGATTGGGTGTGAAAGTTAATTTAAAGAAGTTAACCATGAAGCATGACGGATGATTAAGTGCTTATTATTACTTCTTTTTTCCAGAAAGAATGGGCATGCAAATGCAAAATAAATATAAAAGGCGTTTGTAGTTGAATCTTTGATGATAAATCAATTGAGGAAACCTGTCCCAACCGGCTCCTAAACTAATAATATATTTGCAATTGACAAGCAACGTTACCTTAAAAAAAAACAAATAAACATGAAATAACCTTGGCCACTAATTATTTAAAAAAATATACAATTTACTCCCTCCGTCCCACTCAAAGAGTTCACTTTGAAATGTGTACAACTTATTATGAGTTGTGATGTACAACACTTAAAATAAGCAATTTACCGCTATATTTTTCATTTATATCCTTACTTTAGAAGTGATAGTTAATTGTGAACCACACATTGTTATATTAGTAAGAGTATCTAATGTAAATAAATTCAAAATGAACTCTTTAAATGGGATAAAAAATTTTCTTGAAAGTAATGGGACGGAAGGAGTATTTTTAATTGCAATATGATAATATATATAATATTATATATAGATTAAGCTATATATATATAAAGAAAAAGGAAATAATCAAGAAATGAATAAGTCTACGGTACGACTCGCTGAATTTGTACTTGTTACACTTGCACAAGCCATTCTAGGGCCTGTTCTTTTTGTTCTGTTTTGAAAACGGTTTTGGTTTCAACAGTAAATGTAATATATTTTAATCATATTTCATCATTTCTAATACAACTTTTTACTATTCAGCATCTACTTTTTACATTTTCAATACACTTTTTACATTATAAAACTATTTTCCAAAACTTGTTTTCAAAATCGTTTTCAAAACGATGAAAAAGAACAGACCCCTAATCTTATACGTGGCGTCCAATTTTATGGGATATCCTCAAAGGGATTAAAGTACAGTTGGATGGAAAATGAGAATGTTTCGAGTGATTTGACTCCATAAATAAACAAATTAAATCAAACCAAAGTGGGAAAATTAATTATATATATTGTAAAAGGTTTTATTTGTATACTTTTCTATCCATTCCTACTAATATAATTTTAAAATATAATAAATTAAAAAAATAATGAAATAATCAAGAAATTAATAAGTGTACAACACAACTGGCTGGATTTGTGTGTGTTATCCTTACACATATCGTACTAATCTTATACGTGTCGTCCAATTTTATCGGATATCTCAAAGGGGCTAAAGTACAACTAGCTGGAAAATGAGAATGTATCGAGTGGTTTGACTCCACAAAATAAACAAATTAAATCAAGCGAAAGTGGAAAAATAATTAAGTATTTTAAAAAAAAGTTTTATTATCATACTTTTCTATCAATTCCTACTAATATAATTAATTGATTTTTGAAAAAAAATTAAAGTTTACCATTTCTTTTTAAGCTTATGAATTGCTTAAATTGAGTCTTTGAGTCTTGACTTTGATCACTTTTAACTCCTCTAGAGCGCTGAGCTGGCGGTTTGACACGTATTATCGGAGTGTGTTAGAGACGCTCACGCTAGCGTGTGATTGTGTCACGAGAGCTCCAGGCCCCCACAAATTGGGTGTTGATGATCTCAAATCTCAACCGCACAAAACTGCCAGCCAAGCAAAATATACAAAACTATAAATACAGAGTTTTCCCTCTTATTTCTTTCTTCATCCTCTTCCCCTCTCCATACTCCAAATTTTGCTTGCTGCTTAAGAAACAAGTTCAGCCTGCAATTTCACGTCTTCCCTCTTCCTTTAATTCTACAATTCTTGTTTGTTTATCAAAGGTTGTTTCTTTGATTCATCAGGGTAAAAGCAGTGAAAAACATGTTCAAAAAAGCTCGATGGAGATGAAGTCAGACACAGACAATGTCAATGAAGAATACATGGAAGCCTTCAGGACCAATTCATTCATCGAAATCTGCAGCAAAATCAAAAGCAAGTGGGGAACCAAGAGCATCAACAAGCTATCTGCGTCGCATTCTCTTCTTCCGCGGGATCTCCATTTCTCTCAGGAGCTGAAAGATCCCAGCCAGCCAACTCTGACAGAGACCCCCCACCTCAACGGGCCTGATGATGAAATTCGCCAGTTTCTTTCTCTCTTCTTCAGCATCAGCTCTGAGGCATGCAAGATATTCGAGTCAATTTTGAGAAGCATTTATCAAACTAGGGATAAATACAATTCAATGGGAAGAGTACTTGAGCAATTGAGACAGAGATCAGATGATGATCAACGAGATAAATTATATGGAAACCTTGCTTCTTTTGCATTACTAGCGAACCCTTTAGCAACCATTAGTGATGTTCAGTTTAAAGATTTTCATGATTACCTCCGCTTGTCCCTCCAACAATTCAACTCACGAGGCAAAAAGATTAGGAGGAGAAGAAAACTTGTACAAGTTTGCAAGAATATTGCTGGGGGTACTCTAGTTGCTAGTTGCTGTGCATTGGCTATTGCCGTGTTAATCCTTGCAATTCACAGTGCAGTAGGCATCTTGGTTGTACCAGTTCTAGCGGCTAGTTCTCTGGGCTTATTCTTGAAGCCACTCGAGAAAACTAAACGAGTGGTAGAGCTATCTAAGACAACTCGCCTCAAAAGATTTGAAGCTCAACTTGACACGGCTGCTAAAGGGATCTACTTACTCATGAATGATTTTGACACCATGAGTCGGCTCATGACTATATTACGCAATGAAATTGAACACAGTAAATTCAAAGCTGATTTATACCTTAGAAGGAGAAGCAGTACGATGCTGAAGGAGGTAGTGCAGGACTACCGAATTAACAGAAATGGAGTAATGAATCAGTTACAGGAGCTTGAGGACCATGTATACTTGTGCATCCTCAACATCAACAGATCGAGTAGACTGCTAACTCAAGCAATGGCAGTAAATTAATCCTAGAACAAAAAATCAGGCTACATAACGTGGCTGCGCCATGACTTTGTAAATTTATTTTTTAATTGTTTATTTCATTTATTTATTTATTTAAAATACTAGGGGAACAAGAGAAGAAGGAAATAAATGTTTTGAAGTCAAGTAACATACTCCAGAAGGAAGGTGTTAATTGAGTTTAAGATAGCTTCACTTGACAATGATAGCAATATATGATATTGATCCACGTTGATCTGAAAATTCTATGAAGTACTTGATCCATTACGACTACCTATTAATCTGTAGCTCTTTTGATTTTCCATCTCATATACAGAAATGCATTGTTGGTAAATAGGTTAAGAAGAGATTTTGGATTGACGACTGTTGTTTTGTTCACAAACTTTGAGTGGATGAAGTGTAAAGTCCCTAGGAAAAACAGATATTGGAGTAACCGCACGAATAAGAAGATAAAGCCAGTAACATTATCGATCAGAAACTGTCTTTAACTATTTGCTCACACATGCCAATACTAGAAGGCAAAGTCGACAAATTAACAAATATTCAGATATAACTAAAGCAGCTACATACCATTCCTCTGGGTTGATTCAACAAATGCCTCTCAGCTTTTTATACTCTTCGACTCCAAGGAAAGAAGCCTCACTTTTATGCCAATCTACTTGCTTTGGCATAATAATAGCAATATATCCTTCCCTGTCTGCCTACAAAACGGAAAAATCAAGAAACTATGAGAAACCACACGGAAGCTGTACTTAATAGACTTATGCCACTGTTGATCCATACAAATAAACTGCGACAGCTGCAAGTGACAAAGGATGCTAGAAACAGTGATGGTTTCATTTCACATATACTTGATAACGATGCAGAATAAACAAAACAGACAACAAAACCTACACACACTTAATTCCAATGTCAGTGGATGGTAAATCAAGGGCGACAGCTGCAAGTGGCAAACCATGCAGGAACCAATACGTGGTGTCATTTCATGCATACATGATAGTAATGCAGAATAAAACAAACAAAACAAAACTTACACAGGATTGATTTCATACCGAGGAGTTCAGCAATCCAGGTTGCTCTATTAATCTCTCATTCACTTCCAACAGAGACCCTTTCACACAGCACCTGTCAGAAAGAAATGCATTGCATTTTTTACTTGAATAGCAAAAGAAGGATAAAGGTTTGGGGAAAAACAAGGAAAATGAAACTCCACCTCGCAATATAAGAAGAATCCTTGGTGATTACTTTGCATAGTGCTGTGTTGGACTCGAAATGTTGAGCGTTCTGCATCCGCAGTTCAAAGATATAATCTTTTCAGAATGCAGGGCAACTTTAAAAAACGATCATCTATATGTATAAGCCTCCCCACACTCATTTGTTATTCAGAAACATATCCAATATGTACTTAAGTGATTGTGAACTATAAGATACAAAGTTCAATGCTCTACAACAACTCTCAGTCTATCATTATCAAAAGAAGCAATTTAAGAGTACTGGCAGGAATGGCAACAAATAAACTACAATCAGAAACTTATTGAATTACTCAGTTATTACTCATAAGTTCATAGAAATCAGATGAAATCACCTTTTTGCGTTTTCCAGTAACCTTAATCCCACTTCGATCAGCCTTTCCTACATTGAAATCGACGGCGGTAACTCCACCTTCATCCTTAAACGTAGCATGAGTTGGAGCCAAACCAACCACACACAATCTTTATTCCAGCCAACAAATAAATGTTAAACAATCTATAGAAATAAATAATAATAATAACATTAAGGAAAAAAATCAAAACTTTACCCATTAGCATGACGATGAACATATTGATCATGCCCAGGTTTCATAAAATCTGCTAAAAAGGAAATAATCTTTAAGTAAAAATAAAGAATCCCAAACAAACTTTTCAATGGAAAAAGGGGGCCATAGAAGCGAATGGGTCGACCTGGAGCATAGTAGGTGACGAAGTTGGATTGAACCGCAGTTGGTGGAGTCAAAGGAAGGTCTGCTAAATTCGGAACTAAAAGCCTCCTCAACTCCGCCTCTTCTCCTTCCTCCTCCGCCTCTTCATCTATAGAATTGCCGGCGTTAAGTTGTTGAACCTCTGGAGCTCCAAGGTTGTTGCTGTCTCCGTCGCCGGCGTTTAATTCCGTCATTGAAATTAGACGGCGGTGATAAAATTTCACAGTCGACTATTTTAAAATTTAGGGTGAAGCAAGAAGAAAGGGGCGGGCGGGTGGATGACCCGGTCAAACTCTCTTTATAGTTCCCTCTAAAAGGAAATCCTATTATTTTAAATCACTGAGAATTACTAAAAAAAATATTAAAAAATCAGAATTAGCAAACTTTATAAACAATCTCCCTTACAAAATCAAAACAAGAATGAAAATCACCAAATTACATATAATTGATCCATCCCACTTAAGATAAATCAATGATTAATGAAGATGACACTCAAAGAATCAAATCAATTAATGGAATAAAATTGTGATCGATCTCTGAAAAAGAAAAAAAAATGTTCAATTCACAACTCTACAGTTCAACCGAACTTCTTTCCCTCCACCAGTGCCACTGATGCTGCTCATCTTGATCATCGAACTCACAAAGGCGCGATAGAATTCTTCTTGGGATTTGGCGAACTTCGAAACCATCGATTTGGTTTTCCCGGCGGCCAACAAGGCTTGATCGGAAGAGAAGATACTCTTTCCGAGGAGGAGCAATTTGTAGTAAGCATTGTCGAATGTGGTCGCGGAAGAGTCCATGGTGGCACCTGCGTTCTTGACCTTGTTATGAACAGGGCATACTTTCCTCAAGCTGGCTGCAAATGATGGCTGTAGGGAGGGATCCACATCATGAGTGCTGTCAAAGTTGTGGATTCTATTTTGGAATGATGAACAATGAGAAAATCCCAGGGTATGGCCTCCTATAATGATCAATTAAGTAATACAAATTAGCCAACCGTAACGATTAATCTCTCAATGACTAACATGACAACCACGTAACATACCCGAAAGGGCCACTAGATCTTCTATTGAAAGGCCTCTCTGAGAGAAGCTTTGTTGCAATTGAGATATGTTGAATGTGGGAGCTGGCAATTGTCTAGTGTCTGTGGCCTTTGAAATTCTTCCATCTTTCCTTCCTTTTGGCACGTTCCAATTAGGACCTCCCGACTAACATAGAAGCAAAGTTTACGTAGAAAGTTATTTTTAAGGATGCATTTGACCTAAGATTAAACAAAAAAGCGACAGTAAACTGTAAAAGTAACTTAATTACCAGTGCAACTGCGTCCCTGGCAGCCAAGGCTAGTATGTCAGCACAAGAGACGACTCCAGGGCAGAGATTCTCCACTTCTTTTTTGGCAAGGTCAATGACGTAGAATGCATGCAATGAAATATTAGGAGGCCCATCTTTTTCAGCTGTGTTTTTGGCAGTGGAGTTTAGCAGCACAGAAGCATCACATCCCTAATACAAAATTCAAAACATGAACACGAAAAATCGACAAAATTAAACTATATTATACTTTCAATGTCCCGTCCCACATAAATAATCATGTTTCTTACTCTAACAAAGCAATCGTGGAAGTGCATCCGAAGCAGGGCAGCCGGAACGGTTCGGTCGCTGAGGATGGCTTTCTTCACCACCTTGGTGACGATTGAGTCCACCTTTGGGCATGTGTGGTCATAATAGTTTGTGCTAAGTGCAGCTGCAAAAGGGGAGAACAATGTCCAACACAAAATGAAGCAAGAAACTAATAGCAATTTAAGTGCTGCCATTTTATGGAAAAATCAAATTCGGTTTTTGTCAACTCGATCAAATTGTTAATTCTTGATGAAAATTAATCCAAGAAGTGTCGGGTATTTGTAGGGGAATGTTTGTGAGACATTAAGAATCTGTTAGTTAACTACTAGATAAGAGTGAGACATTTTTAAGTAGGTGAGCTGAAACAATTGAAGTTGGATGGAGTTGTTGGATCAATGTTCTCATCAACATACAAGAAGAACCCATGCAATTAAGCTATGATTCTTTTTTCTTAGTTTACAATCTTTGCAGCCGGATTCTGGAGTACTTCATCTTCAAGTACAAGGCAGTCAATTGTACTTTACCTGGCGATCGAACATGATTCAATGACAAAACTACAAGTGAACATTGGTAAGGTTGTGGGTTCTATCCCTGTTGGGAGAAGTTTATCAAGTTGATGTAACCGATAGAGTCCATATGGGTCCCATATGAAATTAAAAAAATTGTACTTTACATAATGTAAAGTAAAAAAAAAAAAAAAAAGAAATTAAAAAAATTGTACTTTACATAATGTAAACTTCTACTTTTTCAGGATGGAGTATCAAAATTTGTACTTAGCAGTAGCAGAAATGCATAATCAACCTGAACATAAGCAACAGCAACATCCTTTTGGTGGATTAGGTAGAACAAATAAAGAGGTGTACATGATTAACTAACTACATTTGGCCCAGTTTACCTTTTTTGGTATGGTCTAGTTGGTATCATGAGAGATCAAACTACTAAAAGGGGCAAAAGTTCAACTTATTTGAAGAACTTGCTGGGTTGGCCTATGCTCATGTCCTCTAACAAATTACACTGAAAGCCCAATTTCATTAGGGCAAAATGGAAAAGAATTCGATCCGTCAAGAAAAGCCCATTTTTGTTATTGGATAGTGTTAAACCGAAACTTTTTAAATTTTTTGTATTGCAACGTCACAATTTTAGCGAGTAACTGTTAAACAGTTATTCTATTAAACTCTTCCAATAGAAAAGCCTTAAAAAGTGAAATGATGAAGGTATGTATTTCAACAACTGTAAACAATACAATCATACCAGCAGGGGAGGAGAAGGAAATCAAATATGACAAAAGAAAACTTTCAACTCAATCTCAATAATGCTGAAGCTGTTGCTCCTTATTTTTTTTTTCCTCTCTCTCCCAATGAAGTTGAAATTAACAAATGACTACATTATACATACACAAGGTAGATTCATTTCATCAATAATTAACCGTTATAATCGCCATTTTTGCCATTGACGATTACACCAGCTGTGGGCTCTGAGTTCATGGGTTCCTCTCCTCGACAAATCAAACCCAAAAAACTTCACTCTCCTCCTCAGCTCATGCTATAAAAATCATGGTGTTTGTTTAGCGCCAAAAAATTTATAGTGGTATATGGAAATTTTGGCGGGCTGCTTCAGTCAAATAGTAAGCACGCCGCTGCCTGAAAAAAAGCCCTCAAAAAACCCAGAACTCCGGAGCCGACGTTCTCCTTTCGGATTTAGTAAAACTGCAAAGGGCTGCCGAATGTTTGTCCGAACTTCCAGTTTGATGGGGCCATGTTGATGAACTCCTTTCTTTGGCCATCGGATGTGGTCACTCTGAAGGACAGAGCTTGCCCTGTTAGATAGCTGTTTGACTGCCAATTTGCTCCCCAATTTCTCGACATAGCCATCCAGTTATTTGATTTTGTGCCCTTGATTTCTACTAATTTTACTGATCCAGGCCCTCCGACATTGGTCACCAGAACAAGTTCAAAGTAATCTCTTCCGTTGACAGTGAATCTAACTCCACCGTGTTTCTTGCAGGGAACTCTGCATTACGAAAAAAGGTCACATTTTTTTCAAATTAGCAAACTTCAAGGACAGAGCAGAAAAGATCCAAATTAAAGTTCAAACCTTTGGTAGAGGACGGGAACAATGCCGCCCCTGTAGATTCCGATCTTTTCCCAGGCGGGTTGAGCCATGTCGAAATGGGGTCGGGGTGGATTGCACCAGCCGCCGTTGTTGCTCGGAAGAGCGTAATTTGGGGGGCAAAAATTGGTGGCGGTGATGGTAATCGATACTCCTTTCCTGCACCAATTGGGATCTTGCCTGTAATCGCATATAATCTTGTAGCATTGTCCGCAAGATTGACCATCGTTGAACAACGCTGTGCTCAGCGCTGCGGTTCTAGTTCCATAGCCCGCAGAATACAAGTTTCCATATCCACAAGCACCCCCTGCATCATCATCCAATTGAACCCATTATTAATGTCGATGAAATGAAACATCCATAGTTGAAAAAATTGAAGCGGGTTCATAAAAGAACTTACCCATTGTGCCAGAAGCATCACTGCCTCCATAAAATGTAGCGTGAGCACTCATCCACCCAGAAGCTGCAAAAGCATTGGCAATGGTGAAAAGGGTCAAGGAGGAAACCAAGAAAGCAAGAGGCAGAGCTGGATTGTGCGCCATTTTTGGGCAAATTAGAGGACAAAGGGGATGAAGGAGAAATGAGAAGGAAGAAGAAGATTGGTGGAGATGATGGGAATTGAATTCAAGAATGGGGTCTGTATTTAATGGGGGAGTTGGATGGAGTTAAAGAAGTAGGAAAAGAATTCTGCAGAATGCAACAGGCTCACATGGGATCACCTGCAAATTGAGAAGAAAAATTCAATTCTTTTCTTTTTATTTTACTGTCGAATTTGTTTTCAGAAAAGGAGGAAGAAAAATTTAAAGAATATGTGGCGGAATTCTGGAAGACTTGTGCAGCCTCATTCAATTATTGCCACGTTCTTCGGTCACAACTCACAAGTCCTTCTACGCCCACATGGAACTCCCAACAGAAGAGCCGTGATTGGATCAAAAATCCATGACCAAATTGCCTTTATTTTATAGTTTTCTTGTTTAGTATCATGGATGAATTATTTATTGCACAGATGATGGTACAACTAAATATATTTAGACGGTGTGATATACACGTAGGAAATTCATAAATTTGAAGCCATCAATAATTTGTTGTATTGTTTTGATGCCTTGGGGGGCCAAACCCTGGCAAAATACAGAGATGACTTGTGGTTAGGGATGAAATCCAACTAAGATGAGATATAGTTGGTTTTCCATGAAAATTTATTTTGATAGAACGGATGATGTCCATGGCCCAATGTAGAGTGATCGATCCCATTTCGCCTCATCACTCCTGAGGAAATTCCAAATACAGGCTTAAATCGTTTGTACAGCTGATGAGATGTTGCAATATCATGGGTTTGTTGCCATATGAAGTTAACCATTAGTAACATATTCAATGTTTTTGTGGCAAGAAGATAGATAATAGTATAATTTGCTAGAAATCATCTGATGCAACTTCACATGGGCATTCCTTTGACCTTACATGTGGTGAAGTCACATGCATTTGACATTAAACCCTGAGGGAGTTTAATAATTTTAGATGCTCTCCTTGGGGACTGTTTTGTTCCAATCCAATCATCCACGTGGATGCGTATGTATGTAATTCATTACCATATCAAAGTTGCTGTGGAGGGGAATCTACTGCCCATTACCACCATTTCAGTTCATTCAATGTTGTTTGTACACTTGTACCTTTCTTCTTGGGGTTTGTTAATTGGAGTATTGTCATTTTGTCATCCAAGATGGCAAGATCTACTTATACTTTCTTTTTTTTTTCTTTTAAATTTGTTTAAAGAATGATAGGATGAGACCTAGAAATGACAAAGGCTAGATTCATATCAATAATCTTGTATATATTCATGCTTAGCCCGATGGCGGTGGCCCCTTAATGATTGAGATACAGGGTGTTTTGATGAGAAAAGTGTATGGGAAGAATTTTTAATTTTTGAAACGAGTCATTGTTTAAATGATTGAAATACATTAACAGCGTTAGAAGTTGAGCCTTACTAATTTTCGTGCATAGATTTAAGTTTAACAACCCTACATAGATTAAGGGCCTGTTTTTTAATTTTGGTTTTGGTATTAGTTTTGATTTCAACAGTAAATTTAATATATTATAATTAATTTTTATTAATTTTTTACTATTCAGTTATACTTTTTTACATTTTTAATATACTTTTTATATTATAAAACTATTTTTTCAAAACTAAAAATCAACCCAAAACTCAACCATTTAATAAAGAACAGGCCTTAAAAGCATCTAAACTTATTTATTTTCCTTCTCAAACTACTGCTATCCAATGTAATAGATAATGCATTTCCAATGTAATAGATAATGCATTTGTAATAAGTGTCTATAAATAAAATGAAAAGAAACCTTCATTATTGGTTGGGTAGATACAAAAAGTGCTTAAGTTAAGAGTTTATGTTTGGATAGTGCTTTTACTTTCAATTTTTTAATTTGATCATAAAAGTATAAACTATGAAGAAAAAAAATTGTATTTATATATAAATAGAAATAAGCCAATGAAATGAAAAATAAAGTAAAAAACTTATATAAGTCAGTAACTAATTTAAGCAGTTAAGGTGACACATACGGAAACTCTATTTGTTTTTATTAGGGATGTCAATGTCTGGCATGACACGGGAATACGACACGTTAAAGTGACCACCTATCAACGCATATATAATTTGAAACCGCCATTTCTAAAAGACATCTATTGATAATTTATAACATGACACTAACTTGACACATTAATAGTGATCTGTCAATCTATTTGTGGCCAAAATTATCACCCCTAATTTTTAATTCAAAGATGCTTGATAAGTTATAATTCAGCCTAATATAATGAGTCAATGAGTATGTAAATACAAAAATTTGACAGACTTACGTACATTTGGTCGCGGTCTCCGTATCATTAATTACCTTTTCAATTGTTTCTAAAGAAAATAAAAAAAGGTAAGAATTTTCTTATTAAAAAAAAAAAAAAAAACACTTAGATAGAGATAAAGGTTCAATATTCAATAGCATGTGAATGTGGTGAATTATGAACAAATAAATGAGTCTGTCCTGCCGTCGTCATTATTAATTATTAATGGGGAAGAAACTAGATAGAACGAGAGAGAGCGGTGCTAAATCAGAAATAATATAAAATTATGGTAGGTTGTTTACGAATTACTCTATATTGTGGGCTCCGGTATTTCTTCCGTCGGCCGCGGCGAGAAGAAGTGAAATGTCGTTTGAAGATAAGGACGTCACAGAAGATAACACGACATAGCGGGAGGAATACATGGAAGAATAACACCATATTGGCTGGAACTTTTTTTCTTCTTTTTCTCAAAATAATAATTTATATATATATATATATATTTTGTGAATATTTTTATGGAGTTTAGAAATGCTCGATAAAACTCTTCACGGTGTAGAGTCGGTTATATAATCATATTCGGTAACTATGTGTAGATTCTAAACATGAATTTCTTAGAGATATTTATTCAAATTAAGTCCTTATTATTTATTTGAGATATGTGCTCGAAATTTTGTATTTTGAGTAATAATTTAATATAATAACAACCTGAAACGTAACTACCAACTAGAGGTCTAACATGAGACTTTGAGAAAACAGAATGCTAATTAATTAATCATTGGAATATTTAAATTGTATAATTATACAAAGAAAATTATTAGAATGCTAGCTTCGGTATTTAGTAGTTGGCTCAAAGTACATCACATGGCGTTTAAAGTCTTGTGCTTTGAGAAATTAGAAATCGAATCCAGACAACTTTCCAACTCAGTCTTTCTTTGTATGAATCACGTCAATCGTGACCGGACAAATTCCCATATATTTTATTTAAAAAAAAAAATAATAGAATGCTAGCTTGGAAGAACTAACATTACCATTTGCGATTAAATATAGTATAGCATAAATAAACTTAGCTCACCGCCAACCCAAGCTTATAATTAAGATAAATGATTTTATCAAAGAGAATCAAACACCAGCGACAGCTAGCTAATTACGATTAATTAAATTACGTAAACAAATTAACAGAGAATGCATGGATCTAACTCCACCGTTCAGTTCAGTTCAGTTCAGCTCAGCTCCAATGAATAACAACTTGCAGAGTTGACTCTCGCAAAATTTAGAATGAAATTAAATTAAGTTTGACCCTCTTGGGTTTTGAGGTTTGGAAGATTGATCCTAGGGAGAATAAATTAGGTAAACAATTAGTATTATTGGCTGGGTTGACCTTTTCTGTCTTCAAAGGGGATCGAGAAGAATAATGATAAGGAGGTACTATAGAGATTAGAGTTAACTTTAGTGTCAAACAATATTGGGTTTTTTTTTTTCCCCTTCTGAAACGTAGTTTACGGTTCTTCAAGACATGTTAATAACAACACTTTTGCAAGTGTTTTGTGTTACTATTTTCATTATACCGATTTATAATGTAACGAGTTAGGCACGTCACGTATGATTTTTGAAAGGATATTTCTACAAGCACTTAGATATAGTTTCGATTTCATGGGAATTAGAAATGTTCCTGCCATTGAGGGAGTTAGTTCATGAATTATTAGATTTTGTTCCATCAATCTTTTGGTTTCTAATTTTTTTTTCAATATTTAAGTGTATCATCAATTCATTATATAATTTATAAATTTAATTTCTTATAGTATCAATTCAATTGTTTTTATTTGATTTCGTATATTAAGTTTATCAATATAAAAATGAAAAAAAATTACGAATTAAAATAGTTTACTTGAATAACCTTACAATGGTTTATAGAACATTGGAGAATATAATTTTATTTGAAATACATATGAGAAATGGAAAATACCGCTTTCACAACTCAAACACAGATATTTCGTGGAAAAAAATGATAAAAGAAGCCATAAACTATCTCATCGACTTTTGTTTACTTCTTTAGGTCTCCACGTGGCAACCAACAATTGCCTTAAAAAGTTGGGAAACCCCTTATTTCTTTTTTATTACAGCTGTAAAACACGATCGGTTACGTCTTTTATATACAAAAAAGACCGCCAAATTCTGGCGCAATGTTCAAAATTCGAATCACAATTAAACAGTGGGCTTTGTGGAGAGCTAAAATGCAAGATTACGATACCTCTGACGGACGATTCCGAGCGTCCGGCTTTCAAGAAATCGAAGAAAAAGTACCAAAACTCTGTTACGATCATTCCAGAAGGTGTAATTCTTTCCATCTCGAACTTTTTCTTTTGCTGTTGTTGCAGTTTTATTTTTTTAGTTTTTTTTTCTCTTAAATATTGTGAAACGGTTACGAATCGTTGTGGATTCATCGATTAATGCGATTATATTGATTTGATTTGATTAATAGAGTAACAAGCCTCCGAGATCGGTGGTTTTTTTGGATGTTATTGCTTTTAAGTAAATTTTATGATCATTTAATAGAGTACTCGGTGTTTTTCGGGGATGAAATCCGGTTTAGAAGGAAGTTTTCGGCTTAGGAATTAGGAAGTCGGAGTGGTACAGTTACCGATTTTATTAATTTGTGATCGTTGCGGCTTTTAATTAATTTATTTATTTTTCATTCGCATTTGTTATGCTCGAAATTTGATTGTAGGCTGGCTGATGTTTCTATGTTGAAATCGAATTTAGATTCTCTGTATCAATTGATGTTTCCTTAATAAATTGGATTATTAGTTGGAATAACAGATGCTCTTTATTTATTTATTTATTTATTTATGATTTGGTCTTTGGTTAAGCTAATTGATTTTGGTGGTTTGTTAAATAGAGGCTAAGTTGCGATTTAATGTAATAGTTTGGATAATTTATTGGTGATATGGATGGTTTCTTTCTGTTTTAGATTTGGTTTTGTATACCGACAAAATTTGATGCCATGTTGATAGTTTGGTCTTCAGTTTTTGTTTACAGTACTTGATTTTGGTCATTTGTTTATTAGAGGCTTGGTTGAGAGTTTGTAAGAGTAATTGTTGCATTTATAATCCATTTGACACAGAAAATATGTAATTGTTATTTGTTGTACACAATATTGGTGTATGAAAAAGTTGTTTGATTAGGATGCAGTTCTATGAAGCTCTTAACTATTTGGTATACACATCTCTTGTGACTTGTTAGTCTTGTCCTGCCTTGTCAGGCTACTTTCGGTTCTTGTTGCAAGATAAATGAAGCAAACATTAAGGCCTTGCGTTTCTTCATGGTCGTTAAACTATGTTTATGCAGCCATCCCATTGTCCATTGATCATCAACCTGGTAGGTCTCATGGACGTGAGAGGATACAACAGGTAGGAGGATTTGTCGTATGGGGTGGTAATATTTCATAATCAGTATTTTTCTTCTTCTTCATCATCTATCTTATTATTTTGCTGATCTCCTGAGCCTCTGTTTGAATTTCCCAGGTACATGGCGTATTGGTAGTGTCATTGCTGTTTCTCGTGCATTTGGAGACAATTGCTTAAGCCATATGCTGTAGCCAAGCCAGAAATTCAGATAGAGCTGTTCTTTGATATTGAAATTCCAATTATCTATTCACTTCTTTTCATCTTGACATTTTCTCATGTAGCTGTTTATGCTTCCATCTCTTGGGCATTCTCAGGAAGAAGAAAAAATGGTGTGGATTTCATAATAGTTGCAAGTATTGGACTTCGGAATGTCCTGTCAAAAAAGGTGATTGCTATTCCATTTAATAATCTAACAGGATACTTCTACTCTTTGGATAACATTGTTGAGTCATGATAACAAAAGAAGTTTATGATGCATGTTCAGTTCCAAAGATTTCTTTTTCTGTAAGTGTTTTTAGCTTGAAGTTTATGATGCACGGTCAGTTCCATATATTTCTTTCTTTCATTTCACATTTGGTTTTGTTTATACCGACTGATTTAGATGTCTTGTTGATGGGAAGTTTATTACGACAAGCATTAGCCTACAATCAAGTAAATTAGAAAGTAGACTAACGCTCTCTGCTTGATGTGAATTGTATTTGAGAAAAATTACAATGCCTCCTAATGTTGCATTTTCTGTGTCTTAAGCTTGAATTTTTCTCCAAAAGTGTTAACATATCTGTTTGTTAAATAGTTATTGCGCATTGTTTCTTTGGCCTTTGCTCTGTCTAAGTTCAGGATTTTATATTGCATGCTTGGAGTTTTAAATGTTGATGAGCAGTGCTAGTGAATCAGAGAGAGCTTAGAAATTTTCTCTGACCTCCAAATAGGACTAATCATAATGTAGTTTATGGGCCTGGGCCTATTGAGAATTTGTTTGATGCTACCAAAGGAAACAAAGTCTTGGTTGAAGTTGAGTAAGTTATAGGGTGGTCATTTATTAAGGTTTTGGTGCTTGGTGAGGGAAATTTTCCTCAGTAGAAATACATTCAGTTCAGTATCCGTCTTTGTTTTGCTGCGTAGATGGAGCACCCTTGGCTCGCAATTTCATTGGTCTAAGGTCCTCTGTTAAACTTAATGGTTCAAAAGCTACCTTCGTCATTTGTTCTCTTCATCATCTTCCTAACCTCCTCTAACTACTTCTGAGGTACTACCTTCATATGCAGTCGAAATTTGCATACTACTTCATTTACATTCTCAGGGATCGTATTTGACATCTGAGGAACCCTTTTATCCTTTGAACTCATCGTTTACTGCCTTCCTAAGTATCTACCTCTGTTTTTCTCGAATCACCATCATTGGTATTTGTACTGCTAGTTCGTTTATTCTTCAAACAGAGGCCTATTACTGTTTTTTTTTTTTTTTTTTAATCAAATTTTACAATCCAGATGGCCTATCATTGGCCTTTTGTATTTTTTATTTTCTTGTTTATAGAATTCTAGTAATTTTCAGTTCACCTGTTAAAAATCAGGTGGATCAGTTGATGAAACTATTTTTTCACGATTTTGATTTTCTAGTCAGTTTTTACTGTACATGATGACGATCCATATAGTGGGATAAAGATTTTGTTGTTTTCTGTTGTTTGATTTTCCAGTCAAATTCATAAGTGTTTTGCTTTGATTTGATTTGATTGATGACAATGGCTTTAATGGATATAAACACAAAGGGGTAACTTATGTGACTTGTGTGATTTGGGTTTGTTTGTACTATTAAGCTCTTGGAGGATAGATGTGGCTGTAGGGTTGTTATTTGACTTTTGGATCAAGACCAAAAAATAGAAGAAAGTGGGGGAAGAAAACAATGTGAAGAACAAGTGTTTCACAAAACAGTAATAGAGATTTTCATTCTATTTATGTGCAATTTCATGCTTAGGATTCCATGTTAACAAAACCACAAGGAGATGGTATGCAGGTGTTCTGACCTTAATTTGGTTGTTTAGAATTAATGATTGTGAACATTGTGCAATTCTTTTCCTTTCTTTTAGCTGATATTTTCTACTTCACGTAATGCTGATCTTTCTATGCAAAATATCATGTCTTCTTTTTTAAGGTTTTCTTTTGGCTGTTGTCAAACTTGGATATTTGTCTTTGGTTTTCTTTGATGTTCTCTAACTGCAAGTAATACTGGATATTTCTATGTAAATTCTCAAAGATAAATATGGTTTGGTGACCAGTTGTTTGTGAATGAAAGTTCTGCCGGGTTTAAATGACAACTGTTGTTTGGTTTATTCCTTGATACTAAATGGAATTCCCGATCATTTGGTTGAAGTGTAACTACTCAACTATTGTGAGTTAAACTGAGCCTTAGGAATCGCTTCTGTTAGTTCTAAAACTCCTTGTAGTATTGTTGAGTGACATTCTATTAGCGTGTTAATCCTGAGATATATCTTTGCCCTGGTTCGTCATCATGAGACTAAGGGCATGCTTGGTTGATGGTTTTGGAGGTTTGGGAATGGGAATGGAATGAAAGTTGTTGTTTGGTTAGGTTGGGGTATGGGTTTGATTCACTCCTTTGAGCCAATCCTCCATATCCTAGCATATTGGGGGGTATGGGTTTGATTCCCTCCTTTTGTGTGTATTTTTTATTTTTTAAAAATTTTAAGTGCTAAAATTCATCATTATAATATATTTTAACACAAATAGTTTATAATATATCAAAATTTAAATGTAAAAAAAATTAAAATAAATTTTAATCCTAAAAGTTTATTTGTGAACCAAACACCATCTATCATTCCCAATGCTATCATTCCCTCTACTATCATTCCCCACTATTATCATTCCCATTCCCATTCTCATTCCCCACTATTATCATTAGTGTTATCGGCATTAAGCATATACCTGAACTGTGCACTTGAAATTTTTGGCTGCTATAATCCTGTCACGTTATTGTGGTATTGATCATCTACATGAGTAATCCATTCTTTTCATTGCCATATAGTTTATTTGACTGTGTTATTGTCCTTCATGTGCATTAATATCATTCTCACCACAACGTTGTTAGAAGCATTTCTTAAATGAGTTCTACACTGTGTTTTGTGAATCCAACCACAACAATGAGTGTTACATTTTGCTTCTGACTGGGTTGAAAGGGATTTCCAGTTTCTGATTGGCTTTAGTCATATGGATATGTGACTATTGATTGGCGAAGGGACTATTGTTTTGTGAATCCATATTACTTGTAGCAAACGTGGCCTCACATATGATGATATGGCCCATTGCAGGATAAGTATATGTACAACTAAGCCCATGTTTCTGGAAGGGAATCGGGCATTTGAGCATCTACATTGCAGGCTTATACTATTTGTACAACTTTAAATTTGATGCTTTCACACGGGCCATTCATCTGAACACGGTCCAACAGACGACAATGAAGTGAAATCTCACTCGTTTCAAAATCACGAACTAATCAAGTATAATCTTGGCTCGTTGCAAAGGTGATAATTCAAATTATTTAGGCCTTTAAATTTTAAAATGTCCAATATTAACAAACGATTGGGCTTAGTAGTTTTCCTAACAGTCCATTAGATATAAATTACCAGCCTAATTATCAACGAATTGGCCCAGGAATGCGTTTATTGTGTGTGAGAATATAATTCGCTAATGATTTGTTCAACTTTTGCATCAACTTGGGCTACAAGATTAAAGCCCAGAAGACTTTTTACATTCTTTTGGGCCTTCATACTTTATTTTGGCCCATTATGCGAAATATTTGGGCCTTGGGTTTGTTCAACAAGATATAACGCTTACAGAAGTGGGCCATTGCTGGGCCCAAAACTGGCCCGATTATCAAAATTTGGGCCTCTTATGTTTTATCTGGGCCCATTTGATATCACTGTGGGCCGAAAGGCCCAACTATGTAATTTAATGGGCTGTTCCGCGGGCCAATTCACAATATGGGCCTCATGTCTGTTCATTTGGCCCATTTAATTCCGATACTGGGCCGGACGGCCCAATTAGACCTTTAATGGGCCCAAAATTTGTTCCCACGAGGCCCATTTGAACAGGTAATGGGCTAAGGACCCAATTAATAAATATTTTGGGCCTCCGAAACTAATTGAGCCCATTAACTGCCGAATTTTCACGGTATTTGGGCCTCAATGGCTTTTATTCGGCCCATTTGTCATTTATTTCATTTTATTGGCCTATTTCTCCAAATTTGGGGACCATGACCACTGAAATTTATATATTTATTTGGGCCTTCAGATATCTTTACGACCCACTTGTTCGGTTCATTTTTGTATCATAAATTGGGATTTTCTAATCTTACTTATTAATGTTTGTCAATAATTCACTATATGCGGCCTATATTATGGCCTATTAAACTGAATACGGGTCTCCAAGCATTACATTGCCCAATTTGTTTACAAATGGCGGCTTTACAGTCTAGGCCGCATTTCTCCATAGCATCGTGACTAATTCCGCCCAAAACTGGCCGACTTGCCCCTTCATTGACGTGGCAATCCATTATAACTGAGTAGGTGCTTGGTCGTTGGAAGTTTGATATTGGGCCTCCGAATGAGTTGGAATTTGATATTGGGCCTCCGAATGAAACACTGGCCCAAACAACTGACATTGGCTACAAATTGGGCCCAAACAGCTTATTGCATTAGCTACAAATTGGGCCATCATACGTTTCAACTATCTCAGCATTTTATTTGTCGGTGAACAATTGGCTAACCCCTACAGGAAGAAGGGGAAAAAAAGAACTGTTAGAGGAACACTGATAATTAGAGTACAAGACGCTATAGCTGTTCACCTAAACTAAATATACAAGAAACAAACATGGATGTGAAACACAATATCTTTCGCAAAAACTACAAATCTCTTTGGCAACTCATTAGTGGTTCTACATATGGAACATACTGCATGCCTTCCTTTTTCCATGACGGTGCTTTTTACAGACTTCGCATCTATGATATGAATGCATCACCTGAAGAAGAAGCTTCTACATATTTGAAGGCATGCTTAACACAACAATCATTGGCCTCTGAAATCCACTATCCATCTAGTCAAAGGCCAACCTTTAAATGAGAAATAGACTCTATACAATTAAAAAGGTAGGTTGGTGCACAGATAGTCCCACACTTGTAAAGAGTCCACTGAATAATTGAGTGATTAAGGGCAAATGTACACAGTTTTATGTCATATTTCTATAAGAGTTTGTTCCCATTACTGTAATCATAACATCAGGTTACATGGCAACAACGTACTACTTATCCCCAATCACCTATACTACTCCACAATATAACACACTCGAACATTTAGAAGATACATAATATATCCACGATACCTAAGGTCAGAAGAATATGAATCGACGATACCTAAGGTCAGAAGAATATGAATCGTTGGTTGGGGATAATGCTTGCAAGAATAAGTGATTATGTTTTCAATTCAGCTTTCATGAAAGATATTCTTTTTCACGGTTTATGCATATAATAAATGACAGCAAAATAACTTTCTATTTTGGAGTTTGAAGCCAAAAAACATCAGACTTGACATCAGGCTAGCAATCCAAATCATACAAGCAGCACACCAAAGAAAATCAAGAACAATATTGAATCAGTTGCTCACATTTTTTACAGCTAGCTAATTAACTACCATTTCAGATTAACTATTAAAGTATCACAACATACCCACTTCTCTGAATTCTAATTTCATGATCCTGTACTCATGACAAGAATTGTAGTTATGAATACCTTGGAAACAACCACAGGGACTATACAATGACTGAAGTTTTCACTGCTTGTGTGGCCATAGTTCAAGTAACTCTACAGAAAAAGTTGTAGAGATGAAAAACTGTTAATGCTTCTGCAACATGTGTGTGTATGAGTTCTTTTATTTTTCTGTTTTCGCCTCATTTTGCAATGTAACCATATTATGTTAAAGCATCAAAAGGAGCAAAATATGAAGATGCTAAAAAATATTCATTTCTTGAAATATAAAATATCAACATTTGCTCGAATCTAGAGGAGGAAAGATAAAAACCTGTAGGCATAAAGATGATGTTTTAATCCCCAACGTACATTTCTTAAACCTGTTGGGCCCCCTCTCTGCATTTTCTTTTGACACGGCGTAAGTCATGTCCACTGATCCACATCCAATATCAATGACACCAACTATTCCTGAGTATGTTGCCTGCTGTTCCCAGCAAATAATTAATAGCAACCAAAGTTATAGATACAGCACACTTAAGCACCCATATAGGTATATATATATATATACATACAGCTATGCATATAATAGCTTATCAGCCACGCAAGCTCAATGAAGGAATCACACATTTAAATCAATGGCACCAACCAAGAATACGAGTCACGTATGTTAGAGATCAGGACCTAAATAAGACAAGTGGAGGACAATGCTATGAATAACTTAAGAACACTTGGTACTGTGTTACATAATCAAAAGTTGTAGTCATCCTCCCAAAACATTAGGATCCCAAAATGTTCTGATTTCAAACTCCTGATATAATACACTAAAAACTTACAAATTTGCAATATCCAACCCAATTCTAGTAAGCCAAAAAAAAAAAGTCGTTCAAAAGGGATACTTTTGTGGTAAGAAAAAATAAACTAGTTTCATACCTACCGCAGTCACCCAATAAGATTAATGTCAATCCATCAAGCCACACAATACAATCCCCAGCCTTTTCCATAGCATGATAATACATTTTAATGTCCAAACAGAAAATAGAAACCTTCCTCAGTCACCACTTCTCTTTCATTACACGAGGATGCCAAAACATTCTCACACTATAAAAATCTTTCTGGGGTTCAACCTTCATTGATGCAACTTCCATACATGTCAACCACAGAGTCTTTGACCAGAGTTATGCAAATATAGAGAACCTTTAAAAAATAAGACATAAAAAGAAAGCACAGATGCAGGGGAAGCAAATAATAAGAAACTATTTGAGAGTTGAGTAGCATATAAATGTTCTCAAATCTAGCATTTCAATAAGTGAACAAACAAATAACATCAAACATTTAGGATGTGTAACTGCTGCTATTATATTTTCCACCAATGCAAGATTCATAGACACTTGCCAACAGAATAAAAGTAACATGATGATCAACTTTCCACAAGGTATACAAATCAAAAGAATAAGATTAAAAAAAAAACTTAAAATCATTGGTTTACAACATTCTAATGAGTCCTACCATAGGCATAAATTTTTGGATCCTCATGGGGGTGAAAAACATCAAGAGAAACTCTTCCGCTAACTCCACTATCAAATCCAGCACATCCCCAGGCCCTTATATAACCACTTGCAATCCTGCACTTAACAAAAACCAATACAATATAGTGTAAATAATCACATTGTGCTGAAATAATCTAGCGTAAATACACAGAGCCAGATAAGGTGGATTAACAGACAATTTCTCAAGTTCACATGCATCTTCAAAAACATAAGACACCACATCAGTGACCACAATTGTACAGCCTAATTAGGTCTAAAGTACTTAAGTCTGCTAAGGTGCCCAAGGCAAATAATAGAGCAAAAAAAGGTAACATGCGATTCATCAAAATGATATAATTGAATGGATTTAACAGTAATTATCTAAGATAAGTATAAATATTTTATATTAAAAAAAAAACTTCAGAGCAAGTTACATAAATTTCAGTTCACGAAACATTAAGATCAGTTGAGACTACACAGATGCATTAAGATCGGTTCACGAAACATTAACATCAGACACCGTATAGTAAAATTTCGAGCATATTATACAAATGCAAGACTCAACTAGCACAGATTACTCCGACGAGATTACCATCTCGATTGTACGATTACAAAATTTGACCTAAAATAAATGAACGCCGTCGAATCACCATCTCGGTAGCGTTATCCTATTATTAATAAAATAAAATCAATATAATCGCTTGGATCTAACGAACAAACAACGATGCAGTAACCGTTTCACCACAAAATTATCCAGAAGAACAAAAATAAAACTACAACTACAACAAAAAAAAAAAAAAGGTTCGAGATCGAAACCTTTAGCTATGATCGTAGTAGCGTACTTCTTCTCCTGTTTATTGAGACGCCGGACGCTCGAAATTGTAACGATCGTAGTAGAGTTCGTACCTCTTCTCCGGTTTCTTGAACACCGGACGCTTGAAATTATCACGATCGTCGTAGAGTTCGTTCCTCTTCTCCGGTTTCTTGAACGCCGGACACTCGAAAGAGTTCGGACCTCTTCTCCCGATTTCTAGAACGCCGGGCGCCCGAAATCGTTCGTGATAGATATCGTAATCTTACATTTTAGCACTTAAAGAAGCCAATTGCTCAATCTGACTCGAATTTCTTCGAACAGTTAGCTTTTCTTTGACGCCGGACGCTCGAAATCGTCCGTGGACCGTGATAGATAGCGCCATAGTACATTTTAGCGCGCCAATTGTTGAATCTGATTCGAATTTCGAATTCACCTAAATTTAGCTTTTCTTTGACGCTTGAGTGGTAACTCGTGGGCTTTTATACAACATTTTAAGGCATTTGTCTAGTGGGCTTGTCACGTGGACAGCTGTGCAACTTTTAGATTGTCCATATTGCCCTCCAAATTTAGTAGATATGTCACAAATAACGTATTTTTAAAAAATTTACCCTCTTATATTTTCCTGATATAAAATTTAAAATTTACGTTTCGATAATTAGGTTAAAAATCTTTAATTCAAGTAATCAAGTAAATATTTCGTCTGAATAAGTTGAGGGATAATATATTTTGAATATAAGAAAGAAAATTTTTTATTTTGTTAATTAAAGTCTATATACAAGAATACAATAATAAATATTCTATTTTTATCTTCCTTAATTTGCTAGATAAACAATGAATATATAATCTCAAAAAAATATTTGAACCTCGATAAAAACTACACACAATACAAAAAATGGCAAACTATCATCTCCAAATCAGAGAAACGACTAAATTTCACTTTAAAATTATGTCGTTTCACTAATTTAAACAGTATTAAATAGAATATTTTGAATAAGCGATCTCCACCCTCCCAAACAGTTTACACTCAAGAAACGCACCAGCTTATGATACTTAGTTGAATAAGACCAATCACACCAGCAGAAGCTACAAGGCTAAAACTCCTCCATTTCCTGCTATTTGCGTAATTCTCCACGCCCCTGTAGATGGCCACCATTTCTTCATCAACATCTTCGTGTCCTTCTTTAACTTGTCTGTTATGCCTGTTCTTGAAAGATTCTGCAATGCACCTAGCAAAGACGACCCCGTCTTCCAATGCCGAACCACCACCTTGACCGATATCCGGGGTCATGGGATGAAGAGCATCGCCAGCTACACAAACGTTTCCTCTAGCAATGTCCCTCAACAAGAGATCCCAGGGCATTCTCATTATCAAGGTTGGTTCTTTCCACAATGTCTGAAACCTCACTTGGAACAGAAGTGATCTTGCTTAGAATAAATTGTTTCAGTTGAACTGGGTTTTTCGCCATATCTTCATATTCCCTGCAATGATTATCAACGCATCAAACACAACTATGCATCCAATTGGGAAAAAAGAAAGCAGCAAACAGGATTGAAATGATCTCTTACAATTTGAAGTGGATGGATTGAGAGTGCAGAACCAATATATATATAGTTCTATCATCATAGGGAACACCACCTCCAAAATGAGGATAACATTTAGGCTCAAAGATGTGAGCATCCTAGTAGTGTACAAATCCCCCGATTGCTGATCGCCCGACACTAACAGGCTTTGGGAGACCTAACCACTTTCCAACAACAAAAATTGGCTCCATCGCAACCAATTAAAACCTTAGTCTCAATAACACATCCATCTGCCAAGTGCACCAACTTGAAACGTCCGGCTTCCTCAATGGAAACAACGGTGGATGAATACCTGATGGTCCCCTGTGGCAGCTCCTTAGCCATGGCTTCCAGTAACTCTCTCCTTTTGATGCAACGAGCTTCACACTTTCCACTGACCCCCCAACAAAGTCATTCCTCTCAGTTATTAAGTTAGAAAAGCAGCTCATGCTCATTTATAAACTCCATGCTATCAAAATCCAAGTAGGTAGTCTGATGAAAAGAACTCACAATTTATGTTGTTCAAGTGAAAGCTCAGATGTGGGCAGCCCTGTATCCAGAGAAGCAAGTTGAATCCTGCATCACGATTGATTTCATCATCATATGTTTCTCCCAAGTCAAAACATGTCTTGAAAATGATCATTTTTTCAAATGTGAAAAGTGTATTTGAAATATAAAAAAAAAAAAAAATGTCATTGAAAGGTAAAAAATGTATTGACAATGATGAAAAATTATCATAATATTCAAAACAACATGGTAAAAAACAGGCGTCTCACCCTTGAAGCTGTAGGTAGCCCCGTCTAAGGCAATCCCCAACGCCGAGGACGTCCGTCCAGTGCCCTCCAAGCGTTGGTCCAAAGAGTAAGAGCAAACCCACTTATTCTTAAACTCTCGGATGATGCCAGTACTAGGATCCGCAGTCCCAACCTGCCCGAGAATGGTGAAAATGAGTTAAATTAACAAATCTAATTAAATAAGAAAATAATAATAATAATAATAAAAGATGGGGTACGCATGAAGAACCTGTGAAGTCCAAGGGAAGCAGAAAGGCCAGCAATCCCAGCCCCAACTGTGACAATGTTTTCGTGGATTAGCTCCATTATTAAAAATGCTTGGTGCTAATTACTAAACACTAATTTATATCTTCAGATTAGGCTTAATTGCCTAACTAATTTGTGTATGATCACAGAATGAAAATATCAACAATTGCACGGACAACATGCGTCAAATGTATGAGATGACGTTCATCTTTTCCAAATTGATTTTTAGAACTAATCTAGTAAGAATCTCTTTCGGAAATATAATTAGGATTTTGTTTTCCTACGTATTTGACTAATTAAAGATAAAAACAAAGTCAAACAGCAACTCCAAATATGCAACCCGAAACATATTAAAATTACAGTGTCCTTAATCGCATCCTCAAAAAGGAACCTCCTCTTTCTCGACATAGAAAAATAAAAGAATGTGCTGCTCACTAAAATCAAAGTAAATACCATCATGCACCTAATCTGGGGCTACAAAGGGCGGAAGAAAACAAAAAGGCTTACCACTTTATGGCAGTCATAAACTTCTTCTAAATTAGAGACTACAATTACATATCCCAATCCTACGGTTAAAGCACTAGAAATGAATTCCAAACAGCAAACACAGAGAGATGGAGCAGGCATCCATTGATAGAGACATCGTATTTCTCCAGCGATGCACGCTAATTTTGACCTCCCGCATTGGCATGGATCTGACCATTTGATCTGAATCCACGACCCCTACCACGGGTTCCCCTACCACGGCCACGCCCTGCAAATAAGACAAACGGGAGATCAGGCACTTGTAAAGTAAGCCTCCCTCAATGATAATTAAGCCGTTATCCCATTATGTGGGGTCGACAATATGGATTTTATATCTCGCCATTTTATTCAACATTTCATTTAACAAAGGATCACGTTATGAACTTAAAAACAGCACAACTGAAAGGCAGTGGTGGAAACTCCTACCAAGATAATGTGCAGGCAACAATAAAGGATGATTAAAGCAATGCCACTCTAACTAAAATGCAACATGTGATGAAAAACAAAAGATAATGATAACACAGGTTGCTAAGATCATGGCAAAGGATCAATGACCCTAAAAGATATGCCGAAATCAGGGGACTAATATATTGTCAGGAATGCATAACAAATATGAATATAGGGCAGTACCACGTGGTTCTTGATTGTAACCTCCAGCATCATCAAAGTTATCAACATGAGGACCATTATAACCTCCCCTGCCACGGCAACGTGTGTTACGCCCTCTGCCCCGGCCCCTACCCCTTCCATAACCCCGGTTATGATCCCAGCCCCCATCTTCATATTCACCCGCCACGTAACCATTCCCTGAAATCAGCCATGTGTAATAAGTCAATAAGTACAAAACTTTTGCTTTTACTGAGTGAGGCTTTAAACCCATGCAAACTGTATTTGCCAAAACGCAAAATAAAAAGAGCAACTGCTTACCAGATGCACCTCTGAACCTTCCCCTCCCTCTACCACCACGGCCTCTTCCTCTACCCCTAGGTGAGCCCTCTGCATAACCAAGCACATCTCAGAGATTTAATCTACAGTTGTCCCATTGAAGCAAATAAAATAGAATTCCAGAAAATCAAGATACCTCCATCATACTCTATCTCTGTAGCGACCTTAACTTGATCTGCTGGTATTGGTGGTTGATAACTGCAAGCAAATATATGAGATTGAGATGTTAGTGTCTAAGAAACTGAAGAGAATTCACTCAATCAATCCAGTACCCCATATTTAGTCAAAAATTCAGGTGTAAAAGTTTTCCCCAAAAATCATTGAGAAAGTAGAGTAAAAAGAATAAGAAACGCAAACTTTCAAACAGAAGAAACTAACACACCCAATAGCCGATGTATCCAGCTCCTCCTTTGAGAGTGTGATTGTAATCATGGAAACATGCCTTGTTGTCTGCAAACTGCAAAAGACGGGGGAAATTTCCCATTAATATAAGTTATTTTATATCTGCATAGCAGAAAACTAATTGCAGTCATTCAGATATTTGTGTCAACCAATTTCTAGTTCAAGGAGAGCTCTTACGGAAGAAGGCCTTCCTCTAAGGGCTCCCAAGTATCGTTTATGTCAGTGGATGTAATTGCCGTAATTTGGTGAAGGCCAACAATCCTCCTCTGTATCACATAAATATCATAAGAAACCAAACTTTAGGTGAATAAAAAACTGTGAACCGTAGAGCAAGTTAAACCTTGATTAACTCCACAATTGTCACAGTTTTGTTGATGGCTCTACCCATGGCCTTGAATACAACTTCCTCAGATCCTTTTCCTACACAATATTGAATGTATGATGCGTCAACAAAGTGTTGAACATACACAGAAACAAGGTGAGATAAATATAGAAATGACAGAAACAAGATCTATAAGAAAATAATGCAGTAATAACTCAATCCACAGAAGCAATGGACAATCATTTTCTTCAGAAGGAATAGGATGAAACCCATCATTTCTATAACCTTAATGAGCAACGTAAGCTTGACACAAAATAGCAAATATATAATTCAGAACTGAGTAAGAACTAGAACTAAAAAATTCTTTGATCACATAATGACTACTCAAAAGAGCCGACAATCAAAACACACCCATAAAACTGAAAGCATACCCAGCACATAAAAAATAGCTAATGAACTAATAATACTAACACGCCTACTAGCAAGTCAAATAAGTGGTGCCAGCCAATCCCATTCTAATACAATGCATCTCATAACCCGTTCATAATGGTCCCATTATCTTCCGAACACCTAGTATAATAGCAGAACCAAAATGCTTGGCTCTAAATGCACTCCAAAGAAATCATTTAAGAGAACTAAGAACAGATTTTTAATTCTACACAAAAAAATGAGCTCGTAATTATATAACAGAGAAAATTTATAATCAGCGAATGAAAATATAACAACAATAACCTGAATCAGACTCATGGCATAAGTTATGTAGCTGCGCATCCTCCCCTGGCTAGTAATCCGAATCTCATTTTCGTCAATTGGGGTCTCTGCCTTTGGTTTCTCAACCTTTCTGTAACGATCCATGCCCTGAAAAAAAATCCAACAACGTTAACAGAGAAAACCTCATGCCAAACCCACCATACTATTTCACATACTCATCCAAAAACCATCACGAACGAAGCTTGAACAAAAATAACAACCTCACAAAACAACAAATGAGCGAAAGAATATTAGGGTTTGGTGGAGTTGAAGATTGCGAATCTAACAGATTGTAATCATTAAAAGATCTAAAATCCAAAAAAAAAAAAAAATTGGAGGAATCGCAAGTCAAAAGCAAATAGAAGACGTATATTACCTTTTCTGGTGGATTTGGGAGAGGAATCGAGTTGAAGGAAAAGGGTAAAGAGAACAGTAAAGTGTGATTTTTGCTCCACGAACGAAGAGCCCTCTTCTCCGGCTTCGTTTCTGCGTTCAGCCCTGACCGCTTCAAAGTGGATTTTAGAGTATTTATAGTCCCGGTTTTTTAAGCTGCCCTAATTCCATCGCTCTATGTAGCCGGTCCAACCGGGATACGCGGTTGCTTATCGGCTTTATGTGTAATTTTGTTTTACTAAATGATTTGATTAGATATATCACTTATTAATTATCTTGTTATTATAAATAATTTAAATGTAATAATATACACTTTCCGTCCCACTGAAATAGTCCATGTTCAAAAATCTAAAATTTATTATAAGTGGTACTACATTTAAAATAAGTAATTTGATATTTCATCTGTTTTATTATAACAGTCCACTTTCAAATTATTATTTTTAATTTATAAATAAATGATTAATTGCAAACGGCATATTATTATTATAATAGTAGTAGTAAGAAATATGCAATATAAACAAATCTAAAATGGACTTTTTATTCAAGTAATTTCTTGATTTCTAAAATATTTGCTATTGTAATTTAATACCAGTAGCATCTTTGAGCTATAATTTTACTAACATTACTGAAGTATTTAAGATAATCACTAACTTTTAAATAAATAAGTAAATACAATAAAAATGATAAGTTAGGAATTTGTTGATCTTCAAAACTTAAAACGTCATTTATTTTGGATCGACATGCATAATACCTTTATATGTGATAGATGGAATAGTTAGTTGTCATATTAAATTCTCATCTTTCATGTAATAAATGAAGAATTTTCTAAGTTGTAGTATCAATAATTTTAACAAAATTATGGGATAATCCGGATTGACTTGGTGTGGATGGGCCTATAATAATACTCCATGGGGACAATATCGCAATCCCATAAAGGGACTTCAGGTTGTCCTTTCCCTAGATCTTTTGGTTTGTTTATTGGTTTTTCTTTTTTTTAAGTTGTACTTGGGGATAATAATCAATTATTTGAGAAATGGATAATGTTTGTCCCAAATCCAATAATTGTGAGGTGGAAGGATAATACTAACACTTTTATAACGAGTAGTGATACACAACTCAATTAATTTTTAAAACTTTTTAAATTTAAGTGAGGTGTCATGCATTATTTGGTTAATAATGTAGTATTAATAATTATTTTATAAAAGTGTAACCAATAAATGCATAACAGAAAGTTGTGAAGAAAAATATATGGTTATGGGGCTAAATATTATTAGTTCACAAAATTATACTATCTGTTTCACTAGAAATATAAATTTTTAATATATAACACATAAAATAACTTATTTGACACCAATTATTTTATTTATATGATTACTTTTAAGTGTGAGTTAATTATGAATCACGGATAGCAAAATTAGTAAGGGCGCAATGAGTACAAAATTTGAAAGTGGATTGTTCTGTTGAAATAAAAAAATATTTTTGAAATTGAACTATTCTAATGAAACGGATAGAGTGTATGATTACTGTTTGATTCGGTTCTAGTTTCAATCTTGGAATTAACACTAAAACTGTTCTAGACTTTTTAAGTTTGTTTATATGTCTTGGTCATTATACTTAGATTACGATGATGTTGATAATTTAAATAATAATAATTTAAATGGAGTACTATTGATTATTTTCATAAAAATATATTAATTAATTGATAATTTTTTTCAAATTTATAGTATGCGTGATTTGTCCTATTTCTGTAATGGACTTGTGAGTAGTAATGCGTAATAATAGAAACTTTATTTGGACATGTTGTGTTATGTATTCTCCTTGTTCCAATTCATGCAAACTTTGTGTGAATGACGTGCTCACTCGAAATGGCATGCCTCTAGAGGCTCAAATGAAGGATATGTTTGGTTAGCTCTGTTCTCTTGTGGCTTTGGTAGATGAAATTTTATTAGAGGGAAGTTATTTTTTTGGAGGGAAGTTTTTTTTGGGAAATTGTGTAGGTGAGAGATAAAAAAGTGTAATGATTGTGTTTTTTTTAAATTTATGTGAGTAGATATTTAGAGGGAATTTTAAAATTTTAATTTTAAATTGTTGAAAAAGTAAAGTTGTTTATTTGTGTAAAGTTTTGGAAAAAAAAAAGTGATGATTCTTTACCAAAGCCACAAGAGAACAGAGAAGTTTTAAATTAGAGAGTAGATGGATAGAAAAGTCATTATTTCATCTACAAATTTTAAAATGAAAAAGTCAATAATTACACATAAAATAATCTTCTTGCTACGGGGTAAGGTTTAAATTCACGCTCCCTTATATAAGTTAGTTCGTGACTAGTTATGGCTCAGTTCTTCATAAAAATAATAAAAATAAACCAAATATGCCAAGGGTATTAGTTTTAGTTTGATTCTTATTCCATTTCAATTCAACATATTATTAAATTTATACATTCAGCCATTCAAATCAAACTTCTTCTATATGTTGTTAAAGATTTGTCACCACAAATAGTGAAGTAGTAGTGGAAAGTTTATATATGTGTTACAATCACCACAAATCACAAGAAGGAATTATTATTGACTAGTGAACCAATAAAGTCCAGTGGTTCCACTTCCACACACGCATTGATCAAATCAAATTAGAAGAAATGTATAGTTGTTCCCCCTCCGGCGCCGGCAGCCCCTTCCGTGGCCTACTGGCTAATTAACGGATCGATGAACTTTCGCCATCCCTTATACTCAAGAGCAGAGCCGGCATCAGGCAGCGGAAATCCATTCACGAAGAAAAATGGCGTCCCGTAAACTCCTCTCAAACACCCATACTTGAAGGCGATTCTCGTGGACTGATCAGTTTTGGTGTCGTTGAAACCTTTTTTAATGGCGGAGATGTACGAGCTCCCGACAGTTTCAGCTGCAAACTTGACAACGTTGTCTGTCACAGTTGTTCTGGTTAAGTTCGCCGTCGCTTTGCCGTAGAACTTCTCCTGCAAATCTCACAATATTCCAACTCTAAATTCAGTTTCACTTCAAAAGAATTGGTTGATTTTTTCTTCTGGGTTTCCGCTTTCCAGTGTTTACATGATTGATTACACTAATTGCCCAGAAAATCATTCACTACTCCGATTCAGACAACAGAAAATTTAATATTTTGTGAAGATCAACAAGAACAGGGCCACATAGAAGGTTCTAATTAACATGAACTAAAATGCCCAATATTTCAATTTCTGCAACAGAGATTTCAATATTTCAAAATTAAGCTCACCTGCTGCTCAAAGAACGACTCCAGTAATGCGTACGTCGCCGAAGCATTCAATTTGTCGACAATGTGCAGCGCCCGGGAGCAAACGAAAGCATTGTCGTGGTAACTGCAAAAGAACGACTCAGTCTCAGTGACTAAAATTTCCTATTGACTCAATAATTAATAACAGATTCAAAATTAGAAATCTGGGTTTGGACGTACGGCAAAGAGAAAGTATGAAAAACCAGAGAAACGCGAGAGCCGTAATGAAGGGCAGCTTGCTTGAGAGGCTTCCAGGCGTCCCTGCTATCCGGGCAAACCGGGTCGAAGAACGCCTCGATTAAAACGGAGTCCGCCTTGGCCGGCCGGTTCCGGTACCAGAATCCGTCGTGCTTGGTCGGAATCAAAACCTGAGCATTAATTACAGAGGAAGAACAGAACAACAAGAAGAAGCCAATTAGCAGCAGAATCAACATGTGATCACTCTGTTGCTGCATGTTTCTGAGATCTGTGCCACTGAGTTAAATTGGGTTTTTGGGAACGAAGTGAAATTGGAGGAACTTGAAGAGTGAAGAACATTAGTTGCTTGCGAGGCTTAAAAGCAAAGAAAGTGCATGTGTGCCAGAAAAGGAAAAATTTTACAGCTTAGGAGGAGATTCTGAAAACTTCTTTGTTGCACTCCAACGATCGTGTACTGTGCAGCAATAATGGTAATTTAAATCGGTGGGATACCGTTAGTCAAGCATGCATGGCTCCGGGACAAATTTTTGATAGTAATTGATTTGATTTTTAATGTTGATTTGTAGTATAGTCTATGGCGTTGCCTGGCGTTAGCGAATTTGTCTCATATATTTTTGTATTTTTATGAATTCCTGGTGTTGATATTCACGATTGGTCGATTCAAGTATCGGATTTTATTCGTTTTAACTTTATCTGCTTCATAAAAATTTAACTTCAAATCTTTTTTATTTGGTGTTGTGTAAGCAATTGATACCTCTCTAATTATGTAATGCGACAATGCCTACTACATTGCAATTTGAGTAGAAAGATGTTTTATGTGCACTCCTCACTTCCTAGGACGGAGTCGGGTTTGGTAATCCTAAATGTGCTAGAAATGTGATACTAATCCTGATTTTATGATTACACTATACGCATTTAATAATTTCTCTTACTTTTGAGAAATGGGAAATGCTATTTTTACTTCAAATGTATAACATATTTTTATAACTAATACTCCCTCTGTTCCCCTCAAAGAGTTTACTTTAAAATACGAACAACTTACTATGAGTTGTGATGTATAATACTTAAAATAAGTAATTTTTATCACTATATTTTTTATTTATATCTTTACTTTTAAAGTAAGGGTTATATTAGTAAGGGTATGTAATGTAAATAAATTCAAAGTGAGCTTTTTAAATGGGACAAGATTTTTTTTTAATTTTTAAGTGAACTTTTTGAGTGGAACGAAATGAGTAACATAACTATTTTTCAAAACCACCCAATTATATATTATAAAAGTTGAACTGTCAAATTGACTAAAAATATTCATATTAAGTAATGAAAAATGATATTTATAACTACAATTCAAAATCAATAATATTTGGAAAAAAAAAAAGAGTCAATAATATAATGCTTACTCATTAGTTAAATGTTTAAAAAATATGTATTATTGTAAAATAATACAGTTCTTTCACGATCATTAGTCACTATTAATGACTTATAATATATATTAATGTAATTACGAATATCATTACATAAGTCATTGTTGAGTGACTACGAAAATTTCGTTACTTTCTATGACGTTGTTCTTCTCACATGTCAAGAAAGTTTATTCCGTCGCCTTTATTCCACTTATTAGTGCGTGACTTTTTGACAAAAAATATATATTCTTCGATTCCATTTATGAGTGTGACGGACGACCATGATTCCACAGTAATATCCTACACGTGGCCCGTGGGTAACGAACTGGAAATGAATTGGGCTAATGACATCTGGACTCTGTTGCTCCAGATTTGAACCTAAGCAAGATTTGGGCTAATTCCATTCTGATAATAGCCCAATCCATAGTTGCGTCACTTTGCGTTAAGCTGAGGATGTTTAATTGCTTAGTGGGCCGCCCAAAGTTCAAAAACTTTTCAGAATCAGCCCCAATTGTAAATTATTATTATTATTGTTATCAGTATATATTATGTCTTCGCTTTTTCTCATTTCTTCGCTTTTTCTCATTTCTATCAATTAACTATGTTGTTGGAGCACAGCTAATCCCATAGACATCATCAGAATTCACAAGTGTGGTTGTTCCTATCTTCACTTCTTCCCTAGATATCATTGTTTAGAGCTTGCAATTGTACAGATGTACTCTCGTTTCAAAAAAAAAAAAAAAAAAAAAAGTGGCTTTTGCTGTTTAAGGCCCACTCATGGAAAGGCCAAGAGAACAACAAATCACAACATTGTTATGTTTTTTCTTAAAAAGGTTCCTCTAACTAAAGCTTTTGCCAATTGGTGTAATCTAATCTCACTTAGATCCTAAGATCAAGATGAGATATGTCATCCCACTTGGTTAATACCATTCAAGTTTTATATATGTTGACGAGTCATTTAGAATGTATCAGATTCATTCCATATCAAAATGTTTCACTATTCACTCTCAATTAGTAAACGTAACTTTTATAAATTATATATGAGTTAAGGAGTTATTTATAACATATTAGATTCATATCATGTCAGAAATTACTAACGCTGTACTCGCTTGAAATATTTGGAAGCAACACAATGTAGCTTAAAGAATAAGAAAGTGCAAAGATAATGTTACTTTTGAGGATGAGAGCAAGTAAGTTATCTTGAGCGCTCCAACTAGAGCTAAAATATGAAGGGGGTCCATGGCCATCTCCTACCTTGATTAAGTTAAAGATTAGTACAGCTTTTTTGTTAGTGGATGAAATCACCCCACTTTGGTATTATTTATTATTAAAACAGTATTAAATGATAATACCAACCCAGAACTAGTTGGATGTTGACTCTCATACATATCCACCATTCGTTCCTAAATGCAACATTAATGCTCTCCTCTCTTCTCTTATAAGAAGGCATTATGCCTACTCCAAACACAAACAAACAAACAAATTTCTAAACCCAATCAATCATAATGCATGATTGAGTGAGACAAAACCACTTTGCTTCAATAGCCCAGAAACTCGAAAGTCAGAAAAAAAAAAATACGACACAAACCCGAACCCTAACCAAAGCCACAGAGCCAGGCTAGGCGGCGCGAGATGGCCATACCATGCTTTGTCTCAATAAATGACACTTCCATTTTCACACACAACAAACCTTTCATTTACTATGTGCTGAACAACTAAGACGACGCAGTGCACGCAAGAGACGTAAGAAAGAAGAGGGCGCTAGAAAGTTCTGAGCTGGGTGGCGTATTATAAATAGACGACCCCAGTAAGCAGTGTGCTGTTTGTAGTCTGTATAGTTTGTGTGTTGTGGTTGGATTATAAGGTAAAATTTCGTAATCTTTCCTTAACATTCAAGAAAACGTGTCAGCAAAATTCAGAAACGCTACAAAGAAACGATCCCTGTTTGGTTCATTTGCCTTCCCAATGCTGCCGTTTCTAACCTGATACCTATTAATATATGCCTCACTTCCCCTTTTCCAATTCCCATTGCTTCTATCTTCCTTCTTCTTCTTCTTCTTCTTTTCTCTTCCCCAGAGGAGAAGATTCCGTCTAGAAAGAATCCCTTTTTTTTCTCCAATTTGGTCGATCTCAAATTTTGAAAGAAAGAATCCACGGTTCCTGTACATAGTTTGCTCTGTTTCTTGTTTTTGAATCATGGTTTGCATTTTCCTCCGCCACTCCTTGTACCAAACACTCCGCCGTCAGCAACAAGTTCCTCCTTAAACGCAGCCGCTGATCATCGCATTTGGTTTTCTTTAGTTCAATTCAGGCACCTCATTTGACGGAAAAAAAAATGTTGGTTTCTGTTTTTCTTGCCCTGTTTTTACCGTGCGCCGGAATGAGCGCTGTGTTCTTGGTGTACCTATGTCTACTGTGGTACGCTGCGAGCAACAGAACCGTTGACAGGGAGTTCCAGTTGTCGGCGGCTGCCGGGAAAGTTTCCCAGGGAAAAGGGCTTTCCCCCTCGGACCTGGAGAAACTGCCGAAGATCACCGGAAAAGAACTGGTTCTGGGAGCGGATTGCGCTGTGTGTTTAGACGAGATAGAGAACGACGAACCGGCGAGGTTGATTCCCGGTTGCAACCACGGGTTTCACGTGCAGTGCGCCGATACATGGCTTTCTAAGCACTCGGTTTGCCCGGTTTGCCGAACAAAGCTTCAGCCGGAGTTGTTTGAGCCGCCGGAAGCAAATCCTTGCTAAAAATGGCGAAATTAAGGAGTCCAAACACACAGATGTTTTGCTGTTGCGATCATTCGTGGGTTTAGTTTTGTTTTCGATTGGATTCATGTGAATGTTGCGTAATTACGTTGTTCTATCTATCTTAGTGTGCATTCTTTGGAAGATTGATTTTGAGATCGTAGTATAATCTCATTTACCAGCAGTATTTAGTATTTGACTATTTACAGTAACACATTGCTTATTCATCTTCCCTGGAATCTTCTTTTTTAAAGACTTTTTTTTCCTTTGGAATTGGAAAAGTGCTGGCTTATTTGGTGGGTTTTTTCAATTAAAAAACCTTATTTATTTATTTAATGAATCTTAGTATTTTACGAGGGTTTTTTTTTTTTTTTTTTTTTTTGAGTTTCATTTGAGCATGAATCATGTGATGGGAACGTTTAAGTTGTAAAGGCGTTACGGATCTTAGTTAATTCATCCGCCAGATATTTTAGTGTGACCTGTTGGGAAAATTTACATTTAAATTTAAATGAAATGAATCACTAATGATGAGTCATGATCAACTTCCTTTTCTTCATAAGTATAGGTGTAATGAACACGGAAGGTTTAGTTCAAATTATACGAAATATATAAATGTAAACTTATAGATAAAAATTAAAATGGAAATTATTTTTATGCTGTGGAAAGAGGGGTGGGGGACCCAAATTGAGTGAAAAATCATGAATCGTACTCGTATATAATTGAAAATGAACCAAACATATCATTCATTCCAATACTTTATTAAATTTGTAATTACATTGACTCTCAAGTCATATTCATTGCATAGCGGCGCGACTTATTCATCATTCAGTCCTCACTGTACATATGCTAATGGAATTAAAATAAAGTATGGTACTAATAGCATTTCCTATTTCAAAATTTAAAAATAAAGTATAGTTAAGAAGCAATTTATTTATTGAATAATTATTCATGCAATAAATTTTGCAAGATTTAAAATTATTATACGATGAATGAATGATTCACTCACGGGATTATAGTGTTTTCACGAAGAAACGAAAGCGCAACAATGCCACACCATCTTAAAAGGCAATAGTAGTATGAATGGTAGATAAACGAGTCTAAAAAGTGAGCGCACAAAAACTGCATAAAACATTGGCCTTTTGTCCCCCTTTTGATGACAAAGATAATATATACATTTGCAAAGGAAAGCATTTTAGTGGCATGGAATCATTTGAAAATCTTCCCTTGATTCACACCACAAAATCCCAAAGCTCTTCTTAATTAAATTAACGCCCCTAAATCAAATCTAATCTAATCTCCTCTGCTAATAATATCTTCAAGTGGAGCTCTTCTTCTTTTTAATTAATTATGATCACTAATAGCAATTAGACTTGACCATTCATGTTTAAACTCTAAGGAGAATGGCAATTGGTAGTTTGCTTCTAATAACGTAAGAATATTCCTAAGGAAGCACTTCAAGTAAGGTTTAAGGTATCAAACATTAGGTATGCAACAAGAGGAAAAAGGAAGCACACTCCCATAGTGATAAGTTTGAACAAATAATACCCTTTTCTGTTCTATTAAAATAATTCAACGACATAACATTAACAGGGGCAAAGCTACATTTTAGTCTGGTAGAACAACTTTTTTGAAAGTACCTCCTGTGCTGTGTAAAAGTAGATAAATGTGAAATTTCAATTTGAGTAAAAAGTTTTTGAATATCTTACCCCACCAGTTATTAGGGGCCTAACTCCGTCACTGCGACGTAACTATTTATACAGTCATAATAATGTATAATTCAAAACATGACTATTTATATGATACGGAAAAAGTAACAATGATTAAGAAAAGAGTGGTGATGGTGATACCTTGGAAGAGGATCCAATTCCTTTTCTTACAAAAACGATGTCTTTAGCGTATGATGAAAGATCAAAACCAGCGGAGCCAGCACTAGAGAGGGTCCGTCTGGGGGCTAAGGCTAAGCGCCGATGATAGTTTTGTAATTTGGTACAAAGTCAAAAAGAAAAGCGTAATCGCAGTATTAGTGGCGCACACAGTTAGAAAAAGAAGGGGACCTTGTTAGATTCTATTTCTAAACTATTCATCTCTTCTTCTTTTTATAATCTTTGCGTACAAAATTTGTACGGTTTAGAATTTCAGCTATTTTCGCAACAGAGAGTGTATGGACGACTGGGCTGACATCAGATGTAGTGCACTAATTTGAGTCTTGTTTTGCGTGCCAACTCATAAAGAAATTTCAAACGACTTAGTACTAGCTGTTGTTCTTTTTGTTTCGTTTTGAAATCGATTTTAATTTTAATAGTAAATTTAATATATTTTAATTATATTTCATCATTTCTAATACAACTTTTTACTATTCAGCATCTACTTTTTACATTTTCAATACACTTTTTACATTATAAAACTATTTTCAAAAACTTGTTTTCAAAACCGTTTTCAAAACGTTCAAAAAGAACAGGCCCTAATCGGTTGCGACGTATGATGAAATACTTAGACATCAGAATTCGATTATTATTTCTGTCAATTTCTATTATAATTGTTCATAGATTGACAGAATCTTGTATTTGAACGCCTAAATTTATTTATTTCATTTCTCAAGAATTACAAAATAGACTCTTATAATGACACGGATAGAGTAGAACAATGCGTAATAACGTCTTAAAAAATTGATTAAAAAAATACCTATACAATTAAAAAAAACATCAATAAACACGAGCCGTCTTTTGCCATTTTTTTTAATTAATTTTTTCTTTTTATATTTTACCAAAAAGAAGTAGCTTGATTCCTCTGCATTATTCAGCACCTATCTTCTGTGTGGAAAATACAAATTTGTACGGTCTAGAACATGCATTCTATGTTTTTTTTTTTTTTTTTTTTTTGACCCAGTCATTCTATGTTGGTCAAAGAGGAAAAGTTCCATTCATTTCACAGGATTCCCTCCTCATTATTCATCCTTTTTTCCTGATTATGTGTATAAATTTGTACTATTTGATACTCAAACAAAAAAAAAAAAAAAAAATTTTATTACTAAATAGTAATATAATGTGGACTTTTTCAGTGTGATCGAGCAGAATATAAACCACATTTTAATGTGTTTTACAACTATATGGGTAACTCTTTTGCATATCTCTTTATTTTATATTAATAAAATTTGAAAATCTACCCAATTTTCAGCGATGTTATATAAATTGTTGTGTGGTCAATTGCTCAATTTTTTATTTTATATCTTAAATAATAACACAAAAACGAAAAAGAAAAAGACAAAAATGTATTAGTGACATCACACTGTACCCTACGTCATCATTATTAATCAAGTGAAAGAAAAAGGGAAAAAGTGAAAAAAAAAAAAGTTGTCCCAATTCGGACCTAATGGGCCATGATGTCTTTTGGGCATTGCTAAACTACAAATGGACTTTATAGCAATTATTAGGATAGAAAAACAACGTGGCCTATTCTGGAGACTCAAACTTCGGGCCACGGTGATGAATCATTCATCTTACTTGGCTTCAGATTGAGGTTTCGACAATGAAAATACTATTGGATTGAAACCTAAGATTATATAATGCAAACGTGTCACCATCGTTGGGACCTAAGCTACTCCAATCCAATCCTTTACAACAATTCTGACTATAAATGATGATCATTTAATTCACAATCGTATGCGTGTAATGTAATGAGAGGATTGGCTCAAAATATGACAATTTTTCTTTTTTTTTTTTTGTGTAGTTGCCTGTTACAATTTGGATAATGAAAAAGTGTCGGATTTGATCGAGGTATGACTGTTTAGAATTTCAAATTATTTGAGTTACATCATTTTATTCATTAGAATAATCTACTTTTTTTTAATATTGTGTTCAATATTAGAAATTAGACTATTTAAAGGGATCGAAAGGAGTGGTTTTTGCTTTGTCTTAGAAAAAGTAAAATTTGATGGCGTGTTGTTGTCAAGGTATGTGATTTGATATGGGTTTATAGCCACTTGGGCACCTTCCACATTGCCAAAGTATGAGATTTGGTGTAAGTTTACTCTCCTCTCTTGAGCTAGCTTTTGAAAATGAGTTAAATTCATGGGGTCTTAACGGAGCGATGGTGGTTTACTATAATTCATTGAATCCCATATTGTCACCTCTTGAACTAATTTTTGAGGGTGAGGGTGAGTTCTTGTATCCTATCAAAACAATATTTCACAAATTAGTTTAGTTATGGGCCATTGTGCCGCTTCCGTGTTGAATATAAACACTAATATCGGACTATGAAGCCCAATTATTTCAGGCCCATTTCCACTGTCTAAACCCAATAAGATTGGAATCCAATAACAGACTTTCAGCCATGCGAGGTTTTTTATTTTATTTTATTTTTGTTTTTTTTTGTTCCTAACAAAAAATAAAAAAATGTGTACTATAAAAGATGCAATCCAAGGGTAAAAACACATACCGGTATTTTCAAAATTTGTTACCGTTTTTATTTATGCATTATTATTTTTGTTTTTGAAATTATAAAATATTGAGTTAGTCTTAATAATTGTATTTTAAGAGCATAGGGATAATCATATGATATCACGTCATAATAAGAGTGTAGTAAGGTGGTGGGGGTACAGTTTGCATAATCTCGATTGATACTAAAATATGAAAATCATTTCTAACTTCGATTTTATAAAATAATTTAAATAGGAATCATTTTTATAATTTATCTATAATTTTACACATGAATGTACATTCGAACCTATAAATTTTGATGTTATATTTAAATAAATTCTACTTGAAATTTCCATCTTGCAATGATGGTTTTTTTTTTTATAATTTTTATTTAAAGTTTATCACTATTTGTTGTCATATCAATTATTATATTGAAGGCAGCGATTATAGGGAAGGGAATAACGAAGTTGGAGAGCCGTCTGCTGAGTCATGTCAGCCTACGGTCTAAATAGGTAGAATTGATAAAAGTAGAAAATCAACACTCATTCCTGAATGGCTCACTACGCGTCACAACTGTTGGAGCAGTAGTTTGTTACTTACGGTGGTGGTTATTGAGTGCATTGTTGGATTTTGTCATTAGTGTGTGGAAGGCGTGGCAGAATAAGAAGAAGTAGATCAAACGTGGGAAGATCTGAACGGAATTAGGATTGATTATGGATTACTGTGTTAGGACAGACAGACTGGAAGACTGGACAGTTGGATCATGCCCCTCAACAACTCTTTCTTACTCCAGAAATTACATTTGTTTTGCCGCAATTATTACTTTAATCGCATAAATGCAATTCTTTTATTTTATACTAAGTATTTGTAGATTAAAAACTATACTGATATAATTTATTATAGATTTTGAGATATACTATTGAAATAATTAATTTATTATTTTTTATTATTTAAATTAAGTATTAATTAATTATAAATTATTATTATATTAGTAAGGATAAAAAGAAAAAAAAATTGAAAGTAAACTATTATGTAAAATTAATGTATGCATTAGCTTCATTCATATTTGCAAAAGTATTACTCCATCTCTCTCACTCAAATAGTCCACTTTAAAATATATACAACTTATTATGGTTTGTGAGATACAATAACTAAATAAGTAATTTACTACTTATATCCTTATTTTAAAAATAATTATTAATTACGAATCGCATATTATTATATTAGTAAGGATATATAATATAAATACATTTAAATTAAAATTTTTAAATAGACACAAATTGTGCATCGAGTTTATCTTTATCATGATTATGAGTTTATCTGCAAAAGTATTACTACTTTGAGATACATTGCATACAAGTTTTAGTATTGAAGTATTAGATGATTGGACACAGATTGTATTGTCAGGCTCATAAATCCGATGTAGTATGAAATAAATTTCCAAAGAAAATCAATTCCCAACAAACAAACTTTAAGAAAAGGAAAATAAGGAAAAGCATTGACATAAGTCTCCATCAGTCCCGAAAGATAAACTTTTAGAATTTAGGACACGGCAGCTTAATTAGCAGCTCACAACGTGGGCTTCCCTGATTCAGCCTCTACTCCCTTTTAGGTTAGAGTTGCGGGGGCCATCCGCCATAGCCATCGCCATTGAAAAAAAAAAAGGAATCTCTCTCTCTCTCTCTCTCTCTCTGGATTCAATCAATTTAGGGCAATCAATTTAGGGCTTGTTTTTTTTCATATTTTGAAAACGATTTTGAAAATAAATTTTGAAAAATAATTTTATAATATAAAAAGATTATTAAAAATATAAAAAGTAAATGCTGAATAATAAAAAATTATATTAAAAATGATAAAATATAATTAAAATATAATAAATTTATTGTTAAAACTAAAATCGTTTTCAAAACAGAACAAAAATAACATGCCCTTATAATGCCAAAAGCACGAAGACGTACGTTTCCTCTTCCATCCAAGAAACACGTCTATACCTACACTTTTCTTTACTGTTTTCTCTTTCTTTTTTTTGTTTGCTTTATGCTCTTTTCTTTCGGCTACAGTCGACACCTCATCCATGGTGATTAAGAATTTAATTAAAGATGGATTATTTCATTTTCTTTTCACTAAAAAATGCAACTTCTTGTGCTTTTGTTTCGTGTTACTAATAATTTTGCTTAATTTAATCTTACTTATCCTTTACTACGACGGAGACCAATGGCTCAGTGACATTATTGATCTGTTTTTGAAAGTACAGTGACATTTGTAATGGGAAAAAAAATTTTAGTAGCCAAACAGGAGAATTGAAAGAAGTAAAACGGGCATTTTAGTAGTAGTTCACTCAAACTTTAAAAACACATTTTTAAAAATATGAAAATGACCTCAATCCTAGAGAATAAAAAAGAAGGTACCTTAAATACATGCATGCATGCATGGTTGGAGGCTAAGGCCTGTTGTTTATGTTTTGTTTTGAATTTTTATTTTAATTTCAACAGTAAATTTAATATATTATAATTAATTTCATTATTCTCAATACAATTTTTTACTATTCAGTTACACTTTTTACATTATAAAAGTATTTTCTAAAAACTAAAAACTAAAAACTCAAACGTTCAGTAAAAACAGAACCTTTAAGTTAGTCAAATGAAGGCTTAATGGTTTTAGACCAAACTATCCAAATTAAGGTTTTTTAATTTTAAATATTAGTACTAATTAAGGAATTAATTAAAGACAAAGTAGTCATCAAACAAACAAAAAGAAGCCGATATTGATACTGAGGAGAAAGTTAGGCGGACATGTACATATATACTGTAGTATGTTGCAATCTACAAGAAAGAAACACCAAACTTGAGTCAATTGCTCATTAATTGTAACCTCAACTCAATGACAAGGACCATCAAAGTCTTCTTGTTTTTTGGGGCATCCATTAATATTACATTTTTTTTATTTATGTTCTTTTTTTGTATCCTTTTGTTTTAATAAATATATTATACTCTTCCTGTCTATAGAAAAGTACGGTTTTTCAAATAAAAATAATATTAAAAACATGATTGTTTTTCTAAAAAAGTATTTATACTGGGCATGTTCTTTTTGTTTCGTTTTGAAAACGGTTTTAGTTTCAACAGTAAATTTAATATATTTTAATTATATTTCATCATTTCCAATACAACTTTTTATTATTTAGCATCTATTTTTTACATTTTCAATACACTTTTTACATTATAAAACTATTTTTCAAAACTTGTTTTCAAAATCGTTTTCAAAATGCCCAAAAAGAACATGCCCTAGAGGATGAAACGTTTCAAGTTAGTGGACCAATTCTAGAAAATGTGATACGTATGTAAAAGAAATGTGTAAATTAGGATAGAGAATGGGAATTGGTACACGCACTTACTTGGCTCCATCTGACATGAAACACGTAGTCGTAGTACTACTGCTCCTACTCCAACTTCTTCCATTCATCAAATGTCAACGAATGGTAAATGGACACTGCTCACTTGGCTCCTTTCTCTCTATTCTATTCTATCCTGTTCTGTTCTGTTCTCCAATTAACCATTTTTTTTATTTCTTTCTAATATTCTTTCTTCATTATGGAAATACTCTCACTGTGTGTATAGATTAATTATATACTAGTCTTACTTCTTTTAGAAATTCACCTCCAGATATATTTAGTATTGGAAGCTACTACAAGCAATACTGTTGCGAGTTGGGATCACACAACCATCATAATTTGATCCTAACAGGGGAAGAAGAAGAAGAACAACAAGAACAAGGTTGTTTTTGTTTTTTTTTTTGGTTTTGTGATCAGGGGAGGCATGACGCAGGATGTGAACACCAGCAGCGAAGTTCAAGAATTCAAGAACTCCAATTGTTTGTCGATTCTGGGCTCTAAAGATCGAGACTTTTTACTTTCTCCAACTGGGAATCCGGTAATTAATACTATTTTTGTTTAGTTTTGATGAGGAAAATTAATTTTCTCTTCAAATCTGTATTGTGTTTTACTTACTTTTTCCAACTGGGCTCTAAAGATCGAGACTTTTTTTTTTGTTGTTGCAGGTGAAAATTGCTGAACTTGAAGGGAAAGTTGTTGGTGTTTACTTCTCGGCTAATTGGTATCCGCCTTGTCAAAAGTTCACCCAGCTTTTGATTAACGCTTACGAGCATGTCAAGAATCATCAGAATAATCCTGGGTTTGAGATTGTGTTTGTGTCCTCCGATGAAGATTCCGATGCCTTCAACACGTATTGGGCGTGCATGCCCTGGCTGGCAATCCCATTTTCCGATTTGAACACCAAGAAAACTCTGAATCAGATGTTTGATGTGGAAGGAATTCCTCGCCTCATCATTCTTCAACCTGACGGCGATGATGTTGGAGTGATCCATGAAGGAGTTGAACTCCTCCATCGCTATGGAATCCAAGCTTTTCCCTTCACTAAGCAGAGGCTGCTGGAGCTTCACGAGAAAGAGAGGGAGAAGCATGAAAAACAGACAATAACAGATCTGCTCGCAAACCCGAACCGAGACTTTCTGTTGAGTCACTCCACATCCACACAGGTAATTATCCACCTCGTCGGTTCCACTAGAATAGTCTAGTTTCAAAATAAATTTATGTTCTATTAGAATAGTCAAGGAAAAAACTGTGTAAAATTACTTGTGTTAGGTGTTGGATTCCGTAAAACAGTTAATAGGTAGCTTGTATTGCAATTTGCAGGTACCTGTATCTTCTTTAGAAGGTAAGACAGTTGGGCTTTATTTCTCAGCACAATGGTGTATTCCTGGAGTGAAGTTCACTTCCAAGTTAATCTCAATTTACAAAAAGATCAAACAAGTTCTTGAAGGAAAAGATGAGGAGGACTTTGAGATTGTTTTCGTGTCAACCGACCGGGATGAATCATCCTTCAATCTTTTTTTTCAAGAAATGCCATGGCTGGCACTTCCATTCAATGACATAAACATCAAGAGCCTCACCAAGCATTTTGATATCCAATGGATACCTTGCTTGGTGATCGTTGGCCGTGATGGCAAAACAGTTACAGAGAAAGGGAGGAACCTACTCAATCTGTACCAAGAAAATGCTTACCCGTTCACGCTGGAGCAGACGGCGCTGCTCGAGCAGCAAATGGGCGAAGAGGCCAAGCGGTTACCCAAATCCCAGTATCACATTGGACATAGCCATGAGCTTACACTAGTCTCTGAAGGCACTGGTGGAGGAGCCTTCATTTGCTGTGACTGTGATGAGCAAGGGCTTGGGTGGGCTTATCAGTGCATGGAGTGTGGCTATGAGGTTCATCCCAAGTGCATCAAGGCTTGCAGTGGTAGCATTTGATTTGACTCGATGGTTGTTTATTGGATGATTTGCCATGATTTTCTTTGTACAATGTAATGTAGTAGTGTTCTGATAGCATCTTAATCTTAAGTAGCTTCATATTTATTAACAACATGTGAATTGAATTGAAAAAAAAACGCTCATATGAATAAAGATTCGAGAAGAAGCGTTCATCCATCAATTTCATTAGAAGAGTTCGGTTTATAATGAGACGGATAGAGTATACAATGAGACGGATAGAGTATACGTTACAAATCATAATACTGGATCGGTTGCCATTGGATAATGCAAACAAAATGAGATTGATCATCATCAGGGGATTTTAGGCTGACAATTCAAGATCTGGCTTTTTTTTTTTTTTTTTTTTGCGATTTTGATGATTTCTTTCAAGAAGTGATCGGATTGACGAATGGTGGTCGATGGTCGCCTTTAGGACAGCTTTCCTGAGCTGTCTCAACGCAGCCACCGCAACTCTTTCGGAAGCTAAACAAGCCCACGCCCATGCCGTCAAAGCAGGACTCTCTTCTCAAACGCATGTTGCCACAAAAATTCTCTCTCTTTACGCAAACCACCAGTGCTTCACCGAAGCACATGACCTTCTCTGCTGTATTCCCGAACCGGATCTCCTCTGCTTCACCACTCTCATCAATGCTTCTTCGAAATTCGATAATTTCGGCAATACCCTTAAGCTGTTTGTTAGAATGCTTGACATACGTGTTTTCCCAGATACCCGTATCCTTCCTAGCGCTGTCAAGGCTTGCGCGGGGCTTTCAGCGCTTAAATTGGGTCAGCAAGTTCATGGATTTGGATTAACTTCTGGGCTTTTGCTGGATTCGTTTGTGGAATCATCTTTGGTTCATATGTATATAAAATGTGATGCATTGAGATATGCACATAACCTGTTAGATAGAATGTCTAATCCAGAAGTGGTTTCTTGGAGTGCATTGGCGGCCGGGTATGCGAAGAAAGGGGACGTTGAGAATGCAAATATGTCATTTGCGGAGATGGAGAAAATGGGCATTCTGCCTAATATGGTCTCCTGGAATGGTATGATTTCCGGGTTTAATCAGAGTGGGAGATTTTCGGAGGCGGTATATATGTTTCAGAGGATGCATTCAGGTGGCTTCAAGTGTGATGGAGTTAGTGTTTCTTGTACCCTTTCTGCAGTGGGCGACTTAGAAGATCTCATCATTGGTGTTCAGCTCCATGGTTATGTAATCAAAAGTGGACTTAGATCGGATAAGTATGTGGTCAGTTCACTTCTAGATATGTATGGGAAATGTGGATGTGCTTTTCACATCTTTCCAGTGTTTGAAGAAATGGATCATAAGGATGTTGGCGCTTGCAATGCATTGATTGCCAGCCTATCTCGAACTGGTATGATCGATGAGGCGCTGAGGAGTTTTAGACAATGCCAGGGACAAGGGATGGAGTTGGATGTGGTTTCTTGGACCTCCGTGATTAGTTGTTGCTCGCAGCACGGTAAAGATACCGCGGCGTTGGAGCTTTTCAGAGAAATGCATCTTGCTGGGATAGAACCAAACTCTGTAACCATTCCTTGTTTGCTTCCTGCTTGTGCAAGTATTGCTGCACTAGCTCAGGGGAAAGCAGTGCACTGCTTTTCTCTCAAGAGGGGCTTTTCTGATGATGTTTATGTGTGTAGTGCTCTCGTTGACATGTATTCCAATTGTGGAAGGATCCAATCTGCTAGAAGATGCTTCGATCGGGTGCCTACTCGCAATCTTGTCTGTTGGAACGCGATGATCGGTGGATATGCAATACACGGGAGAGTTGAGGAAGCCATTGACATCTTCCACTTGATGCAAAGCAGTGGACATAAGCCGGACTTTGTTAGTTTCACAAGCCTTCTGTCCGCGTGTAGCCAGCGCGGTCTGGTGGAAGTAGGGAAGGGATATTTCAACAGCATGTCTGCAGATTTCGGAATTGAACCTAGGATGGAGCATTATGCTTGCATGGTGAGCCTTCTCGGCCGAACAGGAAAGCTTGAAGAAGCATTTTCTTTAATGAAAGAGATGCCATTTGAGGCAGATGCTTGTGTGTGGGGTGCGTTATTAAGTTCCTGTCGAGTTCACCGCAACATGAACTTGGGAGAACTCGCGGCCAACGCCCTGTTTGAACTGGAACCGAAAAACCCCGGTAACTACATCCTCTTATCGAACATTTATGCCGCCAGGGGGAAATGGAATGAAGTTCACAGAGTCAGGGATGCGATGAGATCCGCGGGAATAAGGAAAAATCCAGGATGTAGCTGGATTGAGGTGAAGAACAAGGTGCACATGCTATTCGCTGGCGATGCTTCGCATCCTCAAATGAAGCAAATTCTGGAGAAAGTGAACAAATTAGCCATGGAAATGAAGAAAGCTGGAGTTCTCCCAGACACTGAGTACGTGTTGCAAGATGTGGAAGAACAGGAGAAAGAGCACATCTTGTGTGGCCACAGTGAGAAACTGGCTGTAGTTTTCGGGGTTTTGAACACGAATCCAGGGACTTCCTTGACAGTGATGAAGAACCTTAGAATCTGTGGAGATTGCCACACTTCAATCAAATTCATATCCAGTTTCGAAAGGAGGGAAATTTTGGTGCGGGACACGAACAGATTCCATCATTTCAAAGACGGTGTGTGTTCCTGTGATGACTTGTGGTGATCGATTTGGACTGTAGGATAATGAATTCACGAGATCAGATCTTCTGTCTACAATAATGATAACTACGAAGATGAGGTCCACATGCTATATCCATTTTTCCACCGACTTTGGGTGGCCATTTCCGCTTTTTACGACTGAAAGCAAAAGGTCCAAGCAAGCCCAGAGAAAGTGAGGCAATCAGATAGGATGGATCTTGGTTTTATTATTGTCAACAAAAGGGTAAAAGGGCAGTGTAACGTGAACCAAACCAAAGTGTCTAGCCCGTTTAGGTTCTGTTCTCTTGTGTCAATTTTTCAAGAATCATCACTTTTCTTTTTCAAAATTTTATACAAAGAAACAATTTTACTTTTTCAACAATTCAAAATTAAAATTTTAAAATTCCCTCTAAATACCTACTCACATAAATTCAAAAAATAACACAATCATTACACTTTTTTATCTCTCACCTACACAATTTTCCAAAAAAAACTTACCTCCAAAAAATTTCCAATAAAAAACTTACCTCCAACAAAATTTCTCCTACACAAGCTACAAGAGAACAGAGCCTTAGTCTCCTTATATTGCGGCCGTATTCTTATTTATTTTATTGCGATTAGAAGCTATTGCGTGCGGGTCTCCTCAATTTTCACATATTTTGTATAAGGGCGCATTACATCTCGAAGTTTGGTCAAATTACAAACTAAGTTCCCGTGGTTATGATATGGTGGAATACGGCCCCTGGGAAACTGATGAAGAGGGGGCACAAACGATGAAGAAAGATACATTATCGGCCCCAAAAAGCACGAAGAACCAGCGAGGACTTACTCCGAACATCGACTACGGAACAAGGCTAAAGTAGATTATAGAAAATACAACAAAATGTAAACCAAGATGGTTTCAATTTTTTTATTTTTAATTTTCTGCATTCAATAAAATGGGTAACCAATCCCACTCTTAATTTAAAAAAAAAAAAAAAGTTCCTCTGGTTATGAAAATTACAAATATGTTTCTAAACTATTCAAATGTATTTTGTTTTTGTGTTTATTTTTTAACTAACAGTCTAACACTATAAGTAATATCAAGGTGAGCTACACCGATATTTGGAGCGTTTAAACTGTGATCGTTTATTAAATAATCGAGTTTAAAATTTCATTTTTTTTTCGTTAACTTATTAAATAAATGAGTTTGAGCTGAACTTTTACTAAGCTCATCCTGAATTTGTTCATGAAAGTTTGTGTCGGTTCTCAATTATAATTAACCTAACCGATTTTGTAATTATGACCAAACTAGATAAAGACATTTGTAATTTCCAATTTTCCATATCCATAAAGACTTATTTTTATTTTTTTTAACTGGCGCTTTGGCACTATCTTCTTCGAGACTGAAAGATATTCATAAAGTCTTGTGCTAGCAATTCTGTTGGAAAGCTTATTTGACCCAAAAGTGGATTGAGATACCAAATACGCCCAACACAGCAAAAGCAAAGCATCTCACAAAGACAAAGAAAAAAAAAAGTAGCGAATACAAACCAACATGACCACCAAAGTATAGCAAAACCGCAAAACCATCCCAGTATGTTCTTCTGAAAACACATTCTTGAGTATTTTCATTTCCTCTTATCAAACAAACACCAAACCAAATGGGCTCTCTTTGTTCATGTTGTTCAAGATCTGTGGACATCCCAATTTCCTCCTCTTCAGATTCCCCTCGCGGCTATCAATTTCAACCCGTTCCAACGAACCCTGTAGAACCGGTGGAGAATTTATCAGTACCCCTGTCTCCGCCACCACCGCCGCCTCCACAGATCGGACCGATACTCCGAAAACCATACGTGGACATCAGAACGCTTTATGATCTCGACAGAGAACTGGGGAGAGGGCACTTTGGGACCACATATCTCTGCACAGAAAAAGCCACAGGGTTGAAGTACGCATGCAAGTCCATTTCAAGAAGGAAGCTCGTGACCCACAAGGACATGGAGGATGTGAGGAGGGAAATCTCCATAATGCAGCATTTGAGTGGGCAGCCAAACATCGTTGAGTTTAAGGGGGCTTATGAAGACAGGAGGAATCTGCATTTGGTGATGGAGCTGTGCTCCGGAGGTGAGCTTTTCGACCGCATCGATGCGAAAGGAAGTTACTCTGAGAAAGAGGCTGCGAGGATCGCAAGGCAGATTGTGAATGTGGTTCATGCCTGCCATTTCATGGCGGTCATACATAGGGATCTGAAACCTGAGAATTTCTTGATGGTGAGTCGGGACGATGATTCTCCACTGAAAGCTACGGATTTCGGGCTCTCTGTCTACATTGAGGAAGGTGATCAAAGCTCGTGTTATAGTTTACATTCTCTCTACAATTTCACTCTCTTTCTATGTTTTTCGTTGTCATCGAAAAAGTTCTCTTTCTCGCACACAAACACATAGATATATATCTTATACCGTAAAATTTGCAGTTTGCGTGCTATTAAACAATAGTTTTTTCATTTTTCATTCCGAGTTTAGATGATGAAATGTGAATCTGTGACTTGTTTTTCGTTGAATGGTGCGAAAGAATTCTGGAAATGCATGTGGTACTAGCTACTAGAGTAGAGGACCAAAGCTAAAGTTTGCGTGAGTAATACGACGCGAGGTGATGAAGAAACTAATCATGATGTTTGACAGTAGATGGTTGATACCAGTGGCAGTTTGTGGGGTCGGTTGACTTAGTCAATGGAAACAGTTCTGTGACATAGACAGGGTCAACGTCGTCTAGTGGACAGAGTCAACCTTTGTTTTTCACTTCACTTCTGATGTGAACTATGACGTGGAGATTTTTATGATTTTAGATGATGTGCCTTCATTTTATTTTTATTTTTTTTCATGAAGTAGGACCATTTAATTTGTTAAATGACCCCGTTCACTTTTGATTTTGGCTTTCATTTGATTCTTTGTCTTGAAAAAATTAATTTAATTATTTTTAATTAATTTTCTTGTTCAAGATGAGACAAAACTTGTTAGGCACAATTAAAATTAACACATTAGGTGTTTAATGTTCCCAAATTTGGCGTTTTATTTTATAATTAAACTATTTTATTATGTCAAAAATTTTTGGGAGAGAGAGATAACTTCAATGGAAAGACTCATCATAACTTAACTGAGGAAACTCCTCGTACTCTATTTGCTTGCCTATTGCTACCTTGCTCATTCAATGGGTGACCCCTCGTACTCTACTTACTTGCCTGTTACTGCCTTGCTCTTGAAAAATTAGAATGGTAGTCCTGAGATTTGATCACAGACAAGCTGGTTGGGGTAAGCCAAATTTGGCATTTAATTCACCTAAATGTCTCCATTCACTATTGCGACAAAGAATTATTCTATATATCCTATTAAAGGAGTTTTAATTCCTAAGGACAACTCTTTTGTTGGGACGGAATTAAATAATTTGAGTTTTTCATGCAATAATTTAAAACTTTATGATGAGGAGTGCTTCTTACTTAGGATTCCAATGTTGTGTTCCAGGGAAAATATACAGAGACATAGTGGGAAGTGCATATTATGTAGCCCCAGAAGTCCTTCAAAGAATCTATGGAAAAGAAATCGACGTTTGGAGCGCTGGAGTCATGCTGTACATTCTTCTCAGTGGATTTCCTCCCTTCTCTGCTGGTACGTTAATAAAACTGGTACTCCCCCCGTTCCATTAGGAGAGTCGATATTAGAAATTAAACTCTTCTAATGAAACGTAAGGAGTATCTCTCTATGGCATAGTCCATACACTACAAAATCAATGTGATGAACTCTTTTCCAAGCCAATGATATCTGGATTTTGTAATTTTGAAGACACTGAAAAAGAAATTTTCGATCAAATCCGAGTGGGACGTGTTGATTTGGAAAGTCCTCCATGGCCATCCATCTCAGATGGAGCAAAGGACCTCGTCAGGAAAATGCTGACAAGGGATCCTAAGAAAAGGATCACTGCAGCAAAAGCTTTAGGTAAATGATCAAGTTCTTGAAAAGAAAAAAAAATTACTCTCTATATTCTAAGCATCATCAAAGTAATCATATCTGTGAAACTGAAACAGAACATCCATGGCTCAAAGAGGGAGGTGAAGCATCAGATACCCCAATTGACAGCGTCGTCCACATAAGAATGAAACAATTTAGAGCTATGAACAAGCTAAAAAGGCTTGCCCTCAAGGTATATCTATCAATTACTCAAGAATGTGGAGTTGTTCTGGGAGGTTAATTAGTTGATTGCTGAAAAACATGAAATTACTTGAAGGTTATTGCAGAAAACCTTTCAGAATCAGAAGAAATCAAGGGATTGAAACAAATGTTCAACAACATTGACACAGATAGAAATGGTACCATCACATATGAAGAGCTAAAAACTGGATTATCCAGGTTGGGGTCCAAACTTTCAGAAGCAGAAATAAAGCAATTAATGGAAGCTGTAAGATTTTTTCAAACTGCAGTTCTGATGATAAGTCATTGATACCTAGCTCTAATGTGAATGAATGTTTCACTTGAATTTCAGGCTGATGTTGACAAGAATGGGACCATAGACTACATTGAGTTCATCACTGCTACCATGCATCGTCATAGACTCGATAAAGAAGATAATGTGTTGAAGGCATTTCAATACTTTGACAAGGATAATAGTGGGTATGTATTATGTATGTATATATGCATTTCTCGACTCAAGAAGACCGAAAAAGTGTCAGTTTATTAACCAAGTGTGTTGTTTCACATTCACCAGATTCATTACAAGGGATGAACTCAAACATGCCATGACAAAGTATGGAATGGGAGATGAAGATACTGTCAATGAAATTCTTAACGACGTAGATACAAACAGAGTAAGTGTAACACATTCATCTTCATGATTACACATTCATTTAGCTAACAATGACAACTAAAACCAAGGTGTCTCATGATCACACAGGATGGGCTAATCAACTATGACGAATTTGCAAATATGATGAGAAGGGGAACAACTACGGAGGATGATGAAGTAAAAATAAACGTTTTGAAATAATGCAGCTCTTCATTCATGGCCAATTCCTTTTGCTGGCAAAAGAAGAAAAGTAAGATTTCTTTTTTGGAAAATAAGAGGCAAAGGTTGTTTGGTTTTTACATGGAGAAAAAGGCTGTGCCTGTACTATCAGCATCTAGCAACGACCTTGCATATCAAGTGTCTCATCCAATACTTTCAATCTCTGTAATCCATCGCTGATCAAAAAACGTATCGTGTGCTTGTCATTACAATTCCTATTGTTCTCCATTTCTTGTCTAACAGTATCTCTCAATTCAGCTGCACGCAGCCAACAATGATCCACAATGTTACAAACTAAGGATATGAACATAATCATGGACCCAAAAACAACACAAAATTCATCAACGAAAATCCAAGGCAAAGGTTTAGTTTAGCTGTTTGTTGTACTGATTAACGTTACCTTTGTAAAAAACATACTCCAGTTCAGTAGAAGCTAATAATCAAATGAAAATCAGAAGCTGGACTCAAAAGTAGTGCAAAATTGGTTGAAAGTAACAACTAAATTGATTAACCAAACTCAAAATCAAAGTTTCGGAAACAAAATCCCTCAGTAGTACCACTACCAACCGCAGGCATCATGTTTTTTTGAGGAAATTTCAGCAAGACCATACTTTATTACGCAAAATTTCAAAAGCAAAAAGCATTCTGGTGAAAAATGAACATATAACAGCCTAAAAAATGACATGAATGAATGCAAATTAACGAATTCAGAATGAAAGCTCCTGGAATTTGATATCAACTTTGCATTTCACATAATTAAATAAATGTATACCTCTGGCATGAACGGGAGCTCTCCGGACAGTCCGAAGAGCTTGTCGGTAGAGCTTTAGCACTCTTGCTCGGAGAAGAAAGTCCCTCAAATCCAAAAGCATCCCCTTAGAGATCCTCTCTCTATCTCTCTAGGGTTTTATATCAAGAAACAACAGATTTAGCAAGAACTTGGTTGTTTCAGCAAGATCAGCCATGAGAGTTCTCTCCGGAGGAAGTAGACTAGGTGACTTGGGTTATACTTTGGGCCTTGTGAACTGAGGCCCAATGATTTCATCTCAGCGTTTATTTATTTAACTCATTGTATTGGATCATGAGGCCCATATACTTGGGCACTTGGATCGTAATAAGGTGTCAGCGCCATCCCACATTGGTAGTGTGGGCTACCAATGTGTGGTTTAAAGGGGGAGTGTAGCACCCTCCTCTCTTGAGTTAGCTTTTGAGGGTGAGTTCTACTTCACTTCCCTGGCATGACAGTGGTATGTTCTACTTCACTTTCCTGGCATGACATAAGGCCTTGTTTGTTTTCATTATTTTTCCGTTTATGTTATGATTCTGTTTTTAATTTATTATTCAATTACTCCCTCCATCCCACTCAAAGATTTGAGTCCACTTTGAAACGTGTACAATTTATTATAGGTTGTGAGGTATAACATCTAAAATAAGTAATTTATCACCATATTTTTCACTTATATCCTTACTTTAGAATTAATGATTAATCGTGAACCACACATTACTCTATTAGTAAGGGTATGTAATGTAAATAAATTCAAAATGGACTCTTTGAGTGGGACGCATGGAGTATATATTTTTATATTCATAATAAACATTTTACATTAAAAATTATTTTTTAAAAATTCCACATAACAACAAACATGCTCTATTTTAAATATTGTACATTAAAAATTATTTTTCAAAACTACTCCATAACAAACATGCTCTAATTCTCACGTAGCTGGCTGATTCATTGATATTCCTAACTTTCCAACTAAACTTCCAAGCTTTTCTTCTTCTTTTTTTTTTTAAATGATTGGGAATATTAAAATACAGAGTCAAAGTGTATAGTGAATGATGTGACATCACACCATAGTTATACATGATTGTTTAAATTTTAGATGTCCAATAAAATTTTACCATGTCGATGCTACATAAGTCATTCTACAGTTTTTGCTTTAAATTTTCACGAGTATATAATCAATTTCTGTTTAATTATGTAATATTACTCACTTTGTTATCAAATAAGTGTTTTTTCTATATTTATTAGAGGATGAAGAAAGAATACTAGTATGTTACAAATTATTGTAGCAAAATTGGAACGCGTCTAATTTATGGTGCTAATTATGTATGGTTGGTGTTGAGACTTGAGAGGAGTAGTAGTAGTAACGTTGGTGAGTGCTAAATTAACATTAAATTTGGGGTCACATGTTTTGTACGAGTTAATGTTGGTCTATATATATTTTCTTACTATTTTTATGGGTTGAATGTGGTAGCTAGCCGGCAAAGTTTACATACATACAACGTATAATGTTTATTTTATGGTCCAACATTGTTCGATGTTGACTTTGCCATAACATTAATTTTAAATTTCACTATTAATAGTAATAGTAGTCCACGAGTACGACCAGACTAGTAGTATTTCATATCTCATTGGATATTTGGAACTACACATTCTTAATCTCAATAATTCATTTGCAATTTTATTTTATTTAAATTTTTTCTCAAATACTTAAATGCCCTTTTTAAAATTACTCACTTTGTAGCAGATCTCACATAATAAAACAAAAGCTTTGTTGTTGTATTAGAATGGCATTGAGGGTTGTAAAGGCAAAATAGTGTTAATATATACAGTATTATTATAAATTTGAGCAGACGCAAGATTATCAGATATCTCACGAAAGCCCAACTCAAATCACACAGGCAAGTTTCCTTGCATTGCATGTGGCTTGTCCGCTTTAAAATTTGTCTCGTTAATCTACTAAATAACTAATTAAATTGATTAATTTTTATGTGATTAATTAAACACATTTGGCATAGAAAATGGGAATGAGAAAGTAGTAAAGTGATTATTAAGATTAAAATTTCACGTTCTTAATTTATATAAAAAATATGATCATTTAAACTATTGTATCATCTTTATTATACCTTAAATTCTAAACCAAAAAAGTTCATCAATTTATGAAAATGAAATTTCATATTCCCACTGTTATCAGCCTAGAAAATGGCACATCGTTTTCAAAATAATATTATTATAATGAAATAACGCCGCTTTATTTAAAAATAATATAAAAATAATCACGCTAGATTGAAGACAAGATTAGATAAGAACAAAAAGTCACTCAACCTGCCGCCGTCGCCGTGTCATAACTACTCCAACCAACCACATTTTCGTGTCCTAATTGTTAATTAATTAATTAATCAAACTCGTAACGTTTCACCACTATAGATACACATTAGTTGCTAATGGGTTCAATAAGTCTTCGGCCATGGCCAACGCCTTTGAATGTAGATTTAATTTTCTTCCGGACACGCACGAAAACGAGAAACATTCATCAAAGTTGGTTGTGGAAATTAATGCACAAATTGCCCATTTCATTAACGCCTATATTTTCCCTTTTCTGACTTGCGGCTCGGTCAGATGATATCTAACCTCCTCCTTTGACCATTCTTGACATCTTCTGCAAATGCCGACTATATCTTAAGTTTAACCCTCCATTGCGGACTATTACTAGACGTTTTTCCTTGTTTAATTTCCCCACAACATATATTTTATAGGCTTTAGCCTCCATAAAAGGGCAGAGATCGATTCTGAGATTGAATATCTATAGGAAGAAGCGAAGAAGAAGAAAAGATAGAAAGAAAGAAGCAGAAATACAATGGCGAAGTCGAAGATCAAGTTCTTAATGTTTCTAACGAAGCCTGCATCTGCTGTGAGTTTACAGAATCAGAATCAGCATCAGTATTTGTTCAGTCCGGGGAAGGTAAATGCAACAAACAGGCTGAAATCCCATCAGAACAGGGGGTTTTCTGGTCCTATTACTTCTGTTGTTTTCGAAGAGGCGAGGAACAAATCAAACGGTCCAGGTTCAAGTTCCAGATTTGATGCCAAAGAACCGACTTCCCCGAAGATTTCGTGCATGGGACAGATCAAGAGCAAGAAGAAGAAGAAGATGTGCAAGAACAAGATCGACGACGCCAGTAACCCTTTGTTGGTTAAAGATGCGATCTTTAATCCCAAGAAGAAAAACCCTTTTAGCAAGGCAAAACAGGGAAGGAAGATATCTGCTTCTGATTCTTCTCCGGCAGAAAAAACCGCTGGAAAATCAAGCGAGAAGCTTCCTGATAGGGCGCCTAGTTTGAGCCAAATGAAGAGATTCGCAAGTGGACGTGATTCTTTTTCTAAATTTGATTATAGCAAAGCACAGGTTGCCCCGGAAGATCTGGATTCTGAAGAGAGCGAAGAAGAAGGAGAAGTTATGATTCCTTTCTCTGCTCCGATACTAAGAGTAAGAGGTGAATTTGAAGTTGGACCGGCTCCGATCAATTTGCAGCCAAGAACGGAAATTAATCTACGGAAGAGAAGAACCATGGCTCAACCTAAACCTCTTCAACTGAAATCCATCTAGTTAAATGCAGTAATAGTATTGTTAGTTCTTTTTTTCAGCATATTTGTTCTTATCTCTCAATTCTTGAATTCTTTTTCCAGGGCTAACAAAAGATGATAAGGCAAATCACTAAATTGTCTTCAGAAAGCCTGTTGTAGATATCGTATTAAGTTGTAATATATGGGTTTTGACGTATTTGAACTACAGAATATATATCATTGTTTAGAGATTAATTACGTTCAAATGCAACAATGTTCTTGATCCCATCAAAAGAAGGGATTGTGCTGTTTAAAATTCTACAACTTGTTCACGTTTCATATTATAAACAGAGACTTATAAACAGAGAACTTGAATTAATCTGCTGCGGTTTTTGACTTTTCGTCTGCAGATCGAGTAAAATAAGGCCAATCGCTCACTGTTTCAGAGTTTAGTACAGAGTAATTTAGATGTATATAGGAATGAAATCCAGATTTCCTTTGAATCTAAGTCACTTTAACTCCTAGGTATCTAAGAATTTCTCCAATAAGCTCTCCTTTACCAGATCCCACGTACCTCCCACAAATATCACCGTTTTTAATGAACAAAAAAGTGGGAACTTCGACCACGTCCATGTCCTTCAAGAACTGCATGCAGCTATCGTTCTCGTCGCCGTTCATCCTCGCAAACACCGCCAAATCGGACATCTGCTTCGACAGCTTGAGCACCAAAGGATAAACCTTCACGCAGGGCCCGCAGTGCTTCAATCCCACATCGAGAACAACCAGCTTATTATCAACCTTGTGTTCTTCGATCAATTTCTCAACGTCGTCCCTGCAGTGGAGTTGTACCACGTCGGAGTGGCTGTCCCCGTAGTACATCACGTCCCCGAAAAGCTGATCCGGGCCGATCCCTTCTTCCTCGTGAATCTTCTCCATCCCTTTGTAGAAGCTGAAATGCGGGACTTGGTCGATTTTCTCCCTTTCGAAGAGTGCCTTGGTCTTTTCGGATTCGTCCCCCATGACCAGGATGAAAACGACGTCGTTGCACGTCAGGCTCAGGTCCACCATAAAAGGGTAGATCTTCTTGCTTTGTTGACTGTCGCTAGCCGCGTATTCCACCACGACGAGCTTGTTCTTCGCGGCGCGCAGTGCTTCGTCGAATTCCTCCACGCTGTGAACTTTCTGCACCTTTTCATCGCTCGGAAGCGGTTTCTTGACGCCGGCGGCGGAAGAAGCGGAAGGAGCGGCGGCCTTCACAGTGAAAACAGGGCACGGGCGCGGTTGTAACAGGGGAACCTGAACCGGAAGGATGTGGTTTCGTCTGAAGGAGAAAAGGGTTGCTTTTGGGAGGGCGGCGAGGCGGTCGGGCAGTGGTTTAGCTAAGAAATTGGTGATGGCGGCCATTGGTAACTTGGTGGTGGAGAATCTGGAGATTGATCATGGAAGTTTGAAGCCCAGAATGAAAACAGGGGAACATAGTAATAGTGGTGGTGTTACTATCATGGATATCTAAAGATGGTGGGATAATGTCCACTCGTTTCTTTGTGTGTGGGTAATGCTATCCACATCCACATTTGGTGTCTGATTTTTTTTTTCCTTCATCTTGTTAGCTTTTGGAGGCTCTAGATGAAGGATCCTTAGCTAATTTTCATGTCACTTGGACTCTAGCTAAAATGAAAGGGCACAAAAATATCATTCTCCTTCCTCACTCTAGGTAATGAAATAATCTTCGATTTTTCATTCTCTTGGGCTAAAACTATGAATTGAGAATTCACATGCATCAACTTAAATTTCAACGGTTATGAACGAGAGTGAATGGTTAAGTGGTTGTGACTTACACGATCTGTTACCATATTTTCGTGTATGTGGCCCAAACTTAAAGTATAATGGCCCTCCAATCCAAGCAACGCATAGTAATATGGATATTTTAAGCTAATGTCCCACAACTACGAGCTAGGGCGTGTAATGTTTGATACAGTTTGAATGATACGTTAAAAATGATATGTCAAAAGATATACGAATTGAAATTGGTATTCGTAAGAGCCACTCTTAATAAGGGGCTGTTCTTTTTTATAGGTTTGAAAATAGTTTTAAAAAATAATTTTATAATGTAAAAAATATATTAAAAATTTATAATTGAATAATAAAAAATTATATTAAAAATAATAAAAAATTAATTATAATATATTAAATTTCATATTGAAATCAAAACTAAAACAAAATGGCCTAACAATTCAACCCCTTTATCGGATCCATCACTCTTTTTATGATTCTAATTGGTTGTAGCTATCTGTGTTTGGGCTTTCCCGGGTTTCTACTAATTTAACACTTCCTGAGAAAAATGAAAAATAAAAAGTGAAGCCCACAAGCTTCGGCTCTAAAAAGTGGTGGAAAGCAAATAAAAGATTAAATTTAAGAGTAACGATACACTCCTCAAGTAATTTTCTTAACTTTCTTAACTCAAGTGAGATGTCATGCATTCATTGGCTACATTTTTATAAAATAATTATTAATATTACATTATTGACCAATGAGTGCATGACACATCACTTGAGTTAAGAAAGTTGAGAAGATTATTTGAGGAGTGTATTATTACCCTAAATTTAAATAGGCAAGGCCTTATTATTTTAGGAGTAATGATACACTACTCAACTAATCTTCTCAACTTTCTCATAACAAATGAAGTCATGTATTCATTGGTCAATAATGCAGTATTAATAATTATTTTATAATAATATAGCCAATGAATACATGACACCTTATTTACTGTAAGAAAGTTGAGGATATTAGTTAAGTAATGTATCATTAGTTTTATTGGAGACTAGGCCCATGAGTCATGGGCCTACTAAGCCTCTACGGCAAAGCCGAAATTGATGGGCCATTCATCTTCGATGTTAGCTTGCCGGATTGACGTATGATGTATATATCATTTTATATTACACGTAGAAAGTCTCTTATTTTCAATGTAAGATACTTGTTTGATGATCATGGCGGCTCACTATTAGCGATCGCTCTAATTCTCCTAGATCAACCATTTCTGTGTCTTATACTATTTGTCAAAAGCTAACTTATGAGGGGAAAAAAGTAGCAAATTCATTTTATACTACACATAAAAGTCTCATACGTGAGATACTTGTTTAGTCATGACATATACACTAATAATACATGAGCCCAATGTAGTGTAAATTTCTTGCAAAGAGGTTTTGGAAATATTGAAAAATAACCATGGAAGTGTCACGTAGCAAAACGGAAGGGCCTAATTTTGTGATTGATTTATTCCAAGTAAGAAGTATTGCACGTTTGAAAAACCGGGGGAGAAAAAAAATCCAAATAATTATTATTAATATTTTGATATTTCTAAAAAGAAAAAAAGAAGTTGGTTAAGTGGATACTTTGATATCCACTAGTCGAATGGTTGGTTGAAAGCGTAACCATTGGTGGGAAGGGAATTTCAGAAGACTGCTTATCAGACTTGAGCGGCTGAAAGCGTAAAGAAGAAACGCACGCTTCTTCCTCCTCGGCCCCAGGTCCCCAAATGAAGGAGCCAATTGTAGAATTTCGATTCGTATCATATCATCTTACGGTTATACCTTTTTAAAATATTAAATTGGTCCTAACTTCAAATTTTAAAATTTTTACTTAAATAAATGTACATTTTATAATTTATCTGTACAAATACACATTTTTCATATCATTTCACGATCTCCTAATTCAATCATATTGATTCGATCGTATATTCAAATCGATAGTACTATGAGCCAAACCAATGCCGGAACCTGATTAATCCATTCCTTTGTACGAACTTGCAAGCTACGCATTCTTGCTTTCCTCGCTACGTCTTTTGACTTATTTGCCATCCTCATTTCATAAGCATATATAATGTGGGTTTTTCTTTTAACCCTCGTTTAGTCTCAGGAAGAAGCAAAGCACAATTATTAATTTTCTTTTACCCTTTTTCCTTTATTGAAATTAAAGAAACGGCCGTTAATTTATGACGTCATGCATACCAATTAATATCCCTTTTAATGGAATGGGATTTGCGTTTAGACTGTTTAGTATACTTTTTGAACTGTAACTAATGAGGTGACAATGACATTAATGTCCCTACACATGTCATGTATGGAGTGGAGTGACACGTAAAAACACTACATGCCTGCCTACCCATATTGTGTGTTTTATTAAATAATTCTTCGTCCCTCGTACTGTATACATAACTTTGTTTTAAAAAAAATATAACTTATTACGAGTGATAAAATACAATACAAAAAATAAGTAAATTGACATTATTTTTGTCACTTATATTCTTTAATCGTACCCTTCAATGCGAGTTATAAGTGACATTATTTTTGTCACTTATAACTTATTACGAGTGATAAAATCCCTCCAACCTCCTCCTCTATCCTTATTGTTAAATTTCTTTTATAATATATTTAACTCTTAAAAACATATAATACGTATTTCATATGTTGAACCTTCAAATTATGAATCTTAATTTTGCTCCAAAAAGGTAGGAATAGCAGGGCAGTGTGGTCACTATCTCTCTCTAATCTCTATATATATACATGGAGAGGAAAGGTAGCTAGTATTTACTACTACATAGTGGACTGGACAAGAACACTTGGAATTAAAACAAAAAATCAAGCAAGCTGCCTTCTTTTATTTAGGTCTTTCTTCAGTTCAAATTAATTAGTTAATCAGTCATGGGAAAGCTATCAAGGCTGAGCCACCTCTTCGTCACCGTCTTCCTTTACTGCTACTCCGGCGTCATGGTGATTCCGGCCATAACCGACGTCACCATGTCTGCAATTTGTCCCGGACAAGACGAGTGCTCCTTGGCTATATATCTCTCTGGGATTCAACATGCGGTATGTATATCTATTTGCATCTTCGTACGTTTCATTATTCAGTTTTTATTTTTATTTTTATATATATGATTTCCGTGTGGAGAACTTGAAAAACCCAGATTTGCTACCTTGCGTGCATGAGCTACATATATTACTAAGTGTAAACTTGAAGGGAAATTCTTTCAGCTATGGCAACGTAAAGTATACTTTCTGTGATGAAAACCATAGCCAAAATGCAATTAAGTGGTGATCGATCGCCATTGTTGTTTCCCTTTTTGTTCTTTCTGTTGTGGGGAAGATGGTGGAGTTCTGTTCAGAGATTGGCCACACTGTCTTTTGTTTATTATAATATTACTCCTCCTGTTTAAGTAAAAAAATCAGGTTCAGAGCTTTAAAAAAAATAAAGATACAAGTGAGAGAAATGGTACGATAATAAATTACTTAATTTATGTTTGTATCTTGAAACTCATAAAAAATTTACATTCTTCAAACTCGAGAGTATGAGGAAAGAAAATATTTTCTTAGGAAATGGGATATGTTGCTTTCCATAGAGAATCCCCATGGTTTAAGTTTATGTTTGAAAGATGACAGTTGAGGGGCAGTTTTATTGTGACTTAAGATGAGTGAATTTGAAGCTAGCTGCAAGCAAGGGATAATTAATTAATTAATTAATTGGTGTTTAGGTTTGGATTCTGAGTGAATGATCTTGCTTGATGTCAAAGGAATAATTTCCTTTCTTTGAAAGAAAAAGGGGTTGTTTCTTTGAGAAAGATGGACAGAGTTTGAAGTTCCAAAAGTACCCTGGTGTAGGCCCCTTAATAAAGGCTTATTTTGACCACTATTATTATTATTATTATTTTCATAATATTCCCTCCTGATTTTAGATATATTTTCTTGCTTTAAAAAACAGCCCTGTTTTTTATTTTATTTTATATTTGTATTTTAATAGCTCTAGTAATATCATTATTTGTGGTTCATGTTTAAAAGTAATAGTATAGATGCAAAAAGAATACTAAATAACTTGTTTTATGTATTTTAAAGTAAAATTCATAATAAAGTATACTTTTACTATCTCATTAAAAGAGTTAGGTTTCGAAATTTTTTTCATGATAAGAGTTCAGTTTTTTTTTTTTTTTTTCCTTTCATTTTTTATACCTTTACTTATATAATTATGTGTGATCTATAATTAATTCACACTTATAAAGTAAGAATATAAATGAAATATATAATAATAAATTATTTATTTTAAGTCTAGTTACCTTCAAATTTACAAAAAGTTGCACATTCTCAAAACATGATTCTCCTATTGTGACAGAATAAGTATATATATATATTTTTTTTCATATAAAAGGACTATTTTAAGGACATATCAAGTCCATCATATATATATATATATATATTTTGTGAATGACTAGACAATTATGGAAATTTTGTTTTACATGTATTCTCTTTTCTTTCTTTTTTCCTATTTTTAAGTAATTGATATGCAAACATACAAAAACCTAGGGAAGTTTCCTTGGTGGTAAAGTGAAGAATTTCTTATGTGGGTTAAATTTGGTACGTGAACAAGACATAAACCTAGGAAATTTCGTGTCTTTCACTTTTGGTTTTGCTAACTCTTCCTTCCTCTCTCCTTCTCTCCCTCTGCGATTTGTCCATTTCCATTACCAGATGTGGCCCATATGTCCTAATCTCCCACGGGCCCACCTCCTCTCCAATACTATTACTATAATACCCCCCGTGTCCCGTGAGTCATGTACGGTTTATTATAATCTAAGATATAAAACAAAAGGATCCACTTTAATTTGTGATATTTGTAAATCATAAATTATTGTAATACATATATCGAAAGTGAAAAAGAAATCTGATTTTTTTTTTCGGGTTTAGTGAAAGTAGTATATGTGTTTGTGTATTCGGTGAAACGTTTTAGAAATATGACTTGTTATTGGGGTTGATGGAGTAATGCATGCAGTGGCGGAACTTCATTGTGAATGTGAATGAAGTAGGCCAAACCCCTGTAAGAAATTTTTATTTTTATTAAAAAATAGTTATATTTTAGTACCAAACTTTTTTTATATAAATATTTGGCCTCTACAAAAGAATTTATTGATATTAGCCCATTCAATATTTCTTTTAAAAGACACATTTCTTTCACTTTAGTTACCAATATATAATTACGAAAGATTAGAAAAAAGTTTAATGGTGGGCGAACCAGGTTCGGCAAATAATTAGAGACCTACAAAAGTGACAAAGGGGTAGATGAGGTATTATTCCACTTAATTAGAATGCTTTAGATTAATTAAAGAAATTTTTAAGCATGTGGGTTTTATCGGAATTTATTCACTTTGATTATTAAAATACCTTTTATTATACTAATAATTTCAATAGGAATTTAATTAATTAATTTTGTAATTTTACATTCTGAGCAAGGGGAAAACACGCATGCACGCACATGCACTTAGTGGATAGCAGCATGAGTTCAACTACGTAAAGGATCTCTTCTCCTCCTTACTTGCTGATGTTCATGCATATGTAAGATAACTAACTAAACACCTACTTTTCTTAAACTCACGTTTTATTAATAAAAGAGAATTTAATGATCCAATTATTTATGAATCATAGGATATAATTTAAAATACAATACTCTCATTGATGGATTGATTTTGACCCATTCAATGTTGCAAGCTTCGGAACGCGAAAAAATTATTCTATAGACCTGCTATGCCATTGATTTTAGTCGAGCAAATTAATCAGGATAAAATTAAGTGAACATAAACTTTTATTTTTTTCACTATTTAAACAAGAAATTTACGTTTTATCAACGGATACATGAAATAATTATTTCGGGATTGTGATGTGAATGCGGATGCAGATCATAGGGCTGGGATCGCTGGTAATGATGCCGGTGGTCGGGAATTTGTCCGACAAATATGGGAGGAAGGTCATGCTCACCGTCCCCATGACTCTCCACATTTTTCCTCTCGGTAACTCCTCTTTTGCCTTTTTCATTTCTTACCACTCTTTGTGACTTTGGTTAATTTTTGGCAAATAAAGAAAAAAGAAAAAAGATAAAGAAAAACGAAAGCAAGGATTCCCATACTTTGCCTTTTTTTTTTTTTTTTTCATTTTCATTTCCATTTCGAACCCCACATTGAATTAAAGTTGAATACATGCATATTCTTTTGTCTTTTCCATTTATATTTTCTAAAAAATTAATAAATTATCCAAAAGAAAGACCGATCCTTCTGGTCCAGCCCATCAACCCCCGGCCCAAAACTAACATACGCTTTAGCCCACCACCAAATTTTCGAGTGAGCTGATGTAAAATGGGCTTTGGCCCACCACCAAAACGATCTTATCAAATTATTCCCGGCCTTTTTTTTTTTTTTTAATTTTTCAATTTTTGTTAGAGAATGATGGAAAACTTCAAGAAAATTCAGAATGAATGATTTCCCTTGCGTAATTTACAAACCCAGAACAAGAATTATACTGATACAGTGAAATTGAATGAAGATTATATGTTGTTTTCGCAGCCATATTAGCTTATAGCAGGTCGAGAGAATTCTACTATGTGTACTATGTGCTCAGAACTGTGATTTGCATGATGACCGAAGGCAGCGTACAATGTCTTGCTCTAGCATATGTGGTAAGGACCCACACTTTTTGCATTTCCCAGATTCAATTCTCTGTTTACAAATCAAAACCCACGAGTTTTCTGTGTTTTTTTTGAATCAAACACTCTGTTTCTTTTGAATTTCAGGCTGATAATGTAGCAGAGAACCAACGAGTTTCTGTTTTTGGTATATTATCCGGGATTGCTTCTTGTGCATTTGTATGTGGAAATCTCACAGCCCGTTTCCTACCAACTGCCACCACTTTTCAGGTTCTTCAATGATCAATGCCCCATTTTTTTTTGTGTGGGTTTTTCGGGATTGTTATTGTAATTTTTGTTGTGGTTCTTGATTTCTGGATTTGGTTTTGCTTAGTTTGCTGCGGCAGGAAATGTGGTGGCGCTAGTGTACATGAGGGCGTTTCTTCCGGACTCTATCACCGCGAGTAATGCTTCTACTGAGTCAATTGTTGCCACAGAGACTGATTCCCTTTTGGAAAAAGCTCCCAAGAAGGCCTTAAAGCTATTCAAGACGTTGCCCTCTTTCAAAGATACCATCAGCTTGTTAGGGACTAGGTCTGCCTCTTAAATTTTTTAATGCATCATCTAATGCTCTTGAGATGTTCGTTCTAATGTCGCAATGGCAATTAACGTGGTTTTTTTTTTTTGTTTGTTTCCTTTTCTGTGTGGCATTTTTCAGCCCCACGTTTTCGCAGGCAGCTATGATTACATTCTTCAGCACAGTCGCGGAAGTTGGTGCTCAGTCTTCACTGTTGGTATGTTCTCTCATGTATTTTTCCATGATTAATTCACTCAAGTGGGATTCTAAACTAACGTTGTCCCATTTGTTCATTCACTATTTAAGGTCTGTTTTGGACAGTTAATCTTTCTCTTGGTTGAGCAGTTTACCTTTCGTTTATGTTTTCATGGAAGTTCTTTGGGAATCTGTTAGAAATTATAATTTCAAGAACCCAAAAAAGTTCAGCCAATCATTTGTACTTGTTGTCTTACATCATCTAGATTGCAAGATTTCCAGTTATGTTGTATGCTTCGGGTCTGACAACATGAGTCTGCATGTTAATCTGCAGTATTATTTGAAAGCTCAGTTTCACTTTGACAAAAATCAATTTGCTGATTTGATGATTATCAGCGGCATCGCAGGGACAGTATCACAGGTAGCTATATTCAGACTGTTTATTCCTTTGTCATTGCTCCTTTTTTTTTTAATTTTTCAAACAGTAGATCTAACTGCTAGTCCTCTTTTCCATTGTTTATATAAACCTCACCACAGCTACTACTCATGCCAATAATGGCTCCAATCATAGGGGAAACTAAGCTGCTTTCAGTGGGGCTCTTTTTCGGCTTTGTGCATGTATACTTCTTTCTTTTAACTCTACACTTGGTTTCTTTACCCACGTATTACCTTGTCCTTCGTCATTTCGCCATCCGGTGTGGTGTTTAAAGGATCTTCTAGTGTGCACAGAAGTAAACCTTTTCATAAACCACATTAGTGGAGATATTCAAGAGCTGCTTCTGACTAAATCTATTCTTGAAACAGCTGCTGCTTTACAGCATTGCTTGGTCCTCCTGGGTAATTAATCTCTCTTTCACTGTCGTTATGGCAAAATATCACTAGCTTTTCATATCTGTTCAATGTAACCACTCTATCTTGCCCTTGTTGCTTGACTATCCTTTCTTAATGGTATGCAAACTTGCAGGTTCCATATTGTGCAGCTCTAATCTCTATTGTGGCTATTTTTGCAATGCCATGTGTAAGTATTTCGCTTTCCAACATACTTCACAAATATATATGATAAATTATAGTATTCATTGAAGTTACCACGTGTTGCAGTTACGTAGCATTGCATCCAAAGAAATTGGGCCTTGTGAGCAGGTAACAACTCCGTTTCGGCAGAATTTTAAGATTCATATGTTTTAGAAGTTCCAATGCTGATCATTTGAAGTTAAAAAATGCTGTTATATACGTTCCTTAGCAAAAGATAAAATTGCAATGTTGCGATGTTGAGCTGCTTTTAGAAACTCATGAAACAGGCAAACACAAAAATTGGTCAAAGAGGGATTGGTTGCTACTCATACATTAATTAATCTGATGAATTTTGTTTGAAAATTTAACTCTTGCGTAAACAGTTACACTGTTGTTTGTAATCAACCAACTCGATCATGTACAGGGAAAGGCTCAAGGATGCTTAACAGGCATATGTTCTTTCGCGCACGTCCTTTCTCCATTAGCTTTTAGTCCCTTGAGTGGTAACTGAAGCTTGTTCATATGCTTCTTGTACATACATTTTTACACTGTAGATGAAAGTTGATTAACTTGCAGAGTTGCTTTCTTCTTTTTTTCCAGCTCTATTCCTTTCAGATAGTGCACCATTTCATTTCCCTGGATTCGCCATCATGTGTGCCGCCTTTGCTGGTGTAAGCGCTTCATCTCTTACACATATATAATGCTGGATATCGTTCTCTTGCAATTGTTTAACTGCTGTTTTTTGGGTTCTGCAGATGGTAGCCTTTGGACAAAGTCTGATGATAAAGACAGATGAACCTATGACTTGTTGCAGTTCAACTGAACATCCCATCTCAGAGGAGCCTTAGTGTAAAGGTCATATTCTTATATTTATAAAGCACAATGGTCAAATGACTAAATTCTGGAGATGTTGTCTATCATTAAAACATGTGAAGATTGATAAACAAAAAGGGCCTAAAAACACAGAACCTACAGATTGGCAATATTCTGGGCAACTTGAAGAAAGAGGGTTCATTAATGAATTCTCTCTGAACTTTGGAATATTGAAACTCTTTCTCTTGTTTCCAGAATCAACCATTGTGTAGATTGGTTAATTAATTTTGTTGAGCACTCATTAATTCAGCATGTATTTACCTAATTATATTGAGCCAAAAGTATTTGAAGATAGGGCAAGAAAAAAAGAGGCTCCTGAAGTTCAATTCCAGTATTGATGATGTATTAGTAACTTAGTATTGTCCTAAGCACATATGAGATGTGTATTCATGGGCTTGGAAAAAGATTGATTAAGCTAGATTCTTCTACTATTTATAGTTCTTGTATTCTTTTCTTATTCACACATGTTCTTTTTTTTCTTACGAAGACATTAGATGGAGTATCTATTTCACGGTCTGGTACTCTGACGTATGATATTTCGACACTTAAAAATTTATTAAATGTGTTTTAACGTAATGTGGATACATTGTGGGCCGAATTCAATTCATGATACATCAGAAACTAAATTCAATACGTAATATTTTAATAGTTAAACTTATAATTGCAATATATTCGAGGCTAAACTCGATAATCAGCTAAAATCAATATACGAGATACATCAAAAACTAAATTCGATATGCGATATTTTAGCAATTAAATTCATAACCCTCCTAAACATTTGAGCATTTTTTCAAATTTTTATAAACAAAATTTGATGCATTAATATAGCAATTTAACCACCGAAATCAAAAGGACAGGGACTTTCCCTTGAAACACCTGGATTTGATGATTTGATTCCCAAGGCTAACGTCGGACGAGAGCTATTTATAGTAAAAGGCGGAAAAGCCGGAAAAGACCGAACATGGCATATACGATCTTGTTTTTACTACCTTTAGGATTTGAATCCAACGTGGATATACGCTGTAAAAAGTAAAACTGAATATTCCAACTGTAAAAAAAAAGTCGGATTAGATTGGATATTAATATTATTTGGCCAATAATTTTGTTTGTAAAATCTCGATACATTTAATCAAATATTGCAATTACTCTTTGATGGGATTTCGATTTTACGATATTTCAATCGTGCAAACTATTAATATTAACGTAACAATAAAAGTAACTCTTACTCTTTAACTATTTGACTCTTCAATTGCCGTCTTTGGTATAACTTGGTCATCAATGGAGTTTGACCTTGACGACAAATCCACGTGGCTGGCCGTATTCATTTTATTATTTTTAAATATTTATATCTGACCTGTAACTCTGCCAACAATACGAATCCTACCACCTCATTGTCACCCCAAGGCGCCTTGCTCCGGCGCCATTTTCCCCAATAACCGTCAGCTACGACGGAGAAACCAACCACTGAACCTCTTTTTTTAACACCATTTTGTCCCATCCTCCGTCGCAGCCAACCGTTACCAATTACCATCCCAATGTAAGGATTCAAATCAATCCAACGAAAAAAATAAGAAACAAAGGGGGGAAAAAAAAAAACACCCAACACACACCCACTACAAGCATTTGGTGTCGCCGGAGTACGTTTCTGAATTGTTTGAGCTTTACCCGCGTTTTCTTTGTTTTCGGTTCTAAATGGCGGAGGATTATTCTCAAGATAATGATGTAATTTATCTTCATGGAGACCTGGATCTGAATATTACGGAAGCTCGATCCTTGCCCAACATGGACTTAATCTCCGAGCGTCTCCGGCGCTGCTTCACGGCATTTGACGTTGTGAAAAAGCCTTTCATGCGCCGCAGGAAATCCCGCCACCATGCAAAGATTATCACGAGTGATCCTTACGTCACCGTCTGCCTCGCCGGGGATACCGTGGCTCGGACGCGGGTCATTTCCAACTCTCAGGACCCCCTTTGGAACGAGCATTTCAAAATCCCATTAGCTCATCCCGTTTCCCAGGTGGAGTTTCAGGTCAAGGACAATGATGTTTTTGGCGCTGATTTCATCGGCGTAGCGACCGTCCCAGCTCGGAGGATCATGTCCGGAGAGCTAATTGATGATTGGTTTCCGGTGATTGGGTCCTACGGGAAGCCCCCCAAGCCCGACACCGCCGTCCGATTAAGAATGAAATTCACCAAATGCGAGGACAACCCTTTGTACCTCCGGGGTATTACCGGGGATTTTGGGCTAAAAGAGAGTTATTTTCCTGTGAGGCCCGGAGGGGGAGTGACCCTTTATCAGGATGCCCATGTCCCTGATGGGATGTTGCCGGAGATCAAACTGGATGATGGGAAAACATTTGAACATGACAAGTGCTGGGAAGACATTTGTCATGCCATATTGGAAGCCCATCATATTGTATATGTAGTGGGATGGTCAATTTATCATAAGGTGAAATTGGTGAGGGAGCCAAGCAAGCCTTTGCCTAGTGGTGGGAATTTGACTCTTGGAGAGCTTCTTAAGTATAAATCCCAGGAAGGGGTGAGGGTTTTGTTGTTGGTTTGGGATGACAAGACTTCTCACAGCAAGTTCTTCATTAATACAGTACGTTTTGATCTCTGTTCTTACAACAAGCTATTGTTTCCCTTTCACTTTTTTTTGCTGTTACTGAACCTTGAATGATGTGCAGACCGGAGTGATGGAAACTCATGATGAAGAAACTAGGAAATATTTCAAGCGTTCCTCTGTTACTTGTGTTCTTGCACCTCGATATGCCAGTAGTAAGCTCAGCATCTTCAAGCAACAGGCATGCTTTGATTCCCTTATCTGTCAGTTGCAATCCCTTTTTTCCTTGTATGTTAATCTAGTTGCAATTGGCCAAAAACCCCTGTTTCATTTGATTTTGTTGCTAAGTTATTTAGGGTATCTGAGCTGATTTTCTGTAATTGCATACATGTTATTCAGGTTGTTGGAACCCTTTACACACACCATCAGAAATGTGTGATTGTAGACACGCAAGCACATGGTAATAACAGGAAGATAACTGCTTTTATTGGAGGTCTCGACCTCTGTGATGGACGCTATGATACGCCTGAGCATCGATTGTGTCGTGATCTTGACACTGTATTCACAGATGATTACCATAATCCCACATTCCCAGTAAGAACTTTTAGATTTCTCCTGATTTGCAGTTTGTCTTATCCTTTCAATGTATGCACAAATTCAGTAGAATTGGATACTTAGATATCTCAAATGTTGCTCTAGACTGGACTAAGAATTGTGACAGTAGATAATAGATTGCATCTGTTTGCTTATCTCTGGTTGACTGTGTTTGAAGCTATGAATGAAATTAATCTTTATGCAATGACATAATCTGCCTGCAATAATACTGTCAAGGAAATGGTTATCTTTACTGTACAATGCCATGCTTATCCACAATGATTGGGCCTTTGTAGGGATGGTTTGTATATTTTACCTTCTTCATTTGTAATAGGCAGGAACTAAGGCTCCCAGACAACCGTGGCACGACTTACATTGCAAAATTGAAGGACCTGCTGCATATGATGTTCTCACAAACTTTGAGCAGCGATGGAGAAAAGCCACAAAATGGTCAGAGTTTGGAAAACGGTTTAAGAGAATAACTCATTGGCATGAGGATGCGTTGATAAAAGTTGACAGGATCTCTTGGATAATTAGCCCATCCTCATCAGTTTCAAATGATGACCAGTCATTGTGGGTTTCCAAGGAAAATGATCCTGAAAACTGGCATGTTCAGGTTCATGTTAAAGCAGTTCTTGGTGAAATGCTGATTTTATGTTCTTTGTTGATGTAGCAGTTATTGAATCTTGGTTGTTTGTAAAATTGTTCACAGGTTTTCCGATCAATTGATTCAGGATCTGTGAAAGGGTTTCCAAAAAATGTTCGAGAAGCTGAAGATAAGGTGATTAATGTTTAAACATTCTTGGTTTCATTTATACAAAAAACAATGTTTCACATGCTAATTGGATTCACATTTGCATTTATGTGCTACTTTCAGTTTCTTAATCAGAAAGTTTTGGTTGGTTACTAATTGCAGAATTTAGTGTGTGCGAAAGATCTAGTGATAGACAGAAGTATACAGAACGCATATGTTCAAGCAATAAGGTCTGCTCAACACTTCATATACATTGAGAATCAGTATTTCCTTGGATCATCTTATGCATGGCCTTCCTACAAAAATGCCGGTATGCCTTAGTGAGATGCAGTTTATCTTGTTTCTTATGCTATTACAACATGAACGTTTTGTATATCATTTCCTCATAAGAATATCATCACATGTGTACAAAGTTCATATCATCATAGTGATTCTAAATTTCATTTAAGCACTTTAGTACCTGCTATAAAAACAGTTGGAATTTGAAATACCACTTAATTTTTGCTAAACTGTCACATTTTGTCTGCATTTTTTTCAAGTTCTGTTTTTTATTGCCACTATTAGGCGCTGATAACTTGATTCCAATGGAGCTTGCACTGAAGATTGCTAGTAAAATACGGGCGAAGGAGAGATTCACCGTTTATGTGGTTATTCCAATGTGGCCTGAGGGTGTTCCTACCTCTGCCTCAGTGCAAGAAATTCTGTATTGGCAGGTAATGCGAATGTTTGTATTCAAAATAGAAATAGCATATCAACAACCAAATGAGAGTACATATGTGGTGTTAAACACATGTAAAACACTTGCTTAAATATAAAAAATATCTGGAAACAAGACTATCAAGAGATATCATATGCAAGCTGATGTACTGAATGCTATATCAATAGTACTTTGTGCCTTTCTGATAGAAATAGTTCGCCGAGGCTTTGATGCGCGTTAACAGAATGTCTCTTAAATCTGCTTTCTTAATTGTATTTCAGGGACAGACAATGCAAATGATGTATGACATTATAGCTACCGAGCTAAAATCTGCACAGATTGAAAACGCACATCCTAGTGACTATCTGAACTTCTATTGTCTTGGCAATCGAGAGGAATGTCGTGAAGTTTCATCTGGTAGTCAAACGGTAATCAGCATAACCCTTGACTTTTTTTCTGTCCAAGCATGAACTTTAAGATTTTGTGTTGTGCCCTCGTGCCTTTAACTAATCTTAAGCTTAACCTTCAGGAAATAGTATAGCACTAACTCACTTTTTGCCACAGAACTCAGGTCTGCTTTTTATGCTGCCTGAAGGGTGAAACATCTAGCAACCATAGGTAGTTTGAAATCAAAACAAAACAAATATATGCTGTGTTTCTTTTATGCCATTGTCCACATTCTTGGTTCTGGAGTTTAACATTTTAGAAGCAGTCTCAACTTCCAGATTTTGGTTAGCAAGGTTTAGCTTTGAAAGTATACAAATTCCATCCACCCCGAATCTATATAATCGAAGGGCATTGATCAAATTGCTACAAAAATGAACCGATATTCCATTTAATTGAAGACCATTAATCAAACTGCTGCTAAAATGAACCTATTCAAATGCATTCCAGGCATCAGCTTCTCAAAAATACAGGCGGTTCATGATATATGTGCATGCCAAGGGAATGATAGTGGATGATGAGTACGTGATACTCGGATCTGCCAACATCAACCAAAGATCTATGGCTGGTTCAAGGGACACTGAGATTGCCATGGGTGCATATCAACCTAATCACACGTGGTCCAAGAAAAAGAGAGCTCCGCGCGGCCAGGTTAGTTCTTGATCAGCTTAAATGTCCCCATTTCGACTTGAATTAGTGGAAGAACAGCACATATGTTGGAAGCTTGTTATCTAGCATCTTGTTTACATAACTCCATACAATATGAAAAGCAAATTCAATGTTTTGAGTACTATTGGGGGGGAATATTTTGAGTTGATCCAATTGCTTGAAAAATATGTATGCAGGTACACGGGTACAGAATGTCGTTGTGGGCAGAACACATGGAAGAGGTAAAGGATAGCTTCCTGAAGCCTGAGAGTTTGGAATGTGTGAAGCATGTAAACCGAATAGCCGAAGAAAACTGGAACAGATTTACAGCTGAGAACTACATTCCATTACAAGGCCATCTTCTTAAGTACCCCTTAGAAATCGATGCTGATGGGAAGGTGAATTCGTTGCCTGGATATGAAAATTTCCCAGATGTGGGTGGAAAGGTGATGGGGGCACAGACCACACTCCCAGATGCTTTGACTACATAAACGTTTGGGGTTCTTTCTTCTCCAACTTCCATAGCTCTATACTTTACATGATTCCTCCATTTTTAAACAAAGTAATAACAACAGGGACGACCTCCATTTCTTCCTCCGAAGGTAACGATACGAATTAGTACTAAAAGGCTTGTAAGTTGTATTGTAAACAATGTGAAGTTAGCAAGTCTTTTGCATGATTCTCTTCTGAGAGGTACTTGTAAAACAGATTTCCAGAAATATATGTTGTTTCTTCTGATTTATATATATATATAGTTGCTAGAATGTTAAGGAAATGTGTCCCTTCGGGAACATCCGATAAAATTGGAACGATACACGATCCAGAGAATGTTAGGAAATGTAATATAGTTTCATCTCATGACTCATAACATACATAACATATACTTTAATTCCTCTAATTAGAAAACCAAGTTGGAAAAAAGAATTGACAAGCAAGTAGAATAGAGTACAAATTTAGTTGACAGTGACTGAGCCAACCATGCCAGCACCCTGATGAGGTTCACAGTAGAATTTGTAAGTTCCCTTCTCTGTCAAAGAGACAGAGTAAGTCTCTCCAGCTCCATTGAGATATTCTTCCTGGGAAATCTTTGATGCATCAACTCCAGAAGGAACTTCATCCTCATCGAACACAACATTGTGAGGGAACCCGGCATTGTTCTTGAAAACAATGGTCTCTCCGGCAGCGACGGTGAAGTTATTGGGGATGAAGGCCAGTGATCCATCATCACCACCAAGCTTGACATCAACGGCCAGCGCACTGCTCGCAAGAATGGCGCTTGCGGCGGTGGCAACTGCGACGGCACCGAATTCTTTCAGAGAGGCCTTCACCACCAGCCTGGGGGCCTGAGCGGCGGCGGAAACCTTGACGCTGCTGCTGCTCACTCTGGAGCTGGATGCACCGGAGGATTTGAGGCCGGTGAAAGATGGGATGGAAACAGCTGCTGAGGTGACGGCGGCCATTGCAGATTGTGGACGAAAAGATGGGATTATTCTTGTTGGGGAGTGGAAATCAAGATGCAAATGGAGGGAGGAAATGGTTTTTATTTTTGAGATGGGGTTGGCTGAGGATGAAGATTTTTGAAGATGTATGAGTGGTTTAGGTTGATTGGAGGGTCAGTGAATGCAGATAATGCAATGCATGGTGATGGAGTGAGGGCAAAGGACATGGGGTTATGTTATCTGCACAAAATCCTACTCATTGGTTGGATTGGACTCTATCTTCCGACGTGGCATGGATATTTTTTTCGTGTGAAGTGGAAATTATGGAGGTTTTTTTTTTTTCTTTTTTTGGTGGACGAACATGAAGAGCCTGTTCTTTTTGTTCTGTTTTGAAAATGATTTTGGTTTCAATAGTAAATTTAATATATTTTAATTATATTTCATCATTTCCAATATAACTTTTTACTATTCAGCATCTACTTTTTACATTTTCAATACACTTTTTACATTATAAAACTATTTTTCAAAACTTGTTTTCAAAATCGTTTTCAAAACGATAAAAAAGAACAGGCCCGAAGAGTGGAAGAGGGTTGATTTGGCAATGGAATATTGGAAAGAAATAATCGGTGAGGGGATTGACATTTGGCTTAATTTATGCTGAAAATTTGCTTATTTTTACATAGTTTGGTGCTATCATTTGGGAATTACGGAGTGCAAACAATCTCAAGCCCTAACGTGTCGTTGCCTATATATATCATATCTCACTACATAAATTGCAAGCGATATCCATGAGCCAAAAATGAACTCACTCAAAAGACATCAGAGGGCCAAAATGCACTAGTAGCATCCCAACATTGAAAGATGCATATGGCACAGAGACACAGCTAGAAGCCTAGAGCTAACAACTAAGTGAACTAACAAATCTGGAAGGGGTTCCAACTCCAAGTTCCCCTTCCTTGCCATCTGCACTTAAGGCAACCCAAAATCTTACCCCGGTTTCGCTAACAAATACTCCCTCCGTCCCATTAAAAGAGTAAGGATATCTTGCGGACAATGCTATTAGGTCAAATATGATACATTCTAATAGGCAGAGTAAGGATAGGCAGCTGAAAAAAACATCTTGAATCTGAAATGACCAGGAGGACAAGTTCCAGCCATCACTTCTTATTTCCTCCTGAACTGTATGTACACTATGCCAAAGCAAAGATCAAGAGCAACCACAAGATCAACCTTACAACCATCAGCTATGTTACTTCCACTTCACAGATTAACACTTCCCACACACTATAAAAGTTCAGACCTTAAAATCAGTCTTATACTAGGTTAACAACAAGGTTTACCAAAAAGTAAAAGGAAGACAGACATACACTACATGAGTTCGTTACGTGCAATTGAATAGCATGTACAGAAGGTGAGAACAACTCGATGGCACAGTACATCAACAGAGTTATCTGTTTCACAGAAATGTGGGAAATCTTCCAATCTGAGAAAAGAGAGAATAACCAATGCACAACTTCATTTTCCTGGAGCAATTCATTAACAACCAATGCATACAATGATCACAATGACAAGTAATGCACACCTCCAAAACACAAAAGAAGACAAGGATAGCAGTAAATCCAGCATTTCCAGTGCCGAAACAGATTATTATATACATCCCATCCTAATAATAATATAGGTCACCTAAGAATATACGATTGGAAAGTTGTAGATTTTGTATTTACAAGTACAATTAGCTACCATGCTTTCTATCCATTTCCACATCGATAGAACATAATGTACATTCCCACCATTCCCTGTCACCTCATAAAAGTGGAAAATCATCACTGTTGTTGTCATCATCGAAGTCGATATACTTGAAACCCAACTCAGTGTTTGCATTGGGGTTGAAGCTTGGACCAACATAGCATTTCATCTCATGGAAAAGGTTCAAGTTGTCCACCAGCTTGTGAAATACATTGCATCCACAACACTAAACAGAAAATAAAAATAAATTAGCCAAACAAAATAGTAAACTGAAATTAGAAATAGCCTAAAGAATTAACAAGTTCTGGCCAGACGATTCCATTTAGTGATCTGCACTCCAATCTCGCTTTCAAGGTAACTTTTTATTGACACATTTCTACATTTTCTAATCCACGTTTCAATACAATTTTTATATCAAAAGTGAACCCGGAACGCAAAACAAAAAAAATGCTGTCACATGATCTTGCGTTTTTGTTTTGCATTTTATTGTTAAAGATGCCTACTTTTTTCCCAGGGGACAACGTAAAATGAAAATGCAATTCTAAATTACCTGGACGAAGACAGTGCCATCAGTATATGCGTGGGGATTGATAGCCCGAGTGGTTCTCTGGCCGCACACGTTGCAAGTGAAGGCCACCCGCATGCGCCGTCGCGGCGATTTGGTGAAAAGCGACCATGGAAACGTGGATATCCGCTCCGAACCCGATTTGGAATCCGAATCAGCCGGAACCGGTGGCCCTTCCATGCCCGACCCGGTAGTCCAACCCCTAACATTCGCGGCACTCAAAACCAACCCCATCGCTTCATCCTGCAGACAACAATCATAAATCAAAATCCAAACTTTCGATCCAAACAGAAACGAAGAGTATTAAAATTTAATTAAGTGCTAATTACTTGGGAAATCGTGCGATTGCTTAGGATAGGGACGATGCTAGTGGAGTCGCCGGTGGAATCGGACCGGAGATCCGGCTCATTTCCATTGTCTGCGAACGGAGTAAGCAAAAGAAAGGGGTTAGGAGCAGAAATTAGTAAAAAAAAACAAAAGAGTACAGCGGCAAAGAGGTTACATACTTTTGGGGGAGGTGGAGAATCGGATGATTCTTCTCGAGGATGACGATTCTTTAGGTTTGAGAGAGAACAATAAAGGAGGAGAAGACGAAGCTATCGTCGCCGCCGTGGAGCCGATGCTTTCCATTTTCCGGTGCCGGGAAACTAAGACAGCGCGCCGGGGAAGTAGTTTTGTGGATATATATATGTTGTCGATGGTGATTAACCGACTTACTTGACTGACCAAAAAAAAATCAGAGCCGCATATTTTTTAGTAATTTACGCGAATAATCCTCAACTTCCATAAAAATCTGCTTTGACCCCTACTTTAATTTTTTTTTTAAATAATTGTATTGGATGGACGGTCTGCTTTTAAAGCCTGCTTGTTGGAAATGGGCTTCAAAATTAATATGGGCCCTTTAGTTTGGAGCCCATGGGATACTCTATTGCAATCGGCCTAGAAATTGAGTTGGTGTATTTTTTATTTGAACAAGGCCCAAAATTTCAAGAGTTATAACTTTATACCAATAGCATAGTTTTTTTTTAAAAAAAATTTTAAATGGTATAATAATTTTAGTAATTGTTATACTGACTCCAGTTAACAAGTTGGATTTTTTTTTTTATTTTAATGAAGAGTTTATTTTAATATTTATGTAGATTATAAATAATATAATTGAGTGAAAACGAGGGGAGAATCTTTGTCTGACAGGGCAGGCAGCCAGCAATGCATAGAGCGACGCTTCCTCCATCTGTCGTTGCTGTTGTGAAAACAGAGATTCTCTCTTATTAATATTGGGCCCAACATTTAAACCCTCGCATTTACAACCCTTTTAACCATGGGCCTGTTCTTTTTCATCGTTTTGAAAACGATTTTGAAAATAAGTTTTGAAAAATAGTTTTATAATGTAAAAAGTGTATTGAAAATGTAAAAAGTAGATGCTGAATAATAAAAAATTGTATTGAAAATAATGAAATATGATTAAAATAAATTAAATTTACTGTTGAAACCAAAATCGTTTTTAAAACAGAATAAAAAGAACAGGCCCCATATTTCTCCACCCACATCCACGTACGTATTTATGTCACAACAACATCCCATTAATTATATTCAATTATATGAATCGTATTTTGTACCGCGTTTTAACCAATATATGACGTGACACATGACGTATGACACGTATTACAATTTGAGATTATTTCTTCTATCTTCTTCCACAGGAGTTAACCTCAAATTAATTAATTCTCAAACCGAACAGTTACTCTTCGGTGTTAATGAATGCTGCTCAAAACAGTCAAGATTAAGTTTTCAAAGTCATATCAGTAGTTGGAGCAAGCAATCAGCCCTCGTGTCGGTAACGAGCAAAACAATAAAACGTTTATATAACGAAAATATTATAAGGTAATAGATGAATTGGGGAAATGACAGATGAAAGACAAGAATGTCAATTTCTAAGGATTGAGACACATTAGAATATTGCTTCTTCTCCACGTACGGTACAACACAAACTTGCAAAAATTCCACACATACATTCTTTGATTTACATTTGGGAAAATGTCACCATAGCACTCATCTTTTGTCACAGAAGGATACAATTAGCGGCATAAGCAAGTGTCACAAAATCCGCAGATCGATTTCCTTTACCCCAAAAGGGTGAAAAGCTCAAGCCTTTGCTTCGAGAATAGCTACCTGCCTCAATCTATATATAAACACAGTCTCATGCAATTAATAATGTGAGAATGCTTAAAAGTGAACTGAAAATGCCATTAAACCAAGGAAAAAAGGGTTTCAAACCTGGAGATCGATAGATTAATCTGGGCGTGAGAACGTACATCAACATGTGAAAATGCATACTAAGATATTGACGCGGCTCAATCAAAGCGGGACTCGATCGATCGATCAATCATAATCACGATCATCGATCTGATTGAACCAGGCCAGTACCACAGTAACCATTTCAGCCTTGCCGCCGGGGGCTTTCGAATTTGATCGATCTCTCGATGCAAGGAAAGAAAATGAGGGAAAATGCTTGGGAGTAGAGAAAAAGATGAGCTAGGGGAGGGGATAATATAAGGGGAAACAAACAGGGGGATGATGTAAATTGAATTAATTCTCACCTGCCACCAAACCCTTCAACGGAAGAAGAAAAAAGAGAGGCATGGCATTGAATGAGGGGAAGCCATAATGAATAAATATTCCCTCTAGCTCTAGCTAGCTCCTTAAATTTGCTCTGCAACGACCATGCATTTATGAATGGGAACGAAGAAAGGAATCTGCCATAACTCTCTCTCTCTCTATGCAAATGCATGGCCTTTTTTTTTCTTTCTTTTTTGTGTGAAGATGGAGTTTTTATGTAAGATTATTAATTCGTCTTCTCCAAGTGGCCGGACTGTTTTGTCCATTGCTGCCAATATCATTAATATTCATCGGCATGGCTTTAATTGCTACTGTCGAGAGATGAACTTCAATGCCGTGTCTCCGTCGCTTTACCTTTTGCATTTATACCCACACCGGCCATATATAACAAACACACTACATTCGAATCCGATCATCAACTTGGAATTATTTGAATTGTAATTGTTTATTACTGTGATTTTAATTCTCTAGCTAATTTGATCCAGAGAGATATTAACATGTATATATGAAGTTGTTTGTTGAATGTTTGCACAATGAAATTCAAATTATTAAAATGTAACGAAAAGAACAGATGAAGATATGTAATTAATTAATTAATTAATTATTTTGGTTGTTTACCCATGCATTTCCAAACCAAATTTTATAATGAAACTTGTTAACTTCCGGTCATTCATTAAACTACATACCAAATTATTCTAGAGTGAAATGGATAGAAACCATTTACTAATATATACTTTCAAATACAAGGTACATGCGTTGTTAATAAGTCACGTAAACAACTTCAAACATAACTCTATGTTGTGTCCGATTTGGCCCCATAGCCCAACCCCAAGGCCGGCCCAATGGTCTGCGATGATCCAGTCCTAGTTAGGCCCATAATCTGAACCATACTTCTTCACGTGCATGACGGGACAAAAAACCTCGGGGAAGGAAGGAGATAGGTGTCATTGCCGGAAGCTCAACTATACTCGGGTAAAAGGAGGACCGACATAGGGAGCTTATACCTTAGGTTTAGCCCAACTGTTACACTTCTCTTGCTTAAGAGCAAGGGGTCGGTCCAGGAGGTCCTGGAATCAAATCTCAGGATTGCCTCCAAGAAGAAGCAAGGCAGCAGCATAGCTCATCATTTGAAGGATGTATGTTGATTTTATTGTACAAAAGCTCTTCCAAATATTTATTGTACAAAAGCTCTATCGGAGTGATAACAAAGATCATTTCTCCCACTTTTAGGCGTTTCTACTCACAGATCATTGTTCAACCTGCTCTATGATTTCATCCGGCTTCATCAATCTCCATTGAGACAAGAAAGAGTAATATTAATTAGTAACTAATAACAACAAAATAACCTAAAGTTAAGCGAGGTGAGTCATAAAGTAAACTGAGAGCATAATTGTATGAATATCCACCTCGATAAATTCGTACAACATGAAAATTTATTGCTTGGCTTGTGTGGAATGCATTAGCTACCTACCATTCACTACATTGTTAATTTCTTTAGTTAAATACAAGAGTCTACATTCATTAAGTTTTGGCTTATACTATGTTTTACGTGTTAATTGTGTTGCTTTTCGCTTTCATTGCTGTCCCAAGCAAACCAATTGGCAATTGCAGAACAGCAGGCACAGACATCACCATCACATTCGTAATCTGCAACAATATTTTTTCTAATTTCTACTCCTGTATTCATCGACAATTAATATTATTTCTCCTTAATTAATTAATTATAAGTTTTTATATTATCATTAATTAATGAGTGACAACATTGTTGATATGGGTAAAGTTAACAAGAACAAAACTTAACGCATCTAGACGAGAACGCAAACACTGTCTCTAGTGTCTGTTATGATTATGTATCCTTATAATTATGAATATCCTTTTAATATTCGATCTGATTCTTCTTTTTGCTGATCGATGCTCTGATCATGGAAGACAAGAAGAGTTGCATTAACGTTGGAGCATCAGAACTACCTAATTCTTACAATAACTCGATGAATAGTGTTCGGAATAAGCCGCCGGAGATTAAGGTAGAAGCCTATCATGATGTGCTCCGAAGGCTTCAGGACTCCCAATTTGAAGAAGCCTTCAGTCCTGCATTCATAGATGAGCTCTGGAATCACTTCGCTAACCTTCCCATTCGGTAAATCATCGATCATCTTCTTCTTTTTTAAGTGATATTTCGTATTGAGAAGAAATATGGGGTAGCAATATTATTACGATGATAAGGGAGGATTACATTTAGTGACAGAACCAAATGTAAAATCGTCCTCTAATTGTCACTAATTAGTAATTAACATTATGTTCGTAAGCGCACAGCTTGGCTTTTTAGTGATGAAATGGTAAATTAAAGTCCTTTATGTAGTTATGCTTTGGATGCAAACAGTAGCTAGGAAGGCTTTTTCATATAGAGAAGAAATATGGGTAGCAGTATTACTTTAAGGGAGGATTACATTCAGTGACGAAAAATGACGACAGATACTAGAAAGTTAAATCGTCCCCTAATTGTGGCAATTGTTATGTTCATAAGCGCGCAGTTCGGCTTTGGTTACGAAATGGTATTTCAAAGTCGTTAACGTAGTTATTTATGCTTTGGATGCAAACAGTAGCTATATAGGAAGGCTTTTTCGTATAGAGAGAGAAGAAATATGGGCAGCAGTATTACAATAAGGTAGGATTACATTTAGCGACGGACCAAAATGTGTCACTATTGTTGTGTTCGTATGCGCGCAGTTTCGGCTTTAGTGTCGAAAATGGTATTTAAAAGTCGTCTAATTGGCGCAGCTATGCTTTGGATGCGAACAGCAGGAAGGCGCAACACGTAGTGATGCACAAGAAATTGATTGATTTGGCCCGTGATCCTAAAACCCGGCCCGCATTTGAAGTCCGTTTAGTGAAGGTATTATTAATTAATTCCATGAAAAATAAAAATAGGCTTTAGTTAATTATATATTCTTAATTAATTTCTAGCCAAAATATTTTCTGTTCTGGTAGGTACTTCATGATTATCCCTTCGATGGAAACGCTGATCATTCTACACAATTAGCAGAGAGGAGGCCGGACACAGAACTTTACAGGCATATTATTAATTTATAATATATTAATTACAAGTGTATATTAATATTTTAGTTAACCTTAATTAATTAAACACGTAATTATAAATGTATGCTTTGCAGGAAATTACATGAAATTACAATTGCGACGACTGATAGGCCAAAACTTCTCAGTCGGGTAATTATTGTGCAGTTTCCTACTTTATACTTCGTGACTCCGAAATAATGTACTTACTGGTAGTTCTTCAATACTTTAAGTAATTAATTAGCTGATCACGTGTGTCTTACATTGTTATTGTGGATCGATCGCAGTTGACTTATTTAGTGTGTGATGTTGGCTTGAAGATCGAAGAAGCTCATGCTTTTGTAACATTAGACGGTTACTCCTTAGCTGCCTTTGTTGTTCAAGGTTGGGCTTACCAGGTATTTATTAAAAGAGCCGTTCTATTATTAAATTTGATTTTGTAATTAATATTCGGAATAGTTTTTCTAACGGAACTGAAGTCTCGCAGTTTTATTATGTATATTATTATTCTTTTTATAACGACTGAGTTTCTTTGTTACGATTAATCAATTATTGCATCATTATTTTCTCAGAAAACTGACCAGCTTGTCAGCTTATTGGAGAAGGAAATTCCAAAGATTAATTGTTGATACATGCAGCTGCAAATATATGCTTGAGCTTGTTGGATCGTTCTTCAGGGCCCCAGTTAGCTATTATCCGTTCTCACAATATATCTTGTACCTTAAAATTGATAATAAATTGTAAATTTTAAAATTAAATTATTATAATAAAACGGATGGAGTACTTCAAAACATGTCAAATTACTACATTTTATTAATACACATGTTTTTGTTTAAATCTATAATATATCTTATTGTTGTACAATATTAATATATTATTGTATTTATGCTTAATTAAACTGCAAAAAATAAGTTCACACTAATAAATAAGAAAAGAACAAACCAAACAGCCAAAATTATATTGAATGAATAGCAGTAACCTGTAACCTATAACTACCCCCCATCAACAACAAAGTGATACTCCAAATTATTTTGAAAAAGTAACAGTTACTTAATAGCTATTTGTACATTCTTAAAGGGGTACATTTTATAATACATCAAAGTGATACATGAATTTAGCAAAACAATAAAAATTAAAAGTTGATGGGTAAGATCCACGTGTGGATGACACAATGTCGCATGTATAAACTACGTTGCATATATAAACCCGCTTTATATGAGTTATAATGATAATAATTTATCATCATTTAAAATAATATTTTTCACATAGTTAGCTAAACCTTTTACGTTTAAACCTAATTTTCAAAACATGCCTTCAAATTCATATTTTAAAACATCGTAATGAACCTGACCTAAAAGTTTGTTACTATAAATGAACCTTAAATTCTTAAAAAATCATTAAGTAAAATTTAAAATTTCAAATAACATTACCAAATGAGCTATGAAGTTTAAAAAAATTTATTAAAAAAATTCTGAAAGTAAATTAAAACTTTAACGTTTATTTCGTTAAATAAATTTTATAAGATTAATCTAATAATATATTAAACTAGGAGAGACATGATTTTGAGAAGATTTCTAATTACTAGAGCGCGTAAATTCCGAGGGTTATTTTTGTAATTCAACAATTTTACCGCGTCGCGTAAACTATACGATGCCGCGTAAACTTGTACGGGAAAACAACGCTAAATTTTGAAAAACCCATTCCCGCTAGTTCCTATAAATTCCACACTCCACTCTCCCTTTCCCGCTATTCCTTCCTTCCGATTCTCTCTCCCAGTCATGCTCTGCTCTCTCGCAGAGGCACTAGAGATAGGGAAAACTAATCGTCGGCGACGGCGAGGGTGGATTATCGGCGGGACAGAGAGGTCGAATATCGTGAAATTTGGCGAGGGTGGATTATCGGCGGAACAGAGACCCCAATAATCGTGAAATTAGGGCTGCGAGTGCGAAGGCGTCGCTCATCGTCTGCGAGGGTGGATTATCGGCGGAACAGAAAGCTCTAATATCGTGAAATTAGGGCTACGAAGGCGTTGCTAACGAGTAGGATCAGTGTTCTCGATGGTACTCTTCATTGTTCATTATATAGTGAAATTTACAGTTTATAAATGTAATAATTGGAATCAGTTGATAAAAAAAAGTAATGTAGAATTCTTTATTTCGTTTATTTTCGTGCATATTTGGCCAAGGAAGACAACAATATGTCACTGTATTTTATTTCGTTGCCTCGATTATATACAAGTTAAGAAGATACAAAATCAAATGCGTCATTTAAAGGTTAGGGCATGTAATGGAGATATTTCTGGAAATTTGAGGCTGTATTTAAACTCATTTATGCTTTAGCGGGTTAGCTTTTAATTCATAGAGTGGATTGGGGGTTGATGTCTACATTAGCGTGGTAATTACGCCTATTTCTTTGTATTAGGGCTGGAGACGCTAGCGAAATTCAGCCTCAAGATCAAATTATTGGTACCGAAAGACTTCCTCTCGCTGAGATTACTACAAATGTGGCAAACTCCGGTTTGGAAAGAGGTGTTAAGTTGACAATCGTGATTGTGTTGCTGATGCATGCGCCAAGGTTCTGGCTGCTGATAAGATTGATGATTATTCAACCACGGAGACGGAGAATGGATTTCGTTCAACTTTCTCAAACCCTTTGAAACAATCAGATAATTGTATTAACATCTCTGTAGGTCCTGGTGATGATCCAAGTGAGGATGGAAATGGTGTCTTCACAGAAGGAGGGGCAGAATTCAATCCAGCTGTTACTCCAGTGAGGCAACCTGGTTGCTCAAGCTTGAGTCATACCTCATCATTGTCTACTGTTCCAGATGATGTTTTTGATGATTCCGTTATGGTGGAAATTGACACTACAGCTATTGCTTCAGAAATGAGAGAGCGTATTGGAAGAGTAGCTGGGGAAGCAGCAGATAAGGAGCTGACAATTAGCACATTTCACTCCTTTTCCTTACAACTATGTCGGTCACATGCTGACAAGTATGCATATTTTTGCGTTGCTGTTTCCATTTTCAACTTTAGTTTGTGCTGTTGGAGGCTTTGGTCCTTTAAATGGTTTAGTGATAGCCTTCTTGCTGCATAAGTAGGTTTGGTGCAGGTCATCTATAAGTTGATAATTCACCTGGTGCGAACACTGAAGTTAAGTACTTGTTTCTCCATAACTTTCATCTGTCTTACGTTTTAGGATTTGATATGTTTTAGCTTTCATTGTTGCCTGTAGATTCTTGAACGCTTCGCCTGGTGTTCGTGTCATCTGTGCTGTGATTCTACTTCGTGAGATGCTTCTCGAATGGATCATTTACTATTCCTATAATCAAATTAAATAGTTTATCCATTGAATACTGCTAATAATGCAAAATGTTTGACTCCCTGAAGATTTTAGTTGAATGTCTGTTAGTGAAGCCTATTTCCTTTGCTAATATTTAAGAACATGAATAGCACTCTGAGTTGAATTGCTTACGCCTTAGCTTTTGAAATTGGTTAGATAATACAGCTGAGGTTTTGATATATGGGCACGGACAACAGAGGAGAGCTGTAATTGAGGCTGTTCGGGTATTGACGGATGGGGAGAAAGCATTAAGACTTGAGCCAGACATGGCAGGTGACGTGTCAGCAGGGAGTTCCCCGCATTATTTCAAAGTTAAATCAAAGAAGTGTCTGAAATATATAACCAAGGTAAATAGTTGGCTGTTTTAACTCTAGTTTGATATTGTTGAATGGAACTTGTTCCTGTCATCTATCAGTTGAAATACTTATACGATTAAGCTAACTTGTTTTTTCCCTTCAGTATTTTGCAGTAGGTAGGTTTGATTCATATGAAGTAATTACAGCTGGACAGAAAGTGTTTCCTGTTACTCAAGGGAGTGAAAGGTTGTGACTCTGTTAACAAAATTTGCTGATCAGATAGGTAACCAGTATTGCTTGGGGAGTTTTTAGACGTGTTATAGCCATTACACAAAAAGTTCCAAAACCACAGAGTAGGCTTGGAAATTATGTTATCTTTTGTGTGCTCTATTTTTGTGTCATTTAATTGATGTAGTTACTTGCTCCATCCAAATGGTAGCGATAATAATGTCCTTATCAATGTTTCAGGCCAAAGCAGTGGCAGGACTCCTGAAAATTGCCGTATAACTGGTGATGAGATAGAGGTAAGCTTCTAAACTTAACTTTTTAGAACATGCTGGCATTGATCTTTGAACACTTTTTTTTAAATATCCTTTGATTTGTGTCTGAAAATCCTATTGGAAAATGGATTAGGCTGACGTTACTCATTGATACCTTTATAGAGCAATTTTTCTGGATGTCACTTTCTGATTATTTGCGTTCAATTTATCTGTCTGTGATCTACAATTGTGCAGTTCAATTTCTCTGTCCAAAATCTACAATTGTGCAGTCTATTTTTATTTTCAATGGTGGTGATGTTTCTTGATTTGATTCGTTTCGCAAAGATTTTCAAATATTTTTATTTTTTGCACTCAATTGCTACAGGGTCAGCTAATTTGGAGAAATTGCTATTTGCATTTTTCTGAATCTGTATGCATCCTTCCATCTATATTAAACTGAACAAAAACTACCGCCAGTAAAAGATGTTCTCACCGATAATTCCAATGGTAAAGCTTTTAGCATGAAGTTGTGGCTTTGGTTTTGCCACCAATGACCAATTTTCGTTTCTTGAATCTTGTGGCAGATCACCATTAAGGCATGCAGCAATGAGAATTCTCAGTGTGCAAAGTTGTTGATAAAATTTTAGAAATCACTTCTCAAGGTTCATCTATCAAGTGCAACTTTGGCAAATTTGCAGTGCTTTAAAGGAGGCAGGAGGTTTTTTTCTTATATATGCCATTTTTTTTCTTTACTTGAAAATAATAAGCTCCTCCTATTGAACATGTATGAATTATTGCCAGGTATCAGGGGAAGATATTTCAAGCAACCTTTCGTGACAGAAAAATTCCATTCAAACATTCCTGGTGTGGCCTTCTATGGGAAAAAGGTAGCTAGCCGCATGTCCCCTATACCCTAAAATTTTGTAAAATAGCCCCAACTCGCAGTATTTTCTTTTTTGGGGAATTCTATAATCTATACACAGGTTATAAGGGTTTGCATGGTAATTTAACTCATTTCATACAAAATTTTCCATTTAACACTAAATAAAATTTTATTTACATATTTTGTAGTGAAAAATTATTTAGTACGTTCCATGCATCATACAAAATAGTGTAACAAGTCAATAGTAAAATCAAAAATAAAATTTATTTTTGTTTATGACCCTAACCATGTTCGTCACTCCCAAAGAAAAAAAAAACCATGAACATGCCCTAAAATTGATTGGACTTATTAGGACGTAACTTTTTTATTTTTGGAAATAATTAGGACAAAGTTGAAAACACAAGAAAAGGAAATGTACCCATATTTGGGCACCAATGAAAGATGGTAGCTCCACATTATTTTCCACTTCCTCATGGTCTGGACTAATGGGAGACGAGACAATGACTGCTGGTCTCCGAGAAGGTCGAAACCCGCCATACACACTCCACACCACAGCACGAGGATATAGTCTACAGAGCAAGAAAGAAAGAACGTCTCTGTGTCCTTTTTTGTGTGTGTGTGTGTGTGTGTGTGTGTGTGTGTGTGTGTGTTGTGGTTAAACAGATTGTGCTGGTTAAGGTTACGGTTAAGGGGATGATGAAACTATATTGGGATCTGGGGTGTTCTTGTTTACCCATTGCTTTCAGATACCAAAATATTATTATAATCCAGCCATTAGCATTAAACAAATCCTATCTTTTTCTTCCTTTTAGAAACAGTGAAATGGATAGAATCCATAAAATAATACGCCCCATCAAATTACAAAACGTAAAGGACAGAGGGTGATATAAGCAAAGCTGAGCATCATCGTTTGAATCCACGTCTGATGCACATCCACAATGAATATGAAACTCCCCTCCCTCTTCTGGGTAAGACTTCATGAGTTCACCCCCTTTTTTCTTTCTTTTTTTATATTAATTTTTAAATTTCTTTTTATGGTTGGTAAGCTTTTGTTTGTTTGTTTGTTTGTTTGTTTTGTGTTTTGCTTTGCTTTCTCATTGGTTTTCATGCAAACCAATTGCAAAAACAGCAGGCCACAGCAGAGGGGAACCACCAATGTTCACATTACATTCGTAAACTCCAACAACAAAGAAGTTGAAGTAGTAATAGTAGTACTCTTTCCTCATTTCACCCACCCAATCCGGCCTTGAATCTGTTTTTCCTTTATCTCTTCCTATTGGGTTTTTTGGTTTTTTATTTGACTTTTCTGTACTGTCTTCTAAAAGAAGTATTATTAACGATTAGCAGTAATAAATTATGACTAGAATCTGAATCAAACTGCATATTCCTTATGGGCTTTGACTGATATTCATCGTTAATCAATCATAATAAGTTGAGTGGAGTGGAGATGGAAGATACTGAGAGTTGCAGTAGCAGAGCATCAGAATCTTCCCCAAGTCCGAGTCGGAAGAGGCGGCTGAAGGTGGAAGTGTATCATGAAGTTCTCCAAAGGCTCCGGGAGTCTGAATTTGAAGAAGCCGCCCTTCCTGGTTTCAAAGACGAGCTCTGGAATCACTTCACGCGCCTCCCCCTGCGGTAAAGCCACCTCCTTTTTCCCTTCCACCTTCCCTTTTCTGTGTATGCTGCTGATCGCCCCACATAGTTATGTTTCTGGGGTCTTTCTTGGTTTAGCTAATTTTGCTATATATTTGGAGAAATTTTCTTTGACTTTGTTTGTGGATAATCTCTTCTTTATTCAACGTTAAATCATAGAAGGGGTAGTCTTAATCAGTAATAGCTAGAGGGGACTAGAAATTGACTTCTTGGTTTGTGGATAATAAACCTTTCTGTAGCACTCATGCTTCTTTTTCTTTTTCTTTTCCTTTTCTTTTTTCCTGCAGCTATGCTTTGGATGTAAATCCCGAGAAGGCGCAAGATGTGCTTATGCACAAGAAATTGCTTGATTTGGCACACGATCCTAAAACCAGGCCAGCATTTGAAGTCCGCCTTGTGCAGGTACCCCATCACTAATCATGTTTTCTGTTGGTAATATAAGAAACAGACTAGAAATTCTTTGCCAAATTCTTTTCAGCTTGGATTTTTGTGTGGTTCATCAATTTTTATCTATGAGCTTTCATGCTTGTTGACCCATATTCTGAACATAACCATCTTGAAGTCTCTTAACTATGCAGCTAAAGATACCTTAAACTACTGCTAATTAGCTCCTGATAGTAGTTCTTTGCTAAAACCTTGTATGCTTGTCTTGATCTGTATGATCTTTCCTTTTACTTACTTTTTTATTTTGATATGTATGATCTTCTATTGCTTTCTGTTTGCTGAAACTGAGATGCATTTTAACTTTTCGAATCGGTCAAAATATCTAGTTTCTTTCTCTTTCATGTAGGTTCATCCGTTTGATGGAAATGCTGATGATTCAGTTCATTCTAGCTTAGTAGATAGAAAGGACTATGAAAATTACAGGTACAGGGCATAGTGACCTTTTATTGAGTTTAGGTTTACCCCTCTCTGTCTCTCACAGGATTGTTTCTCCAATTCACAGGCTCCATCCTCCACCGACTTTCGACTTGACATCTATCTCTGAATTTAATCTAGAAGAAAAACAAGTAATTCTCCAACACCGAAATAGCTCTGTGAGTGGAAAATCACCCTTATCTTGGTAATACTCTGAAAGGTTTGAGCCAGTTGAACTATTCTTTTCATTTTTTCTTTCGTGCTATCTATGTTAGTGTATTTTGAGGTAACCTTGAACATTTAATTATTGCAGTCCATTGCATGAAGTTACAATTTCTACAAATGACAAGCCAAAACTCCTCAGTCGGGTAAGTTATCTGTTTCCTTAGGTGTTTATTCTATCTGTGAAGTATATCCCAATATTTCTGTCTGTAATACTTCTTGCATGATACTATTCAATTTGAATTCAACCCGTGTGGGTCTTCTAGTTCCTGGAACTAAGGAAAGAAATTTCCTTTTCTTTTGATTCCTCACACCACAACATAAAGTATTACAGGCAATCATTCTCTTTAGTATTAAGTGTACTTTAGTTGGGACTTTTCCTGTAGTCCTCATTCTGGATGCCTATCTCCTCTCTGTTGATAATTTCTGCTTTCCAGTTATGGTAACTTAGCTATCACTAAGTGTATGTATCCTGCATTCTCAGTTAACTTCCTTACTGTCTGAGGTTGGTTTGAACATTCAAGAAGCTCATGCATTTTCAACATCAGATGGTTACTCCTTGGATGTCTTTGTTGTTGATGGCTGGGATTATGAGGTACTTTTCTCCTCTTGTACCATTTGTTAGTACTAAGACGTGAACATTTTTGGTTTAGTTTTTTTGCCACATTTTGTTATGAGTTTACACATTGCCGCATTGTCCAAAATGTCATGAAAGAGAATTTAGCATAGAATTGAGGGTAAACTTTATTGATTTACCTGTGTTAAAAGAAGCATTTAATTAAGCATCATTCACACTGAATCTATTTGCTAAAGAATTAAGTTCATAATTTATAATCTTATTCCTTTTCAAAGTACTAAGATTATTGTTCTACATTACTTGCTTCTATCTGATACATGAACTAACAGTTGAATTTATTTCTTAATGCAATATTTTCTTAGGAAATTGACCAGCTTAGAAGTGTATTGCAGAAGGAAATCCCAAAGATTGAGGTAACTGACACTCACACTTGTTTCTTAGTGTAGTATTCAAACTTTTGTTAGTTGACTCACATTTTGAAGTGCAATGAAGGAGGATTCTGGGTTGAATCAAGAATTGTTCCCTCCTGGGGTGAAGTTGGGACTGAATAAGATTGAACTTCTAACGGAGCAGGTAGACATACCAGCTGATGGGAGTGATGTCTGGGAAATAGACTCCAAGCTGGTGAAATTTGAGAATAAGATTGCCACAGGATCAAATGGGGATCTGTAAGTCATATGATACTCAAATAGAATCTCTAATAATTTATCCGTTCTGGTCTAACGTGTACTTTATTGCAAACAGATACAAAGGCACTTATCATAGTCAGGATGTGGCTGTGAAAGTTCTCAAAACTGAGCATTTAAATGAAAAAGTTCAAAGGGAATTCGCTCAAGAAGTCTACATATTGAGGTTCTTAGTTGTTTTCTTATACTCAAATATGTCTTTAGTTCGATTGCTCACCAGAGTTTGGTTGCGATTTTGTTTATTCTCCCTTTCAGTGAATTAAATCTATTAGTCATTTCTATGGTGTTGCTACAATACCCTCAGTAAACGCATCTATCTGTATTTTTGTTCTTGTGTTTTATAATTTCTCCCCAATTAGTGCCTTACCACTAAATCTTAATAAGTTTGCTCAAACATTATCAGCTGACAGTACCTACCCAAGAAGCAGAAGCATTCCCGGCTTTTTTCTGTATTCAGTGTCCTATCATGGACTGTTGATATGATGCTTATTGTTATATAATTACCTAGACTTTTAGCTCACCAAGTTAAACCAAGGAATTCACATACTTTCCAGGAGAGTTCGGCACAAGAATGTGGTGCAGTTTATCGGTGCATGTACCAAACCTCCACTCTTATGCATAGTAACAGGTAATCATGGTCTAATATGAATGTATCTTGTGCCATGTGCTTTCCAATGATTCGGACTGCCTCATATTTTCTTTTCTTTGGTAATGCCAAAGTCCAATTCTCCCATCTCTGTGTTTCTTGGTGTCTATGAACGGGATTCCCTATCGTAAAAGTCTTATTTTGGTTTCTATTCTCAGAATATATGCGCGGGGGAAGCATCTATGATTATCTGCGTAAACAGAAGGGGGTACTCAAGCTTCCAGCTGTATTGAAAGTAGCTATTGATGTTTCCAGGGGAATGAACTATCTGCACCAGAACAATATTGTCCATAGGGATCTTAAGGCTGCCAATCTTCTGATGGACGAAAATGATGTAAGAAAGGCTGTGAGATTGTTAAATTTCTGTGATACTTTTTACATTTTTGCATTCCAATAACGATTACTTAGATGTTCCTTTTTTCAGTAAATCTTCAATATCATCTTAGTAGGCTGTTTCTCGCTCTCTGTCCATTTGACAGGTAGTTAAGGTTGCGGATTTTGGAGTAGCTAGAGTGCAAGTTCAATCTGGAGTCATGACTGCAGAGACGGGAACTTATCGCTGGATGGCTCCAGAGGTTTGATTTCTTAAGTTTGTGCAAACACAAAGAAATTCTTTTTTTAGTCAGACTCAAGAATACTTTTGGACTTCCCACAGAGATTTCATGTGTTTAGTGATCATGCTTCTTTTCCCGTTATGATTAATGCAAACAATCTAATTCTGCGTGTCTGGATCAGTTCTTATTCCGGTTATGTTTTCGGATGGTTGAAGGTAATTGAACACAAGCCGTACAATCACAAGGCTGACACATTCAGTTTTGGAATAGTCCTGTGGGAACTGCTGACAGGAAAGGTCCAATTCTTATCTTTCTTTCACTAAAAATACTCATATCTCGAACTCAACAGTATTGCAGATTTGGAATACTTTTGAAAAACTTAATAACAAGTTTGTCTGATATATTTGCCAGCTTCCATACGAGCATATGACCCCATTACAAGCAGCAGTGGGTGTGGTCCAGAAGGTAACTCTTGTTTTGAAGCCTTTCTGGTAAAAATGAGAAAGTGTTGCCTCATCCATACTCAGTTGTTTGTGTTGCCAATTTTACAGGGTCTGAGACCAACCATTCCCGGGCACACTCATCCATTGATGGTGGAATTACTTGAGAGATGTTGGCAGCAAGATCCAGAACAAAGGCCCGAATTCTCGGAGATTACTGACATCTTGCTACGCATGTCAAAAAAAGTACGTGCATCGGGACATGCTAGCGAAACCAATCCTGAAAGTGTTGCATTATGAAAACGTTGCTGATTTTTTTTTCCCTTTCCCTGCTGCAGGTTGCTCAAGAAGAAAGGGCGAGCAAAAGGAGAAGCCTCGGAGAACCGCATCGGCCGCTCATGAATGCATTCCTTGTAAAAAGGGAAGAAAATGAAAATACTATATGACTTTTAGGACTGTTAAACCATGCATTTCCCAGCTGCAAAGATAGCTAAAGAATGAGGAAGGAAGCGAATAGAACTTCATCTTTCTCAAAAGAATTTCCTGCCAGAAGGATCGGGGATCTCTGTAGTTTGGGCTTGTTGGGCTGGGCCGGTTCCTTATTTTAGCACACACAAGATTGTATAGTCCATTAGTCGGGGCCGGTTCCTTCGGGGTCGACAACGGAAGGGCCCAGTCAACGAGGTCCATTATCCATTATCTATATAAGCTTTACATATATTAATGCTGATGTTTTCTTTTCTTCTTTTATTTTTATTCTTTTTTTTTTTTCTGAGTTAGCACAATTTTGCTTTTCAATTATTTATCAACACCTTACTATATCATTAAATATTAAATGAAAGAAACTTTTTTTAAAATTTTTATATAAGGGATAAGAGAGTACTAATAAGAGAAGCAAAATGGGGTTAGTTGAATGTTGATTGAGAGTGTATACGTGTAAGTAATAGAGGAATGCAATAAATGCATGACATTGGGCCGGTCATTGGCAAATAGTACACGTAAATTAAGAGCTAATCATTTGATTTAATTATTTATAATAATTGCAAAGAAATAATAAGACATAATTAAGAGGATGGGATGATGGCATACCAGATGAATTTTTTTCATAAAAAATGCTTTTTTATTCCGAAATTCCAAAAATAGGGAAAGTTTTCGGGGAATTTCCAATTTAGAGAAAGCGATTTGAAAATTGGTTCGGATTCAAATTTGTACTGAAAGCGAAGTCTGTAACTTCGCTTTCTTTGAAAAAACTCAAAGTAAAAAATTTGCACTGAAAGCGTTCGCTTTCAGTGCAAATTTTTTACTTTGAGTTTTTTCAAAGAAAGCGAAGTTACAGACTTCGCTTTCAGTGCAAATTTTTTACTTTTAGTTTTTTCAAAGAAAGCGAAGTTGGTAACTTCGCTTTCAGTACAAATTTGAATCCGAACCAATTTTCAAAGAAAGCGAAGTTTCCAACTTCGCTTTCTCTAAATCGGGAATTCCCCGAAAACTTTCCCTATTTTTGGAATTTCGGAATAAAAAAGCATTTTTTATGGAAAAAATTCCATACCAGATACTTGATCTGTTAAATCAGAAAATTATATTTTTACACACGTGTTATTATTTATGGATATCGATATATAATACCTTTAATAGCTAACTTCACACAATTTTTGTCATTTTAAATATAAACTAATTGTATACCATATATAATGGGATGGAAGTGGACTCTCCTAACGGAACAAAAATTGTTTTGAGAGTATATTTTTCTAATGAGACAGATAAAAGAAGTAATTTACAGTAATCAATCAAACATGGGGCATGCTGTTGCTGATTTCCAAAGACAAACCTTAGATTGAAATTATGCATGTTACTTTACACAGCCCATTACACTTTAGTTTTAGATGATGGAGAAAAGTGTCCTCCATTAATTATTGAGCAGCTCATATCACAAACAAAATATACAACAAAACATTAGTTTTTTTTCTTTCTTTCTTGGTTGATAAAAGAATAAGAAATTGCTTTCAACAAATGGTCCAACTTATTTAAACCTTTTTTTCTTAAAAATATATAATTAAAAAAAAAATAATGGAGTAAGAATTTTCAGGACACAACTGGTGCTGGAATAGGAATATAGGATGTTGATTGTGAAGTTGGAAGTATTATAGGTGTGTCCAGCGTTTCTAAAACGCTGCGTTGTGGAACCAAAATTCCTACGACCCACTTCAACAACAAACGATATTTCACACCAACCCAACGCATCCCAAGCTGTACTTTGTTATTATGTTTTGTCTTCACTCTATAAAATACGCGGAATACCGCAAACGGTGGGGATGGGAAAGGAATGAGACACAAATCCGTATCCAACGGGCTGAGCTGATGTATCGCGTTTTAAGTTTAATGTTAATGTATGATAATTGTATATTGTATAATTTATTGAATTGAGTAGCTGATCTATTGTATATCAAATTTAACAATTAATATGTTACGTATTATATTTAGCACTATAATAAATCGTGCGCTTAACAAATTCTGTCCGAGAAAAAAATGCACATCAACCACATCTATGCCCCTGTCACACTCTTCGTACTACATCATCGTCTATTTATTTTCTTTGCATATGCTCCTACCTTTCGCTTGTTCTCTCATTTGCAATTTCATTTTATAATTTTACGTTTTAAAACACTTTTTTCCCTTCGTTCTAACGCTCCGTAAACAAATTGCATGTAATTTTGGCAACGTTCAATCACATTTGTTAGTGTCCTAATTTAAGGCATTACTATTTCCTTAATAACAAAAGAACACATGTAGGGTTCGAAAAACTCCCCACATCTCAATCTTCCACAACCTAAAAGATACAAACGTTAGGACCTAAAATCCACCAATTCCGGGCCCTAAATTCCCTTTGGTTGCGTCTAACACCTCCCAACTCCAGCCGCGTCCCCTCGGGTTTTTCACTTTCCCCAGTTCCTACTTCCAGTGCGTATAATTATTGTGCTTAAAATATTACAGCTTTTCGCCATAGCCGCATCTCCAAGGTCGGTGATGGAAGCAAATAGCAACAAGAAGTCAAGTGCCCATGGCTATTTTATACTTTTTATACACTAAAACGCCAACACTTCATCAGGGGACCTCTTAAAGAATTCAATTGTTTTCCAAACCTTGTTGAATCGTCTACAAACGTCTGTCGAAAAGATAGCTCTTCAACTACTCCTCAGTCCTTTTTACTTTACTTTAAGTTGAAACTCGAGACCAAACCCACATGGACGTTCTTAGAAAATCCTTCAACTATAACAGTAACCCTTCTGCTTCTAATCAATCCCATCTCCCCGAAGACGAGCGATTGGGCCTTTTGGTTGCCCAAACCGATCAAAATTTGATATTTTCCGGTAATACCAACATGGCATCCGCTGCTGCTCCGGTGGGCGCCGATTCCTCTAATACGACTGATGTCGTCATCAAGATCAACCCCAGAGCGGAGAAAGAGACGGAGCTTTCTTCAGCAGGATCATCATCATCATCTTCTTCTTCAATGAATCCTCGTGGACAACCCCAGTTCACCAGAACTGAAAATGCTGCTAAAAATAGCATGTGGAGAGACTCGAGCTACGATTTTTCTAACGATGTAGCCATGAGGACCATTGCCAATAACAATAAAGACTTCGACTTTGGGACGGATTCGCCTCCTTTATCGAGGATAACAGAGAGTCCTAGCAATAACTACGGCCAAATCACTCCGAGGGATTCTCGGGTCTCGTTCAATGAAACTGTAACGGAACCCGTCCGCCGCCGCTCTAACGCGAGTGGCGGCATTGCTAGAAATGGCGAGCCGGAGGAGATATTGATTTGCAGTGGGAACTCATCCTTCAAGAGAAAATCGAGTCTTTTGATGACCAAGACGAAGTCGAGACTGCAGGACCCGCCGGAGCAAGATCAGCGGTCCCAGAGGAAATCTGGGTTCTTGGGCAAAGCCAGCGAACTCGACGAAGATGACCCTTTTTTGGAAGACGATTTACCAGATGAGTACAAAAAAATGAAGTTCAGTACTCTCACCGTGCTTCAGTTTGTGGGTTTGATTTTGATTCTCGCTGCTTTAGTCTGTAGCCTTACTATTCGAGTACTGAGGAAAAGGACTGTCTTTGAGCTCGAATTGTGGAAATGGGAACTGATGGTTTTGGTTTTAATCTGCGGGAGGTTGTTTTCAGGATGGGCTATTCGGGTGGTGGTTTTCTGTATTGAAAGGAATTTTTTACTGAGGAAGAGAGTTTTGTATTTTGTGTATGGATTAAGGAACGCCGTGCAGAATTGTGTTTGGTTGGCTCTGGTTTTGATCGCTTGGCAATTTATTTTTGATAAAAGGGTTGAGAGGATGACAAATGGGAAGATTTTACCTTATGTGACCAAGGTTTGGGTGTGTCTTTTGGTGGGCACATTGGTTTGGCTCCTTAAGACATTGCTTGTTAAGGTTCTGGCTTCCTCGTTCCATGTTAGTACTTTTTTCGATCGGATTCAGGAATCTTTGTTCAATCAGTATGTAATTGAGACACTGTCTGGTCCTCCATTGCTGGAGATTCAGATAGAGCAGGAGGAGGAGGAGAGAGTCATTGCTGAGGTACAGAAACTTCAGAATGCTGGTGCTAAATTACCTGCTGATCTCAAGGCAAATGTGTTGAAGAGTGGCAGAGTAATCGGGACGCCACGCAAAAGTCCTACCTCCGCCACTGCAATGTCAGCTGCTGCTGCTGCAAGAAGTCCCACATTTTCCACTGTCATGTCTAGGAAGGAAGAGGAGAAGGGTATCTCGATTGACCAGTTGCACAGGCTGAATCAGAAGAATATTTCGGCTTGGAATATGAAGAGGTTGATGAATATTGTGCGCAAAGGCGTGCTCTCGACTTTGGATGAAAAGTTGCAGGACTCGGCTGTGGAAGATGATGAGACCGCGGTGCAGATCACGAGCGAAAACCAGGCAAAAATTGCTGCCAAGAAGATATTTTGCAACGTTGCAAAGCCTGGCTCTAAGTAAGTTGGATTCACATGATTTCTGATTGACGTTCTGTTTAATTCGTATGAAATGAAAATTGTATCATTTCTCAAGATGTTTCCCCTGTTGACTAGATTTATCTGCATTGAGGATTTGATGCGTTTCATGAGAGAAGACGAAGCAGTGAAGACTATGCGCCTCTTTGAAGGAGCCAGTGAAGGTAAAGGGATCAGCAAACGTGCCCTTAAGAATTGGGTGGTAAGTCATTGTCTTCAATTATTTTAGCCATTAAATTCTTTGTTACTTTTGACAATGATTGTGATTGAACTTCTTGGCTGCAAAAGGCGCCCATTTCCTGTTGTGTTCTTAATCAGATGGGTCCTAAGTTTTGAGGGGTCCCCTTTTTCTTTTAATAACAAAAAAAAATAGTAGTGTTTTTTGTTTCAAATTGTGATGGTATTGGTGAGTTCTTTCTGTAGGTTAATGCATTTAGAGAAAGGAGAGCCCTTGCTTTGTCTTTGAATGACACAAAAACTGCTGTAAACAAGCTACACCAAATGTTGAATGCTCTCGTGGGTGTACTCATTGTGGTCATCTGGCTCCTCATACTCAGAGTTGCATCTACACATTTCTTTATCTTTTTAAGCTCTCAGCTTCTTTTGGTGGTCTTCATGTTTGGGAACACGTGCAAGACAACGTTTGAGGCAATCATCTTTTTATTTGTGATGCATCCATTTGATGTCGGTGACCGTGTTGAAGTTGATGGAGTTCAGGTTAAAGTTCGATCCTTTATTCTTTCTTTGTTCTGTAATGGTTAAAGTTTGATCCTTTATTCTTCCTTTTTTTGGTCCTAATTTCAGATGGTAGTTGAAGAGATGAATATACTGACCACAGTTTTCCTGAGATATGATAACCAAAAAATCATATATCCGAACAGCGTGCTATCGACTAAGCCCATCAGTAACTACTACCGCAGTCCAGATATGGGAGATGCAATTGATTTTTGCATCCACATTTCGACTCCCATGGAAAAGATTGCTCTAATGAAAGAAAGAATAACAAGGTAAGTTTAGAGCTTTCCTTCTTTGCTTACTGTTTTTAGGCCAGTTGGCTTATACTGTATTTTTTTTCACTTACATTCTATAGTCTTAACTATTCATACAAGTTCACCATGCAAACCATAATGGCACGGCCCTTCCCTGTACCCCAAACATGCGGCAGCTTCTATGCACCGAGCTGCCTTACCTTATCTTATGATGTCACTCACCTTCATGCCCCAACACATTCACTATGCCATATAGTACTAGTATTTGGGTATTCAGTTTGTTCTTATTATACATACTCTTTAGTCTCACACTTGTTTCTGCTGAAAACAATCTTGGTCTACCTTCATTGTTATTTACCGCGATTGGTGGCTATCATCTCAGGTATATTGAAGGGAAAAGCGATCACTGGTACCCGGCTCCGATGATAGTGATGCGTGACGTGGAAGATTTGAACAGGCTGAAATGGTCAATCTGGCTTTCCCACACAATGAACCACCAAGACATGGGTGAAAGATGGGCAAGGAGAGCCCTTCTTGTTGAGGAGATGATCAAAATCTTCAAGGACCTCGATATCGAATACCGGATGTTGCCACTTGATGTGAACGTACGCAACATGCCTGCTTCCAGTTCAAGCAGAGTTCCCTCAAATTGGTCAGTTTTTTCTAGCTGAGATGATCTGATCTGATCTGATCTGATCTGATATCGTGTAAAGTATCATAGGAAAACTATACCCTTCTGGTTTAGATAATATGCATTAGAAGAACTAGCTAGTAGCAGTAGATTTAGTGTCATATTACATACTTTTAGTATGCAATTCTACACAGCTATGTATGTCTGCGCTCTACAGAATTATAAGCTTGGTTCGATGAAGAGGCATTTTATGCAATAATCATTTTTCGGCGGGCAATATGTGTTAGAAAGTGTTTGTGTGTGCGCTTTTCTTCTTTTTCTCCTTATTTTCCAAGAACATTGAAGTACAAGAAAAGATTAGTTTATCTGAATCTGACTGCAAAATGGGAAAAAAGATGGAAAGTATTGGCCTTTTGTTCAAGAAAAGAAATATTGGCTGAGCTAAATGGTGAAGAAACCAACACCAAACTCCCTCATCTGAAGACAACTAGCTCCGATGGCTACGCCGGATGCTGGTGGCCGGAACTGATAGAAGGGAACTGTTTAATTCGAGGAAGAATGTGGGACGGTGGTGGCCGGGCTGAGATCTGCGGCCGGGAGTCCTGGAAGAAAGTTTGTTGAGATGCAGAACTCTCCACCTCCAAAGACTTCTTGATTATTAGTTTCGATCCATCCATCCTGTCTATTTTGCTGCTACTTTTTATTTCTTTGCTTGTTTTCCTTCAAATTGTGTCGATTTTACGCGATGATCCATATAATTGACTTGGTGTAGTAGGACAAACGCTAAATTGTTGTTGTGTTTCCTTCAAAGATCAAACTATCCTAAATCAGATGCTAACCAGCAGCAAAGTGATAATGTCCTAAATTCTTCATTGAAGAACAACTATAGGTTCAGAAAATCCCATTTTCTCAGCAGCTTATCCAATTTACCGTTTGACTTCCGTACAACCTCATTTTTTTGTCCTGTTCCCTTGTTTTGTTGCCAAAATGCATATTTAATTATTTATATTCAAATTATATCTATTTAGCTAAAATAAAGTAGTAATCTTGATGAATTTCAAAAGAAAATAAAAGAATTAGAATATATATATATATATATATCAAAAACAACGAATTGAAGGGATACTAAGCTCAAACTTTTTGAGACCCAATGGAAACATCCTCGTCAAATAGAGATGACCAACCAAAAGAGGCGGATGGCTCGGTGGCGCCGCCAGAGTACACGAACAGCAACGTCAGGAAGGCGAGGCTTCGATCTACTCTGACTGCTCTTCTCTACGATCCCATACTTGCGGATGTCCCCACGAAGCCAACGCTGTCGGATGTGGACACCCTCATCAGCTTGGAACTGGGCAGCGCCATGCGTATCTCCGTCCTTAAAATGGACGGCACGAGTTTCGGTATGGTTCAGACATTTCGACTAACAGTTTGAGTGCAAAAATCTCTAATCGTAGCTTCGCTAATTATAACTATGAATCATGATTGTTCTTTGTAAAAGAGGTGGCCTTGATGAACTCTGCAACAGTGAAGAACTTGAAATTGGCTATTCAGAGAAAGGTAAACGAGATTGAGCAAACTCAGATGGGGCATCGTCACATTTCTTGGTAACTATGTTTCTCTGTAAATTTCATTAAACATAGTCATACAGTCTCTTACATTAGAAGAGTTCAATTCTAATACCGAAAACAATATTAAAAAAAAAAAGGGGTAATTCTAATGGGAAGGAGGGAATATATAGTTCCTATTCTAAGCTGCTAGGGAGATTTCAAGCTGAAATCTTTGTGGGTTTGAGAATTGCAGGAAGCATGTCTGGGAAAACTTTTCTCTTTCATTTCACAGTGAGAAGTTGCTGGAAGACAATGCAACCCTTCAGAGCTATGGAATCAAGAACAACTCCCAGGTACAAGCCAGAAATCACATTCAAACTGAAAATTCATGATAAAATTGTTGATGTGCCAACCAAGTAACTACTGCTATGTCATGTCAATAACTATACGACTTTACTACTATTTTTCGAATCATTATGAATCTTGAATTCTTATTGGAGGTAGTATAGAGCATTTGCAGCATCTGAGAGTAAACACTAAACAGGAGTAGAAGATCTATAGACGTGACTTTGTGTGTACTTAAAAAGAGTCCTATCTAATGCTGTGCAGGTGCAATTTATTTCATACTTGAGGTCAAAAGCTATAAGCAGGCATTCTAAGAGGAGAAAGCACAGGTTCCTTCATAGCCTGAAGGGAAGTCATCATAACGCTTAGCACGCAGCCGTGCACCTGCAGTATTTGAAGTCTGGATGTTTGAGAACCATCCCAAACTGATGCATTGCTGCACTTAGACAATTCCTGGTAGAAAAAATGTGAGTGACAGTAGATATTCTGCTATTGTTTCCATCCAGAAAATGTAATTCTTTAGCATATCCAGTCAAAATAATAATCTTTCAGACAAGGAACTAACAGGATCAGTTGAGGTTCTTTCCTTTCCTATAAACCTTCACAAGAGAGAGCTCAAAAGTTTGAAATGTCTACTGTATACTGTATATTCTCTATCCAGATCCACAAAATCCACTAATTTGTGAAGAGGCACAAAAAAAAAAAAAAAAAAAATTCAGTTCTTTGCCACAAAAGCAGGTAAACTCTCTTTGTTGGCTTGCCTTCCCTGTTGCATTAGAATTCAGGTTTAGGATCTATGAGAATCATTCTTTCTTTGTACTCCTTCATCTCACGCTGGTACCGTTCTTTGTCCTGCAAACCGTAATTCTGATAAACCTGCGTGCAGAAAAACCAGTATTTCCCCATCAGATTCACAAGAACAACATCCAAATGCACTCAAATCTGGTTTTTTTCTGTCCATTTTGTCAACACAACCTTTATTTGACTGCTTACTCTACAATGCCTATAGCTGGTATCAAAACATGAAAACTTTTACAATTCATCATGAGCATGTAGAAACATACTCTTTGATCTATTTTACCCTATAATTTTTCCACAGAAAGCCAGAAATAAAGGTAACTTTGAACCCAATGAAAATGCATATATGCCTGCAATGTCCTAAAACAAGAATGGCTCACTACTTCATCTAGTTATTAAACTTACAGTTCGTTCTTCTGGAGTAAGATTGTTCCAAGAATCGCCAATCATCTTCGTGAACTCCCTCTCTCTGTTAGGGTAAAGAGTCTTGAGGAAGGCATGCTTCTCTGCAAAGAAGAAGTTATATCCACTCCGGTTGGGCTTTGGCCGACCGGGATCCCCTCTCCTTTTCCTCTTCCTCCTCCCAGCATGATTAGCCTGAGCTTGAGGGTGAGGGGTATGCGGCAATGGCATGACGTTAGCGCGCGGTTTTGGCATGAACGAGGAAGAAGGGCCTTGTGAACCATGATCAGGATGGTAAAGTACACCACTCAGAATCTCAGAACCCAGTTTCACACTCACCAAATAGCCGCAATCAAACTTGCCCTCAATCGTTCCCACAGCTTCAAAGCGCAAAGGACCTAAAACGATTCAATCCCATCAGCAAGAGTTGAGAAAAAGAAAGTAACAAAAGAGGAAGAAGGGAGTAGTACCAGTGCCTTTTCTAGAAGCTAAAATGGAGTCCATTTTAGATCAAGTAAATTATTATTTTTTATTTGTTTTTTTGGATGGCACCCTTATGTAGGATACACAAGGCAACCCCCATATTTCGTAAAAATAAAGAATAAGACTATGACTAGAAAATCATGAGATCCCATCCTATGGTGCAAATAGAACGAAACAAAATCGGTACGACCGTTATGAATGAAATGCCGTCATTTCCTAATCTTTGTAAGAAAAAGTTCAGATTTTTGCACGTAAATCTGTGGTGCATGCATGCGCTCTATACATTATTCGATAATCAGTGACATATATATCCTTCAATAACACCAAAAAAAAGAAAAGAAAAAGACCCTTCTCTTCAGTGAAAGAAGCAAAAAAGAGTGTATTTTCATGTATTTTGTAACCTTATCATCAAAGAAAAGATGATGAATAATACGTTTGTGGCAGAGAAAGTATTGAGCAATTCGTGGTTCAAATAAAACGTAGAAGAAAGAAAGGATGACTCAAAACTCAACCAATAAAACCAAAGAAATCATGTTGAAAAAACAAAAAAAAGAAAAAGGATTCAAATTTTTAGGCGCGAATACAAATTAAATCGACCTGCATGTGAATCAGGAAGGCCTGTGGTTCTGGGCGGGGGAGCCGTGCTCCTGAAGAAATAAACCTGCTCGTAATGAAGCAGCAAGTTTGTGTAATGCTTCCTCAGTGAATACGAAGCACTCGTCGTGGTCTGACCAAACCCGAATATTCTAGAAACTTCCCTCCATTTCTTCTCAGACACCACCTGTTTCAATTTCCAGGTTTTATAAGCTTCAAGTTCAACCCCCAAAATTACACCATAAAAAAAAAATATTTAAAAAAAAAAAAAAACGAAAAAAACATCATTCCATTCCGTGATTCCCTCTAAAAATTAACAATTTCTCTACCACACCAATGGTGATTGATCGAAAACGAAATAATAATAATGTAAGTCAAATTTCAGAAGATGAAATGTATAACCTTTTCAAAGCCACCTCTTTTTGTGACCTCCGCGTAAAGGACATGCAGATTCAGTTCTTTTCCACCGACCACAGGAACCCTTGGTCATCACCGGCCACAAGCCCCAAAAAAACCCATATCAGTTTTCGTGTTTCGTTTTCCGGGCGGTCAAAATTAAATGTATAAAAGGGAACATGAGAAGGTAGATTTACTTACATGGATTTGGTGCCCATGATTTTGTGAAAAAACCGAAGGGATTCCCAGAAGAGCGACGGGTTGGCGGCAACGAGTTCATGGGACGCAAACGGCGCTGGGTAAGTGGAGCGCTTCGAGCTCTCCGCCGCCGCAACGTCGACCTTCTTCTCATCGGGCGGGAACGAATCCATTTTTCCCGTCTTGGTTGAAATAGAGTGAAACGAGAAAACAAACGAGGCTTCAGGCAAAGTTTAATCATCATATATATATGCCAAAGCGCAAAGGAAACCAGCCGGCGTAAGCATTTGGCGTTTGCAGCAACAGTTTTAAGTTTTTTTTTTTTTTTCCTCCGACCAAGGGCTCTCTCTTCGGCATCGGCTCGATCTAGTGATATTTTTCTCCGGCGGAACGGATGCATTTTAACGAATGATGATCATATAATTTATGTGTATAAATTGTAATTCTTCTCAGGTTTTAATTTAATCTGCATCGTTTATTTTAGTCACTTCTTGAGCTGTATCATAGATACTATCCCTCCCTGAGTGAGGTCACCGATGGCCTGTCCGGTCAGGGAAAGACTGTGAAACCCGGAAGGGGTTGAAACCGGTGATTTGACTGGTCAAACTGCCGGGTTTAAGTGAGACCCGGGTTTGACCGGTCAAACTCAGTTTTACTCGTTTTTTTTTTTTTTCCCAAAAAATTTTTTTTTTAACTCATTTCTATGATGGGTTGGGCTTCGATCAGTCCATTAATTTACTTTAGATAGATGTTAAGCTCATTTTCACTCGTTGCCCATTTATAATATTAAAATAGTCCTATGTTTGAGTAATCTTTCTATGTGGATCAAAGCTTTAGGCATTAATTTTTATTAAATACATAACTTTTTATACTTTCTCTTTCTCCATTTAAAGAATTCACTTTCAAAAAATAATCTTATCTTATTTAAAGAGTCCACTTTAAATTTATTTATATTACATACGCTTACTAATATTACAATGTGTGATTCACAATTAACCCTTACTTTTAAAGTAAGGATATAAATGAAAAATATGGTGGTAAATTACTTATTTTAAGTGTTGTACCTCACAACCCATAATAAGTTGTACACAATTCAAAGTAAACTCTTTGAGTAGAACGAATGGAGTATTAGTCATTATCTTTTTAATTAAAGTTTGTTTAATTTTTTTTTATTTTATGTACTCATCTAATAAATTTTTTTTTTATGTACTCATCTAAAACAAGTTTCATTTGTTTAACTTCAAATTTTAGAGAAAATCACAGTTTTGGTCCATCTTCTTTGCCCTCATTACACTTTTAGACTTTTTTTTTTTTTTGTCGTGGCAATTGTGGTCCCTATTCTTTAATGTTTTGACGATTTTGTTCTCCGGCAATCGGAGGTTTAACCATTTGGGGTCATAATGCAATTTTCTTTTCATTTTTTGAAATTGCATTCTAACCCTTGATGACCGGTTTACCGCCGACTACCGGTTAAATGAATCTAAATCGCCAAAAATGTAAAGAATATGGACCACAATTGCCGTGACAAAAGAAAAAAGGGACAAAAAATGTGACTTTCTCTCAAATTTTATCTTTCTTTTTCTAATAAAAATGTAGTGCTATAATTTTATAGTTTTTGAAAAATTTTCAATATTTTATTGTTTATTTATTTATAGAAGTCTTTCTTTTGGTTTTATTTTATAGTAATGAATTTGATACAAATTACTTCATCCGTTTCATTAGAAAATTTCTACTTTTATAAATATTTTCTGTTTCAATAGAAGAGTCAACTTTCAAATTTTTACTCCTCCTAACCTTACTAATCTAATCATGTGTGGTGCATAATTAGCCCATACTTAATAAGTAAGTATATAAATGAAATAAATATGTCAAATTAGCTATTTTAGGTGTTGTACATTGACACCCATAATAAGTTGTACATTAGTCAAAGTTGACCATTCTGATGAAACGGAGGATGTGTTATTTAAGTTAGTTATAAAATTTGAATTTATATATAATTGTTGTGAATAAAGTATATTTTAAATGTAAAAATGATATAATTAAAGTATATTAGTTATTAATATATTTATTATACTAAATATATTGATAATGTCATCCAAGTTGACATCTGTGGTCGAGAGACCCTTTACCCTTACCGGGTTGGTGTCTGGGCCTGAACTTACAACATTGATAAATACATCTTTACTTTCATGAAGGAAGCACAAATTTTATGATTTCAAATTTAACGAAATAAATTGTGAATCTTAGTTAAGTAAACGTATTTATAAAGTTTTTGATTAGGCGTTACTTGTACAGTTCGCAAATAAGCGTTACTTTTCTATAAACAATTGACTGATTAAGTCCCGTGCCATGTTTGTGCTATTTGTTTGTGTTTGATAGGCGTGTAGGACCAAGAAATTTTTAATTTTTATTTAATTAAGAATGTAATATTTATCTTATTACCTTTAAAAACAAATACTTTTAATTACAATTATAAATGAGTACAAGTTTGATGACCGTGTTGGACAAAATAAATTATATACAAACACCAAATATTTTTACGAAGGAAGCACGAATTTTATGATTTCAAATTTAACGAAATAAATTGCAAATCTTAGTTAAAAAAAGTGCTATTTAGAAAGTTTTTTTATTAAGCGTTATTTATAAAGGGGCATATATTTGCAATAACATTTTTACTATTCACAGAAACATTTTCCTGTGAAAAATCTATAATACCCCTTAAGTCTTTAAAAGAAAATTTTATTTTCACTATAATTATGGCCGATAGTCACGAGGACGATCCACAGGGGGCGAGATTTTGGAAGAAAATACCCTAAGCCTAAAATTAAAAAAAAAACAAAATACCCCCAATGCTGGGGCGGGATTTGGCCAAAAATAGGGTTTTTTCCTTTTTTTTAGTGCATGAACATTTTTCGAGGCGCTGCCCTGAACCCCGCCAACACACCGCGGAGTTGAATCTGCAAAAGTTGTGATTGGATTAAGTTAACTTTGATACCATGTTAGAATTTGAGAAAAGAAGAGAAGAACATAAAGAATCTGAAAAAACCTTGGTTACTACAAATAACAACTCTAGACAATGTTTTTTTTGTTAAAAACCCAATGTTACGTAAAAAAATTGTATAAATTGTTTACTTACCGTGTGATATGGATCGTCCTCGTGACTATCGGCCATAATTAGGGTGAAAAGATTTTAAATTTTATGATTTCAAATTTAACGAAATAAATTGCGAATCTTAGTTAAGAAAGCGCTATTTATAAAGATTTTGATTAAGAGTTATTTACAAAATTCTAAAATAAGCATTATTTTTTAATACATAATTGACTGGTCGGTCAATAAAGTATTTAAATATATATGCATTATTTTTTATTATGAATATGTATATAAAAATAAATAGCCTTTTCCTTGCACACAAAAATAAATATATTTAATAACCAAAATTATACCGTCACGATTCAAAAGAAGAAAAATATATACCATATACTTACGTTATTAAGTGTAAAAATTGATACATAAACTGAATTTGACCATTTGAGAAAGTGGATGTCCTTACTTGTAATTTGAGCCCATCACTTTGTGAAAAAATCGAATTGATTCCCAGAAGAGGATGGGTTGGCGGCAACGAGTTCATGGGACGCAAACGGCGCTGGGTAAGTGGAGCGCTTCGAGCCCTCCGTTGCCGTAACGCCACCCTTCTTCTCATCGGACGGGAGTAAAGCCGCGCCGCTCAAATTCAAAGCCATTTTCCCGTCTTAGTTGGTTGGCCGCCGGAAATTGAAATCGAGAGCAACAAAAAAATAGGAAAAGTGAATACTATTTTTTCCTTGCGCAAATATACAAAAATAAAAATATTTAATAAACCAAAATTCTAAAGTCACAATTATAAAACCGATATAAATATATTTCATTCGTGCCATGTTTGTGCTATGTGTTATGTGTTCGAGTTTGATGAGCGTGCAGAGTATATATATTTAATTAACAACACAATATTCAGTTTATTACCTTTAAAAACCAAATAATTAATGATAATAATAAACGAGTTTGTGTTTAATAATCGAGCGTCACCGTGTAGAACAAAGTAAATTTTACACATATCTGTGTCATGTTTGTGTTGTGTGTGTTTGATGATCACTTTGTGAAAAAACCGAAGGGATTCCTAGAAGAGTGACGGGTTGGCGGCAACGAGTTCATGGGATGCAAACGGCGCTGGATAAGTGGAGCGCTTTGAGCCCTCCATAGCCGTAACGCCACCCTTCTTCTCATCGGACGGGAGTAAAGCCGCGCCGCTCAAGTTCAAAGCCATTTTCCCGTCTTGGTTGGTTGGTCGCCAGAAATTGAAATCGAGAGAAACAAAAAAAAGGAAAAGTGAATACTATTTTTTTTCCTTGCGCAAATAAACAAAATTAAAAATATTTAATAAACCAAAATTCTAAAGTCACAATTATAAAACCGATATATGTATAAAATGTAATTCTTCTCGTGGAGTACAAAGTAAGTTTTACATACACCAAATACCCGCAATCAAATTTGCCACCATTATTACATGTTCGTGCCATGTTTGTGTTGCGTCCGTGTTTAATGAGCGTGCGGGACAATGTAAATTTTATTTTTTAATAAATATTTAATCAACAAACATTTTATACCTTTTAAAAAGGAACATAACCGGAATTTGAGAAGCTAGGTTTACAAGTTACATGTATTTTGTGAAAATACCGAAGGGAGTTCCAAAAGAGTGTCGGGTTGGTAGCAACGACTTCATGGGATGCTTACGGCGCTGGGTAAGTGGAGCGCTTTGATCGAGCCCTCGCCGGAACGCCGCCCTTCTTCTCATCAGACGGGAATGAAGCCATTTTTCCGTCTTGGTTGGTTGATCGCCGGAAATTGAAAAAGAGAGAAACGAAGAAGATTGAATCGTAAAGAGGCTGCTGGCAACAAGTTCAATTACAGTGATATCATATATTATAGTTATATTTTGAATTGTATCTTATAACTCATAAATAGTTATATTACTAAATAAAATAAAATTGATAGTAAATCTAGTGATCAGTGAAGAATATACCGCAGAATTCAAATACCCCTTTACATTCCTAAAGGAAGTACGATTTTGCCACGGATCTAGCACGAATTTTATAATTTCAAACAGAACAAAATAAAATCATGAATGTAAGTCAAGTAGGCTTTATTTATAAAGTTTTTAATTATTTGCTATTTGTAAAGTTCTATCCTAGAGGTAGCAGTAAAGAAGTTTACCTTGGTAATTCGTTGCACCAAATTTAGTACAAAATTTGCACTAAAATAACACAAAACAAGTACGTACTATTATGCTTTACATTTATTTTTATTTTTAAAAATAGGAAAATGATTAAGAAAGTGAAAGTGTCCTAATTTAAATTTCAAATGCCACGTCACAATTTCACTCATTTTGAGATCCAATTTACTAGCAGGACTCTGCGGGCCCAAATTGTCTATTGGGCTAATTCAGTTTTAGGCCCAACGTAGTCATCCAGGGCCCAGCCCAGAGCAGAGCGTCGTCCGCAACGCAACAAAAGTAGAAGATGGGATGGGAAAAAATGGCAGAGTAAAAAAACAGTAGCGATTGAGCGAATCAGAAGTCAGAAGTTTTTGCTCAGCTCAAGAACAAAGGAAGATATACCCAAGAATATGCCCTTTCTCATTTCTGACCCAGCCAAACAGACCTTATCATTCATCATCCCCGCCGCTTCATTGCACCACCAAATAGATAAAGCTCTGAGCTAAGCACCATAAAAATACAAAAATGGAAACCAAAAATCTATGCAATTTTTACGTAATCCTATTCAATTTTCCTACCACCACCCAACGACCCCCTACTTTCCCCTGTTTCTAGTACTAAAAGTAATACTAATACCCTTCATCCTTCATACTAAATGTAAAATCCCATATCATCAAAATGCTGTCTTCAAATGAACAAGAAAAGCTCATTGAGAAGCTCCAAGTTTTCACCATCCAAGGCAGAGACAAACATGGCCTCACCCTCCTTCGAATCATTGCCAAATCCTTTCCTGGTAAGCTTAACACACCCAGTTTTACATATGATTCAGAAAAGAAAGCTTCTTTGTCTTGACTTTTAATGGTGTTCATAATTATCAGCGAGGCATGTGAGTGTGGGGGCTTGTGTGAAGTTCTTGGAGGAGAAAATCTTCCCAAAACTCGGTGGCAATCCGTTTTCTGTGTTGTACGTGCACACAGGGGTTGACAGGAGTGAAAACTGTCCGGGGATATCAGCTCTCCGATCAATCTACGATGCCATTCCGGCCAGAGTCAGAGAGAATTTGCACACTATTTACTTCCTTCATCCTGGCCTTCAGTCCAGACTTTTTATGGCCACTTTTGGTCGCCTCATCTTCACCGGAGGGTACGTAAATTCATTTAAAAACTTTTCAGATTTTATCATCAACAAGTACTAATTCCAGTGTTGATGTTTTCAGATTATACAGGAAGGTGAAGTATGTGAACAGGCTGGACTTGTTGTGGGATAACGTGAGGAGGAAGGAAGTAGAGATACCTGAGTTTGTGTACGATGAAGATGAGGAGATGGACAATAGCCCAATCACCATCATAGACTTTGGATTGGAGAGTGATCACCCCAGAGCTTATCAACCCAATGCATCATCTTCATCACCTTTTGACTCTGCACTGCATCTCTATTCTATGAGATGCATTGCTTAATGCTTATCTAGAGAAGGAAGAACTCAGACACCAAAAAGATACAAAAAGAATCTCCTGTATATAGAGTAATCAATCATGTACAAATTCTTATGAATGTTGCAGTGCTCTTATAAGCTATAATATGAAGTTATATTTGACAAAAAGGGCCAAATGATGAATCTTTTTCCCTGGGATTACCAGCAAACTGATCCAATATCGAATTAGCAGAAGCGAAAGCAAGATGGAAAACTCATAATTTAGGTTTTAAACCACCATAGATGAACACATTTATACACAATATGCATATTTCTTACCCTTTCAGACATTGATATCATACAAGTAGAGTAAAAGATTCAGTCTAATACAAGCTTGACTAGCAAGGATTGGGGGTAATCCAGACAGGATGAGAAAGCGAATCGCGAGGATAACAAGGCAGTCGCTCTATACTTCCATCGTCCAAGCTAAAAATCCCCAGATCATGATCTCCAGGAAGACCTTCATAATCCAGCTCGCAATCATCATCTGTGAAGTAAATCCTATTCCCTTTGCATCCCGGAAATTCAGAGGCCAACAGAGCTAAGGAAGAACTCCCACCAACAAACAGAGCAATATCGCCCAAATTCATCACTCTGTTCCAGCATTTACCACCTGAGTCCAACCTACACACCCGGAATTCATGAGTTTCATACGCACCAATACCATCAGGCTGAGATGCAAGCTCGAAATAGCGCGTCACAAGCAATAGTTCATAGCCCGCAGCCACCAGATAGTGCGTGTCTCCTCCCTTGCTTGATCCTACGGGGCGGATGAACTCCAGAACATGAGGCGAATCACCACCGACGTCACAAACGGCAATGCTGCCGTTTCTATCGACGGCATAAACCAACCCTTTAAAATAAATTACATCCTCGCTGAAATAACGACTGCCCGGAATCAGAGTCCACTGAGTTTGGCCGGATTTGCAGCAAGCAAGATCGCCGGTGAGATTAAGAATCGCCAGAGCTGTAAACCGAGAGTCGCGAGATGGGCTATCGGAAAGAATGATTTTTTTGATGAATGAATCGCGCATTTCCTTCAAGCTACAAGGATAGTGCTGTCGAACCTCGTCGTCCGGTGAACGGATTAGGTACTCACGGCCGATATTGGAATAGTCAAATTGGAAAACGTGCGGAAAGGCGGAGAGAGGCGGGAGGTTGAGTTTGGCTCTGGTGAGGGGATTGACGATGAGAATAGAGGGGGATTCCTCGAGGATGACAAGCCAGCCGTGGGAGGAGCCGCGGCAGCGTCGGTGGAGGTGGAAAGCTTCAGGGAGGATGAGGAAATGGTGTTTGCTATTCGCTAGATTATAAAATGCCCGGCGGTAATTGGAGAAGCGGCCGTGACCCCCCTGGGGAAGCATGAGCCAGGGGAGCTGGCAGGGGAGGTGGGTCGGATTTTCAGCTGTTGAGGATCGCCACGGGTTGCAGACTGCCCGGAATCGGATGTAGTCGGAGTGGATTTTGATGTGGTAGGCTATTTCCCCGAGTAATTCCGGCGGGAGCGACGACCAATCGCAGTCAACGGAGGACATCATCGGCGACGAATGAAACTTGTAGCGTGCCCCTTTGGGGAAAAAGAAGATTGTTTTGATTTTGAGAGCTGAAATTGTGGTGATCGTACGCTAGACTTGTAGGTATCAAAAATATTTCATTCCATTACAGTAATTAACTTTCAAAAATATTTTTTTTTTTTGTATTATAATAGAAGAGTCAATTAAATGTATACCATATACTAACCCCATAGAGTATCAAAAATATTACTCCATCCATCAAAAATCATCATCAATGCTTTTGCCACCAAATTTCCTACAGTTAAAAGCTTGTTAGGCCGAGGATAACACACATAAAGGCAGGAACTGCTGTTCCACTGACCAAAAAAGAATGAAAAAGTGTTCTTTTTCCATATATTTCTCCATTAACAAAACTGGCAATGAGAGCACCTATAAGTTGAACAATGATCAAACGCACAAAACACCTGAGATTTCACAACAAATAGCAGGGATGTGACCATTGCAAAGCAAATCTACTGAAGAAATGGCACAGAGATGTCCAAATGGCCATCGCCACAGAAGATAGAAAAACCAAAATGGCAGGGCATTTCCAAACTGAGGGGGAGATCCCCGTGTCGGGAGGGCACACACAGGGGATCCCCCCTGCTCCCAACTCATACAAGGTATTCTGATCAGTGTCTGGTAACATGTAACTAGCTTGAAAACATTAGAGCCTCTCCCCCCGGCGGCCCTGCCATCTTCGATCGAGCTCAAAAAGAGTACCCTCCTTGGAGTCTTTCTTCCTTACTGATCCAAGGCCTAGCGAGTTGCTAGCTGCGAGTTGTGAGGTGTATAGTTAGACCTTGTCAGTGAAACAGATGCAATGTTCTCAATCCAATAGGTTCTCCAAATGTTAAAGATCGCATCACAATAAACCTGGGTTCAAAACAAAGATTCACAAAAGGAAAACAGAAATCATCCCCAAAAGGCTAATATAAGTATAAAACAATTAAATGCTGAACTGCTACTGTACCATCTTTTATCTCTTGATCTTTTAACAAATTCTAACATTCTGCGATAACATTCAACCTATTTTGATCTTTCAAAATTACAATGTCAAGAGCAATTAAAAATTACACAAAGACGAACAAAACCTCAACCTTTAAGCAGTCTTATACTTCATACAGCACAAATGTGAGAAAAAAACCTATCTTTGTGCTCAAAACCAGTTATAGAACAGTCTTGAGAAAGTGACCAATTACACAATCAAACATTACTAAGTCTACTTTGTCCTTCTGTTCAACCTCAACCCAACAAATGCAGTCGAAAAATACATATGTCAGGAAGACAATGGGTTAAAAAATGCTCTAAAAATCCACTCCAAAGATGCATAAACAGATTACTGAGATTCTTCACTGTTCAATATGCATATAATACACCAAGCTGAGCATGCCCCTCTTTCTAAAGAAAGATGGTAAATAACTAACATCACTAGTAGCAGAGATAACTGGTCATTCAATCAATAGAAAGGTACTTTAAGAACGAATAAAAAGCAGCAAATGGCGTAAGGACCTACATGTTAACTTATCCAGCTTGGCCCTCAACCTTAATTTTCTCAGCATCAGGTTTAATGTCATTGCTCACAAAGCGCAAATCAGGGTAGTTACGATAATTCAGTGAATGCAACCAGAGAGCCACAGCTCCTTCCTTGTGTTCTGAGGAGCCAATGTGAGAGTAGATAAACTTCATTTTGAAGTCCTCTGCCTCCTCTTCATAAGCTTTCATGGACAACTCTTCATGAGTGTCCTGCCACTTCTTATTGTAAGATGAAAAGAAGCACTCATCCAGATACAGTCCAACTTCAGGAGCCATAGGCACATTTATATTAACATCCCTGATTTCACAAATTAACATCCAGAATAAAGACGAGATAAATAATCAAAAACAGAAGTGTAGGCTGCAAATGCAAAGTTAAACTACTTACTGTCGAAATGCTGATTCAATCAATGATTCAGGAGCAGCATTCCTCATAATGGCCACCGCAAGACCAATCATTTTCCGTATCTGGTGAAGCATAAAGCTCTGCCCAACAACTTCACACTTGACAAACTCAATACCTTCAACAGTAACTGTAGTGTTTGCATGAAACGATATAATATATCTCCGAGCAGCTGGGTCCTCAGCTTTTGTCCTGGTTGTAAAATTATGAAAATTGTGTGTTCCCTCGTAGTACTTAAGAATTCTATTAAACCTATCCTTCTCCTCTTCGCCATAGAAAAATTCGGTCTTTTTCTCCACTATATCTCCCTCAGTTTTTTGAACAGCAGGAGTGTCATCCTCTAACTTCTCGCCATTGTCAGTGGCTAAATTGCCACTGTTGCTATCACCACTAGCGCCAGCTGAAGAATCTTTGCCTTCCTCACCAAGTTCTGCATTCCCATTGTTCGGCGAAACCCCCGACTCAACTGCAGTAACCTCAGCCCCGTTTTTCGATTCCAAACTCCGTTTTCCCATTATCCCAAAAACCTTGCGACCTCTCTCAGAACACTCAACACACTTAGCGAGCTCATTTCCCGACCCCAAACTAGCTAAAACGCTCTCCCTATCGCGGTGACAGCTAGGATCAAGAGCAAAAACAGGGATCAAATAAACATACCTCCGCCGATCACAAAACTTCTTCGCATTAAAAGAAGGTGTCACACGCTTGTAACCAAAGATCCGAAACTGGGATGGAAGAATCGAATTCAAACGCTCGACTAAACCCGGCGGGTCTATGTAAAACTTCCCAGACACAACTTGGCCCACTGCGCTGACTCCCTTATCGGTTCTGGCAGACCTGGCCCAGTCAACCCGCTTAGGACAACCCCGGTCTTGCTCGGGAACAGCCCCGGCCAGAAAAAGAGCTTCTTCCAGGTCACCTTCGATGGTTTTAGCTCCCGGGTTTTTCTGCATCCCTTGGTAGCCCACTCCACAATAGGCGAAGAAAATGGCGATTTTACGACGCTTGTATCTGGGTTTTCTCTCAGCCACTTCCCCCTCTTGAGGGTTGGAGGGAGGGTCATTTTCTTCGTCGTCGTCGGTGGACATTTTGAGCTTCTTGGGGTTGGGCTCTGGTTCTTCGTCTGGTTTTTGCTGTTCTTGAGGGGGAGGGGGAGGAGGTGGGAGTTGAAGTGACGGTGATGGTGGGGAAGAAGGGTGAGTTTCGTTCTCCATTGTTGGCGATCAACTAAAAAAAAATAGTCTACCGCACTGTGTAAAGTGTTAAGATCAGATTTTTTTTTTTTTTTTTTTTTGAGTTTTTCGTAAAACCCTAGGACTAGAAGAAGCAGAGATAGTGAAGTTATTTCTCCGCCCATAAACAGTTGCTCTCCGAAGGCGCAGTAGTTGACTTGTTTATTGACCACGTCTTCCCATCATCCCGTGACTTCAGCTTCATTTGAACGTGTATGTTTTAGGTCTATTTCGTAATTTTCTTGAAATTTTTAAGGGGTTGATGTAATGTTGTTTTTTTAGTACTCCTTTGGTAATTTAAACAAAGTTCAATATCTTTTTTAATTTATTCTAACATTTAATTTTATTTTGAAAATACACAAAATAATGTGTATGAGAAATAATATAGTTATAGGTCATTTAAGTAAATAATGTTGTTATTCATGGAAAGTCACCCAGAGGTCGGGGTTGGATTTCTACCTCTGCCAATTTAGTTTTGCATGGCAAGATTCTGTAGGAAGATTAACAACTTTGTTCTTCTCCTTCTTACAGTTTGTACCTCGTGCACATAATATCCAAATTTAAGTAGTAGTAGGTAGGCTACCCCAAAATAGTCGTACTTTTCAGTGATTTCGTTGTTGTATTATTAAAAGTCTTAACAAATATGTTGGTAGATCGTTCCTTACAAAGAAATCCAAACACAACAATTGTTAGATTATTCAATAAAACAATTGTATGTGTAATGATAATATATACTCTCTGTTTTATTATAAGAGTCTGGTCATAAAATATACAACTTACTATAAATTTCAAAGTACAGTAACTAATGTTAGATATGGACTGCTGAGATTAGAAAGCGGTTGTTGTCAGAAGGGCAACCAATGCTGAGAGGCCCAAGACGAGGTTCTCTCAACGTTACCAGCTGCCCTTGTCAACTAGCAATCTTATCCTACAACTTCACTAAAATCGCGAGAACAGTTATTGAAAGATAAGGTATAATCAATACGTTAGGGGTCGCTTGGCAGAGAAGATACAAACAATACCTTGGCTATAAATACGCATTATATTTTGACGGAAAAAGGTAATGGATTTATGACCGATAAATATATTATACTCCCTCCGTCCCACTTAAAGAGTCCACTTTCAAAAATTTTTTTTGTCTACATTACATACCTTTACTAATATAACAATGTGTGGTTCACAATTGACCTTACTTCTAAAGTAAGGATATAAGTGAAAAATATGGTGGTAAATTACTTATTTTATGTGTTGTACCTCACAACTCATAATAAGTTGTACACATTTCAAAGTGGACTCTTTGAGTGGGACGGAGGGAGTAGTATTCTTTGCTAGTTAATGACACCATCGTAGCTACTCATAGACGAGGTTAGTATTTAGTTAATTTATAATAATTTATTCCAATAATGTCCTTATTTTGTAAGTGTAGAATAATTATGGTTTACACATTATTATATTAATAAGAGTATAAATAATAATAAAATTGAAAGTAAATTATTTTATTAGAACAAAAATAAATTTAAAAGTGGATTAGAACATGAGAGTATAAAAAATGACAAAAAAAGCGAAAGAGGAAAACATATAATCCTATATTGGCGGGGGAAATAGCGAAACTTTTGGACTGGGCCAAATTGTTGGAGAAAGCGGGTTTTTCCTTGTTCACAAAACAGAAAAGCGCGTTATAGTTCTTGAAAGCGCGTTATACTACCTAGCGTAAGAACTACGCTTTCTGACGCGTTTCGTACCTCTATAAAACGGGGCTGCTGGCCTTCTCCGCCACAATTAACAACATTCAAAGGAAAAATTTCCCTCTTTTTTCCTTCCCTCCCTCTTTTCTTCTCTCTATCGTCGATTTCGTCGACAATGTCAAGGCAAGGATGGCATTCCGCCGGATCAGCAACGCCTCTTCGCCGCTCGGTAAATAGAGTACGGGCGAACCCTAGCAGATTACAACATTCGGAAGTAGCCACCCTCCACCTTGTTCTCCGCCTCCCTCCTGTGGTATGCTGATCTTCGTCAAAAACCTAACCGGAAAGACGGATCACCCTCGAGGTGGAGAGTTCGGAAACGGTCGACAACGTTACGTTAGGGCGAAGATTCAAGATAAGGAGACCAACAGAGGTTGATATTTCCCGGGAAGCAGGTCGAATAACATAGGGTTTTGCGTTTATTCCTCAAAAAGGACTTCTGCATATGTGAGCTTGAGAACACATATACACACGCCTGGGCCTGGCATATAGGTGAGATGACATTTAGGGAGACACTTGAGTTCTCAGGAGGTTGCCAAGGTCTAGGATACAAACAAGGTAAAATAAGCTCTGTAATTCCATTGTTCACCGAAGGCAGAGAAATGTGACTAATTTTTATTTTTAATCCATTAATTATGTGAAAGACATGCTCTTGGAACTTCTAAAGAGAGAAAAAGATGCTGGGATTTTACCTGATGAAGAACTTGATTTGTTTATCAAGGTATGCCATTCTATCTGAAATTTTTGACTCACCAAACACAATATGCATAAGTATATGTGTTCTTAAAGATCAAATATGTTTCGACACTAAGGCAACTATTTTCTCCCAGGGAGTAGCATTGGGGACTAAGGCAAAGTTTGATTGCAGAATATGTGATGAAGGTAAGTGAAATGTTCATACTTCTTAACTACTAAATGAGGGAAGTATCATAGCACAAGCACTGAATATCAAATATACATTATGCATTGGAATTGAACGTTTAACTCTGGGGTTATGCAATTATCTATGTTTCTAGCTGCACGCATAGAGCAAGTTTTTGACCATATTCATTTATCCTTCTGAAAAATCTTCAAAGATTTTAGGGTTTGAATCTTCAAAGATTCAAAAGTCTTCAAAGAAGCGGCTTGCAACTGGTAGTAGTTATTTTGAGTCCTTTCAATCTAGTCTGGAAATGCAGAAACTTTCACTTCCTTAACTGACAATATTTTTAAACTTTCTACCAGATGAACCTCTAATGGGCGTATCTCGTGTGCTTTCATGGATGAGATATCAACTGGGCTAGATAGTTCGATTACCTATCAGATTATCAGATATCTTAGGCATACAACTCTTGCATTTGGTGGCCCAACAGTTGTAGCCCTATTACAACCAGATCCAGAATCTTCTGACTTATTTGATGACATTCTTTTAAGGGAGGGACAAACTGTGTATCAGGGGCCCAGGGAAGCTGCTCTTGATTTCTTTGAATTATGGGATTTAAGTGTCCATCAAGAAGAAATGTTGCTGATTTTTTGCAAGAGGTATGCAATGTCTTAGATGATGCTCATGCATGCCAGGTTATTCTACTTAAATGACCATTCATTCCTTCACTGAGTTCTTTAACGTTGAAAAAATAGGTTATATCTGAAAAGGATCAAGGACAGTATTGGTTTCTTGACAGTCAGCACCTGTATGTACCCGTGAGTAAATTTGTAGAAGGCTATCAAGCTTTCAGTGCTGGGAAAGTTTTGGCTACAAAGTCATCTTGCAGCTTTTTCAATGAATAAATATGATATTAAGCAGGACTCAGCTTCTAAAGATCGTTTTTTCGCTTTTACTAAAGCGCAATTCATTTGTGTTTGTATTCAAGTTTATCCAGGGAACTCATTTCTGTAGTTAAAAAGTTTGTTCAAACCAGATATTCATTGTTATAAATGTCATTGATGAACGACATGAATCTATATTAGTCTCTTCTTGTATTTTGCAGCTTCTTTTGATTATTCTTATCATGACTAGTGTCTTCTTCCGAACAACAATAAACCATAGAACAATTGATGATGGTGGTATATTCCTTGGCGCTATATACTTTGCAATACTTATGATTCTTTTCAATGGATTTTTGGAGGTCCCAATGTTGATAGTAAAGCTTCCAGTTCTTTACAAGCACAGAGATCTGCGCTTCTATCCTCGCTGGATGTATACTCTTTCTTCATGGCTTCTGAGCATTCCAGAATCCCTTCTAGAATCAATTTTATGGGTTGCAATCGCATACTATACAGTTGGATTTGACCCTCAAATAACTAGGTGCTTTATCTTCAACGCTAAAATTGCATCTGTTTGCCTGTTTGCTGTTTTCTTCTGCATTTCAGGTGGGAAGGACTATTCAAGCAGATAATTAAATTTGACTTTCCATTAAATGCAGAAGCATACGACAGTTTCTTTTGTACTTCGTTCTACACCAAATGTCAATAGCTCTTTTCCGTGTGATGACATCTTTAGGGAGAAATTTCGTGGTTGCCAATACATTTGGATCTTTTGCAATGCTGGTTGTAATGGCCCTTGGGGGTTTCATTCTTTCAAGAGGTAAAGTTTTTCACCTATTATCTACAATAGCTTTAAGCCATTTTTATATTTATACCAAAATGAATAAACACTCCCCAAGATTTTCTGCCTCGGTTTTTTTTTGAATGTGGGGTTACTGGTTTTCTCCTTTGATGTATGCCCAACGTAACTTCAGACTTCAGTTAATAAATTTCTAGGCCATTGCTGGGATAAGGTAACTTTGTCCTCCTATTATGTCCTGTTTTCTGCTTTATCTTTCTGTATATGTATGCACACAAACACATAAATGACAGCTTTTGTTTTGACATTGTAGAAAGCTGGGAATAATACTTGTAAGTCCGCAGTTATTTCCTGAGAGTTATTGGAATTGGAGCTTTGATCGGATATACATTATTGTTCAACTTACTCTTGACATTATTCCTGACTTACCTGAATCGTAAGTTGCCTCTTCTGAGAAATCATATGCATGTCGCTTATCTTTTATTTAACTACAATGTTGAATGCAGACAGGGATAGATCATAGAAGCCTGTCTATTTAAATGTTTTGTAAGGAAGTTTCTAATGAGATAATTTTTATTTTTTTATTTTAGTAAAAGCAGAATAAGTGGTTATGAAAAATGGATGGGACGTAACGAGCTTTACCACAGTATACAACATGCAAGTGCGCGGGATGGATTTTTGAATCCCATGGAGTTGGAGAAAGTATCAGACGCAGAATCAATCCTTAAAATTGATTATGAAATTGGGAAAACCAATCGGCAATCGGCAAATAGGCATGGCATAAATATAAAGAGCTTTACAGTAGGAGTGCAATGGAGCATGGACGACACTTTGATTCCCGCTCGAAAGAGAATTTACCGACGGAACTACATCTCTTCCCGTCGTTTTCTTCACTCGTTCCTTCCACGCATCCAAAATCCCACCAATCAAACTACGCATAGTATAACTCGAACACAGCTAGTATTGCCTCATTTTTGCCCCCACCTTTCACCTGACAATTGACAAATAAGCGTCTTTCTCACATTCTCAACCGTCAAAAAAAATATGTTCCCACGCAGGGAATCAATCTAGCGAAGTCCCTTTCATGATCGACCATCGAATCCCATCTCCAATTTCCCTAATCAGCTATGAATTTCAATTTGAGGGGTTCTGTAATTGGGCGACTTTTCTTGCTGACCGTCTAGTTTATTTATTCTTTTTTTGGTTTATGCAAAAGTGTTCTTACTTTCTTCAGTGCTTCCTTTTACTATTCTGTGGGTGGAATTTTGTAATTCCCATCCCAAAAGAATCAAATCCCATATTCCAATTCTCTCTCTTTTTTTAATTAGGGAAAAAATTCCAGCTTCTCATTTCTGCTTCTATAAATATACTTGAGGAAGAGTGCTGAAAAACAAGTCACCTGCAATAGGCTGCTTCAAGAATCAATCTTTCTGGTATGTCACTTCTTTTTTTTATTCATTGACTTTCTCAAAAAAAATGGGATTTTGGAATTTGTATAGTTCCTTGAATATGTTTAATGTATTTTGGAATTTGCAACTTCATTGGGAGCTGGGGAATATGGTTATTGATCGTGAATCATGATTAGTTTTTGTTGACTCCTGTTATGCAATATTTTCGTTTATAGAAATTGGGAGAGGTTACCTTCACCGCAGTAAAGAAATTTTAGGATCATCAAGGCAATCTTTTTCATCAGTCTCGTCAATAGAAGTTACGGAATGTAGAGTGGCAAATAGAAGCTTTAGTTTAAATCCCATGTTCCCACATGCCGGAAATTTCTCTTTATAAACCTTAAAAATATATTCTTTGTGAACTTGTGCACATAACGAGCTTAATTTGCTTGCAGGGCACTTTCGTCGCTCTCATCATTTGATACAGAACCAGATATTTACCAAGTTTTCATTTGTTAGCCATGGGTAACCAGAGCAATGTGAGCATTAACTAGCTCCCTCTTTCCCCTTTTTTCCCATCAAATTATGATTAGCTATCTGTATGTTGTATGCTTGTCAGTTTCACTGACCGTCTGATTTCATCTTGTACCAAAATGCAGGGACTGAATGAAAATGCTCAGCAGATGGATTCTGGTATAGCTTTCTGCTTTTTCCTAGTAAATTTTGTGGCGTTCAAAGAAATTTTTGGGATGACTCAAACACTATCAAAGTTCTAGTTAAAATTACTGATTATTCCCTTGGTGCAATTGACTTTGAAGCAGCTCATGAGCAAATGAAAATTTTAATAGTGAAACTAAAATAACCTATTAGTGTAACTTATGTACACATTTTGAGTTCCTATGTGAGCGGAAGTCTGTTTGTTTAGGAGAATCGAGGTCAATGTTGACTGCAAATTCTCTACATTTTCAATTCATTGGGTGGTTTTTGAGATGTGAACTTTTCTGTTGGTAATATTAGACTAGATAATATCTTTTGACGATTCACTTAATCGAGGAATAGAATGTTTTACTTGCTTATTTTAACTGATCCTTTTGGGTATTTGCAGCGGCTATCTTACGCGATGGGAAAGAAATTTTATTGCAGGTGATTTTGTTATGCTAGTTCTGTTACTTAGCTTTCTAGTAGCGAGAAATATATTTATGGCATTTGTTCAAAGAAAACTTTTCCATTAGCACATATCTGCATTGATAATTCATAATCAATGTTAATTCCGACTATTACGAATTTGATCATAGTTTGATACTCTTCTGTACAAAATTAAGGCTGAGAAGGTATTTCTGTATAATAATGAAAGAACAAGATGGTGTTAGAATCTGACAGATCATTTGACAGGCCTTCAACTGGGAGTCTCATAAACATGATTGGTGGAGAAATCTAGAAAGCAAAGTTCCCGATATGGCGAAATCTGGCTTTACATCAGCTTGGTTGCCTCCAGCCACTCATTCATTTGCACCTGAAGGTGTTGAGAAAAGCATTTCAAAACTTAACCTGATACCTTGTAGCATGCTGGAGAATATTGAAACATTTTCTTGTCCTTTCTGAAATCTGTTTCTTATCTTGTTTTCTGTAACAGGTTATCTTCCACAGAACTTGTATTCTCTGAATTCTTCTTACGGTTCTGAGCACCTCTTAAAGGCTTTAATTGGTAAGATGAAACAGTACAAAGTTAGAGCGATGGCTGACATAGTAATAAATCATCGAGTTGGAACTACTCGGGGACATGGTGGAATGTATAATCGCTATGACGGGATTCCATTATCATGGGATGAACGTGCTGTTACCAGTGACACTGGTGGTCTGGTAATGATATTGTAAAAAGTTTTATGATTTCTTTGGCGTCAATGAAAGCAAATATGTCCTTTAATGAATCATTATCTACTTTGTCTGCAACAATTTAATAAGTATCACCGTGCAGGGTAATAGAAGCACAGGGGACAACTTTCATGGTGTTCCAAATATTGATCATTCTCAAGATTTTGTTCGGAAGGATATTGTTGATTGGCTCAGGTGGCTTCGTTACAATGTTGGTTTCCAAGATTTTCGTTTCGATTTTGCTAGAGGGTAATGGCTACAATCTAATGGAATGTTTGTTGTTGCTTTCCTTTCCTTTTCTTGTCTACGTGGATTGCTCATCTTCCATTGTTGCCTTCCTTCTTTATGATTTAGCTACTCAGTAAAGTATGCGAAGGAGTACATAGAAGGTGCAAAACCTATATTTTCCGTTGGGGAATATTGGGATTCTTGTACCTACAATGGCCATTACTTTGAGTACAACCAAGGTACTAAATTTTAACTGGTTTCAACATTTTGCATGATTACTTCTTTGATGCTTTCCTCTGCTTTGTTTTGGAACAAGCCCGCATTTAACCAGTGTCCGTAATTCGCAATTCAAAAATGCAGACAGTCACAGGCAAAGAATCATTAACTGGATTGATGGCACAGGGCAACTTTCAACTGCTTTTGACTTTACAACAAAGGGAATTCTTCAGGTACTAATCCCGCAATCAACTGCTTCTGGACTTTTGTTGCATTCTCTGCCAGAACAACATTCAACAGCAAAGCTTTGTATTTTGTGGAATCAACTTTGAAATATATGAACATCGATTCTCAGTGACCACTATATTTCCTAGTCTTGATCTCTCGCTTAAACGATGAACGTCTTCTAACTCAGGAAGCTGTGAAAGGAGAATTTTGGCGCCTGCGTGACTCTCATGGCAAACCACCTGGTGTTATGGGATGGTGGCCGTCAAGAGCGGTCACTTTCCTTGATAACCATGACACAGGGTCAACTCAGGTTTTTTTTTTATTTTTTATTATTTAACTTAAGCCTTATACTACAACAGTTGCCTGCTTAGCTAAATTAGTTGTCAGAATCAATCCTTTGTTTGCTGCCTATCTTGCAGGCTCACTGGCCTTTCCCTGGATATCATGTTATGGAGGTACTTTTTATGAAATTCTATGTCCTCGCTTTTGCCTTTTTTCCTTAAAGGGTTTTTGTGAAAATGCTTATTGTGGTTTGACATATACGTTTTGTTGTGCTTTTACTGGATTCAACAGGGTTATGCCTATATTCTAACACATCCTGGGATCCCATGTGTATTCTATGACCATTTCTACGACTGGGGCAGTTCCAGTCATGACCAAATTGTTAAGCTGGTACGTCGTTACGGAAATTATACAAATCCAAACAACTCTGTCTCTTGAATGGTTTGAATAAATGAGAGTTTCAATGCAGATGGACATTCGTGGGTCTCAAGGCATACATAGCAGATCATCGATAAGAATCATTGAAGCACAGGCAAACTTGTATGCTGCAATGATTGGGGAGAAAATCTGCATGAAAATCGGAGATGGTTCGTGGTGTCCGTCCGGGAAGGAGTGGTCACTTGCAACCAGCGGACACAGATATGCAGTGTGGAAGAAGTGAACTGGAACTCGAAACTAATAAGTTTTTTGCCTTTTTATTTTTATTTTTTAATTTACTTGGGCCTATGTATTACGAGCTGTCAGGCCTTCAAGCTCAAATTTAATAAACCAGGATTGTAATTTAGAAGAGAAATAGAAGAAATGGGGAAACGCACAGAAGAAAGGCAGACAGAAGATATACAAAGTTCAGAAATAAAACATCGGTACAAAACATGCTTCTCCCAATCCGCTCCTGCAGCACATATTTCATTCTAATGCTAAAACGACACAGTTTAGGAGAAGGGTATGACACGAGCCTTCTTGTGATAGGCTTTGGCAATAATTTGGTCATTACTTTTTGCTGTAAAAAAATTTAAAAAAAAAAACACTTTTTGCTGCCTTCAACAAAAATCTTCATGTCGTTTTTTTCACGTAACTCTTTATTTTATACTTTTTATAAAAAATTCTAAGCTTGATAGTTGATGTACATTTTATGGAAATTATTAGGACAACTTATATAGAGTGAAAAAAATTAGTAACCGATGCATCATATGATTTGAACTACTTAAAAATTACTATGATTTTTGTTGGTTCGAAAAATAATCAAACCACGTACACTTCTTGTTTGTTCGCGCCCTTTTTACTTTCCCTCCATTTTTTCATATCCCCTGCCTTTAGCTTCAAATGAATGTGTATGTTTTAGGTTTATTTCGTAATTTAATGAAGTTTTAAAGAGGTTGATGTTGTTGTTGTTGTTGTTTTTTTTTTCTAACAAAGTTGAACTTTTTAAAAAATTTAATATTCTATAAAAATAATTATTTTAAAAATACAGAAAATAATGTGTATGAGAATAAATGTGTTTAGTTATAAGTCATTTGAGTAATCAATTGTATGGTAGTTTTATATGCAGTGATTTAATGACTTTAGTATAGAATATCAACATATATGTTGATAGCATGTACTCTCTTACATAAGAAGAGTCATGTTTAAAAATATACAACTTATTATAAATTTTAACGTAAAATGCATAAAATAGTTAATTTATCTTCATTTATTTAACTCATACTATTATTTTTTTAAATGTGGGATAATTATAATTCACCCATGATTATATTACTAACGGTATAAATGATTAAAAAATAAATAAAATTGAAAGTGGGAAAGAAAATGTACTGTTCTAGTGGAACGTAATATAGTATATAAAAAAAAGACTATGAAAAATAAAAAGACCTATAAATCAATTAGAGCATTGTGAGCCTCTGAAAGAAGAAAGGAAAAAAAAAAAAAAAAGAAAAGGAAAAAGTGTAAAAGTAGTCCACAATCTTTACCTCTGTTTTAAATGTAGTCTAAATATTTAGTATGTATCAAATGTAGTCCATAATGTATCTGTTTTGTTTCAATTTAAGTCCAAATGATAGAAATTAGACCAAATTAACGGTCAACGAGTTTGACTGTCAGTCAAACAAGAAAACGATTTTCCGAAATCTTTTTCCTTAGAATTTTTTTTTTCGTTTTCGGAAAAAAACGATTTTCAGAAAATCTTTTTCTTTAGAAATTGTGTTTTCGTTTTCTGAAGAAAACGATTTTCGAAAAATCTTTTTCTCTAGAAATTTTTTTTCGTTTTATGAAGAAAACGATTTTCAGAAAATCTTTTTCTTTAGAAATTTTTTATTTTCATTTTTCTGAAGAAAAAGATTTCTTGAAAATCGTTTCCTTTGACCCTCCTAAAACCACGCCACCCCTTTCTTCCAAAACCATTTCCGCCATGGAAGGAGGAGTTTCAAGCTTTCGGGTCTAACTTATGTCCAAAGATCCCCGAAATTCTTCGAGGTTTCAAGACATGGGAGGCCCTGTTGAAGGTTGAAACACAATTTTATAACTTATATTTCCCCAACGATCAAGGGTGAAACTAATTTTGCTCCAACCTTATTGTGTGGGCAGGGGGATTTAGTGTTGCTTTTGGTCCCCTTGATGGTTCCAGCATTGTGGACTCAAACTTCACTGTGGAACCATTTTTGGAGTTTGGCCTGGAGACAAACTGACCGGGAGGGATCAAGTTGCTGCGGCCACGGGGATCTTTGGACGTAAGTTGGACCAGAAAGCTTGAAGCTCCTTCCATGGCGTGAAATGGTTTTGGAAGAAAGGGGTGGGGTGGTTTTAGGAGGGTCAAAGGAAAAGATATCTTTTCTCAGAAAATGAACCAAAAAAAAAAATTCTAAAGAAAAAGATTTTCTTCAGAAAACGAAAAAAAAAATTTCTAAAGAAAAAAATTTTCTGAAAATTTTTTCCTTAAGAAAACGAAAAAACAAATTTTCTAAAGAAAAAGATTTTTTGAAAATCGTTTTCTTGTTTGACTGACGGTCAAACTCGTTGACTGTTAATTTGGGGGGACTACATTTGATACATACTAAAGATTTGGACTATACTTGAAATAGAAATAGAGTTAAAGATTGTAGACTACTTTTACACTTTTTCCAATAAAAAAAAAAGAAAGAAAGGAAAACACAGAAGCCTATTTTGGTGGAAAAATACAGTGAAATTAAACTAACAAATTGGCCAGATTATAAGTGAAAGCGCGCGTTCTATTTTGTGAAAGCACGTTGTACTTACAAGCGTTGTTCCCTAACTCTAAGTGAAAGCGCTTTTTGTACTCCTACAAATAGGGCATCTTGGCTACTCTTCCCCGCCATAATCAGAAGAAAAATTCCCTCTCGTGCTACCAAATACCAATGGTACAATGCCAATAGCCAAGGCAAGCTTGGAATTGCTTGCTACGATGTTTTTACCATAGTTCTCTGTAATTTCTGTGGTATCTCAACTTCCAGGTTCATACCTGGTTTGTAATTAAAGGGCTGCAACTGTAAGAGGTACCAGGGCTCTGCCCCTGAATGCCCAACCCAAGTTAACATAAACTAACAATGTAGCAGGGCTAAGGTAATTTCTTTTGGTTAACCCTCCCACTTGTCTTGTGTTAGATTAGGAGAATGAGGTTTTGCTTGCTAATTGCAGACTTCTCTCGCTCACTGCCAAGAAGACTCGGTTGCGATGGTTCTGCTGTTCAACCTGGCCCCTGATTTGACGGTTTTTAAACTATGTCTTGGTTTCTTTGTTTTTCGACTACCTTCTTTCTTTCTTGCCTGGACACCATTAATTTAGCTAAAAGTGCTCTCGCCATTCCTTTGATTTTGCTTCTTGGTATTCTTGGAACCTGTACAATTAATAGGTTTTCTTGAATTTCAGCAGGAGTGCATCATTAGCTGCCCCTGTATGCCCAACCCCCCAGTTAACATAACATAACAAGGTACCTGGGGTAATTTCTTTTGGTTAAAAAAATTACCATGCTTTACTGGGTTCACCGATTTAACCCTCCCACTCTTCTTGTGATAGATTTGGTTGGAGACTGAGGTTTTGCTTGCTAATTGCAGACTTGTCAGTGACTCGAGCTACTGCTGTGGTATGGATAGGTTTCTTTCATTTCCGACTACCCTTTTTCCTTCTTTGCCCGGACACAATTAATTTAGCTAAACTGCTTTCGCCATTCCTTTACTGTTTGCTTCTTGTTGGTTGCTATTGACTGGGACGATGACATTTGGTGAAACTCACTGTGACCCCAACTGGTTTATTCAATGTCAGTTTTGATGAACAACTTGATGCTTTAATTTAGGTAGAGCCGTTGATGCAGGTAAGGTTAGTAATAATAGACTAGGTCTCCACTTTTTATTCATCAATTTCTCTTTCTACTAGGATATATCTGTTTCTTAACTGAAACTGTGCCTGTAGATCAGATATGTTGGGTGCATTTGTACTTTTATTTTCTTACGCGGTTGTGCCCGTATTTCTGAAACTAATTTCAAATTCTTTTCGCCTTTTAGTGCTCATACAACTTTCGCCGCTGAAGTTTTCATTTGGGGATTGCTGAATGCTGTCACCATGAGATGTACTCGTCACTCGTGTTTTTGATCTGTATCTGTATAACTGAATTAAAAATTTTGGTGATTAGTTCCACTAATTTGCTGTGCCATGCATGCAGTATAACTGTTGAAAGTGGAAATTGAATGCTAATGGGGGAATGATTGTGATACACTCCTTCAGACAGAAGTTTTGACAACAGTTTTTTTTCACTTCGACATGGAGAGCTCTTATCCAGTTGGTGTTCATCAGAACTTCCAGTTTGGGAAGAAGATGCTTCACTGGCCAGTGTGATCCTTGTGCAGTAGCTTCATGGACTTTGCATTTTGCTTCATCATCAAAACAACTAACCCCAAGCAATTTAGTTACTGTTTCCTCGCCTCTTATTGTCTCCCGATCATCTTATGCGCAAAGCGATTGCGCATCCCCAATGTCTTACTCCTGATATATATATATATATATATAAAGGTGAAAGGCTAACAGTCTTTTAGTGTCAAATGTAAATGAATTGTTTGTTCAATTTTACAGGGGAGGAAGGTCTTTTTCTGAATAAGTTTCTGCAATGCTTGCCAAAAAAAGGAAGCTCCTGAACATTAGATGTGACTTGAGCTGTTGCTAGAGCTGAAAGGGAAGCTGTCTTTCGTGAGTCTTTGATTCCTAGCTTTCTAAATGAAGAGCAGCTTTTAAGGTCTGTTTTCTGGTCTCTTGTGTCCATAGTGCTTGAGTTTATAAGCTGAAGAGGTTTAAATGTTTAAGTTTACTCTTCATTGCTATGGTGGTAACCGAAGAAGAAATGAGCAATTTGAAATTCTAGCTTCATTGAAAGTGTGATGTGATTTGAATTGCTATTACCATCACACTGTTTTTTTTCTTTTTTAAATAGAGTAATATGCTATGCAGTTAATATTTGGAGTGTTTTCTCATTATATTTTCGTCTGAAAATTTCCTGCTGCTCATTATATTTTTGGATCTAATTTAACATGTAGTTTGGGCCTTGCCCATAAGGCCCAATAGCTAAAATTAAAAGCTTGCTTCCGAAGATCCCTCCTCCAATGAATTAGGCTCTGTTCTCTTGTGGCAATTTTTTAAGAATCATCATTTTTTTTTTAAAAAAAATTTTACACAAAGAAACAACTTTACTTTTTCAACAATTTAAAATTAAAATTTTAAAATTCCCTCTAAATGCATACTCACATAAATTCAAAAAATAACACAATCATTACACTTTTTTATCTCTCACCTACACAATTTTTCAAAAAAAACTTCCCTCTAAAAAATTTCTAACAAAAAATTTTCCTCCAACAAAATTTCTCCTACACAAGCCACAAGAGAACAGAGCCTAGTGTAAAGAAAAGAATTCAAACCTATAATAGTAAATTCCTCCAATATGACTTGTTACAAGAAATAATGTAACGAGGAACAAAGAATTATTATTGTCCATCACGTCAAATAATTGTTTTTTTTTTATTATTATTATTCAAATTTGAGTATCATTATATTGTTGAAGGTAGACCAACGTAATTGAGATACTTTTTGCTATTTAAATATTTATATATAAAAAAAAGAAATAAATAAAAAACTTTTCGCCTGGCCTTGTATGTAAACTAATCTTATTTTCATGTCATTTTTTATTCTATGCTTGAATTTTAATATAATTTTTTTACTTTCTATAAAAATATATATATATATATAAGATTGATTGAAATTATTAAAATAAAAATAAAAAAAAAGATGGGGCCATAACTCACATCAGCATCATGAGCGTCGTCATCGGACCTCATCATTTGGGTCTTTGAAAGAAACTCTCAATTTCCCATCATCCCCCACCAACCACTGCCTTCTGCTTATTCTTTTGGCCTAATTACATTTTCCTCTCCTATATTTCATCAAATTATAATTTAGTTCCTATGATTTTTTCCAATTTTCTGTGCTACCATGTTCTTTTTTGTTGGGTTTAGTTTTGATTTGGAAAAAATAATTTTATAATGTAAAAAGTGTATTGCTGAATAGTGAAAAGTTGTATTAGAAATGATAAAAATTGATTATAATATATTAAATTTATTGTTGAAACCAAAACTGAAACCAAAATCAAAACATAAAGAATGTGCCCTAAATTGGTCAAAATTAGTTGGTTCGAAAAATAATCAAAACCACGTATGTGTGTAATATGAAACATCTCATGAATCAATTTGTAATTTAAACAAAATGTTAGGGAAGACTTGTCTTTTCAGATGTATTTGATTGTACTATCTCAGGTAATAAGGCAGATGCACTCAATGATAATTCCGAGTATAATGGGGTAGTTTCGAAACTCCTCTAACCTCCTCCTTCACCTGTATTATTTAATTTATACATATAAAGAAAGTTATGTTGATTACTCTTCAATAATTTTTTTTCTAGTTCTGCCTCAAATAGAATTAGAGAATACACTATTCTAGTAAAAGATAAAAAGGAGTAATTACTAGTAATTAACAATGAATATAATGATCAGCGCTAGGACATAGGAACTTGAACTACTAATCAGTACTACCACTCCATGTTTAATTGTTTTTTATTTACAATCTGATTTTTTTTTTTTGTGTTTTTCTTTTCATTTAAAAAAAAAAAGAAAAAGAAAGAAAGTAAAAAAAGAGGTAATTGTGAAAAAGGAGAAGAGAGATCAGTAATAATAATAATAATAATTACAGGCATTAAGAAAACTAAGAATGTGCATGGGAATTCCATTGGGCAGTGTCACCTTATGACCAAACACAAGGAATGTTAATCATTACTGATCATTGATACCACATCACACCTTGCTACCTTAATTAATTCCACTTTTTAACCCATGTGTAGTAACTCTAAGGCTCCTTTGAAGATTTTGGTCTTTTTTTTTTTTGAAAATGTTACACTTTTGTTTCTTAAAGTTTCATTGTTGCAAAAAATAGTCTATTACGTATGTATGTTGTTGTAGTTTTGGTTTATGTGACATGTTATGGTCAGTTTTAAGCAGTCAAATTTTCAAATAAAAAATTATTGAATTTTTTTTTCCTCGTGATTTTCATATTCTTTAGCGACCTTTGTAATAATTTATACTTTTTGAGATAAACTGCAAAGACGACTTGAAATTATTAAGAACGAGTCAACTAATATGCAGTTTCATATGAATAAAAATGAGTAAAAATTATTATTGCATTCTACAAGAAAGTCCTAATATTCTTTTGTCATTTCAAAAGACCCTTGAAAACGTTAACCTCTAATATAACTACTTAAAGCCTTTCCTTTCGGTTAGTTTGTATGGAATTAGAGAATTGAAAAGAAAATGTCGTATTCAAGAGTTTGCTTTGATGGTACACCTGAAAACTGATATTAGGGGGTGCACATCAGGTAGTGCGACAGCTGCACAGCAGCAAAAGAGTATACAAGTGCGGGGGAGTTTTCGGATGTATTTAGAGACTTATCGTGTAATAGAAATAGTATGACTTAAATAAATAAATAAAAAAAAAAAAAAGAAGGCCGTGGACAGACAAGGAAGGTAAGGTAAGGTAAGGGAAGCGAAGCTTTTGAGACGAGAGTAACCAACCCACCTTACAGTTTACTCACTTGATCACCTGCGTTCCCTTATACTTTGCAATCATTACAACGTTCTGCTTCATTCAAACATCTCCTCTACACGATTTACACTGTTTGATTTTCATTTCACCTTCTAAAAAGCCTTTCCTTTTGATTGTACTTCTCCCAATCTTACCGTTACACGCATAGTATGAAACAAATTGAAAAGAAAAAAAAAAGAAAAATCCAATTTTTTAATTAAAACATTGTTCGTGCGTGAAATCTAAACGTTAACGTTTGAATTTGGTCGGTTTTGGATCGGATTCGCGATAATTTAATATCTTACTACTTGTGTTACTAACACTGTTTTTAGTATTAAAAAAGTGCCGACTAGGGATGGTGAAGACAATGACAAGAGAAGAAGGAAGGAATCAAGTACGTATATATGGTCCCCAGCGAAGCAATATCAAACTCATGCATGTTAAAAAGGCATCAGCCTTCCCTTACAGTAAAAGAAAATGAAAAGTCGTGATTTTTGGAGCCTCTTCTTCTTCTCTTCTCTTCCATCAACGGATCAGACAAACCTCTCTCTGACTTCTTCTTTCTTCTTCTTCCTCAACCACAACCCAACCAGCTAATATTAATTATTTAATTAACTCTTTACTTTATTTTGCATGCATGCATCATGATCATGCATGCATGTGAATATATAAATGTATTGGAATTTCATTATAAATTATTAAGATTTAAGTAGGTACGTACGTGCCGCAATTTGATCTGAAGATGGAGTATCAAGATTCAGAGAAGAAAACCCAAGTGGATTACGGGCTGTCATGTAGGGTAGTAGCCACTAAATTCCCATACTTTTTTCCTTTTTGGCAATAATTCCTCCTTTCCTAAGATTAATTGCAATCCATATACATTAACACGGTAACTCCAAAAGTGACTCTTTATTGAGTTCAGCTCGGCTAGAATAAGTTACAACACAATACTACTAGAGAACTCTGCGACTGGACTACAGCTGAGCTGGGGGGTATATATACATGGCAGAGGACTTATCAGCATGATTAAAAAGAAAGTATATTGATTAATTTGTCCCCAATGATTCAATCATAGCAAAGTCTGATCTGACAGAGGAGGGGTTATAGATGGGAAAACACTGTCCATACCATAAACTAAAGCTTGGTTTTTTACTCTCTCTGTAGTGGTAATAGTAATAGGAGAGTAGCTAGAGGTGGGATTTTCTGGGTATCTTTTGATGTTGTTTGAAATACAAATACAACTTCAAAAGTATAATACTATGGGAGCTTAGGTGGAAGAATTTAATGGGTATGGTTGGGTGGCAGCTCTATTGCAATAAATGGGATTTGATATTCAAAATAAATGCCAGTTTTCCCATACATTGCTGTTTCAATGAATTCAAATCTTTTACATTTCTGGAAGTTTTGCAGTCCAAGTTTTTATTAATATTAGGGCTCTATGGATGGACTACTGATAGCAACACACAAGTTAATTAAAAGGAAGAGAAAAAGAACACATACACAGAGATAGTGTGTGACATTATAGTACCTCATTAGCTAGGCAGATGAGAGGAGTTGATCGATCAGAGAGAGAGAGAGAGAAAGAGAGAGGTATGGTCTATGGTCTTTGGCCTTCGGCCTTTGGTTGTGGGCGTGATGAGTGCGACACATCACTCGACAAAAGGAAATATTTTTATGTCTCTCTCTCTCTTCTCTCTTAATTGGTTTTGGAAAAGAGAGAGATATATGGTTTCAGATCATATATTCTCAATTATAGTGTCTTTTGTGTTCTCCTCACATATATAAGGATATCATTAGTGGATTCATTATATAAGAGGAGATATCGTAAAAATATTATATTTGGGAATAACAGATCTGAATTCGAGATATATTATACCAAAGATGATATGAAATGAAAGGAGAGAAGAAACCGGTACTCTCACTGCACCAAAGGTGGTAAATGGATGCACCATTCTTTTTTTTCTTTAATTTTAATATTTAAAGAGTGGATACGTAATATAAACTGTGTTACAAAATAGACTCAATCTAATACTCGCGAGTAAGACTTTGACATACACACATTTTGTCTCTCTCTTTTTAATCTTCTAAGTCAAAACTTTAGCAAATGCCACCTTAATTTGGTGGAGGATGTGTGTCCCACCATTAAGGTAGAGAAGCATTAATCAAAGAGGTCAGCTTAAAAGCTAAACTTAATCACATTCACATAATTTTCATCTTTGGTGGGAATGGGAATAAAATTCCTCCATTTCTACCTTTTGTTTTTCTTACCTTTATTTTTTTATTTTTTTTATTTTTTACCACTAATTAACAAGTGTTGTGCTTGTGCATGCATGACATCACTTTAATGTGTCCATTACTAGTAGTAGATTGCAATTTTCATCATTTTCTTCATGGAAAAAAAGGGCTTGAAAAGAGTGGAACAAAGTCCAAAATGTTGAATATTCTTACAGTTTACAGAGCTTAAATCCAGTTAATTTCAAAGTCACCAAGAGTCAAGAGAGGTTAATAATTATATTCGACAACAAAGCAGCAAGCAAATGATGTTTTTTTTAATATTTAATTAGGGCATATTCTTTAAGTTTTGGCTTTGGTTTTAATAGTAAATTTAATATATTATAATTATTTTTTATCATTTTTAATACAATTTTTTACTATTTAACTATATTTTTTTACATTTCTAATATACTTTTTACATTATAAAACTATTTTTCTAAAACTAAAACTCAAACCTTCTTAAAAGAACATGCCCTTAATTCCACATTTACAACTTTTTCCTACATCACAAATCTTGAAATTACTGTCAGTAATTCACTTGAAATGAACCCATTCTAAAGTAATTAAGGTCATGTATGTCTTCATTGTTTTTGTTTATGTTTTCGTTTTGGTTTCATAGATTTACAATTACAATATATAAAATAAGTAATTTAACGTTATATTATGTGACCAAATTTAGAGTTGATTCTAATGAATGAAGAATTTTTTTTAAAAGTTAATTTTTCCATACATTTTTTATATTTTACATTAAGATTTATTTATCAAATTATTATTCTTTCAACTTTTTTATTTTTTATTCTTTGAAGAAGAAGTGTAGAACTTTACCCCCCCAATGAGTAGTAGTGGCTAAAAATCAAAAACCCTTTTTTTCACACACTTTGATAACCTTTTACAAATTGCACACACGGGAGAGGAGAGAGAGAGAGAGAGAGAGAGAGAGAGAGAGAGAGAGAGAGAGAGAGAGATGTGCACTACATCATAATCGAGGAGAAGAAGAAAAGAGAGGGTTTCTATCTCTCCATTCCAATTTCCATCTGATGGTATCATGGTTGGGAGTTGGTTAGAGGGTTTTCTTCTCTCTCTCTCTTCTCTTTTTCTGTTCATCAAAAACGAGGAATGGAATGGAATGGAGGAAGGAAGACTCAGTCCTACTACCATGATGATTCTTTCATGTTTCATTTCATTCTGAATATCCCTCAGAGCCAGAGAGGAAGGAAGAAGATGTATATGAATAATGAATATGATCCATCCAATCCAATCTCTGTTGTTTTTTCTGTAATCTGAATCCACCTCTCAATTCTCACCACCATCCCTATTAATTGTGTGTACAGTAGCAAGCACATCTCTCTCTCCTATTTATTTTCCTCTCTTCTTCTTCTTCCTTCTTAAATACTGCTCAACTGTCTCTGCTGTGGAGAGAGTCTCTCATCACATATCTCAAACTGAGAGAAACCCTTTTGTCTCCCACTGCTGCATGTGTGTTTCTTTCCATCTATCTTTCTTCGTTCGCATACAAGCAAGCAAAATCCTCTGGCGATGGCAGCAAAAGTAGAGTCATTCATGGCGGTTTAACAAAGGGTTTCTTACAGAGTTTATTGGCATTCTGTCCACCTCCCTATATTCATATCTAAAGACAAAAGGAATACTGAAGTAACGCACGCACTCTTTCTTAGTTTCCTTTATTGGAGGAGCGTTTGGAGGTGGGCATACTGCCAACTGAGCTCTGTTGGCTTCTCTTTGTAAAATCCTCGTGATATCCATCTCCACTCATCATGGAAAATTAAGGCTTTTTGGCTTTTGATCAGTTCAGCCCAGGTGATGAGTTATTATAACTTAAGGAGCGCATTCATTTGTAAAGATCCAATTTTTATGCTTACCTTCTATGTTTTTTTCCTGATTCTTGTGCTGCAGTGCAAAATGAAACTTTTCTATTTCTTCCTACGTTGGAAGATCTATGAAAGCTGTATTCTTGGATGATGAATCCGCCACTTCATCGCAAAGACACAACCCTTTTAGGTTCTTTTCCTGATCTCTTACTTCTCTTGCCCCTATTTTTCTATGTTCTAAAGATTCATAACCCATATTTTGAAATTTCTGCTTTGATTCATAAAGGGATCGTTTTGCTTTAAGAATGTTGAAACTTCAAACTTGCCTACAGAACAACATTAAAATCTTGGATCCCTTCATTCCCTTTATTTTTCTTGTGATTGTTGTACTACTGTTGAATCTGTTGCTTTTAGTGTTTCCTGATGAGTTAGGATGAATAACAAACAGTGACGAATACAATAATTGTACCCATAGTGCCATGAAGGGATGAACCCATCTCAATAATACATGCATTAGAGCCATGCTCATTTGAAGTGCAACAACTTCTTTGATTTTTAATTTTTTTCTTCTTCTGGATTCACAGGGTGTGCAACTGTGTCTGTAGTTACTACGGTGAAAAGAAACAGTGTTTGAAGTAGCTGCTAGTGTATAAAGGTAGGTAGGGAGGGGGCTGAGTAGGGGAGGGGCTGCGGCAGTGACAGGTGCAGGTGCAGCTGCAGCCGGATTCTTCTTTAAAGGCTTTAGCTTTCGCCCTCCGATGTTAGTATGCTCATGATTGAAGTCTGACATTTACCACTAAAATTCTCCAAAGTAGCTGTTCCTGAAAAGATGGTTGAATGTTAGTGTCTCAGTGGGGATGAATGGTTGCATTGAAACTATTACTTTCTCTTAGCTTCTTCTTCTTTTTCTTTTTTTTTTATTTAATATTTTCATTCCCACAAGACATAAGATAAAAGACCATATCTTTGCAGCCTGTTGGATCTATAATTATTCTTCTCTTCTTCCATTTTATACTAGTGTTGATAATATGATTCATGGCTTGAATGTTTGTTGTAGGGAATTAATTCAAAGGAAATGAAGCTCCATGCTGAATGGAAAAGAGGGTAAGCTATGATGTGGTTTGACTAGTTTCTGGTATTGTATGTCATGCATGGTAGCCATTGACATTTTTGAATTTTACCCTTAATTTATTTTGCCTCATTATTGAAGAGCAGTCTCTAGTAAAATGATGTCGTTTTTAAGTGAAATAACGTTCTTTCTTCCTTCCTTCCAATAGGGTTAGACATTTTAAACTTGGACAAAGTATACATTTATCTCCCTTTGACATGTGAAGAGGTGGTTGTGATGATTAGGAGTGAATTTTTTTGATGGTTCTTGTAGTTTGTGAGTAAAAAGATGATAATATTAGTCAACGTTGTTTAAAGGAAATTTCAATGTGTTGGTTGTTGGAGACAACAAAAGAAAGTGCTTGAATTCTTGTTCCAAGACAGATTGCGAGTTGAAATTTTTTTTCCTTTTTTGTAAGGAAAAGCAGTGGAACAAATGATGTTTTTGTTATCACAACGGTAAATAGCCCAGCAGGCTTAAATCATGTATGTTTAATCCACCTTTTATCCATTTTGATGAATTATGGTGCTTCCTTCCCCACAAAAACAAAGGCGTGGTTTTTTTTACCATTCTTCTTTACCGTATGTCACCGCTTTTTGCTACTAGTTAAAAGCGTTGCACTACTGTAGTAGTATAGTACTCGGGCAAAGCAAATGAAATTCACTTTTACTGTTTTTGTTAAAATCACTCGGTTGATTCCCTAGTTTGGGATCTGTCTTTATTTAAAGTTGTTTTATTTGGTTCTTTCATTTTAAAAATTGTTTCAAGATGGTATCGGCCCGTCATTTTAAGAATATTTGAGCAATTTTTGGTTAATACGTGATATTCACACACATTGATAAGATCAAAGAATGAAAAGGTTAAAAGTTAAATCCCTTCACTTCGTTCATCCTTAACTTATAATGTTGACAACATTTTCTTTTATTTTTCCAGGCATCTGGCTCTTTTAACAGGAGGAGAAAGAACTAGTAGTTTTTAGATTGTTGTAATTTTGAAACGTGATTTCCAGCTTAATACTTTCTGTATCTTATAAAGAGTTGTATTCCAAATTTTACCTTAACTAGGCTCTTTTAACGAGACACAGACCAATCGGCAACTGGAAGCCATACAAAGATTGAGAATAATTTAATCAATAATAGAAGATCCAAAGTCGAATAATATCTGACTAATTAAGCACATTTTCAGAACTAAATTCTAATAGATAGTGACTAAAATGTCAATCTTTCTAACTTGGCTTCCGTTTCCTCCGCAGAGTGTCGTAGTATTAGCTTCCTTTTCCGGGTGGAAAAAGCTGGTTTCTTCGGTAAAGGGAAATGGTCGCCACGATAATTATTAGCAGGAGGAAGATGATGATTCTGCAAGTTGAAAGCACCTGTCAATTCTCTGGACATTGATTCTTCTGCAGCTCGTAGTCTTGTAGCATCATCAATGTACACAAGATCTTCAATCCTCGCCATCATGTTGAAGGCTATGCTCTCTATCACCCTCGAATAGCTTTCCAGAATCGCCCGTCCAACATCCTACAAATTCAACCAGAAAATCCATGAAAATAAGCTTCAATTCTAATGGTTGCAATAGAAACTATTTACAATCAGAAAACTTTAAAGGAGAAAGCATATACCTTGTTACAATGTATCTTAGTCTTGTCTAGCGCGGTTTGTGGGAGGCCGGGGAAATGAAGCTTCAAGTCCCTCAGGAGGGTTTCAGCTCGCTGCGCTGAGATTTTGGGCTTTTCACGGTCAAAGAACCCTCCAAGTGACGTCGTAGTTCTTTTGTCGTTTAAATCATTCTTGCTGTGCTTCTGTCTCCAGAAATGTAAGGCAGCCTCAAGTTTATTGGCAATGTCCAGAGTGGAGTTTTCTGATGTTAAATCTAAGTAATCAACAAGGCCTTCGGTAGGGAGCTGATCAGAAGTTACACAACGGTAAAGTGATTCTCCTAAACAAGCCTTCCCACTCTGTACCAATGAAAAACATGCATTTCTTCCTGTTAAATATTGTACGATGAAGATGAACCAAAGTTGGTAAGATCACACTTACCTTAGGCAAACAATCCAAGTAGGCTTTTGGTACTTCCATCTCCGATAAGACGGCATTGTTGATTGCCAAAGCAGCTTTGTAAATCTGATTTGTGCATTTCCAGCACTGCTGCAAATGTTTCCTTGTTTTATGTGACAAACCAGTCCTGGGGACTTTTGGGAAAGGTAACCACCATTTCTCTTCATGCTTTGCTTCCATGGAGATGTATTCTCCGCCTTCCCCAACCACAATCCCTCGATCAACATAGTAGAATTCACTCTGGTGAAATCCGTCCAAGATGCTAATGAGCATAGCATCCAGTTTTTTCAGCACGGGAAGATTCAGGGACAGGTCGGGACGTGGCCGGGGCACCATGATTTCAAATGCTTTGCCGCCTGGGATTTCTTGCACCGATGGAACAAGTTCCACTATGGAATCACAGACGCAGAGAAGCCATTCCATCTCACGCATCCACATTGATCTTTTCGGTGGAGGCAGGGGCTCCATTTTCCAGAGCTCCCCAAACACAGTGGCTGATCATTGCAATGTGACAAAAAACAACCAAGAAATGCTTTCATTTAGAGTCAGAGATTTCAGCATGAACATAGAATTTACAAACAAACAAAGTTGCACGATGAACAGACCAGCAAGATTGGTAATGGCGTTGGATATGGCAAGAGCAGGACATACTCCATTGCCTCCGCCCGACATATCTTCTCCCAACAATAGCTTTGCAAAACGCTCTTTCATCAATTCAACTTCTGTACCATACAGCAAGTGAAAATTAAAAACGAGGGCAATCTACACTACATTTTTAGGCCCATTACATTCATTGCAACTTTTTTGAAGCAAATCTATCCCCACAAATTGAGTCCACATGACAAAAAACAATTCTAGTTCTGAAGCAGTGGCTGTCAAAGTTTGTTGTTCTTATTTAATTTACTCTTTACTCTTTGGGGGATGCAGAAATTAACAGCAGAACAGAGGAATCAGGTGGAAGCTGATGGGGTTGACCCCACAGTAATCAATGGTTTCTTCCAAAAGTTTTGTATTTCTGAATTAAACAGACTCAACCACAACAGAACTGGGCAGATGATATTGAATTTCACTATTCCACTGACAACATTTAACACCACACTCACCCATACCAATCGATTCTTCTGTGCTAAATTTACCATGCACATGTACACGAGATGTTTTGATGAAACAACATATCTAATTATTGAGTTGAGCCTACTAATATCAAATTTAATTAAAGAAATTAATTGCATGATATTGGTGCCTCACCGGTGAATTGATCAGGTTTGTTGGGCTTCTGAGCCGGAATTAAGACGTGCCTGTCTCCGATGACCGGAAACATCACGGTAGGGCTCGTCGTGGTCGCTGGAAGGTCACAAGAGGCGGGGGCGAAATCCTGATTATCGGACGACCGAAAATCAGGACGATTCTGCCGCCGGCAGGAAGACAGCGAGCTGGAGCCGCTAGAAGTCGAACAGCAACCGTAGCTCCCCTCGTCGGATTCGCTGACGTCGGCGCTGAGACTGTAACCGTCGAAAACATTTTCATAATCGTCATCATCATCTTCGCTGGTGAGGGTTCGTGGATCAACGTCCTCCTCGTCGTCGTCTTCCCCGTAGGTGTGATGATTCTGGTTATAATTAGCGGAAGCCATGAATGATCGAAAAGCGGAAAAAGTGTAGCAGCTTCAACGGCTGGAAGCAGAAGTGAGAGCTGAGAGTGAGAAGAAGAAGAAGAAGAAGGAGGAAAGCTATTTCAAAAGCCAATGGCGCTTTGTAACTTTTATGTACGTAAAAGTATAGTATAGCGCCATAGCAATTGCTGCAATACCAATCCCATTCCCAACAGCTAAAAATTGCGCTATGGAGGGGCCCCACTTTCACATGGCCTGTTCTTCGACTTTATTACTCGTTTTTTTTTTTTTTTTTTTTAAATTACAGTTACGACATTTTGTATGATTAAATATTTTCATTTTAAGAAATATGTTGGATATATAAATATTGTCGAAGCAAGAAGCGGCCGAGACCAGTCGAAGACAACAGTGGCCCAATGGACCTCAAAGGGACTGGCCCATATTGAAGCCCAAATAAGACAGGAGAAACTTCGAGAAGGGATACGTGTCTCTTACACGTGCACTTCATCGATTGGTTTGACACAGCAATCGAAAAGACGTTTATAATTGGATAAAAGAGGATCACCCCAAGAGATGACGTGTCCAATTCGTTGCTCCACAAGCTACTGGGGACACACCTGGCTATAAATGCTCGATCGCACTATTGTATAAAGATAATGAATAATCACTAATTTTGTCTTATACTGTGATCAGAATCCGGAGAATTAATACTGACTCCAAGTTTCACGGCGGAGAAAAAGCTCAGGAGCATCGGCGGAAACGCACCCTTCAACAAAATACTTATAAAGTGATTGGTTTAGTACTTCACTACACACAACTAGCCGAATTTTATAAAATATCGTATGTATTTTTTTAGTTATGATATTAATATATCCGTCACTCTTAATAAACCCAAGGGAATTGAGTTGACCATGTCAAACTTTTTGACTTTTAAGTCAAATGACTTTTTCTTTTTTTAAGTGAAGGCCTGTTCTTTTTGTTTCGTTTTGAAAACGGTTTTTGTTTTAATAGTAAATTTAATATATTTTAATCATATTCCATCATTTTTAATATAATTTTTTACTATTCAGCATATACTTTTTATATTTTCAATACACTTTTTACATTATAAAATTATTTTTCAAAACTTGTTTTCAAACTTAGTTTGAAACCAAAGATAGAGAACATAATGTGTTCAATGAAACGGTTTAGAGATGTCAATATGAGATATGAATTTCCGTAAACTTATATTGTAAGTCATCTATAACGTTTCTTTAGGCATGTAATCTTGTAGGGAAAAGTTACATGGTAAAAAGATACATGTAATCTCTAGTGTTTTTGTTATTTAATAAGAGTCATTTTACAACTCAAATGCACAAATATCAAACATTTTCAAATTTGTCCCTACAATAATAAATTATGAAATATAATTTTAATTAATCAAACACAGAATTTTGTGTAGCATTAATTGAAAAAAAGAAAAAGTAAGTGTGAGGCACATCACAACCTACAAGCAACACCAACGAGACCGGGAAGACAACCCAATTGGGAGGCCACTTTATAGTTTAGCTTAGCTTGCTTAAAAAGTAACAATAAAAGAACTTCTCTATATGAGAGTACCACTTTACGTCAATCCTACAAATCTTTTATCCATTCTCATTGAATCACGGAGAAGGCGGGACAATGTCAAACAATTTAGAAACAGCTCCTAAGTAAATTAAGGATAAAATGTTGGAATCTCATGGATAAGGAGGATAAGATTTCTAATTTCCTGCGACTCTTTTAGCAAAACACAAAAAGTATATCATTTATCATATTAAAAGTTATTATAGTAAATTAGTTTTAGGATTTATGACGTATATATATATTTAAGGATATGACATCCATTTCTAAATACGTGGATATTTTCATCTAAATTTCAAACAAGAAAAACAAAACCACGTCAGAAATATCCGAAGAATCTAAGCACTTTTTCCTGTATCCCCCGAACGAGGAGAATCTATGGGTAACATCGTAGGATTTTGCGGAAACGAGCAAATTCCGAAAAAGAATAAATATAACGACATAATCTACGAAAAATGGCAACACATTTCCCGCGCCTTTAAAAAAGACCCCATCTTCCGTTCATTCCAAGAATCCCTCCTTCACACAACACTCATATATATATATATGTATATATGTAAGCCAAATTCTCCCACAAATGTCAACATTCCCTCATCATTTTACCACCAACGTTTGCTTTCGTGTTAGACCTGTTGCTATTGGTCGCCGCCTTCTTTCTTCTTCTTCTTCTACTTGCCTTCCTTCTTATAAAATTCAACCGCGACGACGTTGCTTCTTCTTCAAATCACACAAGAAGAACAAGCCCCCTTTTTGCTCACCCCGCTTCTTTTCCACAATAATGGGTTCGCTCTCTGTTCTCGAGGAGACTTTGAAGTACCCCACAGCACGAAGGGATGATTCAGTTGTTGATAATTATCACGGGGTTCTTGTGCCTGACCCCTACAGATGGTAATTTGTGATTATTTATTTGTTTGTTGCAAAAATTCTGTGTAAAAAAGTTTTCTTTGTGTTTTTTGTTTTTGGTCCATCTGGGTTGTGATTAAAGATTGAATTTTTAGGCTTGAGGACCCAGATTCAGAAGAGACGAAAGAGTTCGTGGAGAAACAAGTCCAGTTAACGGATTCCGTGCTTAAGAAATGCGAGACCAGGGAGAAGCTTCGTGAAAAGATTACGGAGTTGTTTGATTTTCCTCGTTACGATGCTCCTTTTAGGGAAGCTGACAAGTACTTTTACTTTCATAATACGGGTCTTCAACCCCAGAGTGTTCTCTATGTTCAGGTGGGTTAATTTTTCGAGTTTTATGCTTCCCTTTAGTCCCAATAGGGCAAAGTTTTGTTCTTTTTCGAATAGCTGAGTTGATAAATGTATGCGGAAATACACATTGATTGAATTTTTTCTGGGCTTGAATTGAGTTGTATTGTATTGCTGACACAATGAAACTGTTATTCAGGATGGTTTGGATGGGGTGCCAGAGGTGCTGCTCGATCCAAATACGCTGAGTGAGGACGGTACTGTGGCATTGAGTACATACGCCGTTAGTGAGGACGCTCAATACTTGGCATATGGGATCAGCTCAAGTGGAAGTGACTGGGTCACCATTAAAGTTATGCGGGTCAAAGATAGGCATGTGGAGCCTGATACTGTTTCTTGGGTAAGAATTTAAAACTTTTTCACTGCTTGTTTTTGGTTTGACTGAATTTTGCCAGCTGATTCAGCAAATTTGTGCCGGTACAGGTTAAGTTTTCCGATATCAATTGGACCCATGATAGCAAAGGCTTTTTCTACAGCCGTTATCCTACACCAAAGTAAGTTCAAGATATTTATGAATTAGTGTCACTTTTGACTTGATGAACTTTAGAGATAATGGAAAGTGGATGTAAAGAATCTGAATAAGGATGCCAAAGCTTTCATAAAAAATGAACCATTAATAAGTTTAATGACTTGAATGAATGCTTCTCATTCATGATCTTGCAGATTGATGATATGCTCATCTTATGGTTTTTAGGGAGGGAGGTGATTTGGATGCTGGGACAGAGACCAATGCGAACCTACATCATGAGTTATATTATCATTTTCTGGGTACTGATCAGTCTGAAGATCTTTTATGTTGGAATGATCCTGACAATCCAAAACACACTCGGTCAGCCTCTGTAACAGAAGATGGCAAGGTGATGACTTTTCTAGTTATCTTGTATGTTATGAATCCCAATAATCACCGCGTGTACCATTTTGTTTATAATCATGGCAGTGCCAATTATGTTGAGATATCCTGATAATCAATGCTTAGTTGTTGCTGCAATCATAGCAATGCCAATAGGTTTATACTGTTTTAAACTGATAACATGTAAATGGATTGAAGTTGCAAACTGAGACTGCTGTACTTTTCTTAAGTTGTTTTCAAAAAGTGGATGACCCTTGACTTAATATTAACTGGAACACTTGAAGATACATGTCTCAACAGAAAGTCACATGATAATAAGATCCAAAAAACATGGTTAGTTAATTTTTTCTGATCCTTTGCACCCCATTTGTGTAAACATTTAATTCAAGTGGTACAGATCTTTAAAGTGTCAAGTGCCTGAATCGTTTTGACTCTTTCTGTTCTGCATGCAGTTAGTTTTGAGAATGAGATGATTGATAAAGTTCCATGACAATATGGATTCCAGTATTGATGCTTGTTAGTTGTTACACATAATTGTGAATTGATGCTTGTTGTAGTTGTTAACTTATAGTGCCCTTTTGTTTTTATTTTTTTAAAATTATTATTTTGATAGCAGCATTGGTTTTTTACTTATTCATACTTCTTTTCCTTTTAAATTCTTCAGTATGTGCTCCAATATATTTACGAGAACTGTGATCCAGCCAACAAATTTTATTACTGTGACTTATCGGCACTGGCTGGTGGGCTTGAAGGTTATAGAGGGAAAAATCGTCTTCTTCCCTTCGTGAAGCTTGTTGATAGTTTTGAGGCTTCTTATCTAGCTGTTGCAAATGACAGTTCTGTGTTTACCTTTCGAACTAACAAGGATGCTCCAAGATACAAGCTTGTTAGAGTAGATGCCAACGAACCAAGTTCTTGGACTGAAGTTCTGCAAGAATCTCAAAAGGATGTGCTAGAATCAGCTGTTTCTGTCAATGGAAATCAAGTTGTGGTGAGCTATTTAAGAGACGTAAAAAATGTTTTGCAGTTAAGGGATTTGAAAACAGGAGCCCTGCTACATGATATACCATTCGATATAGGGACAGTGTCTGAGATTTCCTCTAGGCGAAAAGACAGCATCATGTTTATCAAGTTTACTAGCTTCCTTGTCCCTGGGATTATTTACCAATGCAACTTAGAAGCCGGGGTTCCAGATATGAAAATTTTCAGAGAAATTGTAGTTCCTGGCTTTGATCGGACACAATTCAAAGTGGACCAGGCAAGTTGTTTTTCCAAATGTTTGTGCTTGGCTACGTGGGGTTCTGAGGACTGGTCATTTAAAGTGATAAGGGGAAGGATACTAGTATTTTTCTTATATATATATATATTTGATTTATTCATTTGAATGATAAGCTTTTTACTGATGCAGGTTTTTGCTCCCAGTAAAGATGGTACCCTTATTCCAATGTTTGTGGTGTCTAAGAAAGATATTTCCTTGGATGGTTCTCATCCTTGTTTACTATACGCTTATGGCGGTTTTAATATTAGCATCACGCCGTATTTTAGTGTTTCCCGCATTGTAATTGCAAAACATTTGGGTGCTGTCTTTTGTATTGCAAATATTCGTGGAGGTGGGGAGTATGGAGAGGAATGGCATAAAGATGGAGCCCTTGCAAAGAAGCAGAATTGTTTTGATGACTTCATTTCTTGTGGTGAATATCTTATCTCTGCTGGTTATACCCAGCCTAAGAAATTGTGCATTGAGGGTGGAAGCAATGGTGGCCTTTTAATTGGGGCTTGCATCAATCAGGTATTTTACTACGTTACTTTGGTACCTTTCCCTGTATAATTTTGGGGAATGATATGTTTTCTGTCTTAGCTGTTCATCGCTTTCCTTTAATTTTCTGAAATGTGGTCTCAGAGGCCTGATCTTTTTGGCTGTGCTCTTGCCCATGTTGGTGTGATGGACATGCTCAGATTTCACAAGTTCACTATAGGTGAGAATAAGTCTTTCTTCCTTTTTCTTTTTTTTCTTCTTTTTTTTTTTCCCACTTATTACTTGATCTCTAAGGCTATCTGATTCTAAGCATGTACCTTCGGCTTTGTCCTTTTGCCTCATTTGGCCAGGTCATGCATGGACCTCTGATTTTGGTTGTTCTGAAAAGGAGGAAGAGTTTCATTGGCTTTACAAGTGAGTTATCCTGTTTAATTTAGGCATATGACCATTGCTAATTTGCGTATTCGATGTCTATTATTAACTAAAATGATATGCAACTGTAAGTAGGGAGAAATTGGTTTTCATCATATTCTCAGACACCTCACTGAGTTATGCTGAAGAATTAGCTTTTGTTCATCTCATTTCATTTCTCTCTGTCGACTTCTTTTCACCAGGTACTCACCGCTGCACAATGTCAGAAGACCATGGGAACAATCTTCTGATAAGGTCACTCAATACCCTTCTACAATGTTGTTGACAGCTGACCACGATGATCGGGTTGTGCCATTGCACTCGCTGAAACTGTTAGCGGTCAGTCCTACAAGAATGCTATTGCAATTCTAATCTTCTTCTCTTTTGATAGCAATTTCATGATTTTTATGTGTGCACTCACTAGTCAGCTTGTTTTTTGTTTTCTTATTGCTGCCTTTTTAGTGAAACCTGTTTTTCCACTCTTTTGTAGACCTTGCAATATGTTCTGTGCACAAGTTTAGAGAACAGCCCACAAACAAATCCTCTAATTGGTCGTATTGACACCAAGGCAGGGCATGGAGCTGGTCGACCGACAAAGAAACTGGTAAAAACCTTTTCAAATGATTTTTCCACACGCAGCCCTACTGCCCGAGAGATTGTTTATAATAGAGATATTGACCCTTGCCCATGTTTGTGACAGATTGATTCGGCCGCAGACACATTTAGTTTCATGGCAAAGGTAGTGGGTGCATCCTGGGTGGACTAGGTTGTTGAAGCTGTATACGAATCCAGGTGTCTTTGATTTCAACAAAGATGTAGTAGTTAATGTAAGACCATGAAATTTCCTGAAATAGAAAATAACAAAGCCCTTAAAAATACTTGTTCTTGATGACAGAGGATTGATAGTTTCATCCACCTTTGTAACTATAAATGATTATGAAAGTTTAGTAAAAAGAAGACTATTTTATTTGGAATACATAGTTCGTTTCATCTTCTACCGCGATTCAAGAAGCTGGCGGAATGCTCAGCTCATATCTGAAGAAATTGCTAGGATCAGCAGCCGTCTTCACACGGGCCAACCTGTAGAAATTGTTCTTGAAATAGTTGAATCCCCATCCACTAGCTTCTGAAAAGCTGGCGTTTTCTTCCTTGTTAAATCCCAAGTCCAAATCTCTGTAGTTATAGTAAGCAAGCCTGGGGGATTTGGAGACAAATGGAGCAATATATCTGTAAAGCTCTCTAATCCAATCAATGTAGCTTTGAGACTTGTTGTCCTTTTCAATCCAATACACCAAATGCTGGATCTGGTACAAATTCCCAGCTCTATGCGGGAATGGAATTTCGGACTCTGAAATCTCAGCCATTCTTCCGCCATATGGGACGAAGATCAGCTGAGCTCTCTCAGCTGATGCATCTTTGAATCTTCTCCACACTCCTTCAAATCCAGTCTCAGGAATAGGCTCAACAGCGTAGTCAGATTTCGCCTTGTAATAATCGTTTGGAAAGGGAGTCCTTCTCGCCAAGTCCTCCACAGTGGATCCGCTCGGGAGATCAGAGAAATAGAGTGCAGATTCAATCCATCTCATTTCATGGCAATCTTCTTCCTTCAATCCCAGCTCAGGGAAGCTTACTTTCATCACTGACAGAAGCTTGTTAGCCCTTCCAAGGAATAAGGAATTAAACGCGGCTTGCACTGTTGTTTTCCCATTTTGCCTCGTCTGTGTTATGAGGATTCTGATGAACAGATTCCGATCAAGCTGGGGAGCAACGGTTTGCCATAAGTGTACTAGTTTGGTCATATTTTGTTCTAAAGTTTTGTTCACTGTAAACACAGTGACTGTAGAAGGAACATAGACTAAATTGATCTTGTATGCAAGAATTACACCAAAACTAGCTCCTCCACCACCCCTTATAGCCCAGAAAAGATCTTCTCCCATTGATTTCCGATCCAGAATTTCGCCATCTGCATTCACAATCTTGGCATCGATGATGTTGTCAGCAGATGTGCCATATTTATGCGACAGAGTGCCTTCCCCTGCCCCGCTCAAGTGTCCGCCCACCCCAACAGTCGGACAAAGGCCAGCTGGAAATGCAAGATTGGGACTTTCCTCTGCAATTTTGGAGTAGAGTTCTCCAAGAAGTACACCGCCTTCAACCCAAGCTGTGCGAGTCTTAGTATCAATGGAAACTGATCTCAGATTCCTCAAATCAACTATGACAAAGGGAGTGTGATAGTAGGAAATCGAAGAAAGGCCTTCGTAATCATGGCCTCCGCATCTAACTCTAACTTGTATTTCACTGATTCTTGCACAAGAAATGACAGACTGAACATGGAGGTAACTCAATGCGGTGACTATCACCAAAGGCTTGGGTTCGAAGGGCGATGAAAACCGCTGGTTCTGTATTGATGAAAGAAGGATTGATCTGTATGAAGAGGTTTTTGGGGTGTAAACGACTTGGAAGATGGAGTCATTGTTACTGTTTTGACCATGAAGGCACTGAAGAAAGCTCTCATGGCTCATGCACCATGACACTGAGGGAAAAAACAGCAAGCAGTAGCTGTAGCAGAGAAGAAAGTAAGCTGGAAATTTGATTTCCATTTCTTGAATAGCTTTTGTAAGAGCTTTCAAAGAATGAATATGCAGAAACAAGTCTTGAAAACACTGCTATTTATAGGCATTTTTCTGTGTGTACACAACATCTAATCATAAATATTTTGTCACATTCTTACACATATAAATTGTAAAATGACCAAACTTCAAAGGGAAGAGGGGCCACAAATTGTAAATTGCTATGATCATTAATCAGTCACATTTCATTTTGCAGCAATGTTGCAGGGTCAGATCACTTGAGAGTGATTTTTATGGCCTAAGTTTCGCATAAAGATGGGTTCAATTCAAAATTCTCTCTTTATATTGGAGAAAGTTAGATACAATTATTTATCATAAGAGGGACACCTACGTTTTTCCTAATGCATGGCCAATATGTTGGAAAATAATAATTTAAACCAAACTTGTATTAATTAGGTAATTATAATTGTAGTAAGATTTGTTATTTGTCTGTTTCATATTTATTTTAGTGTTTGTTTTGGGTAACCTAGTTGTTTTAGGAAATAGTTCTGAATCAGATTAATGGTAGGATTCAGGGATGGTTTAGCCTATAAATAGATGCATTAGGTGACCATTGTAATCACAAAGAAAAAAAAAGAGATCACGGAGATTTACAGAGATTGATAGGGAGAAACTAAATAGCCTTTGGGTTGTCTCTCGACCAAACTTCGGCTTATGTGCGCCGCACAGATTGTGTGCGTGCGGGTTTGTTTATTGTTTATTATTACAAAGAAGTTATATTCCGCTGTGCGTTAATTTCTTTAATATTATTTTGGATATATATTATTTTTATATCCTACAAGTGGTATCAAAGACAGGTTAATTAAGTTTGATAAGTGACGTTCAAGCTTTGTGGCAGCGTCGACAAAGGAAATCAAGAGAAATCGGACAAGCATAGTTTGCGGTTTCCGAAGAAAAGTCTTGCGACTTGTTAAGCAATAAAGTGGCTGCTTCCTTGTTTGGGTCTATTAGTTTGGTTTAAATTGAGCAAAGATTTGTTTATTTTCTTTGATCTGCGTGCGATCAAAATATTAATTAATTGTGGATTTGAATGTCGTGGCTGAAACTCGGAGTTGTTGGTGGAATATTAATTAATCTTTGATCAATTTTAGATTTGATTAAATTAATTGGTCGGCAATTTTCGTTGGCTCGAATTGCAGCGTCAGTTTGATTTTCGTGGCTGTTTATTTTGGGATCTACACAGATAGTAGCATGTGTTAAAAATTTTGAGTTATTGGAGTAGTTAAAGATGTCTTCTTTACTTATCATTCATAAGTGTCTTGTTTTTGTCTTTGATGGCAAAAATAATTATGAACTCTGGAGTAAACAAATGGAAGATTTCTTTAGAGTTATTGGAATTTAGCACGTGATTAAGACAGAATTTGCAGAAAGCAAAGAATCCAAGATAAATCAATATCAGGAACAATCGACTCTGTATTATTTAAGAACGAATGTTGAATTAGACGTATGCAGAAATTTATTTGATGTAAAGACAGCTAAGGAGTTTTGGGAAAAGTTAAAAGTTGCCAATCAAGAAAATGAAAACATTCAAAGAATGATACTGCAAGAGTTAAGGAGACAATTCGAGTTGATAGAGATGAAGTCTGATGAAGCAGTGCTTGAAGTTGATGGTGAAAGCTTGGAGAATGGATCTTCCAGCGACAATACAGAGAGCCAAATTATCTTTGAGCAAGAGTATGTATTCGAAGAGATTGCTTCAAGAATTGTGAATGAAGAAAGTAAAAGAATCAATGAACTAGATTGTGCCAAGAATGTGGATGAAAGCACTGAAGGTGTTGCTTTGGTCAAAGAAGAAGAGATCGTTTGTCTTGCTGAACAAGAGCGAGATATTGAAATTGATGATCACATAAATTAAAGTGATCATGGGATTGTTGAAAACTCTGTTGAATTGGAGCAGATCAACTGCAGTGAAGTCGACTCCTTATTTGGTGGAGAGTCCAATCAGGTTAAAAATGTGACAGTGGAGCCTTGGGTTTGCAAGGACATTGTTATATCTAAAAGCATTGATGAGATTAGCAATATCGATGGAAAGTTTTGTTCTAAAGATGAATGGGTAGATATGAATGAGTTCTTTGACCAGACTGAAAAATTAGATAAGGCTTTTTCAGAATACAAATTTGTGTCCACATCTTATTTAAAGGTGATGTCTCGAGTTTGCGAGAATGTTTTTGGCATTTGCAAGGTTGATTACAAGGTTGATGAGCAGATGGACTCGGATGAAGAAGAATGGGTAGATATGAATAAATTTTTCGCTAAAGAGGGGTTTCCACAGAAGATCCATGGAACATACAAATGTGTCTCTACGATGAGTTTGAAAGTAGAGATGAAAAACTACTGCAAGTTGGTTTCGCATGTTGTCTACACTGCGAAAGAAATGACGATGGAGATTCATGCACGTGATGGTGATGGACCTGCTTTGATTCAAGTTTGGTTTAAGGGAGGCTATGTTGGAAAATAATAATTTAAACCAAACTTGTATTAATTAGGTAATTATAATTGTAGTAGAATTTGTTATTTGTCTGTTTCCTATTTAGTTTAGTGTTTGTTTTGAGTAACCTAGTTGTTTTAGGAAATAGTTCTGAATCAGATTAATGGTAGGATTTAGGGATGGTTTAGCCTATAAATAGAGGCATTGGGTGATCATTGTAATCACAAAGAAAAAAAAAGAGATCACGGAGATTTACAGAGATTGATAGGGAGAAACTGAATAGCCTTTGGGTTGTTTCGCGACCAAGTTTCGACTTAAGATCTGTGCGGCGAGTTTGTTTATTGTTTATTATTACAAAGAAATTATATTTCGCTGTGCGTTAATTTTTTTAATATTATTTTGAATATATATTATTTTTATATCCTAATAACCACAAGTTTTTGAAAGATGCAATTTTTTGTATTATTGGCACACGCAACCAGTCGCTGTAACGTGACTAAATTTTCCCCAACGATCGATCATGACCCTTTTTAGAATCACTAGCTAGCAGCAAGAATCATGTGCTTTGTGGTAACAATGGAGTTTAGTTTAGTGTTCAAGACTTCACTTAAATCTGGCTCAGTTTAATTAATCAACAACAAACAAAAATCCTAACACAGTTCATAAAAAAAAAATTCATCTGTTTGAGGTTTCTTAAGGCGGAATGCTCTGTTCATATTTAAAGAAATTGGTGGGATCAACAGCAGCCTTCGCATGAGCCAACCTGTTTCTTGAAATACTGGAATCCCCATGAACTAGCTTCAGAAAAGCTGGCGTTTTTTTCTGGGTTCACTCCCAAATCCAAATCTCTATAGTTATAGTACGCAGCTCGGGGATTTTTCGAGACAAAAGGAGCCATGTATCTGTGTAAAGTTCCCTAATCCAATCGATGCACTTCTGGGATTTTGCGTTTTGCTCTGCTTTCCAATACACCAAATGCTGTATTTCGAACAAGTTTCCGGCTCTATGTGGAAATGGGATTTTAGAATCGGAAATCTTCGCCATTCTTCCTGTTGGAAAAAATAAGAGAAGGTGCAAGATGGTTGTATATAAGTTTATATATTTGACTTCAAATCGTGTACAAGACACTTTCCTTAAGGCTTAATTCGTCCAGTATAATGTGCAATAGTATTCAAGACGAATTTCCTTTGGGATAAGATGAAGTTGAAAGAGTGAACTCTTGCACTAAATTCCCTAATCCCTTAAGACAAGAGCACAGAAAGCAGAGATTTTCTGATTCTTGTTTATTTGAATTCTACAGCATCCAAACTCCAAGATGACCCTTTTATAGAGTTCATGACATCCTTTCACATGTTATGAAAGATTATCAACTTGTTTGAGTTATGACTGTTCAAACAAAAGTTGCATCCAATTAATTCTCAAAAGTTACAACTTATAAGTTGTAACTTCTTGTTGTGTCGTTTCAGTCAAATGCCTATTCGATCACATTTCTTGCAACTTTATAAGGATTGAAAAATCTTTTTTCTCACAATCCCCCGTCATTTTTCAATACTTTGAAAGTATTCTTGAATCACTGAAAATCACTGACAAATTGTGCGTCAATAATGGTGTCTTTCGATTGAACCACTATCTTACTGAAAGTTATTTATAACTCATTGATATCATTTGGTAGACAAATTTTGAACCAAATGACCATTTAATAAGACACGTAAACTCTCACACACAATTTCACAATGTATCTCAATTGCCATTTTTACGATACATTTGGTCTTGTATCCATATCATCTCATGAGTATTTTCAAGGTTAAGTCCAAAACCTTGGTGGATGCCAGAAATCCAATACCCATATAGGCAAGCTCTTAATGCCCCCGCCATTAGTAGCATTATCCGAAACTTGTTAAGAACTCAACGTTCAACTTTCTTTAACTAGCAGGAATACCAACACTATCACCATTGGGATCATTTTGTAGTGTTCAAATCACTTAGCCAATGTACTTTGACTCATTGAATTCAAAACTAGTCGTTGTAACTACTATTGAATTGAGGTTCCATTGTGAGTGATTTTAGTAATTGGACTTCAATCCCATGTCTTTTGATGTTGCTAACACCAAATCTCTTGTAAGTGTCATTTTATTAAAGGATCAATATATTTCCTTTTGATCTTACAAAATCAATAGTTATCATACTATTGATGATCAAATACCTCACCAAGCTATAGATGTCATGGTCCAATAATTGGTATTTTCCAATTATTGTCTCATTTTTCTTCAAACCATTTTTCAATCCATTTCAGTACTGAGGTGAATTTGTTCTTTGTTAAAATAGCAACTCTTGATTCGAATCAATAGGTTCTATCCTCAAAATGACAGACCTTACTATTTTGTGCATATCTTAAGAAAATGCATTTGTCACCTCTTTTACCCAAATTCTTTTAACTGGTTTCAAGAACATTTGTAATGGTTCTACAACCCAAACTCTTAAATGATTAAGGTTGGTTTCTTTTGTACAAAAACTCATAAGATGTAGTTGAATAAAAGACATGTAATACATTATTAATAATAACTTCACCCCATGTCATGTTTCATGCATTGGATTCAGAAAAATCTTCTATTATAATACTCACCATCAAGACAAGTTTTTGAGCATATAATCATAATATTTTATGTAAATTCAACTGTATTTTTATATACCTAAAAGCATGCAATGCTCAACATTTAAATTACAACAAAAATTAAACTTCATAAAACTTGAACACTCATCAGTACATCTCGCAGATCATTGATATCATTATAAAGGGGGTGTATCATAAAAGTGACAAAGATTAATCACTATGCATAAAATCAATAAATTAATAACATATGACTTGTTAGTCTTTCTTTCAGTTTCTGAATTGGTTGCTTTATGTTGGCTTATATGCATGTTTCACATTTCTCATTATTATTTGAAACATATCTATTTTGAAACAAAAAGTCAAATTTAATCATGACATAACTTTTATGTAAGTAACATGTCAAAGTTTAACATGCTATAAAATTGTGCAAACATCAAACAAATAATTTTGCTAATTTATTTCTGTATCACATTTAAGTTGATGATATAATGTCATTACGAATGAAATATTAATGCACACATGGTTGAACCAGAATCAATCCATCAAGAAAAGTCTTCTTCCATGATTTTCAATTTAGAAATCATTACCACAAAACCTTTACTTTCAGTATCATTGGAAGAATTATCGTACTTCTAATTTAAAAGCATGCACGTATACTTGTAGTGCCCTTCCATGTTGTAATTGATGGAAGCATTTTATTTTCTTCCTTGAGTCTCAAGGGCAATCTCATCATTTTTATGTTTGAGATCCCTTTTAAAATCATTGAATGATTGTTGAATTTTGTCAACCCAAGATCACACAGTGTAAACTCATTCATTTTTGTGCTATGTTTGTTAAAGTGATTTTAATACTTTATTTTTCATCCCATTATCCCATGGCAGATTTACCATCAACCTTTTTGCAATAGAAAATATTAGAGACAAAAAATTTCTTACTTGTTAAGTTTCTCTTATGTACCTTTCCTTGTGTCCTCTGCAACTGTCATCATTTGTATCCCATATTTTCTTATTGCGAAAGTCATTCAAAGACTCTTCATCCTCACTTGTTGTAGGCTTTGGAGTTGAAAGTGCATATACCACTTTGAGAGCCATTAGTAGAAAATGACCATCTTCTTCCAACGAACAAAGATTCCTCCATTGAAGTGCTCAACTTTCATAAAATTGGAAGCAAAATATTGTAAATAAGCCAGCCAACGTAAGCTAAGCCTTAAGATTGTTGGAAAAAATAAGAGAAGGTGCAAGATGATTGTATATATGTTTATATATTTGACTTCAAATCGTGTATAAGACACTTTCCGTAAGGCTTAATTCGTCCACTATAATGTATAATAGTATTCAAGACGAATTTCCTTTAGGATAAGATGAAGTTGAAACAGTGAACTCTTATATTAAGTTCCTCAATTCTTTAAGACAAGAGCACAGAGAGCAGAGATTTTCTGATTATTGTTTATCTGAATTCTGCAGCATCCAAACCCCAAGATGACCCTTTTATAGAGTTCATGACATCATTTCATATGTTATGAAAGGTTATCAATTTGTTTGCATTATGACTGTTCAAGCAAAAGCTGCATCTAATTAATTCTCAAAAGTTACAACTTATAAGTTGTAACTTCTTGTTGTGTCGTTTCAGCCAAATGCCTATTCAATCACATTTCCTGCAACTTTCAAAGGATTGAAAAATCTTTTTTCTCTCACTTCCACCAAAAGGGACGAAATTCATCCGACCTTGCTCAGCTGTTTCTTCTTTGAATAAATTCCACAATCCTTCAATCGCAGCCTCTGAAAGGGGTTCAACCACGGAGTCAGATTTGGCCTTGTAGTAGTTTTTTGGAAAGGGAATCTTTTTCAACAAATCATTCACAGTTGATCCAACGGGATGATCGGAGAAATAAATAACAGCCTCGATCCATCTCATTTCATGGCAATCTTCTTTCTTCAATCCCAGCTCAGGGAAGCTTTGTTTCATCTTTGACAGAAGCTTCGCAGCTCTTCCGACGAACAAGGAATTAAACTCGGCTTGCACTCTTACTTTCCCTTCTCGTCTCGCCTGCGTTCTGATGATTCTGATGAACAAATCCTTCTCTAATTTGGGGGCAATGGACGATTTTAGTTGCATTTTGTTCTAAAGCCCTGTTCACTGTAAACACAGAGCATAAACTAAATTAATCTTGTACGCAAGAATGACACCAAAACTCGATCCTCCACCGCCCCTAATAGCCCAGAAAAGATCTTCCCCCATCGATTTCCGATCAAGAATTCCGCCGTTTGCGTTCACAATCTTGGCATCGACGACGTGGTCAGCCGCCACGCCGTATTTATGTTTCAATGTGCCGTCTCCTCTCCCACTGATGTGTCCACCAACGCCCACAGTAGGACAGAGACCTCCCTGAAAGCCGAAATTCGGAATTTTCCGTGTGATTTCGTAGTAGATTTCACCAATGGTCGCACCCCCTTCGACCCATGCAGTTCCAGCCTTAGAATCCACGGAAGTTGATCGCAGATTCCTCAAATCAACGACGACGAAGGGGGTTTGATAATAGGACAGATACGAAAGGCCTTCGTGGTTTTTGGCGCAAGAAACGGCTGTCTGGACGTGAAAGTAGTTCAATGGGGTGATGATAACCAAAGGCTTCGTCTTTGATACAAAGGGCGGGGATGCAAATCTTTGATTCTGTATTGAAGATTGTAGAATTGCTCTGTAGGAGGAGTTTTTTGGTGTGTATATGGCTTTGAAGATGCTATTGTTTTGATCATGGAGACACTGAAGAAATCCATGGATATGGGTGCGATGAGCTTGATGATCGGTCGCAGCACAGTTGCGCCATGGCGACTCTGAGAAATCCATGCTATTGTTTTGCAGAAATGTTGTAATGTAATTAATTATACTAAATAAATGTCATTAAGAATGTTGGAGTTTTACACTACTAATTTATAGCACTGGCTTTCATAAATTATAACTAATTCCTTCTTTGTAAATCAGTTTTATTTATTTATAAAGTCTTTAACTCTTCTAAATGACAGCATTAATGTTTTCTTAACTATTGCAATTAATGAGAAATAGAGAAGTGAATCGTATGGTCCCACCCGTCTCTTATCTGTTCTTGTGATAAGGTAAAAAAGGAAGACGTAACGCAAAAGATTTCATATCAACTTCCCGACAGAGATGAGATTTTCTATCCACCGTCGTTATGTCTTCATTGACAAACTTTCTCAAATAGTAGGACGGGCCTAATAACGTGACATGTGGGTTCGACTCTCTGTCCTAAAATGACGAATAGGAATATATGATTGGGACATTCCTGCACCAAGCTCCAGCATCCAGAACCTCATAACCTTCTTCCAAAGCCAAGGTCTCAACGAAGAAGATTCCGTCGCTCTTTCTGGTGGGTAACTTCAAACTTCAAAGGCTGACATTTCTATTCAGATCGATCGCCATGTTTGAAAGGCGTGTAACATTCAGATCAGAGACTATTATACAATCAAAATGTAGAGCTGAGTTTGAATAATTGTTTAAGAAAACGTTAATGTTTCTTGGGAAGAAACCAGTAATTAATCTTTACTATTCCAGAAAATCTTCGTCTTTTCGTTCCTCTGCGATCACGATCAAACATCAGTTGCAAAAGGCTTTACCAACAATATTAACTGAAATTTGGGTTAAGGCCAGTTATTACAGACTGCAGTTGCAGCGTACAAGATTATATATTGTCGTTACAAGCGATTTTCATGGAAGTTGTTATTCTACGAGGATTCATAAGGCGGAATGCTCTGCTCATACTTAAAGAAATTGGTGGGATCAACAGCAGCCTTCACGCGAGCCAACCTGTCGAAGTTGTTCTTGAAATACTGGAATCCCCACGACGAACTAGCTTCTGCAAAGGTGGCGTTATCTCCTTCCTTGTTCAATCCCAAATCCAAATCTCTATAGTTATAGTACGCAGCTCGGGGATTCTTAGAGACATAAGGAGCCATGTATGTGTAGAGTTCTCTAATCCAATCGATGTACGTTTGGGATTTTGCGTTGTCCTCTGCTTTCCAGTACACCAAATGCTGTATTTCGTACAAGTTTCCAACTCTATGTGGAAATGCAATTTCAGACTCAGAAATCTCAGCCATTCTTCCGCCGAAAGGGGATAGGATCATCACGCCAATCTCAGCTGCTCCTGCTGTGAATCTTCTCCACACTCCTTCCAGTGCAGCTTCAGAAAGGGGTTCAACCACGTAGTCAGATTTGGCCTTGTAGTAGCTTTCTTGATGGCGATTGGTTCTGAAGTCATTCACAGTTGATCCCGCCGGGAGATTGGAGAAATAAACAGCGGCCTCTATCCATGTCATTTCATGGCAATCTTCTTTCTGCAATCCCAGCTCAGGGAAGCTTTGTTTCATCACTGACAGAAGCTTGTCAGCTCTTCCAAGGAATAACGAATTAAACGCAGCTTGCGCGGTTACTTTCCCTTCTTGACTCCCCTGTGTTATTATGATTCTGATGAATAAATCCTTGTCTAATTTGGGAGCAATGGTTTGCCAGAGATGGACGAGTTGAGTGGCATTTTGTTCTAAAGTTCTGCGCACTGTAAACGCAGTGACTGTAGATGGAACATAGACTAAATTGATCTTGTATGCAAGAATTATACCAAAACTGGCTCCTCCACCACCTCTAATGGCCCAGAAAAGATCTTCCCCCATTGATTTCCGATCAAGAATTTTGCCGTTTGCATTCACAATCTTGGCATCGATGATGTGGTCAGCCGCCACGCCATATTTACGCTTCAATGTGCCTTCTCCTCCCCCACTGAGGTGTCCACCCACACCCAGAGTAGGACTGAGCCCTGCAGGAAAGCCTAAATTTGGACTTCTCTGTGCAATTTCATAGTAGAGTTCACCAAGGCGTACACCCCCTTCAACCCATGCAGTGCGAGCCTCAGTATCCACGGAAATTGATGTCAGATTCCTCAAATCAACAACAACAAAGGGGGTTTGATAATAGGACAGATATGAAAGGCCTTCATAATCGTGACCTCCGCTTCTAGTTCTGATTTGAATACTGTGGTTTTTGGCACAAGAAACGACTGACTGGACATGAAAATAGTTCAAAGGGGTGATAATAACCAAAGGTTTTGTCTTGGATGCAAATCTTTGGTTCTGAATTGAAGATAGGAGAGTTGATCTGTAGGAGGAATTTGTTGGTGTGTAGATGACTTTAAAGATGGAGTCATCACTACTATTTCTGTTTTGATCATGGAGACACTGAAGAAATCCCTCATGGCTTTGGTCTTGATCAGTCTCAGCCCGAATGCGCCACGGCGACAGTGACAAAAACAACAGAACAGCGATGCAATAACAGAGGAAAGCTGCTGCAGGAGTTTTGACATTTGGAGTCATTTTTTCTTGCATGGTTTCTGTAACTCTTTTCTGGGTTCAAAGAAATCAAATTGAATGAGAAGAGTGGTTGAAACATGGCTATTTATGAAGACAGGTCCAGTGCTAAACCCTAAACAGAAACGTAATAGCATTACAAGCGACATCTTCTCCATAAATTAAAGCTTTTTGATAAAATCTTCAATTCTCAACTGTTTCAAGTGTGACTCTTCTAATTAAATGATAACATAACTGTTTTTAGAAAAAAACTGATAAGGGCCAGTTACCCAAACCTGGTACCATCCAATTCCACAGCAAAATCTGTAGCTAAAAAACACAACCTAAAACTGCTTCAACCTAGATTGAGAAACCTGCTCTGAACTCCCAAGGACAAGAAGGTACATCTTGACTCAGTGAGATATCTGGAGTAGGCTTGACACCCTATCTGATATCTCCTCTCTCAGTTGCCTCGAGTCGACAACATGTAAGAAGGATTGTTTGAATTGGATGGATGCATGAATTTCAATCTCGCAACTTCAACACTATTGTAAAGGGTGGAAACATGCATGCGTACCACGTGTGAGAATCGCAAACCACAGCAGAAGCCTGCCAGGAAAGAAAAGTATAAGAATAATAAAGACAAGATTATGATCTCATCTAACCAGCAGTATTACTGTTAAGGTCTTTCGCGAGTGGCAAAGGAAAAAAAAATTACCCATCTTGGCAAAGGTGCCTAAGTTGCAGGCAAGTTGCTGGCTCTCCAGGTTTATCGAATTCCCGTCTCCCTCCTAGAACTAGAAACAGTCCATTTTCACATCTGTGACATCAAGTTGCAGTATTTCTGCTCTGCACCCTAGTATCGAACCAATACTGCAGCATACAGCAGAATTATGAGACAAGTTCACAGAAAAAAGGGTTGGCTGAGCTAGTATTTTGGAAAACTATCAACAACAATTACTAAAATTTTATCCCGCCTGCCAAGAAATATTGCTTTTTTATACCTGGGGTGTGTTCGTCCAAGATCCCCGTGCACAAATTCTTTGATATATGTGCCAGCCTGTCACAAAAAATCTGTTTTTAGAATTTAAGTCACCACAGACGCATAAAAATAATTCACATGACACATAATTGGTTGGAAATTACAAGTTTTCAAAAAGATTAACAGGTTGCTGAAGAGGAATCCACACCTGAGTGCATAAATACAACAGAAAATACTGACAGCTTCCAGCTATTTTCTCTATTTCCATCCTGAAGAAATGCAACATAAGATTCCTATTAGGCTCAAGGAATTTATCTCGTATACCCAGAAAGCACATTAGTTAACAAAAGTCTATACCAATGTATAACTTTTTCACGAGCTAAAGGACTTCGACGGTGTAGAACCCTGATTGGTGTTTTCTGCAAAATTTTCTGCAGAAGCAGGAAAGGATTGATGAATTGATTACACTTATATGTTTGAAAACAGCTTCCTCTTTACTGTTTATGTGTCTGCATCCATTGTTAAAATGCTCAACAGATCAGCTAAAAAGTTCTGCTATTGAATCCAAACATAAGTATTCTATTTCAGAATGTGAAGACATAAATGAATCCGGACATAATTACTCTTACATCTGCACAAACATATCATCCAAATATAGAATAAATAATAAGTGCAACAGTGGTAGCAATATTTCCTAAACTCAAAAAACAAGCCAGACTTTCTCATTTATTTTTATTTTTTTTGAAGGGTTGTGTGGTTTGCAAGCAACAACATTGGCTCACCATGTCCTTGATTGAAGATATAGTACGCAAATCATCATCTGTGAAGGGGCGTGAAATCCAGACCAGCGCAGCATACTGCTTCTGCACAGTTTTTATGATGAAATATGCATTCACATTGCAGGTCAAGATTTCAAATAAGAAAACACAGATATCATCCATTCAGAAGCACCACAGTTTACCTGTTTCTCAGCTTCTCCTTCACGCATGAGTTCCCACCCTTTACTATCCAAAATTTTGAGATTCTTGACCTTTACCTGAGTGTACAACAATAAAGCCATTCCAACATCATAACAAAGTTCAATGAAATGAAGAGTAGCATAGAAGAAAACATCTTCAGAAAGTAGCACATACAAGTTTATGTTCCAGGCTATTTATTCTCACTTCTGCTTCTTTTACAAGCACATCAGATGGCATTCGCCGGGCATTTTGTATCTCGACTAGGAAAGGGCGACCTGTACCCAGCATGCGGACCTGCAAGTCAAGTCAGTGTCAGCATAAGATTTAACAAAATAAAATAAAATAAAGAGTGGAGATACCAGAGATCCATACATCTATATCCTCTCTACCAGCGGCATGAAACTTGTAACTATCACCTTCACAGAAAGGAAGGATGTTGCCACCAATTATTTCCTGCAAATCCAACCATTGCATTCAGTCGTGTAACCTTAACCAAAATAACAAATTCTGAGTGAAAAAAGAGAAACACCTCGACAGATGCTTCTCCCTTTCTTTCATCCTCAATAATCCAGCAAGTCTGGCTGACATTTCTGGAGTACTGCAGCAGAAACAATATTTATGATAACTATGAAGTTTGCACAAATACACACCTCCTCTAATAATGACCATGAAAAGTCACGTAAAATCAAATTGACGGGAGATATTACTGAAACAAAAAAATACATAACTGTCACACCTTAAGATATCTGCCACCAATGTAAACAGGGCACCTATAGCAAATGAATGCCAAATGCAATGGCTGATTATCCTGAAAAAGTAACAAAGTCTCACAATTTAAGCAGCATATGAAATGACACCAGTAGAAGTTAATCTTGCATCATCCGCAATTCATTACAGAAATTGACCAACAGTGGGGTCCACTAATCTTAGTGGGGCAACTAAAGAAAAAATGGTTGGAAATGATAATGGATCAGAAATCATTACAAATTTTGCATATCAATACCTTATTCAGCAATAATGTTAGGCAATCACTTCCATGGCCTTCCAACTCTTTGTCAAAACCTTTATTCAGTTTATTATGTTCACTTTTGGAATCAGCGGAACTATCAACACCAGAAATCTCAGGAGGTCCAACGCCATTTTTCATACCTGCTTAACATACAACTAATCATTGGAAGCTCAAAATTTCAAAAATTTGCTCACGCATGGCCAAGAGCAATCTTTGTGTTCTGAAAGAAAAAGGCTCGCAAGAATTGAAAATACTAGCTAGATTTTCTAATCTTACAAAATCTCCATAGTAACTACAGAATCTGTACCAGATAGAACCTGAATACGCATTGCAATTTTCAAAAATGAAAATTTCTCACTTCCACATGGTATTTGGATTATAGATTCTATCTCTAAGCTTTAAGAATTCTGATATCACTCGTTTTAATCTCTACACTATGTTGCGGCATTAATTCATAAGGCAAAATATTCAAAGCATCCAAAGCATTTCTAAAGGCCATCTAAAGCACAAACAAGGAACCGTTGACAGATGAAAATATTCTACAAGAGATGAATGGGGTTTAATACAAATACCCGTTTTTCTCCTTTTGCATCCATTGATATCCTTAATATCTTGTCTTTGAGTAGATTCTTCTGAAATTTCATATGCTAATCGAATGCGGAAAGTGCTTAGATTTGATTTTACACCCTGCAGAACAAAAAAATTGTTTAAAAGATGCGATCTTTAATTTGATAGCCAGAGGAAGCTCTAGCCATGTAAAGACAAAATCTTTTGTTTGCTAGCATTCATAAAGTAAACTAAATCAATCAACAGACCACAAGGAAAAGTAAAGTAAACTCTTTACAGATATTATTACTTCAGAAAGATGACAAAGTTGAAAAGTAGGTTTTCTGCATTATGCATATGCAGAGAGTGAACTTATTTAGAAAGCATAGCACTATGCATAGTTTGAAGGGCAATAAAACTTAAAGGATAGCCAATATCTTAACTACCAGTAATGTTTCTAGAGGATCTGATACTGCCAACTTTAAAGCATCCTTTACAGTAATAAGTCCAGTCATGGATTTCCCTTGGAACCACATTTCAGAGCCACAATTATTCTTTAGATAGAACCTGGAAAGCAGATTTTCAGCTTATTAGTTGTTTATACAAAATTCATAGAAACAAAACTGAAAATCTAATATTTGAACAAGATAAGAGATATTAGTTCAGATGTTACAGATGCAAATATAATCAAATAAGATACCCATCCATCATCACGTTAATTCTTAAGACAAGAACTTACCATTACAATCAGCTGACACCAAAATATGAGCAAAATATACCTAAGCTTAGAAATACTGACATGAGCCACACACGAGTCATGCACAAAGCCAAAAGGAACCAATAGAATCTTTACCTAACTATTTGGTCATTTTCCATGACCACTGGTGGCAATGAAACTTCAAGAGAAAAACCATCAATATGATGATACTCTTGCTTTACAGCTTCAGCAATCATCTGAGCAAAGTCATTTGCACAATCTTTCTTCACCAAAGTTCCTTGCTCGTCGCGGTAGACAAACTCCAAGATGCCTAAACAGATGCTGCATACTCGAGGCTCCAAGAGAGATGTGCTGCTCAAGTCTTCCTGTTCTCTAGAAACACCATCCTGCTTTTCATCTCCCTGTATCCCCAATACTTCTTTGAGAATGAAATTCACACTCGATGTGGGCAGCCGAGGGAAAGAACCAACATTTTCACAAATACCAAAAACCCGAAAAATGCAGCCACAGCAAACCTGCATCATAAGATAAAAAGACATAGTTTGCGGCTCCATCTATCACAAAAAAGAAACTTTCCTGCACGTTTCTCGCAATCACAACCACAAGATCAATATTTTCAGCATCAAAGAGCAATCAAAATATGAATTCCCAGCAAAACTAGTAACTACAACAAGATCATATTTATCTGCATCAAACAGTGATCAACTGATGAATCCATAGCATCACTAGTTACTTAATCTAAGATAATAAACATGAGGATTTACTGAGTGATTAAACTGAAGCAAATTAGAGTACCCCGATTGACAATAACTCTTGGAGGGCAGGAGGGGGAAGGGAGCGAACTGCGTCCCGGAGAAGTTTGAGGTCCTCCTCTGCATTGGCATTGGCATTGGCGGCAGGGGTGGTTATTTGCTGCTCCTCGCCGCCGCTGTGAAGCTGCACAACTTTATTTTCTGCAGTTGACATTATGTCTTATTAATTATTCCGAATAGATTGCTTACTACTTTAAGAATGTTTTATATTGTCATTCGGAGCCTTCCCAGTTCATAGACTTGAAATCCTTTTTTTTTTTTTTTTAAATAAAAAATAGACTTGTAATTATATCAGTATTATACTCAAATTATCGAAAAAAGGACAATTTCATTTGAAACAAATAAATATTTAAAAACTTTATTAAAAAAAGAAATATTTAAAAAAAATCCACATTAAATCAAATTATATATTTATATATACACGTGGTAGATTAATAATCTATATATATTTGAGAGGGTGAGAGTTTAAAAATAGAATAATTTATCTTACTTGATTCTGAAAAAGAAAAGGGAAACCGTAAGTTAGAAATAAATAGAGGTGGCAGATTGGATAGGAAAAAGCCCAATCGAACAGTTGGATTATGGCCCAGCCCAATAACTAGCTCTCAAGCCCATCCCATTCATATATTTTGTTCTGATGGGTCTTTTGAGATTTACATTTACTTGAATGGTTTATTTATGTAAATTATATTTCCATATTTTTTAAATATAGTTTGGGGATTAAAATATAAAATGAGGGGTATAAAAGCCATTAAATAAATTTTACTCCCTCCATCCCATTAGAAGAGTCTATTTTGACAAAAATACAACTTATTATTAATGTCAAGATACAACATTTTTTTTTTTCCTTTTTTATTTTCCTTCTCAGGCCACAATTTTTCACTTGTAATGACAATAATGGATCATCAAATTTAATTATAATTGATTATCAATGCGTTATGATATCAAAATGCGCAAAAAGTTAGAGAAAATTACTTAGACATAGAACGTGAGAGGTGAAAATTACAGTCAAGACAATTCACATCCAATCCAACATATATATTATCCGCTTTGTCCATGTCATCCTTATGCACACGCAGGGCCATGCTAATCTTGTCTGTATCGATTATTCACCAACATGAATGAATTGTTTTGAGATTTTCAAAGGGTAGATTTCAAGCCATTAAGCTCCACCAACCCAGAAACCACAACCCTGTTCCGCTCCTTCACCCTCACCTGGTATAATACTCTGCACATTTCAAAACCCCTCCCATTCAGCATATGCATTATATTTCAGAAGTTCATATCAAAAAGCCCAAAAACTGAGTTCATTGTCAGTGGAGGAACGGTTACCTCAGGCCGTCAAGCCACATTTCAGTGATCAGAGTTTCGCCTGGATAGACATGCAATAGAAACTTGGCAGATATGCTCTTGATCATATTTTGATCACCTCCACAGATACATTTAGAGACAGCCCTCACTGCAAAGCCTAGGGTACATAGTCCGTGCAATATCGGCCGAGAAAATCTGTGCAAACCAAAGTACAAGCAATTAGGAACTAGTTGGAAAAACCTAATGACAAGGATAGACCAGGAGCATGCATCTTTTTTTGCAGCAAAACAAAGAGTAAGTTTCAGTTTCAGCACAGACAAGAGGGTGCAGACCCACAGCAAAAAATAGTGAGAATCAACAGGCTTCAAAACATGGCCCCCACATGATGAGTTTGAGGGTGCAGAATACTGCCCATAACATTTGGTTCATAATTTTCATCTTATTTTCAACAAAAATCAACAAAAAAAACATCTAGATCCAGATTACCCCGCAATTCCTGCAATCTTTGGATCTGAATGCAAAGGATTGTAATCTCCAGAAAGTCTGTAAAGCAATGCCTGCAAATTGGCAATAACAAATTTTATATGTCAAGAGATCTTACACAAGCAAAAGCACTGGCACCTGAAAAGAGATATAATCAGAATTAGCATAGTAATGAGGACAATATAGCAGGAAAAACAAATATTTCTTATTTAGCAGATTGAAGCTCTATGCACAGCTGTTGAAGGCAGCAATCATCGGTCAAGATCCTCCAATGCACAATGACCAGATTGGTGAGTGGTTACATTTTATTTCATGAGAACTGTTGGTAAACATACAAACCATTAAAAGAGACCTGAAGAATGTGGTGAAGATATTATCAGATACCTTCTTTCCATATATTACTGGCAACTGCCACATAATAAATTGACTCTGCTAGTTCTCAGGGTTTCCAGCATAAAGGCAGATAAAATCAAAATCAGTACGGTTCTGTTTTTGAACGAATTACAAACTAAAGTTCAAAGAAACGAGCTGCCTCCTGAATTTATGCACAGTAACATGACATCTTAATGCATGCAAATCAGCTCAGATTCTGTAATTAGTAGACATAAAGGATGAGGCGATTATTAGGAAACTAATTGTGAAACATGCCTGAGATGGTTGTGTACATTCCTCCAACACTGCAAATGGTTGACTTTTTGGGATCCCACTGCTTGATGCTTGATTCATCTTATGCTTGGAATACGAAAAAGGCTGAGATGATTTTGAGAACCCACCAGCACCCCTCAGATAAACAGACATCCTGCAATGAAATTAGTAGAATGTATAAGCTGTATAACAACAAATCCAATAATATCAAATTATTCAGAACTCACCTATTCATGCATATCAACTCACCAGACTCTCTCTCATAGCTTAAAATTTCAATTTCTATAATAGCAGCTTTGCCTGCAGAAATCAACAATCTTAGACTATTAAAGGATAAATGGCATAAACTCCCAGCAACAAGCAACGGTGATCAAATGAGTGATACTTTTTGGAACCAACCTTTATCGTGCAGTCCAGAAATGCTTGCTTTGTTCCTTATCTGCAATCATAACATTTATTAACAAAATCTTATCTAGAGATTCCCATCTAGTGGGGAAAAAAGGGTAGAAAGACAAATAGAGAAGGTTAGTCAAACCCAACATTATGAGTTCTCTTCTAGATGAAATCTCTACTCTCTGTAACCCAATGTCTTAATCCAAGTTTACCTCCGCCAATTATAGCAACCCACCCATAAGTAAATTTCCTTAGTTTCAAGGGTGTCAAAAACTTTTAAGATGTTTGAGGACCTTTATACGTGACATGTTCAACTGTCTTTATGCAGTTCTTTATGTGAAGCCACATAAAACCAAAGTTCAGGCCATTGCATCTGTTCTTTCTCATTATCTATATCCAGTTAATTTTATCTGTGACAAAATTATACTTGACATGTTCACAAAATTATACTTGAAGCTGCAATAAGTTGGTCTCCCAAAAACAAGGAATTAGAGTTCTATAAATTTCAATTGGATAAAGCCCGCTGAATAATATTGGCTTGCAGTAGAAAACTGTTATCAGGTTCTGCAGCTATTGTATGAATCCAAAAAGATTCAACTGTTAGCTTAATTTTTAAATCCCTATCACTCTGTAAACTTTACATCAATAGGGATGAGACGGACAATTTAATTCTTATTATAGTCACAATTTCTCTTTAACAAAAAATCAAATGTTTTTGCAGCAGATACTCACAGAAGCACTAGATGGAAGTGGCTTGTACATTTCAATGTACTGTTGCCCATGCAATAGAAGGCGTGGATCATATCTACAGAACGAGAAAAATAAAAGTTTAATTAGCAATAATTTTGACATGCCAATGAAAATTACCTTTTCTCCAATATATCATATACAGAATCATAGATTTCAATGATAAGATGTCAAAAGTTCATGGCTTCTAGGAATTGTGCAAGAACTTACTTGAATCCTGGGAGATGCGCAATTTCCGAACTCAGTTCATTACAAAATAAAGTAGAAAACGTGGGCAGGACCTGGAAAATATAACATGAAATGGAGTAAATCATTAAGGCAGTGAACCCTAAAGTCCTAATCCTAAAATCCATCTTTCCTAAAGCTTTAAGCCCTCTGAAAATTAACAAATTGAATCACGTGAATTGCATGTATATTACTCTTTACAATAAAATGAACCCCAAAAGAAAGAAAACCATCCTTTTTCGTAACTAGACGGACCTGGATGAACGGCTGGCCATCAGGATGGTAAACATACTTGAGTTCCTTATCATCCAGAGCATCCTTTGCACAAGCTCCGACTCCTACAGCATAGATGGCAGAGTCCCTTTCCGTATACGTGTATATCTTCTGCAAAACAAAACCCAAATTTGCCAAAAGCAAATCACCAAAACCCAAAAACTGATCCGAAATTTTTAGAAAATTGAGGACTACGCCTAAAATATTCGAACCTCGGGAAATTTGTGAGCAATTACAAGCTGAGGATCAAAATCTGAATTCGCGGCCATGGATGGAGTTTTTTGAAACCGAAGAAGATTATCCGCCAAACCCAATTCAGTATAAGAAGTATCTCGCCCAGGCTAGTCTTTTAACTTGATCGGCGGATCCAACCGGAGAGATGAAGTTAGTAACACGTAACTTGTTTTTGGACCGAATTCCCAGAAGATACTAACAGTCAACTCTTTATCATGATAACAGTCAACAGCCAATCCATCGTCGCTTTTTGTTGACAAAACTAGTCAGCGCGAAACCAATAATTTTTTCCATTATCTCTAATGAGATACTAATAATATAAAAATACTTTGGAAATCAACACTCTTTCTAACCCTAACTTTACTTATTTAATAATTCATTTTATTCGGGTTAACTCATTTGACCGTAAACATTTCATGTCCACATCAAATTTTCATGTCGTAGTATAAATTATGAATGTAGAGTTCGAATTAGCGAGTTCACATGTTAATATGCTCAATCTTAACCTTACCTTTACTAGCTTAATTATTCGTATTATTTGTGTCAACCCATTTGACTTGCAAACCCATCAAGATTCAACACTAGTGCGTTTATAAAATAGTAAGTAATTAAAAAATGGTTATTTTATCAAATGAATTGCTCAATTTAGCTAAAGTTTCTCTTTAAGGTGAAATGTTGATGTATCACTGTCCAATTTTATTGAAGATATTAGATAGTCAATAATGTGATGTAGTAACAATTAAGTCACAGATGAATCACACAAATTTGCAGAAAGGAGCAGCAATTCTGATTGAAAACAGGAAATAATGGATTTTGATACTTTCACGACTAAAGTATAATTTCACAAACAGAAAATTCAAAGGGTACTTACATCACATTCATTTTTCAATTACCTATGATGCTACTTAGTCCATCTAATCCTCAATCATCTCTCAGCACAAAGAATAGTCACTATAATAATTTAAAACAATAAGTGAAGGTAACCTTCACAAAAAAACTGATACTTCTAGGCTGTCAGGTAAGCTTCCAAATGGAGCCTAAAAACCTGGTAAGCTTCTTTTCCAAGGAAACAATCAGCATGCACAACCAGTAGTGAAATTTTGGATGAGGAACAGCTCTTTAAATTAGCTTGTCAAGGTCACGAAACAAAAATTATTTGATTCTACGCTTCAAACAGAGAAGGTTCACAGACATTCATACCTTCTCTTCAACATTTCGATAGTGCACTGACACACAGAACTTGTTATTCTCAACTTCAGCTCCCACGATATCCATTGTTTTCTGTAGCAAAGATCTAAGGACCTGCTAATGCATGAAATCAATAAACAATTCGTTCTACTTGAAGAAAAGGGTTGAATTTTCAATGCATCACCGGACTGAAAAGTGCATACCTCCGAAGAACTCACTAGCAGGCAGGAATAAGGTCACTTCCTTACCCTGAAATTTCCAAAAAAAAAAAAAAAAAAAAACGAATCCCATTAAAATTTCATTTTTCCAAGGATTGGAAATAAATTTATTCAGAGAGAAGTATCAGATTTCTAATTCTTGCAGCTTTACTTTACCTGATTGTGAATGGATCTTGGTAATAGGCTGAACAGGGCCCATCATGTCCATGCCGTGACTAACAGCATAATAAAGCTCACTGAGTCCAACATACTCACTCACCTGAAGGAAATACAGGAAAGGAAAGAGAATCCATGAGGAGCAGAATTTTGGGAAATCTGATTCCGGTGAATGAAATCAAACCAAACCAAGTCAAACTGGGGAATCACTTATACCTTGTCACAACTTCTTCCACATACAATTGCAATGGGCAAATATTTTACTGCATTTCTCACAGCAGCGCGCATCTGGAAAAGGGAAAAGACCATGATCAATTGATCATGACAAATTCAAGAGAACCAAAGACATAATAATAACAAAAATAATAACTACAAAGGGATAAAGTGAGAATCTCACCTCCCTTGACATGAAGGCATGGTCAGGGATGTCAACAATTGACGACAAAGTACCATCATAATCCATTCAAAAACAAAGCAAGCCTTTTGGCTTTTGCACAGTTAGTAATCTGCTCAAATGATGCAAGTGCTGATAGATACTTGATCTGCAACCAATACATTTTAGCATCATCAATCAACTCGAATACAAGAAAAGAATACATTCACATCATAAAGAAAAATTGCATGTTTAGTTAAAAGAAGTAGCAAACTCAACATTGCATTAAATGCATTACTGTCAGCCTTTATTGAGTATAGGAAGTAAACAAAAAAAGTTAACCAAGACCATAGTGGCTCTCATCAAGAATTGCTTGAAGTCTATGGTTAAAAATGATTGAATTGAATGTCTAACCACAAGAACTTATACATAATCGCAGATGGACAATGGTAGATTTACGGAGACAATAGCACATTCAAAGCAAGATTTTGTTATGCTTTTTGCCCAAAACTGGGAAGCACAATTGTTATGACACAATCATTATAAACTTTAACATTATAATGCATGATAAACCCAAATTAAAATATGAAAATGCGGACCAAATAAACACAGATATTTATAGAAGCCTGAAAAGATAGCAAAAACCGAGACATCAATCAAAAGAGGAGGAAGAAATACAAATATTAAGACCTAAGAAGCAATATGATGGGAAGCTGCATCTCTAGTGTAGCCTGTCCCCCCGATGAGTTTTGAGATAGGTCAAGTTTCGATATCTTCATCCTTAATATCATACATAGTGAGTATAAGACATATGAAGGTCAAAATCAATGCAGTAATAAATGCCCAAACACCCAAGGAAAAGAAACTTCAATGAGCTTAACATCCAATAAGAAGTAATTTCCCAAACCAAAGAGACCAAATACAATAAGATACATATCATCAGCAGCACCCCAAAAGAAGGCGCAAAATAACTATGAGAAACTAGAATGAATTTGTCTCAAGAAATTAAGAATGGAAGAAAATCCAATATAGAGGAATATGACATACATCCTAAAGTGCTGAGGACAAGCAAACAACTAGCCTCCCTTTCTCACAATGACTTGATAGGCTCCGTGGAAAGGGTCCAAACACGCGAATGATCGCATATACTGAAGATGCCAATGATCCTGCCAAATTATACTTGGGATTAAAAATACGAGACATGAAAGAAATGCAAATATTGAAAATTAAAAGAATCAGAAAACCGGCAATTAAAGATTGAGTCACATAGCTAGGAGCCTGTTACTGCTTCACTAAGAAAGTAGAAACCAGATGCTGGCAAGAAATCAGGGACATTTCCCCTTATCACTAAAACAACCGCTATTTGGAAAGTTGAAACAAAAGGAGGACCAATGTGATGCTTAGTCGGTTTGTCGTCCTCTCTAGTCACTCCTAAAATGGCCTTTTAAATGAGGGTATAATATTCAACTGGCCGTTCAAAAGAAAATTCCTACACACAATAAAGAATAATTGAAGCTATACCGTTAAAATTGCCCTTATAGCCTACACGACCCACACAATAACAGATATCGGGATCAAAGTCCACACATCGAAACAAAACCAAGAACCAAAATACAGAAACAAAACAGCAACTTCATTTTGTATTTTGATTTGTGAAGAAGAAAATCATAAAGCAACGGGTTGAAATAGCATCTTTCTTTTTTACCTAGGTATTTTTAAAAGCCCTAATCGAAAAAAATTGCCCTGTTTAGCTAGGGATGCCGACCAACATTTTGACGTACTTTTACTTTCGTTTGTCATCTAGACCACTCCAACTTCGGCCAACAGTCGCTTTCCCAAAAAATTGAGGTTCCTCGGCCGTCATCGCCTGTGGGGAAAGTGGCGATAAGTTGGAGTAGCCTCAGAGTATTTTTGCAGATCCAATTGGGGGTGTTACGGACCCAAATTTCGGTTCAGTCGGTCTCGCTGCTGTGTTCTCACGGCTTCTTCTATAAACGTGTTGCCCAAACCCTTGGATGTGAGCAGTAGCGGCGGCAATGTACTCCTTTCTCTGACGCGTTCATTCTCCTTTGAATTTGGGATTTCTCGGTTCAATATTTCGAGGAGCGCTCCGGCTACCTTCGCGTCCATTCTTGCTTCAGTTTCCACCGCTCTGCATTCCATCGTAATTCGAGAAAATTACGGTGTCGCCGAGAATGTTAAAGGCGCCCCCTCCATGTGCCTGAGCGACTTACCTAACGGAGAACTCCTTCTGCGTAATATTGATTGGCCCATCCCCTTCTTTCCTTCCTACCTTCACCAGAACCAATCGTCTGAACCCTAATTCACAAACAACAGAAACCCTAAATCTCAAGATTGATTTCGATAACCTCGAACGAGACTCTCTGAGTAAGTGAGGCTAATCCCACTGAAGCCCTAAAAAGTGAAATAAGAAAGAAAAAGAACAGAATTGTACCCAGATTCAGTGGGACGAGACTCCACCAAAAGCCCAGAAGAGGTGGCCGAGGGAGTCTAACTACGAATCCATCGAGGCGCTTATTGTATCCAGCGACGAGGTCGGAGGTTATGGAAGAGTTTCCAGAACCATACGGAGACTGGCGGGGGCAGAAGACATTTTTTTAGCGGGAGACGGAATGGAAGTGAGGTTGAAATTGAACCTTAAATAAGGTCTCTGTGGCGGCAAATCAACGCTGTAAATAAGAGGCGGTGGCAACTTAACGGGTAGTAGTAATTCCCTCCAAAAAATGAACGCGGAGTGAATGAAATTACCAATCTGCCTTTTTATATCTTTTACGGAGTATATGTTTATGGTTTTCTCGCTTTTTTTTTTTTTTTTATACATTATTTCAATTTTATTAAATTTCCAATTAAATTATATTTTTGAAAAGAAAGTATATAATTAATCAGCCCAAACCAAAAGGAAAATCGGATACAATTAATCAGGCCCTGACTACAATTTATAATCATGATATCGTTGCACTGGAAATGAAATAAAATTTGTAACTGAAACGTAAAACACTAATGACATTTTTGTCCGGAGTATATCATTACATTTAAGAAGCCCAAATGAACATACACTATACTAACCAATTCCATGGGTTTGAATGGAAAATTAATCCGTTTCAAGTTCAAATGAGGCAGATACATAAAGACATAAAGAATAAAAGGAATGTAAGAAAACAGTAATAATAAAACCTTTTGATGATATTGGCTGCTTATAGAGCCTTTGATCATTGTAATTCTCCACACTTAAACATCTCACAAACAAAATCGATCTATTCCATCGGAAGTTTTTGATAGGTCCCTACAGTTTTGTGATCCTGAAGCCATCTACTGCTTGGGTAGTATGTGATTTCAAGTTTGTAGGAGTATTTTTCATGAGATGACGATGATGATTTTGCGGTATAAAGGGAGAGAAAATGGCCGTTGCCGTTCGCGACTAATATTGCAGATATGTGGTGACAAGTGGAGAAGACCAAAAAAAAAAAAAAAAATGGAAGTAGGAAAACTTCTGCCAGGTGGCGGAAGTTTTTTGAACACAAACTACTACTACTTGCTCCGATCAAATTTGCGAAAAACATAAACCCATAAAATTAACTCTAAACTTAGACTTTTCAAGCGGGAAAAAAAAAAAGAGAAGGAACTCTTCAAGCATAAACCCATATTTTTCAAACGGAAAAAACGGAACTCTTCAAGCATAAACATAGATTTTCGCTCAATGTACCAACGAAATAAAAAGGAACTCAAACGGAACTCGAAGGAGATGGAACTCACATTTCAAAGGGAACTCTTCAAGCTTCCCAACGGTAGAACAGAAGCTTTTCCGATTGGTAGCGGAGTTTCGGTCTGGAGCTGCTCGGCTGGCAGAACCTTTCTCGATGGGCATATGGAAATTTTTCTTGTCGAGAGTTGATAGAGGGAGATATTTTTACTTATGGTATCCCAAATTAAAACATGGGCAGTTATGTCATTTTAGTCATTAAATTTTATTTTAAATATAGCTGCATTTAGCGAGATGGTACTGCAAATAACATTGCCTTTCCCTTTTAAGTCCACTTACTTTATTTTGAAAAATATAAGTGAATTGAAAATTTAAAAAATTAAAATAATGTAAATAAAAAAGGAAAAAACCATAAATAGATACTTCGCGTTTTATTGGAGGAAATAATTACTCCGCGTTAATTTGCCACCGCTTTTATTTACGGAAATATTATTTAAAGGACAAGTTTTACTAAACCCAGGACACTTTCAAAAATTTTAATTGTAAAATTACTGAATTAACCTTCGAATTTTTTCTTCTTCTTTTCTTCTTCCTTCTTCATCATTTGCGATGTTCATCTTCGTCTTCTTCGTTCTTCTGCAATCTGCTTTCTTCGTCCTTCTTCTACTTCTTTTTTTATCAATTGGAGAATGACAAAAAAGAAAAAAAAAAAGAAAATTTGGGTTCAGCAATCAGCGTTCTGCAAACGGAAATTGCATAATTCTGCAAACGGAAATTGCATAACCAATTATGCAATTTCCGTTTGCAGAAGAACTAAAAAAATAAAAAATAAAATAAACGCACATTCGTCGTCCTGTGGCGAAGGTTCAGGAAACCTTCGCCGGCCATGGTTGCCGGAGAGGAGTTTCTCTGTGCCGGCAACCATGGCCTTTTAAAAAAAAAAAAAATTAAAGTACTCCCTCCGTCTCACTCAAAGAGTCCACTTTGAAACGTGTACAATTTATTATGAGTTGTGAGGTACAACATCTAAAATAAGTAATTTAGTACCACATTTTTCACTTATATCCTTACTTTAAAAGTAAGGGTTAATTGTGAACTACACATTGTTATATTAGTAAGGGTATGTAATGTAAATAAATTCAAAGTGTACTCTTTAAATGAGACAAGATTTATTTTTCAAAATGAACTCTTTGAGTAGGACAGAAAGAGTATTAACTTTTATTGTTAGATTATAGGGCATTAATGTATTTTCACATTTAAAAACTTAAAAAATGTCATATGTTTTGTAAAAAATGTCTTGTAAATAACATGCCCATTTATTTACTGCGATGATTTGCCGCCACACAGACCTTATATAAAGTTCAATTTCAACCTCACTTCCATTCCCTCTCCCGCTAAAAAAATGTTTCCCTCCGCCAATCTCCGTATGCTTCTTGGAAGTCTTCCATAACGTCCGACCTCGTCGCCGGATCCAATAAGCGCCTCGATGGCTTCGTAGTTAGACTCCCTCGGCCACCTCTTCTGGGCTTCTGGTGGAGTCTCTTCCCACTGAATCTGGGTACAATTGTATTCTTTTTCTTTTCTTATTTCACTTTTTAGGGCTTCAGTGGTATTAGCCTCACTTACTCAGAGTCTCGTTCGAGGTTATCAAAATCAATTTGAAGATTTAGGGTTTCTGTTGTTTGTGAATTAGGGTTCAGACGATTGGTTCTGGTGAAGGAAGGAGTGAAAGAAGGGGATGGACCAATCGAGATTACGCCGAAGGAGTTCTAAGGTATATGGAGCATTTAGAATCCTCGGGGACACTGTAACTTTCTCAAATTACGAGGACGCGGCTCTATAAGCAGTCAGGTTCTAATTTTTCAATTTCCCCCCTTTCGTTAATTTCTTCCTCGCACGGTTGAAAACTTGTTTTGTTACTGATGCAGTGGACACATGGTAGAATCAGTCACTAATAGAATCCCTGGTCGTTTCCTTTACTTGGTCAGTTGCTTGTATATATATTGTGTCAGTTGAGCTTGAAACTAGGTTTTCTTTTGGATCCTCTTTCCCAATTGGTTTGTTTTTATGTATCTTTTCTGCTGGCAGATTCTGCTCCTGTACCACTTTTTTCAGATTATGGCACACCGCTTGTATCATATGCAGATGGAGCTTTCGACTCGCCCTTTGACCCTGAGGTGACAGTACAGAAAGGTATACATCCCAGCATAGTTTTTAAGGTTATATTCCCGATAGTGTGATGCTAATTGAGTGGTAAAAGTTTGCTTTTTTTGAATTTTTGTGTGGAACAGACCGCCGTGGAAGTGGTATCAATTCTATTACAACTGTTGTGTCGTTCAAGGTGAACCAATGAAAAAGATTCAAGGTAGGCTTTTTTTTTTTTTTTTTTTCCTGTTTCTTATAAAAAAAATTTCTGCAGATATTATTTTCTTCAAGGTGCCTGAACACTAATTTCTGCAGAAGAACTATGGTTAGCACTGGCTTTAACACACATGTGATTTATCTAATGCTGGACTCCGTTAATCATATCAGCTTATAATGTTGAAGATCTGATATTACCTTCATCTGTGATTATCTTTATAGGAGTGTTGTACTAGCGTGTCTATTATCAATAGCTAAGGTAATTTTTGCCTGCCCTCCTGGTAAAGAAGTTTGTTTGCTGTTCAATTGATTGAGTTTATGGTTTTGATGTTTATCTTTTACATTCTTGTCTCTTGGAATTCCTTGGTTACCAGGTAGCTTTGGATGATCAAAAATCAAAAGCAATTGATTTCAAGATTATATGGTGTTCTTCATCAAATATTCCTATGTGCAAATCTCATTTTAGTAAGCGAGAACTGATTCAGAAGTGACGCTCTTCTAAATAAAATAAAAATTTGGAGCTACAAAGACACTTTTTAGAGAACAGATGGAGTATCGTTGATGCATAACACACGGGTTGCATGCCGTTTTTGAGAGTGACTCACTGAATATTGTTCAAAGAATCAATAAGAATGACAAAGGTTCGTCTTTAGTTGGGCATTTGATAGAAGATGTGTAAAGTACTTAAAATCTTTTGATTTTGGGAAAATTTGTTATGTGAGTAGAAAAGTACTTAATTAAATTACACAAATTTGCAGAAAGGAGCAGTAATTCTGATTGAAAGCAGGAACTAATGGATTTTGGACTTGAAGAACGCATATGACTTAATCATCAATATATAATAGCAAGATGCTACGTATTAGACATAAAATGAAATGAAAAATACAAATCTGGGCACAATTTGAAAGAATGAGACCATACGGCAAAGGCCATTTCTTTGGTGATCCTAGGTTTTTCACCAAAGCTATAACATGAAAGAACAACAGTAATTAGCAAGCTGCTAACTCTTACTTTGATATCCTAATTAACAACCCTACTACATAACCCACCGAAAAGCTATTAAGTGCTCTTTGTTATCCCTCTGTTCTGGGATAGTAGTGAAACCTTGTGGTTGTGAGAGTGGTAGAGAAATTCAGAGCTAAAGTGGCCGAGTATGGTGGCCGGTGGCCCTGCCACAAAGAAGTGCATTCTTTGGAATGGGATACTCGTCTCTGAGGGAAGTTGATGCGGTAAAAACCTTCAAGTATAACTGCTGTCCAAGGTACTGTCTTGCCCAAAACTCTGACCTCAAGTTCCACATTCCAACATTGTCCAGTGCTATGTAAATTGCAGTCCATGAGCTGGGATATACCTGCATTCCCACAAGACAAAAATGTTTGTTAATGGCGGGTCACGGGTCAAATTGTCTCCCCTAGCAATCTCTAGACAACGTAGCTTGTTTGTAGTTGTACTAATACTTCCAAATAAACAACATTAATTCACCTGAACTGTGCTACGGAAAACTGCATCTCTAAGATTGTATCCATTTCTACTTGCTGTAGTCCACTGCCCTCCATCCATTCTGCAGTTCATAACCAGATTAACTAAGTAGATGAAAATGGAATCCATAGAGTAGAGTCTGTAAACCTAAAATTGCAAAAGAAACATCATTTTTTCCTTTGTGACTTACCCAACAACGAAGAAAGCGTAACCATCAAGGTGCCAACTATGTAAGATGTCCTCGCCGTTTTCGAATACAATCTCAACGAAGGCTCTGTAGTCAACCTGGAGAACAGAGGTGTCAAGGTAAATTCCTCCACCTGTTGGGGCACTAGAGATGCTGTTAACGCGATAAACTCCAGGAATGTTGAAGAAATCAGCTAGCTTCATAGGGGTATCAGGCTGGACATAGGACACACTGTTGACTGCATATCTCTGCTTCCCATTGACTTGACCAGCAATGTTGGCAAATCTGATTGTTCTCGTGGTGTTTATCAGACCATAGTGATATGAACCCTGTGGATTAGGCCTTGGTCCACTAGCTGTGAGATTCGTCCTGGAATACACAGCAAAATCAGCTGATGCTATGATGAACTTGTTATGAGATATGAAAAGGGTTACATCTTACAACAGATAATGCTGTAATTACCTAATGGAACGAGCCTGGTTGAGTGACCAGTCGATCTGGATGGTCGGTCCACCTGGGATCGGACCCGAGGGAGGTTGATTGGAGTTGCTGTAATGAACAATGGCAGTGGTGGTGAGTATTTGACTAGTGAACCGGGAAGAGACCACGAAGAAGTAGCTCTGAGGAGGCTGATCAGCTGTTACAAGAAAGGAGGAAGATTGGCCTGGATGAAGATCAAACGAGGAGTATGTGTTTTGCAAGGTATGAGTGCCTTCCACTTCTACCAACTTCAACTTGTGTCCCTGAATACGGAAGTTGAGGGAGCTCTGCAATCCCACATTTGATACTCTCAATCTATAAGTTTTCCCTGTTACATAAAAATCACCATCATCAGAGAACAGTGAATAAGTTCCTTCCAAATTTTACAAGAAATGTAATACTCCTTTTGTCCCACCCAAACAGAGCACTTTGTATCACTAAACAATAATACAAATTGGACTCTTTGCGTGGGACGGAGGGAATAGAAGTTATGAAGTACTGCAGTGTACCTTGTTCAAAGGCAAAGGAAGTAGAATTAGGACCACGTCCATTGATAAGAATCCCATCAGGGAAAGGCAGCTTGTGGCCGTTGTCAAGGATAGTCTTCAATTTCTGCATTCACAAAGAATTGCATGCATTTTGAGGAAATTCCAGTAGTAGTGACATAGTAGAAGAAACTGAATATGAGAAAACAAAATTGGTCTTTACAAATTAACCATTAAAACATTACTAATGAATATCTTTCAAATACAAGTACATGCGAGCAGTGGTTACAAAGGAACCTATCCAGAAGTCGTGAGTTTGAAACCTACGGGCAAAGGTAAGGGAATTTTGAGGTGTATTCAAAAAATAAATACAGTTTTTTAAATAAATAAAAGCTTTTTTGGGGTTGGGTCCATTGGGACGGGGAAGTGTTAAACGAATAAGGGGGCCCATTGTTTAGCTGGGCTTGCGTAGAAAGACAACCCAGCTGGACTTGGGCCCATGACCCAAAGTAGAATAAGTGGAAAGTGGAAATCTTGCTAGCCATGTGCCATGCGAAATGGCCTTGCTTGGCTGCAAAATGCGATATCCCTCGCCCGCAGGGCCCACACCGCCCAGCCCCATGAGCCTCGTGTGGGAGGTAAATCAGGGTGACTCAGCGATAACCTTGGCAGGAGGACCAGTGCCTAGTGCCCACAAGGATCCACCCCCCACATTGGGGGGATGAAAATCCCACACTGCGGCTGCCAGGACTCGATCCTGCGTCCTTGGCTGCAATCTGCTGCCAAGTTACCAACTGAGCTAAGCCCCTGGAGGCAAAAGGGTGCTAACGGGAAGCCCAGATTCGAACCCCGTCAACCCCTTAAATTTGCAGGGAAAGTCCCCTTAAGTTGTTGTCCGCCGGACTCGAACCCAGGACCTCCCGCTGCGGTAAATGGTACCTCACATGTTTTTGCCAGTTAGGCTAGACATGTTTGGTTAAAGGGTGCTAACGGGAAGCCCAGATTCGAACCCCGTCAACCCCTTAAATTTGCAGGGAAAGTCCCCTTAAGTTGTTGTCCGCCGGACTCGAACCCAGGACCTCCCGCTGCGGTAAATGGTACCTCACATGTTTTTGCCAGTTAGGCTAGACATGTTTGGTACGAAATGGCCTTGCTGAATGGCAGCCGACATCAACAAGAACAGTCACAAAAAATCCAACAACTATTTATTTATCAATAAAAATAAGCAGCATGTGGACAGTATGAATAGCAAATATACCCCTTTGGAAAAACATTATTAAAAAAAGTTTTCCACCAAATCCAACTTAGTTTTATTGTCTTCTTGTTCAACTTCCCACATTGCCACTTGACTTAATGGCCCACACACACACAGAGAAATATATATATATATATATATATGTTGATTTAAAGTTGAGAATAGTGAAAGGAAAAGTTACCGTGTGGTTAGTTTTGTACCAATCTCCGATGAGAACGGTGAAATCGCCAGCTGGCTCTGGGAAAGGAACTGGAATTTGAGGCCTGCTGAGGATTCTGATGCCTCCAAATCCACCGGCGGCCTTGTGGAAAGCTAGAGAAGGGAAGTAATAGAAACTCCCGATCTGATCCTTGACTTGAAGAACGTAGGTGTAGTTTTTCCCCGGCGGGATTGGACATGTCGTCCCGGCGACTCCATCGACGTATGAATTCCTCCGGTTTTGTACTCCATTCCTACAATAAAGTTAAAAAGTTTATCACACAATCAAACCCCACCAAGAAACAAAATGGGACACAAACAGAATGTTGGCAAATGACGTTTTCCCCCATTAAAATCACGTTTAATTCCCTACTTACACAAGGTGCCAATCTTGCTGCCTAACTTCCCTTGTCAATGCTATAATTGCCTTTGTCTTGCCGGAAAATAATAATAATAATAATAATAATAATCCAAGTGCACTATTATGACATTTTTTTATTATTAAGAAATATATTTATTATTAAAAATAAAAAAAAGGAACAAAGACTCTTCTAGAGGATTTGGAGTGAGAAGCACGTTGACATTGAGAAATAAAAATTAAAAACAAATGCAGGATGAGCTAGGAAGGATGGAGAAGGTGGCTTTGCTTTTTGATTGGAGGCCTGAACGAAAATGCCAACACATTCCGCATTCAGCTTTTATTGCTGCCTGATGAAATGCACTGGCACATCCTCCAACATGAACTGATTCAAAAGTTACAATATCTCATTCATACTTTTTATACTTTTGATTATTATAAAGTGAACTTCTCAAATACTAATACTAATGGAATTGAGAAATACTACTGTTTGTACATCAATTTTCTCTTAAAATTAAAAAGTGAAAAAAAACAAAAACATTTAAATGTGAAACTAGAAGTTGGTTGTCGTAGCTAGTCCAAGACATGCTAAAAAGCTAGCAGGGTCCTATTTCCATGTGCAAGTGAGCCTTCACCATTGTGGCTACTTCCGGACACCAATTGCAATTTCCCTCCATGTGCTTTTTTCTTTTTCGTTTTTTTTTTTTTTTACACTTCTTCTTTTGTAAGGTGAGTTTCTCACAAGTCACAACACCCCAAAAACTCAAATCTCCAAAATTCTTTATTATATCTCTTCGAAACACACTATTAATAATTATGATATTAAGAAAAAAATATATATTTTTTGAGATAATAATAATATTACCTTAATTATACGGTGAATGTTATCTTCTTCAAAGTATTATGTGCAAAGGGATTTAATTAATGCGGTGATTTTTAATTGATGGAATCGGTCCAATGTACTACTCTTACGTACCGTGTCCTTCACAAACACGAGACATGAATCATGGATGCATCATCATCATGATTCATGATGAAGGTGCTTTCTATATTTGAATATTTCTACTAACTAGCTCTAGATAACCTATCTGAGAGGCAACTATCCAAAATCAAGCGGTATCAACAAATTCCCTCAGAAATTCTATCTAATTGCAGAAACTTGAAGAAATGGGAAAATATCACGTTTCTTTCTGGTAATGAATACGTCGTTCTTACCAGGAAAGGAGGAATGGCTCATCCAAGCTGTTGAAGACATTGATGATGAGATTATCGTTGGTTACAGAGTGAATGTCAGGGCCAGGGAACTGTCCATCGATCAATATACCCTGAAAAATCAACAAATCACACAAATTAATCCACCGTCAAGTACGATTCGTGGATTTGATTTCATCTCATCGTGAACAGACCTGTTGGGGAACACCGAGTGGGTAAATAGTTCCATAAGTAACATTCCATGTGTAGAATCTGTAGGGATCGTCAGCTCTGGCAATGCCAAAAACTGCAACGAGAGCTGTGAATAACACAGCCGCCGCCATTCCCCTCCGCGGCATTTTCTCTCTCTCTCTCTCTACGATTTCAACTAAGATTTGAGCAGAAGATGAAGAGAAGATTTGGAATTTGAAGAGTGTGAGAACTTTAAATTGAAAGAGAGAGAGAGAGAGAGAGAGAACAGTTGAAGGAAGAGAAGGGGTAGGAGGGAAGTGAGTTAGTGAATGAATGCCTTATTTAAAAGTGCGCTACAGATTATATATTTGGATGATTTTCTGCCTTTTCTTTTTCCCAAAAAAAACAAATTAATATTCTCTTGCTTGCCTATAAATTATCCTAAATTTTATAAATAATAATTATATGTTTAAAGCTTTCGAAAGTATGAGAATGAAACGCAAATATAACATGAAAAAAGAGAGTAAAGGACCCTCATGTGGTGTACAGTGTTGTAGGTAAAAACAAAAGAAATGTATATATATTTTTTTTTCATGAAGATAAAGGCGGATGAATTTAATCGAAAAAAGGAAAAACAATTACTAATAAAGGAGTCGTCGGTGGATGCTGGGGGGTCCACGCGTACGAAAGAGAGGGACCCGCCACATTTCACTGTTTTCGTCTGCTTCTGACCCTTGTCGGGGGCGCGCGGGTGGTGGTGATTGGAGATCGGTGATGGTGGGAGGCGGTGGCGGTTTCTCGCCAACACGGAGAGGATGCACGTCATGCGTGAACTGTGAAACGAAGTTAGTATTAGTAATTTACAGCTGGAAGTGATGGAAGGTGCCGCGATGTTCCCAATTTCCAGCGCCCACACCCACTGCGGGAAAATAACAAAGTAGCGCTCATTTCCTTTATTCTAGGTACAATTTTGATTTTGATCTAAAATATTTATTATTATTAGCAACGTATAAATGCATATTAACAATTTGTATCAAAGTATAATGAAAAAAAGAAAAGAGGGAAAGTGACGGAAATTCTTAGCTTGTGGATGAAGATGATGATGATAAAAGTTGTAGAAAAAACAAATACTGGGAGAGGAGGGAATGAATAACGATGGATGGCAAAATATAATTATTACGTTACGGGAAGAGTTGAAATGGCGGTTAATAGGAAGATAAGTTCGAATTTTGAGAGTGCATCGCTAAAATGCAACTATTACATAAGGGTAAATGGGAATTGGCAGGTGTGAAACTGAGATGTGGTGAAGATTAAGGGCCTGTTCTTTTTGTTTTATTTTGAAAAAAGTTTTGATTTCAACAGTAAATTTAATATATTTTAATCATATTTTATCATTTTAAATACAATTTTTTACTATTCAGCATCAACTTTTTACATTTTCAATACACTTTTTATATTATAAAACTATTTTTCAAAACTTGTTTTTAAAATCATTTTCAAAACGTACAAAAAGAACATGCCATAAACAGTTGATTGTCTGGGGCTGAAGGAAGGCATGTGCTGATTGCAGAAAACATGTGATGATTAGCAGAAACAAACAATTCAAAGTCCTGCAATTATGAACCAATAACGCGGCAAAACTCCATGAATTTGATTTTGAACTCCCAACCCACATGACCTGACCATTTGACTCGTAACAGATGGAAATTATACGTGTGAAAAGGACATAAACACCTTCACTTTCTGTTCTTTGTGTTTGTGGTGCTCCTCTCCTCATCATCATCATCTTCAACTGCAAATCCTTTGAAATGTAGGTCCGATCTGGCCGCAATTAGCGGGTTGAAATTTGATCATGAGGACAATGGTGGTTCTATTTTATAATAAATTTTAACAATTTTTTTTTGGCTACATATTACAAGAGTAAAAGTATCATTTTACGTCGTAACATAACAAAAATTGAATTTGCGGTGTAACACCGAAACCAACAAGAAAAGGCGGGAAAGCAAAGAGCTTTGGCTTGCCCCTTTTTGACATTTGATAAAAATGATAAATAATGTTAAGGAGAAAAATACGAAGAGAGGAAACGTAGCTTGCAAACAAAACATACTCCAACTACACTCCTTCACTTTTTTTAGTTAAAGAGAAATATTCTCCAGAACCTACCCTCACTAGAAGATAGTTTCAACTTTTAGCTGAACTTAGATACGTGTTGCGTCCAAGGATTTCTTAAGCTCAGCCTTTCCATTTTTTTGTTCTTCCGTGCAAATAACAACCAAACTTGATTTTCATCCCTCCAATTACCCAATCAGGCTATTCATTCATTCAGTAATTTAATAGGCAGAGAATTGCCAAAAATAGGAATAAGTAACCCTCTAATGCGTCACAATTGCTGGAAAACTGACTCATTCATAACCAGGTTCATTCCTCAGTTACAAACTAACAATATCATTTCTAGCCTCTCTTCCTTTCTTTTAAGGAGTAGGAGAAGCCCATAACTAGAACAGTAGTAACAATTTATGACAAGAAAAGTAGCTAGCTTTGCTTGATTTATGAATTGAATGATTATTGGTCATTCTTTACTTCAATATCTGACATTGCAGTAAAGAATACAGGCTGTCTATGGTCCATTCAGAAATTAACAACCACAATATGTCAACAACATTAACAGTGGGAAGAATTTTTTAAAAAAAGGTCTACCGACAAATCATTGCCTTCCTTTCTTCTTCCCTCATTTTAGAATTCTCTATTTAGTATTTACAGCCAAAAGCCTACTTTCCAACCCAACTGCACATTTAATTTAAGAAGAGGTCCAAATTCAAGTCATCTTCCACTCAAAACTCCACTATTTGGAAATGAAATTTGCCATTCAGTTTGTTACGGTCACTCTATGATGGCAGTCTAAATCACACCATGGCTATCAAAATAACAGTCGGAAGACAAAAGCTTGTATCATGTATGTGTCAAACAACAAAGGCTGAATCTCAAAAATGTAAATCTTCCAATGAGGATTCTACCCGGATTGACCCCCATACTTCAGCAAACCAACTAAACCGGGGTGAGACTATTTGTGTCCCCATTCCATAAAGAATAATACTCTCCTCTCTCATAGCATCTCTGAAGTTCCTATCAGTGTTACAAATTTACAACAATAGACAAGAATATGCTCTTTTAGGTTTGATAAGATGCATAATATTCCAATCATCAGATATGGAAAAACCAGAAAATTTACAATGAACGTGTCTCTTGGCTACCAACAACTACTAAGCGTTTGTTCCAGGGGGGGGGGTCGGCTTTCATCATATCTCAGCCATCTATCACACATATGCAACATGCAGGGGAGCCATAGCTAATTAATTGGTTTATAACTTATTTCACATTATAGATGTTAGATATGGAAAAATCATATTGAGGATTTAGAGCTAATGCTGTATAAAATCAGACTAAAGGAATGCTTTTAGGCCATATGTCAAGAGTTATAAACTAAACCAAGAACAACCTAAATGAACTGCAAAGTGTAATGCATGTTCCCGACAACAGAGCTTAAATTTTCTCCTTAAAGGACCTACTTTACAAGCAAGACGCTAACAATATCTCAATGCACAGTCACAATAAGCTGAAAGATGAAAGTGCACCTAATGAGCAGTTAAATGAACATTCAGCAGCTAATTTACTTTCAAGATGAATCCATTACTTAGCAGTCAAAGCAAAAGCATCCAATTTGGAATAATTCACATCCAGAGTTTCATAATCAGAAGTAATCCATACCTATTCCTTTCTTCAACTTGGAAACTAGACGTGCATCAACATCAGAGAACAGAATTTTCATGATAAGGGAAAACACAGCTACATGCTCAGGAATTCAGCAAAGATTTTGTAAGGCAATACATCTCATTTTGCATACACCATTAAAGGGAGCAACCTTTTACATTCTTACAACATTTTACACTTTTCATGGTAATTGCTAACATTTTAGCTTGTAAACGTAAAAATGCAATATGAAATGGCTGCCCGTAACTAAAGTTTTGCCCTTCGTTTCAAACCTAAAACAAATCAACCCTATCCTAACTCTTAATTATCTCTGAGAAAGTGAGAATCAACAACAGCTCAACACATTATTCCTCAGGAAATTTCTAGAAACACGTTAAAATTTGAGCTACAAAACCCATGTTACTTAACTCTCAAGTTTCAACATACCAAATCCCACCCCCTAAAACCCTAAACCCCGACAGATGAAATGCAAACCCACTTCGTTCAAACCAAAATAATAAGAATAAAAAGGCACTGTTCAAGATAAACACTAAAATACTTGCAGTGATTCATTTGTCTTCTTCGCCAAAGAGGAGTCGGAGCCTAGCAGCGAAACGACCGGTGGGATCCAGAGCAGCCTCAGCAAGGAGGCCTTGCTTGATGTGATTCATCCGATCGTTGAGGTCCTTTTGTTCGTCTCTAAGTGCGGCCGTGTCTTCTTCGAGGTCGTGGAGGCGGTACTTCTGCCCCAGCGATCTACAGCTCAGTAGAAAAATCCCGGTCATCACGAAGAACTGTAGGAAATTCTGTTTCCTTTGCATGGCATTTGCGAAGAACCCAAGCGATTTTTTCGGGTTTTGGGCGCCGCCATCAGGGACGGAGCTTGATGGACCCATGGGGAAAGCATTCACGGCGAAGCCAGAACTGGTCTTGCACTATTAATTGCGGATTCAGAAAGAAAATGGAGAACTGGAAAATGGGCTATTTCAATTTGGGTCCCCAAGGCCACTCATTATTTGGGCCCCCAAGCCCACTCATTATTTGGGCTGAGGTTTAAGCACATCATTTGATAATGGGCCATCTCATTTCTCATTAATCAAGAAACTTTTAAATTTTCAGAGCACTATTTTTTTCATTATCAGTACAAAAGAAACTCTTTTTTTTTTTTTCACATTTAAAGGTTAAAAAGTTGAAACATAAATTTAATAAATAAACGAAAAAAATTCACTTTAGGAACACGAGGAACGAAACAGTTACTTTTAGAAGCAGACTGCAAAAAAAATAGCATTAAATCTGTAATAAATGTCATCAATATCAAATTTATACTAAGAAACAATATGAACTTTCACCTAAAAACAGAGAAAGGACAAAGAGAAGAAATGTAATTTACTCAACAATCAAATACAAGAAATGCCTATGATAAAAAGTGTTTGCATAACCTACTTGAATCTGCATATTCAGTATCAGTAAAGAAACTAGTATTACCATAACTAAAGAACCAATAAAGGTTTGAACTTGTAGGTCTGACTGTCACCTTTTGATATCTTCAAGACTTGGGGAATTCCAGAGCCTGTGGACCTCCGTCCTCAGTCCGCAAGATTCTTGCCTGATCTTTCCAGAATGACATTATGCGAGTATCAAAAGTCTAAAGTTCCGCATTGCTTGCTCTGAATGTTGTCTGCTCCCTTCGCTTGTTCCACATTCTTACTTGGCTCATTGTTACCATCCCGGGTTCTCCCAATACCAAGCTTTGGTAAACCACGATTGAGTCCATCCAGTAAGACACATGCTTTGCACCATTTCTGTAGATATTCGAGAGCAGCAAATGTCAAAACTACTCCATGAAAAAGAAGCAGAAGCAAAAGGGAAATGCATAATAATATACATACACAACTAGAAATTTTTCAACATTTAAATTAGGCCACTCCAAAATTCTGTTCTACTGAAAATCAAAGGTTAATACTAGGTTGAATTCAAGTGTAAAAGCTGCTGGTTTAGCAAATTACCTGGCTGGAAATATAACCACAACGTTCACAGGTTCCCTGATCTGGCATTTTTGTTGAAGTGGAGATCCTAAAATCCTCCCCTGATTTAATAATATCCAATATTGCTCTTGGTCTGAAAGTATCATAGATCATATTAACAAGCTATAATTGCACAAGAAGATTCCCAGAGATCAACATGTAGAAAGAAGGAACAAGAGAAATCCAGCTCAGTAATTTCATCAAAAATGTTTGGAAAAGAATTCATAGGGCAAGACCTGAGTCTCTCTAGATCCTTAATGAATTCTCGAGCAAAACCACGGTAAGCATTTGGTGAGTAAATGCCTGCAGGTCAATTACAAGATTAATTTTCTCAAACCCAAGATGAATGGAACAGATTACAGCAGTGAACATAAGAAATCTTTCCTAGATACATCTTCAGTGCTGATGCATTATTACTTATGATCAACTATATATATATACATATACATACATATAGTGACCAAAGAACAAAATTTGCCTCATAGCAAACATATTAAACATGGGAAGATTGAAATGAAACATAGAACTGAAAACTCACATTCAGTGGAGAAGTAGTCCAACTTTTTGAAATATGCATACGTGAACTATAGTTAAGGTTTTGCACCAAAAACCAATAGCAAAGATAAAATTAGAAGGTACATATTTTATAAACAACAATAGAAGTATATGAAGGTAAAAAGAGGAAAAAAGATAAAGATAGAGGATATATGACAATTTCTTTCTCATATGTGTACTTAAAAGGCTTGCATCTTGGAATTGGACCATCCTCTCCAGTAGTAATTGATGTGCATCTACTCAATCTGAAGGATGAAGCATGAAACTATGTTAATCAATCAAGAAAAGAAAGCGAACCCAGCAGTGGAAGGGGAATGGACCATATGAAAGAATAAACTCAGTAGCTTCAGAGATAGGAATTCTACCTGGCGATATCACCACGCAATATGTTTAAGATCACTGTTTCAGCTATATCATCAGCATTATGTCCAGTCACTACTTTATCTACTTTCAACAGTGCAGCACCACGATCAAGTGCCTTTCGCAGATAAGGAAACATAAGAATCATCAGCCTAGTTAACTTTTACCTCCTAACAACTACTCAAACCAGTCAATTATCATGGAAGATAAATGAACAAATAAGTGGAGCTTTTGCATCGCTGCATATTAAAATGTCATGTGCAATCTGAATCCGCATTCACTTGCAGTCTGTTATCTTCCTCTTTTTATTATCTATTATTATTATTTTCTTTTTCCATGGGGTTTCGTTGGATGAGGACTCGGGAAACCCTCATTCATCTATCGACAACAACAACTAAGCCTTCATCCTCATTCATCTATCACGCGCTGAGAAATAGAAGCGTCTACAGTTTACTACTTGAAATATAGTGGACGCTGTCTATTACCTGGCGCCTAAAAACACCACAAAAAGTGCAGTTATTCTTCAAGCCTATCAGCTTCACTATCTCATCCATTGTCCATCCATACAATTCCTTGTAGGAAACAATTTTAAGAGGAAGTCCATACTGCAAAAAGAAGGAAACAGAACAGCCATCACATCAGAGAAAAGACCACCAAACTATAGTGAATAAAACTCGTGTGGAGTTTAAATTTTAAGGAAACTACTAAAGGAGATATAAATCACTATCAGAAGATCAGCAAACCTGGACTTCATTTCTTTTAACAGTTTCAAGTGAGTCATCCCGGTACCCTGTGATGCCTTCATCTATCGATAGAAGGAATAAATCCAGGCCATAATTGTGCCTGCGATTTAATTCTGACAATACATAAGCAAGAACTGTGGAATCTGCAGAGTAAGAAGAATTATCAAAAGAAAGAAACAAGAATCTAGCTCATTACTGAACCATATAAATATAAGAAGAATTATCAAAAGAAAGAAACAAGAATCTAGCTCATTACTGAACCAAATAAATATCGGCATCATAAAAAGAAAAAAAGAGTAGCACCCAATGGACAGAACCAGAAGAGACCATTAATTGTAAAGATTTGTAATCCCATTGCTACAAAAAGCTAGTCCTAACTAAGAATGTAACCTGAAATTGATAAGGAGGAAAAACAGAAAAGCTTCACCTAATTTGCTGTATAAGTCAAGATGCTATGATCAGCTACCATATATTCAACCTCCAATACATATCACAAGAACCCATATTCAAACAAAAATAAAACTACGGAAGGAAGAAGTTGATAACTTGGATGGGTCGAGAGCCATGTGAGTTAAAGAATTTCAGAAGTTACAAAATTTAAAAGTATCCCAACTCCTAGCTGAATATTATTATTGACCTTTTCCTCCAGAAGCTCCAATGGCAACACGTTCAGCAGGCTTGAAGAGCTGGTTGTCCACAATGACCCTATGAATTTCCTCCTCAAACACCGCATAGAAACATTCCCTGCATATCTGTTATGTTTTCAACAAACCAAAAGTCAGCAATTTTGAAGCGAAAAGATATCAACATCCCCACAGAAGAAACATTTTTCTCTATAAGGTAAAAATAAAAAAGTTTACTTGTTCGAGGGTTTTAGGGCGTTTGAGAGCAGCCCTCTTTTGGCTGCAGATTACACACAGCCGTCCTTTGGGCTTAGCCACCTCCGCCTCCATCTGAGTCCGGCCGACAGCTAATTTCCTGAGCTATGAATATCAATCAGTGAAAGGGCGGCGGAACTCGTCACTATGCCCCTGGAACTCCCTTGTGATTTCAGGGTTGAAGCAAACCTTCTTAAACTGGCGGCAGATGCGGAGGAGAACGGCGGAGAGACGCGGCAGAGTGAAACATTTGAGACTTGATTGCAAATCAATTTTGTACTCCTTTATTAAAAAATAAAAAAAGAGGAAGTTTTATTCCTTCTGTTAAAAAATAAATAAATAAAGTAAGAGTTAACACTAATTAATTTTAATACGGTTTCTAGTTAGGCATATATTTTACTGAATAGTGTTTTTCTTTTTCTCTCTCTTTTTTTTAAAAAAAAAATTGGACTCTATTAATATCCCTATATTAGAGATGGCCACAGTTTCGGTTCGAACCGAAACCTGAACCGTGGCCCCAAGTTCCTGAACCGAACCACATCTGGCGATTAAAGTTTCGATTCCTCTTGTTTGAAAATCGAGAGCCCTCCAATTCCAAAGAGTCCAACCCTCTGATTCTCATGTGAGAACCATAAAAATAATAATTTTTCATTTCTCTTACACAAATAAAAACACGCGCTCCTTTAGTGGAATTGAAAGGCTTTAAGAAAGTTGATTAACCACTTCAACTGTTTGCATTTTTTGAACTTCTTTTTTATAATTATAATTATATTATATGTTTGACATATAATATATATAAACTATTTTTAAATATATATTATTATAATATATAAACTAATAATATACTTTTTATATATATTATTAATATAATATAAATAAGCATTAAATTAAATTAAATTAGATCCAACCTTAACTTCCGCAAATGATGAAGATGAATTATATTGAATATTCAAGATATATTTATTTTGTAAAAGTTTCAATGTTTCAAAGTTCAAAATCTGATTTCTCACGATTTATAACAAAGCATCACTTTCTTGATTTTAAAAAATATATATATATTGAGATATTATTCGTCTTTATATATATATTTTTTATAATTTATTTTTGTATCATTTATTATATAAATTATTTAACTATTTAAATGTATGTACCTCGCTACAGATTTTATTTTATTTTTGTAATTTTAATTATTTATAAATAATTGAATTATTAATTGAGTCAAAATAAAATAACATTTATAAGTTAAAATTGTTAAATAAACGAAAAAAATTATTAAATAAACGAAAAATATTAGAATCGAAACGAGAACTGTGACAGAACCGGAACCGAAACCATGACAGAATCAGAATTGGAACCGGGCACGGAACCGTCCCCAAAGGTTCCAATTCCGGTTCCACTGATTCATAAACCGTAACCAGCGGTTCCAGAACCGTGGCTATCCCTAGCCTATATTATGTATGACATGACACCGTGCACCACGTACGTAATTGTGCAATAATATTACATTGCATGATGATGTTAATATTTATAAAATATTAAATAATAATAATAATAATTAAAACATGACACCTTTCAAACGTTAATTTTAGCATTACTCCATGCATTTCAGAAACAAAATGGAAACTTAAGATGCATCAAAAGCTCGCAACTGTTTAAACTTCGAACATAAATAATGGGATCTGAAACACAAGCCCCCAACTCCAAACTTTGTACAAAGGTTTCTGTAATCTGCAGTACTTCAGATATACAGATAAATTATAGTCAAAATGTGAATCAATAGCCCAATTCTGCCACATATTCTAGCAATAACAAGAAGTCAATTCCACAAATGACAAGAACAAGACAAACCACAACAATGGTGCCTCCCTCCCTAGGGGTTACTTTCTTCCTTAGGTATTCGCTGACTTAAATCTTCGCGCAACATCTCAATGAATTCCTGCAAGCACAAACAAAAATGGTGGCTGTTAATGTCAAATTATTTGCAAGAGCGCAGCATTGCATAAGGAGTTAGGATGCTCACATTACGAAGCCCTTCATCTCTGCATAATTCGTTTACAACATTTGACCGGTCATTGACACCATCACACATCTGCAAAGCATTTTCAACCACTGATCGGAAAATTTCTCTAGGTGGACTATGTTGTTCAATTCTTTGGGCCACTTGATGGATGTTAACCTGCTGGGGGAACGGAAAAAAAAAAAAAAAGAAAAAAAAGGATACCTTCTCAAAATCCATGTCAACCAGACAATTAGAATGTTAAGGAGGCGACGCCAACATCATTTAACTTCACAGACACTGGCCACAAAGCATCCAAATTGTGCGCTATTATTGGTTGGAACTACAAACCTGAGAACTTTGATTAAGAGACGGGGCAACTCTCAGTGCTCTACTACTGTCTGTTCGATCAGGTCCAACGGCAAGGGCTGGTGAGGAGCCAGTAGAAGCACCGCCAAGAGCCTGAGAAACAATTGGCATCATCTGTTGCATCATTCTTGACAAATCAAAACCACCACCTTGGCCTCCACCCATACTGGCCATCATGTCTCCAATATCATGATTGTCAATCTGCTGAGCAATTTGATTGACTGTATTCCGCATTGCTGGATTCTGAGTGATTTGTGACATAATGTTCCTCAATGCATCTGGTGAACCAATACCAGTTTGCTGTGCAACCCCCGACAACAAACCATTCAAAGCAGGGGTTTGGAGAACCTGAGACATGGCATTACCAACGTCTAACTGGTCATCTGGATTTTCTTCCCTAAATGCAATTGATCCAAGAGATTGCAAAACCCGCTGTCCAGCAATCCTTGGTTGTTCAGACTGGCTCGAAGTACCCGGGGCATCATTAGCCTTGCTTTGTGATCTCAACAGCCTAGTTCGCCTCTGGTCAAACAGTTAACGGACATTATAAGAAACTAGATACTGCGCAACCACTAAGATCCAATAGCTTCTGCGCAACCACTAAGAGACTATTCTAAAGTAATGCTACACTTAAAATGTAGGCACAACAATCATACCCTATCAAGCTTAATTTCAACATATCTCACTCATTCCAACTGACACATCTACTGTATTCCTCACATAAGTCAAGATTTTAGTTCTGTGGACATATCTCAAACATTTTATCTTTTTTCTTAAAAATAGGTCCACAACGCAACCTAGGATAATCCACCAAACCCGAGAATAGTCTACATCAGGCACACAACAACCAAGTAAAGAGAACTAGCTTTCACGGCAAGATGCTAATAGGATAGAGAAATGTGCACAAGCATGCATGAAGTTTTATCGTGAAAAATTATAAACAGACCAGGAACGAATGCAAAGTAACCAATACAAACCCAAGATTGAACAGCATAGGATGTGCTCATATGAAATTATACTATTGCCACATTTCTGACCAGCAGAAATTGTGAGTAACTAACACTACACATCATTCCCAACATTGTGAGTAACCTACCTTAGGTTGCAAACCTTTCAGGCCCAATCCAAGAGGGACAGAAGAGGAACCCCCAGGGTTATCCATTCCTTGACTTGAGCTTGAAGCCTCTAAGTTGCCTCCAACTGCACTGCTGGAAGGTTTAGAGTTCTCACTAGCACCTGCTACCTCACCATTGTAACGCTGGTCATATGAAGTTCACAGAAAATGGTGTCAATCCACTGATAAACAGAAAAACCAAGGATATAGTCTTGGTTTGTCAAAACATACCTCAGAAGTAATCATATCTGAGACACCAGAAAATGGTTGACTAGTCACCCCTAGTCCACTGCTAGATGAGATATTAGGTTCGGTCCTACTATCATTTCCCACACCAGAAACAACAGCTAGCTCTTGAACACCTGAACTCTCAGAAGGAAATTACACATAGTAACCAAAAATCAGTATAAAACACACCAAATGAAAATTTGGCCCATGTTTTATTTAAAAATTAAACAAAACAGGTTGATAATCAGAAATCCTATTATCATGTCATTTTATGCACCAAATAGTGGAAGGAATATGGTGGAGAGAGAAAATAACCAAATGTAGGTTCCACAGCCCCAGAGACAGAACCAGCAGCAGGTCGTACAGGAACAGCTGCAACATTGACACCCCTCATAGGATGAACTCGTGATTGACCTGAATCACCAGAATTAGAGCCATCAACACGATCCCCTTGAGTCCCATCTGCATTGTTAGTCCTGGTTCCAACCCCAGGAACAAAAGGAGCTAGTGATGGCCCTGTTTACAATTGAATCTCAGCAAAGTCTACCAAATCAATGAATTCAAGCAATGGATAATAAAAACAACTTTACCCTCCAAAGCCATACCAGTATGTATATGGATATTTACATTTCTTGGAATGTTCCCTAGCCCAACAGGTCCAAAAGTCCCAGGATTTGGTGGAACAGAAGCAGCGCTACCAAACATGGAGGTGCTTTGAAGGGGAAATGGCTACAATAAAAAGACAAAAATCAAAATCAATGTCAGCCAATAAGGAGTTCAATGTAAGGTAATTCAGAGCTTTTTCTAAATTGCCCTCAGGCTTTAGTTCAGTAAAATAGGTAGACAACAGTCTAGAGTAGGGTCCACGCTAAGTCATATTAAGATTTTCAGCTAGTATTATGGTCAGCCGCCTCTGCTTTATTCAGCCTGAAGAGTTGCAGTAATTTTTCTTCCAGAGCAAGATATATTTACCAGCTTGGTGTCTGCTTTAGATTCCATGACCTAGACTAGTACTTATAAGAAGACTTTCTAAGTTATAATAAGCAGGTCAGCTGAAGAAGAATATTTGCCACGGTATTTATTGACCTTGAAAAGGCATATGATAGAGTTAATTCAGGGATAACATGTTGGGTACTGGAAACGAGGGGGGGAGAGTAGCTCATCTAGAAACTATAAATGATGTGTATAAACAAGTAACAACATGCACAAGGAAGCCAGTAGAGATATCGAGTGAAATTCCCAATACTTTAGGTCTACATCAACAACATTGCAAGTTTGTTTAACAAACCTGAACCATGATGGGATTAGGGCCAGATGGAGATACATAAACTGCAGGTCCAGCATTTACAGAAGACTCAGCCTGCAATGCACAGACAATGTAAATAACATACCTCAAGAGCATCGACGACACAATAAAACATGCACGGAATCTATACCGGAGATTGCCCCATTCGCAGAGTCAACATTGTTCTCCCAAGCTCTAGAAGAAGAGCACCTAAATGTTGCATTGCAAGCCCAACTTGCACAGAATCAGTCTGAATTTGTCCCCTCACTGTTGGATCATTAGAACCTGCCTCCTGCTCCAAACGATCTGCAACGTGCTATGTAGATGCAGCAAGTCATAAATAACAAGAATCAGAAGATGTAGATTGAGAAAAGGATAAAGCTATAACTTAAATGTCCAAGAAATCCGAAGGTAAAATATGCATAAACAAGAGAACTTGTGTTAAAAGTAAGATGATCAGTAAAATTGACCTTTCAAAAAGCATACCTATAAAGCAGTCATGCCAAAAGACAACTTAATTTACACAAACCACAAAGTAATATGACATATAGCATAGAACTACAAAAGAAAATAGTTTGCATGACCACAAATAGAGAAATAAACTATAAGAGATATAGTGCATACAGATAATGCTGCCATTGCCTGACCACCCATAAGATGCTGGATTCGTCGCAAAACAATGCCCAATGCCTCAGGTGTTGGAACACCAAGAGGAGAGGAAGGAAGTTGAGTTGTCTGTAAATTATCAGTGTCAGGAGGTGGTTGGCTTGGCTGATACCCTAACATAAGGATCCACAATTAGCATTGGCTAAAAAAGTCAATTTTGAACTGAACCATAGCTACAGATCAAACAATACAGGATCCCTTACCATGCTGCGATATTGCCTGCTCCATGCGGCTCACAAACTCACATATTGTGTTCAGGGAATCAGGAATAGGCTACCAGTATAGAAAAGATGATGTCAACAACCAAATAAAACCATCGCAAGAAAGAAGTTCACGTCATTGCATAAAGCAGTATACCATATTAAGAGAAGGAAGTGCAATAGCGGGACCGCCAACAGGAATTTGCACAACTTGAGGCAAAGATTGACCAATAAATGGCTGACCCATCTGTGACTGGTTTCCACCATTGCTTTGAGAGCCAGCACCATTGGTTGTTCCTTCTGTTCCACCTCTTGGGGGGACCTGAGAAGAAGTATTGAATATCCACTAATAAAGTAGTGATATCTAAAGTAGGATCATTTTTAGGCCATTTAGCAGTGATATCTACAAGTGTTCTTCAGTCCTTACAGAAACATTGTAGGTGATCATGTTCATACAAATTCATTTTAGCTTTGAGCCAAAATTTGAAATTTTGATTCTAACCCTAGCAGAAAACAAAAGGCAGTTAAACAGCATATAATCATTTTCTGGTGGAAGGAAAATTCAACTCCAATAAAGTGTTTCTTTACTTAATTCCAGCTAAAATTACAACAGATCTTTAAAGTTTACTCTTCTTACTCGTGATGTTCACTGTCTGACAAATAGCAATATCTCACAGCGCAAATCACAGCAGGCATACATTAAATAATAAAAGCAGAGAAGAATAAAATTATTGAGAAAGTTGTGAGCACATGGAACGGTTGGATCAAAATTAATAAGATTTGGAGGCACATAGCAACTTATTTTGCAACATCGTATTAGAGAACCGCAGAGATCATACAAGGTAAAATGCAAGAGACAAATACCTACTTCTCAGACAGTTATTGCTGCTATTGAGCCCATTCTGGCAACTTGTTGACATCCATGATTGATGCCCAATTAATTATAGATGCAGAAACACATATATGATGTACTTCGGCAAAAAAAAAATTATACAAATGAGACTTCCACCCCAAGAAACATAGAAGAATTAAGCAATGTGAGTGTCGATCCATGCATGAGAAAAAGGCAATTTGAATACTGGATATGCTCATACAGGGCCCGCACAAAAAAAAAAAAAAAAAGAAAAAAAAGTGTCAAACAACAGACACAATTCAAACGAAAAATGGCTATGAGAGGAAAAAAAATCATCTATAGAGAAATTAACTGACAGAATCAAGAGATAAAATAGTGAGGAAAAAAAGTCACCTGTACACTGGGTTGCATGCCAGGCTGGCTCCCAACTCCGAAAGAGTTTAAAACAGCCCCAATAACCTACAAAAAAACAGCAGGAAACAAGATGCTTATTCACTAACCAACAACCATCACAAAGTACAATAGATATAAATTAACAGCTTTATACCCGACTTAAATCTGGCATAGTGCCTTCCCCTTGTTCACCAACATTGAAGGTCCCTAGAACAACACTATGTGATATTTGTCCCACACGGTTGCGTACACCACCAACACCAGGTTCCAGCCCTGTAATATATAAAGCCATCAGGCATAAGATAAATACTAATACTGACAGAGAACTGAAACTCAGAAAGCCAGCAGACACAAGATAATCAATTACCAGCTCTGCCACTGTTGTTTGGACCAGCATTCCCATTATTTGAACCAGATGAAGGTTGTGGCTGAGAAGGCAGTCTCTCAACTAAATGTAGTGTATGCCCATTTTCCACATCTGGTAAAGAGTCAAGGTTTAACAAGAAACGTATTCCAGAAGCAGCACCATGCACAGAGACTACAGCCAAATGGAACAATCTTTTACAACAGTTACAAATTTGCCAAAGATTGTCACCACTCCACACCACCAGATATATAGCCATTACAGCCCAGGATATCATATTTTTGAAATTAAACATCATGATGTATGATTGTTATTCTCTTTGACGTAATTACAACAAAGAAAATGCTGAAACAGAAAGAGACAGTTTCTGCTATAAAACAGAATATATAATTCAGTAAAGGGCAGAAAGCAAATCTACAAATTGAAAGACTAAGAAGAAGAAGAAAAAAAAAAAACATGGCAATTTCAATATTGCAATAAAATCAAGACAAAACTCAAAAAACCACTTAAATAGAATGTGTTGGACTTACGTACTTCCTCCACATAAGTGAAAGCAACACTTATTAAAAATATGCATTTTGATAGAACACAATACTGAGACATGATCCAATATAACCAATCCCATATATTAGGATAAAGGCTTCGTAGTAGATTTAAAATAAGCAAGGACAAAAACTAAATTCCTAGTTCTCAGTTTGCTCATATTAAATGATAAAGCGTGCATCATTCCCTCAACATTTCCCGAGCACATTTATTGTGAAGGTTCCACAGGGAGGATACGATATTCAGAAAGGATGTGATCATCCTTCAGGACCTTGCCCCTAAAAATAAGCCGTTGCTGCTCCACTGGAAGGCCAATTTGACTGGTTATTTTCTCCTTAAATGCGGACACAGGCATCTGGAGATCACACAATAATTGGATAAATCAGACAGTACCAACTGGCAGTGCAACCTAAATCAAAATATATCAGACATGATATACAATATGATTAAATAGCTTCCATTACTATGATTAAAGAGAAAATATAAGGCTCCACACAGACTCCCCCAAGAATATTAGTAAGATTACCCCTAAAGGATACAGAGATGAAAACACTTTTTACCCCTTCCCCTACTCCCTTGCACTACATGCATTCCTCCAGTCTATAAAACACAACTTGTGGCTCAAATACTTTCCGTAACATAAATCTCAAGAAAATTTAGGTCACTTAGCATGAGTGAATGAGACTTAGATAAAGTGCTGTGGTCTAATATTGATAACTTTCTGGATGGAAACATAGCATTACATTCTTATCTACAATGAAACTGTAGATCTGGGAATTCAAAGTTTTGATGTTCAGCTCCACAGATGATTCAGAACCACCACTTGATGCATCGCTCGTGCTGGGTTGCTGATCAGCCGAGTGATTGCTGGGTTGCTGATCAGCCGAGTGATTGCTGGGTTGCTGATCAGCCGAGTGATTGCTGTGTTGCTGATCAGCCGTGTGATTGCTGGGCTGCTGATCAGCCGTGTGATTGCTGGGTTGCTGATCAGCCGTGTGATTGCTTGGTTGCTGATCCGCCATGTAATTTGTGAGGTAAAAGCTATCTAAACAAAGAATGCGCAAAATCAAAATTGAAACTGAGTCAAACCCATGAGAACTAACCAGAAGTTTAAGAAAAGCTTGGCCTATACTAGCAGTATAACATGGTAATTTATTTTCAGTCTCAAAGGGTTAGAATGTAAAGTAGGTCATCGAACTAGTACAATTCCAAGGTCAAGTAAAAAGAATGCAAACCAATCAGTTTAACTTAACAAAGCAGTGGCCTCTACTCTATATAATAACTCCTAAAGCAGAGAAAGCATTATATTTCCATTACTAAAAAAATGAAAAATTAAAATGGGAAGGATGCACCTAAACCTTCAGGCAATCACATTCAAAGATAACAACCGACATACTGAACCTAAAGCTTGAAACCAAGACGGGAGGACACGAAACCAGAAATTGACAGCAACATGAAGCAGATGCTTAAATAATAAGTGAAAATTTGCAAACTACCACACCCACAAGTTTTCTGTCATCTCTACCAATTTCTAAATGAACAAAATCGATACTCATCCCACATTCCCTGTAACACAAGAGAACATTGCCATGGAGTTAAATATTCAAGCAGAAACCACTATAAAAATCCCTAAAAACCTAAGACACGTGGATGCCCCTCTCTTATTATGGAAACAAGCCTAGCTACTCATAATCCAAAGCCAAGTAAGCAACACTAGTGCCGAGTGCCATGGCAATTGTCTACAACTCTTTATTATTTCCAACCAGAAGAAGAAACCAAAAAATCCCTCGGTTTCGAAACACAACAATGTGATAACATGATCCAAAAATAGCGTGAACAAGATATTGATCAAACCTTCCGGATGGCAAAAGCTGATACTGATCGAAGAGTCGAAACAAGGAAGCACCAGAAAAGTTATCAAATTCGAAACGATAGCAGAATAACCAGGAACAATGATTAGGGCGAAACAGAAAAGGAAAGAGTTCGGGGATAGAGAGAATTGATATCCTTGAGTAAAAATGGTTTTGTTTTGATGGGTTTTCTAGGACGGCTGAATTCCAGTGTGTTCTCGAAAGATCTAGACTCCAGATTCAAGGATTTTTCAGCCCATTTGAACTTCCTGCGAAGAAAATTAGGTTCCTTGAGTTGCAGTACTTTATTATAGGCAAGGAAAGCTTTTATGGGATGCTTTGGTCTTAAAACTGAAAAATATTACTGGTTCTTTTTAAATATATTTAGTATACTCAAAAAATTGTATTTACTAAATATTAAAAACACATGTTAATTCTTATTTTAATTTTGTTATCAAAATTTAGGTTTGTATAATAAAAATGAGATGAATATATATAGTCTCTCTGTCTCAATCAAAAGAGTCTTGTTTGTAATACTGAAAATCAGTATTATAAACAGAATCAAAAGAGTCTTGTTTGTAATACTGAAAATCAGTATTATAAACAGGACTCTTTGATGAAACAGAGGAAGTATATGAATTGACATTGATTTTGTATCATACAAAAAATATCATTTTGAACAAAGTATACTAAATGGATGCTCAATAAAAAACACTACTTATACCTAAATCCTTATAAACATGTCTTTAAAACCAAAAGGAAAAAGAAAAATTGTTCTAATAAATGTGGTACTAAATTACCACTGGTAACTTAAGTAGTAACATCAATAACATTAAACGTAAATGTCAAATGTTTTTACATAATTACCATAATAACTATGGGCCCTAATATGTTTTTTGAAGTTCCCGAACCCCTCTCGTTGAGGCCCACAAATACGTAAATTAGTATACGGGCCCAACGCTAAAGTTATGGTTTAACTATAGTCTAAGCCCAATCCAAAACGAATTTATGCACCCTTTTTGTATGCCTTTCACATCGGCAGAGACTAAATAAATATACGAATTGTTATTTGCAGGAACAAAATTACTATTCACAAAAATATTTTTATGTGAAAAATCTATAATGCTCTTAGTTATAAATATTTTTAAAAAAAAAGCATATTCAAGTAATAAAAATCCCGCCCGAAAAAAAAAATTTATATTCAAGCAATAAAAACCCCGTTTTGAAGAAGATAAATCACGCCCACAAGGAGTGGGATTTTGGAATATTTTTTTGGCAATGACGAGATTTATGGCATAATCTCATCTATTTTGGGTTTTTTTTTACAAAATCTCCAGCCATACAGGGTTTTTTTTTTTTTTTTTAACAAACAAACTTTACATAAAAAAAAATGTATAGATTGTTTACTTACAGTGTAATATAGATCGTCCTCGTGACTACAGACCATATTTAGATACACATGTGAGTGTAAATGAGTTTTTTTATTTTATTTTTAGTTAAAAGGTAAAATAGACTATTTACAAAAAAATGATCTTGTGAAAAGTAAATTTGTTCCTGAAAATAGTATGCTGCTAAATATATGGTCCACTCAGTGAACTAATTATGAAAGAAGCTCGTCCTTCTTACCCACTATTTGTTGGTAGGTATGTGTTTTCTCTTTCTTCATTTCTCCTACTCTTATAATTAATCATGTTTAGTTTGTCAACCATCTTTTAGAGTTGATTTGCCAACAAAAAAAAGTAGTCATTTGTAAAATAATATATAAAAGTGGACTCTTATAATAAAACGGAAGGAGACTCCCATCCCGCCCACGAGCCATGTTTTTCTTACTACTTTTATTCAGATGTATAGAAAGTTAGAAACATGCAACTAACCATAACCATGACCGTTGTGATTGTAATCATTCCAAAAACTATAGTAACCCTTCTGATACCACTCTTCATCACTAATATCATAGTAATACGTAGTTGCTTAGTAGAGTAGATATGCATTATACATTTGATTTAACATACAATATACTAATGTGGAATTTGACACCATGAACCTTGATGGGTCCTTTCTGGAACAGGATTCAAAGCCCAAACAACTTAAATACATTTTTGTCCTAAATGGGCAGGAAATCACTAGTTATTATTAGAATTAGAATTTAACAATCAGTTTTGCGAATGGTGCCAACTGAAACGATTAGTTCAACGGCCAAATCATCCTGATTGCCTTCGCTCAACAAATGTTCGGTGGCTCGAATTTTCATTGACAAGTGTAGCAACCTGCGTTATTATCTTATCGGGAACAATAACAATTGAACAAACCCCACATCGAAGTTAACTCCAGCGCTTCAGAGCCTCGCCATGGATGTTGATCAGAGCAGCAGCAAGAGTGCGGGGAACCCCATAAGATGCAGAGGTATCTCACTCTCAATCTCAACTCTCAACATCAGGGGAACGTATGAATGATTTAATATGGATTTGGTCAACGCAGTGCAAAATGGTAGCAACTTTCTTATTGGTCAACGCTGTTTTTTGTGTGTGCAGCTGCAGTGGCAAGGGAAGCAGGGGAGCCAATGGTAATAGAGGAGATTTTTGTGGCTCCTCCAAAATCTGGCGAAGTTCGGATTAAAATCATATGCACCTCTCTCTGTTTCAGTGATATTACTTTCTGGAGATTAAAAGTATACTTCTTGCTCTGTTCTCATTTCTTTGAATTTGATTTCTTCTGCTATACTACTCAAAAATGACTGATAAAGAATGGATTTTGATTTAGTTTTTGTTGTTGTTCTTGTTGCTGCTCGATCTTGAAGGTTCCTCCTGCTTGTTTTCCCAGGATTTTGGGTCACGAAGCTGTTGGGTAAATCTTGTTCACTCTGTTTTTGCATTCATGTGAAATTCTATTGAATTTTGTTTGAAACCCGGAATCCTGATTGAGAATAAAGATAAGTCTAAACTCTAAAATAACTCAAACTTAATGAAAACAAGCTTCCATGGGAGTCATTGGAGTTTTGACTTCCTCGTATGTAGATAGGTGTTTCTGACCTATCAAATGTGCAAACAAATAAAGGGTTTATCTTCCTTTGAATTCATAGAATGTTATACCATTAAGTTGCCTTTTCTTATAATATCAATCTGATTCTTGAATGCTTATAAATTGTGTTGCTAAGCGTTGTGGAAAGTGTTGGGGAGAATGTTCATGAGCTAAGTGAAGGAGACACAGTTGTCCCAATATTTTTGCCAGATTGTGCAGAATGCACAGACTGTAAATCCAAAAAGAGCAACCTGTGTTCAAAATTTCCATTTCACGTGAATTCGGCGATGCATAGAGATGGAACAACCAGATTCACTGATCTCAAAGGAGAGAGCATAAACCATTTCATCAATGTATCAAGCTTCAGTGAGTACACTGTGGTGGATGTTGCTAATTTAACCAAAATTGATCCTACAGTTCCACCTAATAGAGCCTGCCTTCTCAGCTGTGGAGTTTCAACTGGTATTTTCTGGTTCTTTCAATGTTCAAATTTGCAGAAACTACAATTAGTGCTTTTCTGATTAACACCATTGGATTATTCAGGAGTAGGTGCTGCATGGAGATCAGCAAATGTGGAAGCGGGTTCAACAGTTGCTATATTTGGTCTTGGGGGAATAGGATTGGCGGTATCATCTTCCTTCATTTTCATTCCTTCCACAAATATCAGTAAGCTTATTATGAAACTGTAACTAACTGTTAGATTGGTATTATAGGTTGCAGAAGGTGCGAGGCTTTGTGGTGCTACAAGAATTATTGGAGTGGATATAAATGCCAACAAATGTGAAATATGTAAAATACAATCTTTGTTTCATATTTTGCTAATGATCTCCCTCCTTGCTTGGAGTTCAATTCATACAATCAATCATCTGTTTGTGTCTGCTTCTTTACAGCGAAAAAGTTCGGTGTTACTGATTTCGTGAACTCGACAACATGTGGAGATAAATCTGTTAGCCAGGTGATCAAGGAAATGACTGATGGAGGAGCAGACTATTGCTTTGAATGTGTTGGTATGGCATCGCTGGTGCACGAAGCATATGCCAGTTGCAGAAAGGTTGCTAATTTCCATGCTTTTCTTTTCACTTTAAATCTCTTCTTGTTTCACGAAACTGATCAAAATAGGTGTTTATAATCGAATGAAATGGCAGGGGTGGGGAAAGACTATTGTAGTAGGAGTGGACAAGCCAGGTTCACAGCTCACTTTCAGCTCATCTGAGGTACTTCACAGTGGAAAAACACTCCTAGGATCTTTGTTTGGAGGGCTCAAACCCAAGTCAGACATTCCCATTCTCGTTAAACGATATTTGAAGAAGGTAAAAAAATGCATGAATGTCTGAAGGGATTTTTTGTCAGATTTATGTTTCATCTCACTTTCAATACGGTTGAAAAACCTCATGTTTTGATGCATCAGGAACTGGAATTGGATAAATTCGTGACGCATGAAGTGGGATTTGAGGAGATTAACAAAGCCTTCGATTTACTGCTGGAAGGAAAGAGTCTCCGCTGTGTTATATGGATGGACAAATGAAACGTCAGTTTTAGTACTCTTTCTGAAAGTTAAAAAAAGTCTTTGGACAGAATCCTTAATAAATCAGAACTGAGATCTTCTTTCTTATCTTTGCATTTGATTCTATGAAACTTTTTATATGCCACAGCGCAAATGGGCTGTTGTCTTGTGGAACAATGCAGATGTAAATTTACGTCAAAATCACAACTTAGATGTCAGAATCAATGCCTGCTTTGACTTTAATTTGAGTTTCAAAATGATTTATTGCTTTGGCCACTTATTCTTGTCCCCATTAGCTCAGCTAAAGACCTTTGAATACTTCCTTAAAGACGTGCCATATTTTCGCAAGTAACTGTGTCCCAATCGGACCCTACCATCCCAATCGGACCCTACCATGAAATGGCAGACAATAATACCTATTCAAATCGATGTTTTTCTGACCTTTTGACAAGTGTGAGAAGGTACAAGATAGATAATGTATCATATTTTGAAGTTGATTGATCACTACTACCAATATTAATTCCATGGAACGATGTAAAATCTCAATAAACATTTTCATAAAATATATAATTTTTTTTTTCTGAGAACATGATATTAAACACCACAAGAACTCTGATTTTATACATAAGCACACAAATCGTACTTTTATATAATTATAATATATATACCATGCTCAATCAAAAAAGGGCAAAAAAAAAAAATACAAAGAAAATACAGGAAAGAAATCATTGCCACTCCATATGCAGAAGAAACGCCATGAATGAACACACTGGAAACGAACAGCTTTGTGGGGTTGTTTAGTAATGAGATCCACCCTCTTTCTCCTTCTCCTTTTCCTTCTCCTTTTCATCTTCTGGCTTGGAATGGTAGCCGGGAATCTTCTCCTTGATCTTCTCCAAGAATCCCTTCTTCTCCTCCGTTGGGGTGGTGGTGGTGGTGTTGTACTCTGCTGCCGGAGGTGGTGGTGCAACGACAGCCGGAGCCGGAGGAGCTTCCTCAGTCTTCTTGTGGCCACCTGGCAACTTCTCCTTGATCTTGTTCAAGAATCCCTTTTTCTCCTCACCCTCCGCTGCTGCTGCATGGGGTTCATCATACCTCTCAACAGGGATGGAAGTGTCTTCATGATGATGATCAACCTTTTTTTCTTCCTCCTCCTTGTCCCCACCTGAAACCTTCTCCTTGATCTTATCCTTCTTCACCTTCTTCTTCTTCTTCTTCTCCCCTCCCTCTTCCACTTCTTCCTCGTCGCTTGACTGCAAATCAAAACAATCATCAAGATCTCAACTTTTTCACTACTTTTAACAAGATGATCGGAAAACAAAAGTAGATCAATAAATAAATAAAAAATACTTACGCTGCTGCTGGAGCTACTGCCAGATCGGTGAAGCTTCTCGAGTAAACTTTCATGCTTTTTTTCTGGTTCAGAAACTTGTACTTTTTCATCGAACTGAGAGGAGAGTTTTTCGCCTTCTTCTTTCTTCCCTCCAAAACCAAAAAAACCGCGACCGGTGGTCTCCACGGTGTTGGTGGGGGTTGATCCCTCCTCAACCTTGACTCCGCTGTGCTCATACTCAGCCATTTTGATGATTTTTTGAAAGAGACTTAAAACTCCAAAAGAACGTAAATTTAGCAAAAAACTAGGAAAGAGAGGTTGATGATTAACGGGCAACTCTGTGTGTGCGCGTGTAATAAAAGTGATCAAGAGCGCGAATGAAACTGATTTGTGAGTGGAAGAAGGAGGGGAGCGGGCCTTTTATAGCCATTGCTGACGCGTAAGTTACGCGATTAAGATAATTTTAGAAATGGGAAGCCCAAGGTTTGCCAACCCAGTAGCCCAATAAAGTCCATAAGAGTGTAACCGACATCGACGTGGGTTGCCTTCATTTTTTTTCTTTCTTTTTTTCTTTTTGTTTAAATGACTGACAAATATATATATATATATATATATATATATATAAAGAAAGTGATAAGGCCGGTGGAAAGTCTGGTACCGAATCGAGAGAGTTCCCTAACATTTCTTATAATATAATTTAACTTATTATTTATTAATTACACACAAATGAAATAAAAATAAAAATATTTGGTACTTTAAATTTAAATTAAATTTCAGGAATTTTTTTCGAAATATTAATTATTTTGGGTGGGAACCTTGGTAATGAATATAGGAGTTTTCTTTCCAGATCCTTACGGTTACGTGTGAGAAGTGAATAATTTGATGGAACGTGAAGAAGAATAAGCTAGGACGAGAAAAATGTAGAAAAAGAAAAGAAAAAGAGAAAAAGACACGCTGTCACGAGCGTACCAGGTTCTTCCAATGGAAAACGAACAAGTAGGACGAGGAAACGTGAGGGCGGGGCGTAAATAACACTTGAGGGCCCCAACCTAAACTGTCGGCCTAGGCCTCGATTGGATGGACTTTTATGGAAAGTCGGTGTCATGGGCCTGTGACGGAGTGGCATCTTTTGATTGGACATGAGAGTTTAGAGATTCACAATTTCGGGCTCCTATTTTTTTTTTACTTTTCGTACTATTAATTTGGTTGGAATTGGGGAAAGGTGGGGGTGCGGACTATTTAGTGTCGACGGAGTTGAGTAATATTTTTATTTTTAAAATTTATGCATTAAATACTAAAATTAATTTATGTATTTTATTTACTACAAATGATATATGTACACATAAAATCAATATGTGCATGTATTACATGTAATAGATCAGCATATAAGAGCAATAAATCAAAGGTGACTAATTTTAAATTTCAATCGATATATCTCATAAGCTAAATAAGTAGTCAAAATATATTAACAACTTTATTTAAAATTAATATTCGATATATCATATATTTTATAATAATATTGATACTTGCATTTAATAATATTATATATGATTCATACAAATCAAGTTTTTGTCGTTTTCAGTTGCCACATGGTGCATCTCGCCTCGGTTGATCAAAATTCTAAATGTCGAGTGTTGGTTGCTTCAATTCAACATTGGCAATCGTGGCACAATTTCTCTTTTGAAATAATCAAGCGAATTTGTTCGTTACTTTGTCTTTTTATAGACGTTTACGAACGTGATTTGTCATATTTTTCCGTTAAATAAATCTATTAATTTTTCATCGATTTTAATAAATAAAAAAAAATGTACATAGTAGAGTAGTTCAGCTGTGAAGTGTAATCTGGTACCAAAAGTAAGAACGATGATGATGATGATGAAATGTGGGCCAATGTTTAGACAGGTGGTCGGCGTTGACGTGGGGGCCGCTGCGCCCACTCATGAGCAAGCTGCGTCTTTCTCCAATTGAACACCGTAATAGCGGTAAATTTCATTTAAAATTATTATATGCATCGTTGTATTAGTAATAATTAGTATAACAAATATATTATATGTGATGTGTTTAAAAGTGAGTAAGGCATTAGGCCTGACCCAATAGATGGACAGTAAGCTCAAAAGGAATAAAAATGTGAAGGCCCAAAAGGAAAAAAAAGAATAATAAAGTAAGGAAGTTAGGTCGGTAGAAGGGTCACTTAGCCGGACTAAAAACGTAGTGGGTTACAGTGTAACCGGTCTAAAAGGCTATAGGGCGGAATAAAGATATGTGGCTAAGTTACCAGGCAATAACTAGGGGCAGGAATATGGGCTATTATTACGAGCAAGAGTTACGTAGGGCTATTGAAGAGGATAAGTAAAGACCGGGCCATATCGCAAACAGTAAACTATGAGGGCATTCAAGCCGTCATTAATATGGAGGCAAATAAGGTGGGCATTCAAGAAGTCATAAAGGGAAAGGAACATAAGGAGGGCATATGGCTATGCACGAAAATGGGTAACGGACATAGCAATGTGAGGCTATATAAATTTGCATTCTAGACCGAATGGGGGACGTCCTCTTTATGCCTTTTCTTACAAGCTTAAGCACTTGGTCAATTCAGCTTATCCATGTACTCTGCTAACTTGAGCGTCAGGGTGAAATGGGGATAACCCCGCTTGTTTCTTGTCTTCATTCTTAGATCTACATTGAAAGTGATCTAGCCGAAGTATAACATCAAATATCCAAGTCTTATCATTAGCGATCCGGGCCATATCATCAAAGAACAGAGCCATAACATCAAAGATCAATGCCATAACCTCAAAGATCCGAACTATACATTCAAGGGGCCATTATTGCGTGCGAGGATATCTTTCATTGGGCAAATAATGTTTCATCAATATGGATCTCCAATTTTTTATTTACCTATGGATCTCCTACATATATATATATATAATATATATATCTATTTTTCTCTCAAAATAAGATGGATACATCATCTTACGTACGTACTGTAACAAATTCAATAAATAATCTCTCAAATTTTATGGTGTAAAAATGATTCGAAAAATATAAAAGAATTTATTTTTGAACTTGTATAGAAATATTATTTTATAGATTTATTTATTCACTTTTACAGTTTGTTAGCATATAATGCAAACCGGTTATAAAGCCGATACCCCGCCTCTCGTTTTTTATTTTTACGGTTTATACTTTTTTTGAAATAATAATTTGTAAGGAACGAGTTAGTGCCTAGCAGTTGTGATGCATAGCGGATCACTTAAATGTCGAAAGTTCGATTTCTATCTATCTCAATTCTATTTATTTGAAGTGAAAATTGACAAGACTCTGTATGATGCTCCCTTGGTCGTTCTTTCACGAGGATTCTTTTTATAATGATGCATTAACAAAATATATATATAATTTGTATGGAATTTTGCGTTTGTCATTTTCTCAATTAAATTCAGATAAGCCTTGCGAACGTGTATTAGTATAAATGTGTGTATTATGAAATATGATTATGATAGCTTATAATAAAGGACGTTTGTTTCTTTGTGGTTTTGGTAGCACACAATCACACATCGACACCACCACATACTTTAATACTATTTATTAGCTTAATTCTTCTTCCTTTCCACGTAGTTTGTTTAGGGGTGAGCAAAAGGAAAACCGATCCGAATCCGCTCCAAACCGATCCGAATCCAAAGTTTCGGATCGGTTTCGGATTTTAATCCGATGGCGCGGTTTCGGATCAGTTTTTATCCAAAATCGGGTTTTATCCGAAATCCGCGGTTTTCGATCCGAAATTCATGGTTCTCTTTGTTTATTATTTTTAAAAAAAATTCATTTTAGCTTTTTTTTTTTGTGAATTTTTGTTTCGGATATGTTTCGAATTATCCGAAAAAAAATCCAAAACCGAACATTATTCGGAAAAAAAATTCGATCTGAATCCGATTCGAAATTTCGGATCGAATCAACGGTTCGGACGGTTTTTGTATTATTTTGCTCGCCCCTAAGTTTGTTGCCTTATGTAACTTATTACTAGCTACTTAGTACATTACATTATCTTACCTTAATCAACATACAAAAACAAAAAGATACTCTAACTCTATCCGTTTATGTATTTTCAATTAAGTATTGGACTTACGTCCAGCAGACCCCGCTCCATCAACTATCAATATAATTACAACAAAAGGTACAATGAAGAGAAGAGAAGAGAGGAAAAAAAAAAAAAAAAAAGAGGTTGTGTGCCAAGGGCTAAAGAAATTTTTATTTATTTATTTATTTATTTTTTGAGGGCAAGGCTAAAGAAATGGTTATATACACACACACACTTAAATTATGAATAATTTTACGAGTTTAAAATCAGTTTAGATCTATTGTTCCTAAATAAAGTGTCTTTATTGTGTCCCCTCACATACGTGAGGGGTCCACTGATAAATTCACTAATAACGCACTCAAATATATGAGGAAAACACAGTAAAAATATTATAATTAAGGACATAAGATCTGAGGCCATTTAAAATGGTTCAATAGCCTTTCGGTGACAAAGCAATCTTTGTTAGAGCAGGCCTTAACTTCTCCACCAACCACAGTGGCCCAGTGGGTACGGATTGACGTTAAATGGTCGGCGTCCGTATCAAAGTTCAAACAGACTATTCAGTCGAGTTTTGAAAGCCCAATGGTTCAACAAGTTGACTTGTTTGACTGAGTCAATCAGGCGGGCTTCCATCGACCCATTAGCATTGGTTTATGTTTATCGGGCCAGGCATCCGTCTCGTCCCATTTCAGAAGTCACACGCATTCTTTCTTTCTTTCTTTTTTATTTTTTATTTTTTATCTTTTATAAATTATCAAAATTTATTTTAAAAGTTTTTATTTTTTCCTATAAACTTTACTCCTCCGTCCAACTAAATGAGTCAATTTTATAATATATATATAAAAAAAAAGGCAAATTAAGAGTTAATTTAACAATGTTTTAAATGCCTAGTTTGCTTAGTAATTCAATTTAGAATTATATTAAGAAGGCTTTGATAATTTACCCTTTAATTTTTTTTTATTTTTATTATGTCTAAATGACTTTATTAACAAGGTTTGAGTTTGAAAAAAATTGTAATGTAAAATGATCCTAACATAAGAATGAATATTTGCCTTATTTTTAAGTTGCTTAGGCCCCGGTGATAATCCCACCGTCGATTCTGGGCATATCGGCTGGGTTCAAAGTAAAGAAAGCTTCTTGGCTTCTACTCTCTCCGATTCAAATATTCTACCGGTGGAAACGACATCGTTTCATTCCAAGGTTCATATAGCTCTAAGCTACCAGGAAGGTGAAGCCACAACACGAGTCGGAAGGGAATTGGGGTCGGCCGGCCCTGTGGTTCTGGGGATAGTTTTCTTCGCCGGCAGACATGATTACCCGATCGAATCTAGCGGAGCAGCTCAGGGAGTACCAGATTCGATCCAAGCACGACTGGGCCTCCGTCTCTTTCTTCTCCTCCACCTCCAATCTCCCCTCTTCTAGGTAATTTAACCCTTCTTTTATTAACTTTTTCTTAAATTTAAAATTCTGCCTTTTTGTTTTGTTTTTTTTTTCGCGCGTGATCTGATGGAAAGTTATAAATGATTATGCTTTCTCTGTTATTGTGAATGCAAGTGAGGGGGGACGATTCACTGAAAATTCAAACGGGGGTTTGATCAAGCCATCAAGGTGTTAATTAATTTGTTTTATATGAGGAAGGATTGATTTATATGCTTGATCCAATTTGAATTATTTCGGAAACGTTTTCTAATTTGAGCAGATTTGTTTTAGGAAACGTATCTCTTGTCCTAGTTTGGGTTACTTGCAAGTTGCATGATAACTGATTCAGATGTTTGTGTGAGTGGAAATGGATGTTGCAGAAACATGGAATTCAGATAGTGGTTGGCTTTTGTAACATTCTAAAGGCACTCACACTAAAGTGTTAGCTATTTTTGGAACAGATTAATTGCCAGTACTTTCTTGGATGTGTGTTTGTATGTCAGTTGATATAGGAAGTTTGGTGTTAACATAGTAAACCTTGAGAAGTTTATTGTGAGGACCGGCAGGGATTTCTGCAAGAAATGGTTATTTTCACGGCATGATTATTCCAGATTACTGTGATTTGCTCTATTCAAAAATCTGATCATTGTCCTTGTATTTGCACATCCATATACCAGTTCATAAGCAGCTTTTAGCATTACTGTAATTAGGTTTTGTATGCAAGCTAACGGGGATATATAAATGGCATTCCTGAATTTGAAGATTAATACAATAAGAGATTCATCAGTTTTCACAAAATGGCAAACTGCATTGGATGATTAGAGAAGGCAGTGTATGTTTATTTTGTTTCTGCATTTCTGTTTGTCTTCTATCCCAATTAAGAATGTTCCGGGCCTATTTCAGGTTGCAAGTTTAGGAAAGGCCATATTTGCATGTCTTGCATCCTGAACTCCTGATAACTTTTTTTAAGGGTTCTGAGATTGGCACGCTATATGTTGTCTGTAAATAGAACAGTTGGCAATTCTAACTCTAAGATTTTGACTTCCTGCACTTTCTGTTGTTCTTTTACATCCTTTGTTGTCTCTCTTCTACTCGGTGCTTGAAATTGCCGCAGCTGCAGAAATGATTGCTTCTGTTATGCTTCGTCTCACTTACCTGACCTCCTTTTCTCTTCACTGTTTTGCAGGGTGGATGTTGTAGTCTTTGTAATTTGGGAGCTCCTCATTTTAGCATTTCTGGTTTTCTCAGCTATATCAGTATATTTTAGACATCTGAGGCTTGCTTTCATCTTACTATGTGTCACATTGTTATTGCTTTTGTGCATGAAAATCACAAAGCAAGTGAGACTGGCTCGGAAAAAGAAGCGAAGAATGCTTCTTCCACTATCGATGTAACAATTGGTGTAATGTTGTACACCCTCTTAATAGTGACCTACTTGACGGTGTAAATTGTGAGAATCGTTCCCCTTTCTCTTTTCTCATTCTTTTACCAGGTTTCTTGGTCTGTTTCTCTGACCCTGAGTGTAGCTGATTTAGAATATAAATGCTGCTGTTCTTGAGCCATGAAACGATAACCGACTGATGCTTTGTTCTTGTTTCTTTTGGCTGAGCTGGTACTAGTTTCTTGCCCACCAGAACTGCACTCCTTAACAGTTCTAATGCTATGTTTATTGTGCCCTTTCTTCTGTATTTGTGTTCTTAGGTCGGAAAGTTAGCACGATTTTGCCGAAATATACTCTTTGATATAGATGTATGGTTTAACACTTATTCCGACTCATATAAAGAATCATGTTTCTAACACGAAAACCAGTATTACGGACAATATAACTAGTAACATCTGCTTTTGTTTTGGTTTGGTGTGTTCATCACTGGCATCATTTTCAGTATAGTCATATTTTGCTGACACTTAGTAGTTAATATAAACATACAATCGGTTGATCACTGAGGCCTAAAGAAATTTGCGTGGATTCCCTTGGTCGCAATGGTCCATATCGCACCAAAAACCTGAAGAATGCACAAAACAATCCCCAGGAAGCCAAGTGACCAGTTGAGAAACCACATTGCCGTAAACTTTCGAGGTTTCTTCATCACAATCCACATCATACAAGGATATGCAAACGTTACCGGGAGTGCAATCCCTCCAAGTAACCCTGCCAAACTCTGCAAGAACGGAAGCGCAACTGCGATGAAGAATACCAGGCAACCGAAGAACACTCGAAACCCGACCCGTAGCCATCTCGGACAAGGCTTGTCGTTGCTGCTGGTGTACCTGAATTCAAGGTTGTCGAAGGTCGGCATTGCGTAGATTTGGAACGATGTAAGACAGTGTGCGACGATAAGGAGGCTCGTCATTCCCAGTATCAGCCTTGATGTGTCATATTTATGGTATTTGTTGAGAGCACTCATTATGCTGCCATTTGAAGGAATCTGGAACAAGAGCTCAACAAGATTAGTTCAAATCCCGGTTCTAGAAACCAAACTCTTTCAATGGGACGGGGAAAGTACTAAAAAAGTGGAAATGCACTGGAAACTACCAGGGTTCCATAAGCCCAATAGCCTCCAATTGCTAATGGAAATAAACACATAGCAATTACGAGGTAAGAGATCTTCACTCCTTTCCACATTGGCAAACTCGAGGGATTCTTCTGACTAGAAGGCATTGTACCCTACACACAGTACTTTTCAGCATTAAGGGTCATACAAATTGTGGAAAATTTTCGACTATTTTTTAATATGTACCTGAATTTCTAGGACAAGATTGTGACCCCTGAAAGCAAATGCGATTATACCAAGGGCGTTTAGGACGCTGCATACCCTACCGATTTCAGATTTTTCCACGAATGGCTCGTAGGAGATGCCCTTAGGCCTGTCCTTAACGACGGAAACAACCCAAACCATGGTACAATAGGACACAGCGCTGACTGAGCCGATGAGGGAAACTCCGGCGATGGAATTTAGGTTGGGGAGCTGAGCAAGAATCACTGATGAGATTGCGAACACAAGATACCATTCTATCATGGTTAGTTGGTTTAAGTTGGCTTTTGATTCTGCAGCTCTGGAAGTACTTTCACAAACGATCTGAAAAAACATCTTCATGGCTCCACCTCCAATCATTATCAGCGTAACGCAAGTGCCTCCTGAAAGATACATGGTTGGGAATAGAGCCAAAAGCTTCCCCAGCTTGTTCCCTGATCATAAAAAAATTGTATGTGGGAACGATGAAAAATTAGTATCAAATTCAAAATTTCAAAAATATGCAAACGAACAACAGGGCTATACTCACCGAAAGCAGCCATGGATAGCCAGAGGTAGCGGCTATACCGCATCCCGGGAACTGATTCATGGAGCTGAATCAGCAGCCATAGGGTGTATAATTGCCAAGAAAAGGCCAGTGTGAGACTAACAATTCCCCATGTCCTGCCACCATTAGTTTTAGCTCTTGTAAATATCAAATTAATACTCATGAAGTACCTCCGTTCCATTAGAAAACGTCCAGTGCTATAGCTAAAAAAGAAAGAAGAAAGAACAGAACTTACCAACCAAGGGAAGTGAAGGCAAGAGGGAGGAGAAGGGCTTGTATCCCAAGGCCTGAGCTGAGGGTGTGGAAGGCAGCATAGTATGCATTACCATTTCTTGATTCAGTGATGGGAAGCCAAGCTTCTTGAGGGTTAAGCTTAGTGAAATGGCCTATTTCTTGCAAGCAACCTTCGATGGCTTTCTTCATGGGGCTTGAAATAGGGGTACCCCTCATGAGGAGGAGGGAAGCAAAGGTAGTCTTTGTGGCTATGGGGGATCCAGATGGTTGTTCTTGATGTTGAATTATCACAGGGCTAGACATGTTCACTTGTTCTATCTGATTTTCACTCATTTTGCCAATATGCATGCGTTGTGTGGGTGGGTGGGCTGCACTTGAAGGGATTTGCAGCGTTACGTTTATTATTTATAAGAATGCTCACTCCGTTCCATTAAAAGAATAAGTAATCGGAGTAGCAACAAAAGTGAGTGTAAGTTGATGGAAGACGGTTTCATAATGAATGAATTATAGCACGTAGTCAAAGGTAAGTATAGTATATATTTATCCACTGCTGCTAATGTCCCCCAATTAATTACCTATAAAGCAATGAATGGCTTTACAATAGGCATCATATTCATAGGTAGTCTATGTTCAATCAAATCATCAACTCAACAAACCAAAACAAATTAAAAGCTGGTGGTGTTATTGTTTACGAGTTACATGTTAGTATCGTATAATTTTAAAGTAAATTTTTTTAATAAAATGACAACAGAATTAGTATTACATGGTTAAATTTCTCAATCTAACTTGTACTATCATATATACGTACTATTATTATCTTCTAAATTCTATTCTCTACGACTAATTAATGGGTATTATATTCTTAACCTATGTTATTCACGAGGAAAAAGAGTAATGGAGAAAAGCACAAATTCAAGTTCTTGATTCGGGACAAATTAAGTAAAAATGTTCTAAGGGCTTGTTCTTTTTCATTGTTTCGAAAATGATTTTGAAAACAAGTTTTGAAAAATAGTTTTATAATGTAAAAAGTGTATTAAAAATGTAAAAAGTAAATACTGAATAGTAAAAAGTTGTATTGAAAATGATGAAATATGATTAAAATATATTAAATTTACTGTTGAAACCAAAATCGTTTTCAAAACAGAACAAAAAGAACATGCCCTAAATCAACTTGAGAGCTACTGGGATTAAAGCTATGGTGTGGAGATAATATTGAATAATTTAAAGTACTGAACTGATTGCTAAACGGGGACGGGACAAAAGATCCATTCATCCATGATGCATAGCTGGGATATATAAATAGCCAATTAATGGTGTTTCTGGTGCCTCCTTTTCTGTGCTCTTTCTTGATTTCTGCAGTTTCATGAAGATGAAACAGAGATTAAATTAAACTCTTCCGTAGGGTCCCACTTGCTACCTTACGTTATGGGTGATGTCACAGGATGACGCAAGAAATGCTACCTCAGAAAATTAAAGAGTTGAACATTATGGTACCTTAGCTCTGAAAGTTTTGTTTCTGTTTTTGTATTGTACAATAAATTTTTTTTAATCATTTTTAATACAATGTCTTACTATTTTGACAAAAGAAAAGTTAAATTTATGATACATTTAAAAAATATATATATATATTTTCTAACGGGACGCCCCTTGCCCTCGACTGATGAACCATCCTTGAAGGTTCGTAGAAATGCACATGGAGGAATTTGTTTATGAGACCTACAAGCCGGACCACCAACTTTTCTTTTCCTAGTGCGCCATTCTTTTCTCTGCTTTTTCTCTATTGTTTTTGATTTTTCAATGCATATATGGCTTTCTCTATATGTTCCAACCATAGTTTGCAATATCGGGATCCTAAGTATGATCGATTTGGGTGCAGGATCGGTATCTATAGTATCGGATCACACAATTGTAAGATCCTACACAAAATATGCAGGTGTAAAATTAAGAATAAATGGTAAAATTACTCTTATTTAAATTATTTTAACAATTTTTTATAGAATCGAATAACATCAAAAATAGGATCGATTTGATGTTTTAGTTATCGTACGTATCGCGATATTGCAAACTATGGTTACAACTCTACTCATTTTCGTACTTGGCTATCTTTGTTAAGGTTTTAGTGATTATTCATTGATTCCATTATGTGACATGTATATGTAAAAAGCTCCCTTTTCACACCATCACTTCAACTACCATATATGGATTCATTCATGCATCAAATTAATTATGAATTATGGCTGCCATTTGATCTACTTACTTTCCTTAATGTATCTATAAAAGGAATAAAGTTAACATATGAATGAATGGAAAAACTATTGTTAATTAAAAAGATGTATCTTAACCGTGTATGTGTCGAAAGGTACGTGACCTATATACTACGAGACCTATAGACAAATAAAACAATTTATAAAGAGGATATTAACACGATGCACACTATATTACATTACTTTGCACTGCACGCTCGGTATAATCTCTTTACCCTTTATCTGCTTAGTCAGTTCAATTGATTTAACCATCGGAGCTTGTACTTGAGACGGGATCTCTTTATTTATTGAAGCCCAGGCATGGCAGATCTGGAAATCACAACATGACCGAAGATCTCATGTTGATTTAATTGCTTTCTTTAATTTCTCTCCTCCCCCGTCAGGTGGGAAGCTTATAATAATTAATCACAACTTTATTCTCAAGGCTTTATTTGATGTAATTAAATTATTTATTTTGTTGGACATTAATTTTGAGGCTATGCTTAAAGCATTCCATTCCACGTACTCGTTTCTACTTTAAGTGGCCGCCATAACTTTGTCTACACAGTTTAAAGCAATTTTGTTGACCTTCTTTTGTTGTTATTGAGTCAAAAATTAGTATCAATATAATGCATGGTACAAGGGTAGTGCTCTATGAATTAAATTTTAAAATTCACAATTTATAAAAATAATGCCCTATTACTCTTTTTCTGTTTTTTTAAATTTTTTTTTTTAAAGCTAGTATGAAACCATAAAATAATAAAGAATTATGAGGTTTCTATAAATTTCAACATAGTGATAAGAAGCATTTTATGGCTCCTAGAGGAAGAACTAAGAAGCGGCTTCAGCCATCGCAAAGGTCGGGAGTTCATAACCTATTTAGGGCAAATGGAGTGGAATTTAAGGGTGAAATGCACTATAAATTCATATTTTTAAAATAAAAAAATAAAAAAAGTGGCTTCAACTTAAAGATAAGAGAATTTGCACTTCAATTGAATTCAACAATATTTCTTTTGATGTTTGATATGATGTGTTTGGTTGTTAAAAATCTAGTGCCCCAGCCTTGTCCTATGTATGCCCTTCAACAGAAATTACCAAACCAGAATTGAATTGAGGGAGAAAATCAGAAAAAATGGAAGAAGTCACAAAAGAACGGAGGAAGAGCAAAGAACGCCCGGAGAGGAAGAGAGAAATCAGAGGAAATGAATTTTTATTCATAATCAGCATCCCCTCTACAAAGCATGAACATCTAATTTATAGAGTTTCTCATATATATCTATTAACGAACTAATTAATTCATAAACATAACTAAATTATTTAGTTATTGTAAGTAAGAACGAGCCAGTGCTCCACCGGTTGTGCTCCACCGGTTGTGATGCATAGTGAGTGCCCCAGATGTCTAAATTCAGCCAGTGTCTAAATGGACCTTCACAGCAACTTCAGATGGGCTTTTGGACCCAAACTGGAAGGCATTCAGACCAATTTAAAATATTATTGCATCAAATTATAACTAATTAAAACATAAATCAGAATTGTAAATAGAGAAAGAAGACAAGAAATGGAGGAAGCTCTTCAGAAGAATGTGGAAGAGAGAAAAAAAAAAAACGGGGAAACATAAATTGTTTTGACGAGGAGAAACAGATATACAGTTACAGGGAAATTCGATCATTGTAGAGAGTGTGGATGGCATGGGGTTGATATTCATAATTTAGAAGTTGCAAGTTGAATGAGATCTTTCCTAAGAATCTTGCCGGAGGGATTTCTGGGTAAGGATGCCACAAAAGCCACCCGCCGGATTTTCTTGTAAGGAGCCACCTGATAGATAATTTAATTTAATTAAACACCAATTGATTTTACTATATCTAATTACAGAAACTTGTGCAAAACAATTAATTTAGGTCAAGCTATATTGTTCTCAAACCTGTTTGGCGACGAATTCCATTACTTGTCTCTCCGAAATTGAACTTCCACTCTTTCGAACCACGTATCCCATTGGATACTGTCCCACTTTCTTGTCCGGAAACCTTGAAATTCACAAAAATCGAAAATAATATTACAGCATGACTATATATTTACAAGAAGAAAGAACCCGTTAATTTGAGGTTAAAAATTTAAATTAAAAAAAAAAAAAAAAAACCTTGAAGACTTACGGAATAACAGCGGCATCGGCGATTTCAGGATGAGTTACCAACAAGGCCTCTAACTCTGCCGGAGCCACCTATTTTTTTACGAACCACGCATGTATGATGAAATTAAGCATCGGTTTTCTTTTAATTAAAATATGTATATTATTAATATGCACCTGGTAGCCATTGTACTTGATAAGCTCTTTCAAGCGATCAACCACGAAGAGGAAGCCGTCATCGTCAATGTAGCAGAGATCTCCAGTTTTAAGCCATCCCTCTCCGTTCACTGTACTTTCTGTTGCTTCTTTATTCTTATAATACCCTGTCATTATTTCATTAATTTTCCCCTTTCATTTGATTCAAAATAAAGTAACGTCACTCGTAAACCGTTACTTGCATACTCCATATGGTAGAATAATAAACATTGAACTAGGAAGAGGTATAACTAAATTTTTGACGACATTTTCTCAAATGCCCTATTGTTTTTCACCCAATCAAATACTTACACGTCGTATCTACTAAAATGTATACAAAGAAATTTAGCAATTCAATAGTAAATACTTCTATATGGGTCAATCCTTAATAAATTAAAATGGAGTAAGATAAAGAGAGTTATTATTTTAAATAATAAAATAACGTACGCTAGGTGTTTATTAAATGAAGTAAACGTTTATATGAAATTTAATTAATGATGCATTATGTTACGGTACAATGACACTTGTGAGGTTAATTAATAATTTACCTTTCATAACGGAAGGCCCTCGGAGCCATAGCTCCCCAGTCCGGTTCACCGGCAGCGCTTCCCCAGTCTCGACGTCCACTATCTTTGCCTCCGTGCTGGGTGTAAGCATCCCGACCGCTCCACGTCTCCGGCGCCATTCCTCCACTTCATGCGTCGAAGCTCCAGCCCCGTTTGACTCGGTCAACGCGTACCCCACCAAAATGTTCACGTCGGGGTACTTCTCCGTAAACGCCACCGTCACGGCCTCGCTCAGTGGCGCGCCGCCGCACAGGACGTACCTCAGGCTCTTCAAATCATACTTCCGGTTGATGAGGTCAGCGTCGTTGACCATGGATACTAGAATCGGCGGCACCAGGGGTAAATACGTGACCTTAAACTTCTCCACGGCGGTCAGCATTTCGTCCATTCCGAACTTCGGCAGAACCACCACCGTACAGCCGTTCGATAGAAGTGCTATAACGTACGTCGTGAAGCCAAAGATGTGAAACATGGGAATGGTGGCGATGTAAATCTGGTTTTGTTCGTGCATTATGAAACGGCCCTTCACCGTTCCGGAGACGGCCATGAAGTTGCCGTGGGAAGAAACCACGCCTTTGCTTACACCGGTGGTGCCGGAAGAATACAGTAACGCAGCCGGGTCGTCTTTCATGACCTGCTCTTTCACTCTGTCTCGACCCGGTTCCGCTTTCATCATCTCTTCCAACGTATTTGCATGAATTGTATTTGGGTAATAATCTGCTGCACCGTCGGTTTCCATAAGAACAATGGGGACGCGGCGGATGGTTTCGGGAGGGAGTTTATGAAGGAGTTGTGGTGTTGTGAAGAGAAGTGCAGTTCCGGAATCCAATATTTGCCTGGATATTTCTCCGGGGGTGTTGAGTGGGTTGGCGGTGGTCACGACGGCGCCGAGAGACATGACGGAGAGGGAAACGACGGGGAAGAATATGGAGTTCGGAGAGAGGATGAGGACCACGTGGCCTTTCCGGATTCCCATGTCGACGGAGAGACACGAGGCTACGGAGTCCACGGCTTTCCAAAGTTTGGAGAAGCTGAGCTTCCGACCGGTGGATGCATCGATGAAGGCGGCGGCGGCGCTGTGGCGGTGGCGGGAGGAAATGAAGGTGGTCAAATCGAGAGCTTCGCTGGGGTTGTGGGGTAAGGAAATGGGGCGGCGTTTGCTGTAGAAGGTGGAGTTGGAGCTGCAGAAGCCACTCCTGGGATCCAAATCCAAATCCGTGTCGGCGTGGTGATCGAGGGAGTGAGGGATAACCGCCATAGCCGCTGTGAGTGAGGTTCTGTGCTTGAACCAAACGCTGGTGGGGAATTAGTTTGATACTAGTAAGTGGGCGAATATTTATAATTACCACATTAAGAAGTGTGTCGTTTGTAACTAAATATAATGATGTCAGTCATGCATCATAAATATATTAAATAAATAGACATAAAATTATTACCCTTAAGTTGTAACTGTAAGATTACTATATACAGCATCACTTTGATTTTCTAATTTGATCTGGTGAATCTAATTCATGATATAACTTGGAGATATAGTAGTGCACGATATACGTTTTTTGTTTTTTCAAATAATAAATATTAAATAAATTTTTTTTTTCTCAATGCAACTGTAATTTTATAAACAATATTTTTTAAAATTTAAATAACCATCTCAAATGCGATAACTAATCGTAATACAACTAATAATAGAAGCTTAACGTATCACATTTGTATTGTATTAAAAGTCATCAAAAATTGTCTTTTAAAGTTAACAATTGCGAATCATATATAGGGCATGGTCTTTTTGTTCTGTTTTGAAAACGGTTTTGGTTTCAACAGTAAATTTAATATATTTTAATTATATTTCATTATTTTCAATACAATTTTTTACTATTCAGTATCTATTTTTTATATTTTCAATATACTTTTTACATTATAAAACTATTTTCCAAAACTTATTTTTATTTATTTTCCAAACAATAAAAAAGAACATGCTCATAGATTGATAGGTCATTTAATGTGTTAAGTTTACGTCGTTGTAACTTACAGGAAATGGGAACTGTGTGTATTACTGTGTTACTAGTTAGTAGTGGATGGTGTGGTGTCAGTGGTGAATTATGGCGATCTGATCTGGGGGAAGAAAACAACTTCACAATAGTAAACAACAATAATCGATCAGATGTCCCACTTTTGACACAATAATAATTGCTGTGCTTCGAGTTATGTATTAATAATAATAATAATCATCCATACACAAGAGGCCAAAGTTACTCAACAAACATTACGGCTATTAATTAGTATATACAGTCATAATAAATATGCTCTTCGATCGGTTCATTAAAAGAGTCATCCGATCCATTAGAAAACTCTCTACGTTAAAAATAATAATACAAAGTGCCGGTATAATGAAAAGTCTTCTTACGACATGTATGTTTTTGGGCGAAGTCCACAGGTTGTTCTTTAGATAAAGTTCAAAGCCTGGAGGAGGGGGTATACGTAGTAGCAAGTTTGATGAGGTCTTTTCTAAGAATTTTGCCAGAAGGATTCTTAGGAATGGAAGATATGAACTCAACCCGTCGAATCCTTTTGTAAGAAGCCACCTGTATTAATAAATAAAGAAATAGAACGTAATATTTTAATGATTAATTAACGATCGAATTTTTAATCAAATCCCATCGACAACTACACAATGAATATTATATATATATATAAATATTTGAATTTAATAATATTAAAAAAATGTTACCTGGTTAGCAATGAAGTCCATTATTGCAGAGGGTGAAATAGAACTGCCGGTGCTTCTCACCACGTATGCCATCGGAAACTGCCCTACCTCCTTATCAGGAAACCTAAGTACGTACACAGAATTTCAAATTATTCAACCATAAGTTAGCTAGCTGCTGCCAATGGTTTTCGATTACGTAATTAAGTAATGAACATTTTTTTCTTTTCTCGTGAAAGAGTCTTGTTTCTATTTATTTACTTTTCATCAATTTACCAACATAGTAAATTGGTAGGGTGAAAGAGTGTTTTACAATAGTACGTAAATGCTTACGGAATTACAGCCGCATCAGCTATTTGTGGATGACCTAGCAACAGGGTTTCAAGTTCAGCCGGAGCAACCTACCAAAAACAAAATTCAAATTCGTAATTTGACACTATATTTTTCATCATTTAAAAGTCGAAATAAGGGTACCTGATAGCCTTTGTATTTGATGAGTTCCTTGAGCCTATCGACGATAAAAAGGAAGCCATCTTCATCAATGTAGCAAATATCTCCCGTTCTCAACCATCCCTCTGAATTTATAGTTGACGCTGTTGCTTCTTCGTTGCTCAAGTAACCTAATTATTCACAATTTTTACATTCAATTTTTTAATCCTCCATGCGCATGCATGGATCTCAAGCAACTACGTACAAAAACCATATATATATATATATATGAACATCGACAAAAATGGCTGCACACCCACGAAAAAGGAAAATGCTAAGAACATAATACTAGCCCAGAAGAAGGAAGAACAGTACAGCTACATTATTTCCCTTTTGTGAAAATATTTTTTAAAAATATGTAGAAAATGATTATTAACATTCCTCCGCTCAGTTCACCATTCCGATCAGAATTGGGGGCACCAGCGGTAAATACGTCGCCTTGTACTTCGCCACCGCCGACAGCATCGAATCCATGTCGAATTTCGACAGAATCACCACGGTTGACCCCACCGCTAGGAGGCCCATGGTGAATACTGCGAAGCCGTATGTGTGAAACATCGGCACCGTCGCCACTTGAATCTCTTGTTCGCTACTGGTCGATCCGAAACGGTCCCCTAAGGTGTTGATCATAGCTATGAAGTTCCCGTGCGTTGAAATGACGCCTTTGCTGACCCCCGTAGTACCGGACGAGTACAGCAGCGTAGCGGTGTCGTTTTGCGAAACCCGGTTCTTGACCCGAGTCTCTCCGGGTTCTTTTCTCATCATCTCGCTCAAGTTGCCAATAATTCTCAGCTCAGGTGTGGCGAAATACTGATTTTCTACATTGTCAATGAGGACGACTCGAAGGCCTTTGGAGGCTCCGGCGAGCTTAGGGAGGAGCTGTGGGATGGTGAAGGCGAGGACGGGTTTAGATTCAGAGATTTGTATAGAAATTTCGCGGGCGGTGTTGAGAGGGTTGGTGGTGGTAATGATGGCGCCGAGAGAACGAATGGAGAGAGAAACAACAGGGAAGAAGATGGAATTGGGGGAGAGGATGAGCACCACGTCACCTTTGCGGATGCCCAAGTCGGAGGAAAGACGAGCTGACGGATTCCACGGCATCCCAGAATTGAGAGAAGGTGAGGTGGCGGCGTCAATGAAAGCTACTTTTCCATAGTGAGGACGGGAGGAGACGAAGGTGGTCAAGTCCAAATATTGGTTAGGGATGAAGGTATGGGTGGGCGCTTGCTGTAGAAAGTGGCGTTGGATTTGCAGAAGCCGCTTCTTGGGTCGATCATCAGCTGATGAGGATCATCACCAGTGTGAGAGTGTGCCATTTCACTAAATGTTGAGAGAAGGTTTGTAGCTTTTGGCTGCAAAGGTGGTAAGAGAAAGGTAGACGGGTGAGGCCCGTTGGGGTAGGACTTGGATATTATCGGTAAGGAGTAGAGCTGTTCACTGATTGGATCGGATCGACTCGATATCACCTTCGGATCGGCATATGATCCGATCCAAAACTTTAAAAGGAAAAAAAAATGAGAGAGAGAAAGATGCGTCATTTTCTTCTTTCTATTGATTTGAATCAAGATCTGATTTGCGTCTTTTTCTTCTTTTTCCCATGGAAATTAGAAGAAATTCAAAACCCATTTCAAGAAAAAAAAAAAAACCCAATATGCTTATTTCAGCAACAGAGGAATTGGAGCTTGGAAGAAAAAAACTCGGAAGAACATCACCGGATGCCCAGAAAGGAAGGACAAAAAAAGAAGTAAGTTTGGATTGGACCCGAGATCCGATCCGATTCGAAATTTCGGATCACTGATCCGAATCTGTTCGGATCGGATACGATTTTTGGATTTGAACAGCCCTAGACTACTAAGTAGAAATTATTGATTGATTAATTAGCTAATTTCATGAGAGTATTTGTTGGGTCTCTAGCAGTTTTTAACTATTTCAGTCACCTCCACCTCTAAGTTCTAGTTTTTACAGTAAATTTGCCTCAGCAGAAAACTCGACCTTCTAGTTTTTTAAGAATATTCTTATTTGATTCCTCCATACATATAATTTTAAATTCAATTTAATTACTTTTGTACTATTCAAGTTATTTATACAAAAACCCAACTAATTGTTTTATTTTGCAATTTCATCTAATATGATAAATTCATTTAGTTAATAATTAAACGATAATTATATTAATATCACAATGAAAATTGATAAAATGCAAACTAAATTAAAAGTAGTCCCGACATGCGAAATTTAATAATACTAAAAAAACTTACATAATTATTTAGAAAATAAAATGTAAACTACTAAACTAATATTACTAATCCGAGTCGTCTACAGCATTCGAATGACGCTCTCACAAATGCTCTATAAGTGAGTCGCGAAGTTATTGTTGTATGTCTGTGTGTTTTTTAATTTGTATTTTAATCTTCTGTACTTTTATGTAATGTCATTTTATTTTATATTTTATGTAATGTCTTTTCATATTATGTACTTTTTAATATTAAGTAATTTTATAAATATGAATGTTTGAATAACTTATTTTTAATTTTGGAACTTTTAAAGGTTGATTTTCATAATTATATTATGCAAAATTTTAAAATTCTCTTCATAATTAAGTAGAGTTGACTATAATTATTTATATTTTAATGACATATGAAATAACAAGTAAATAAATTAAACTCTTAAATCTATAATAATAACAGAGTTTGTTTTTTAATTAATCAATGGGCTCAAATAATAGATAAAAGTAAATTTGGGGATTAAAGTGCAAATAAAAAAATAAAATAAAAAAAAAAAGAAGGAGAGTTATGAACAGTGCCCCGAGGTCCACTATTCACACCTCTCCTCTCAATTTCCAACGCTCCGAAGCGGCCAATGCCCTAAGAAAACTCGAAGGAGCCTAGTTTATGTATAAAATGTGTTTTATACGGTGCATTGCAACGCGCATCTCTGCGCACATGTTCGTATGACTTTTTATTATAAAAGAGTAATGATATTTGTGTAATAGTGATACTTCTAAACTAGAATTGAGATATTCTTATAGTTTGAGTCTAGCAATTGTTTTTATTTTAATAGTCATGTAACTTTAGAGTGATACTATCGCGACAAAAGTGTCACTCTAATTCTAGAATAATATTACTCTTAAAAAAATATCAATTACTTCTTAAAAACAGTAACATACTAATATGGAAAAAGTATCAATTACCTTTTCAATATGAATTCAGTGGACGGTGAACAAAATTACTTTTTTTTTTTTTTTAAAAACAAAAGCAGTACTTAAATTAACGGATGAACACAATTACTGAAATCACTTACCTTGCATAATGGTGGGCCCCTTTATCCAAAGCTCCCCTGTCTGGTTCACCCCAAGTGCCTTCCCGCTTTCAGGGTCCACAACCTTCGCCTCCAGGCTCGGCGACAGCAGCCCGGCGGTTCCGTACCTCCGGCTCTCCTCCATCGTGTTCGTCGACGACCCACCTCCCGTTGACTCCGTCAACCCGTACCCTTGCATGATCGCCACTCCCGGAAACTTCTCCGCGAACCCCTCTATCACTTCCTTACTCAGCGGAGCACCTCCGCATAAGACCTTCCTCAGGCTCCTCAGGTCGTACTTTTTCAGTATCTCCTCCGCTCTGTTCACCATTCCGATCAGAATTGGGGGCACCAGCGGTAAATACGTCGCCTTGTACTTCGCCACCGCCGACAGCATCGAATCCATGTCGAATTTCGACAGAACCACCACGGTTGACCCCACCGCCAGGAGGCCCATCGTGAATGCCGCCAAGCCGTATATGTGAAACATCGGCACCGTCGCCACTTGAATCTCTTGTTCGCTACTGGTCGAACCGAAACGGTCCCCCAAGGTGTTGATCAGAGCTATGAAGTTCCCGTGCGTTGAAATGACGCCTTTGCTGACCCCCGTGGTACCGGACGAGTACAGCAGCGTAGCGGTGTCGTTTTGTGAAACCCGGTTCTTGACCCGAGTCTCTCCTGGTTCTTTTCTCATCATCTCGCTCAAATTTCCGATAATTCTCAGCTCGGGAGTACCCGTACCGGAATTCTGATTTTCTACATTTTCAATCAGGACGACTCGGAGGCCGTTGGAGGCTCCGGCGAGCTTAGGGAGGAGCTCCGAGATGGTGAAGGCGAGGACGGGTTTAGATTCTGAGATTTGTTTGGAAATTTCGCGGGCGGTGTTGAGAGGGTTTGTGGTGGTGATGATAGCTCCGATGGAAAGAACTGAGAGGCAAACAACCGGGAAGAATATGGAATTGGGGGAGAGGATGAGCACCACGTCGCCTTTCCGAATCCCCATATCGGAAAGACAAGAGCTGACGGATTCGACTGCTTTCCATAATTGAGAGAAAGTGAGGTGGCAGCCGGTGGCGGCGTCAATTAAAGCTACTTTTCCATAGTGAGGATGGGAGGAGACGAAGGTGGTCAAATCCAAATATTGGTTAGGGGATGATGGGATGGGTGGGCGCTTGCTGTAGAAGGTGGAGTTGGACTTGCAGAAGCCGCTTCTTGAGTCGATGATCAGCAGATGAAGATGATCACCAGAATCTGCCATTGTGAATCTGTGAGTTTATTGCAAAGTTGAAAGATAGGTTGCTGAGTCGGACTCAAGTATTGTAGTTTTGTATTTGTAAGTAGAAATTAATGATTAATTAGGAAATTTCAGATTTGTCGTCCTGTTACTATTGTTGAGTACGCGTCTGAGAACCCGCGAATTCATCCTATGCAACGATACTTGCAGTCAAGACTAACTACTCGATTCAGCTGTGATAACTATGTCAGTTTCTAAACAATTATCATAGTATATAAATAATCTACTAAGTATTCATTACATTTATTTAGTGAAATGAATGAGTAAACGAATATTCATTATCTTTCTTTACTACTTTCAACACACACACATATATATATTCCTTCTTATCTGCTTTCATTAATCCTCGCGTCAATCCTACCAATGAAGGTCACGTGTTTGAGACGAGTATTTTGTTTCTGGAAAGTTCCTGGTGTCAAGACCTAATTCTCTTCTTATTTGGGCCTTGAAGCCCAATGGATTGTCGAAAGTCATCATCCGCCTAGCCTTTTTCATTTTCCATGATCTCGGCCATAATTCTATATCCAACAAATATCATTTTAAAATTTCAATTTTAATAATGAGGGGCATCCTAATTTGTCGGAAATAATTTGATCCAAGGGGTCAAAGTTTTGAGATGGAATCTTATAGGTCTAAATTACATTATTTAATTTATTAAAATAACATAAATTGATTGAAGAGATGTTTCACCGACAGCCAAAATAAAACCATAAAAGCTTCAAATGCAATATATAAGAGGATCTCTTGCGACAGTGTAGCCGCTAGAAATGGAAATTACACTATTCTGCGTGCTCTCCTACTTACAATTATTAATTGTGTTGCCTACTCTTAGATTTAAGATATAAAAATGATTATGAAAAAGCCACGTTTTTTATTTTTCTTTTTAGTGTTGACATAAGTATTTTTGATGGAGTTTACTGGACTTGGGCTTTTATCACGTAATTTGATCTTTTAACTTTTGTTTCAATTATTCAGCAAATGGGCTCGGCCCATCGTTTATTTCACCAAATGGGCTAGAGGTTCTGTTGAAGCCTTGATCTATGCTCCTTTCCTTTGATAACATCAAACTGCAGTTGGAACTAACTTTCCAGTTTCACTCCGATGCTTTAGTTAGTCTTTTAGCAAATATCATAATGTAAGATTAGTTAAGTGACAACACTTACTTTAATAGTGATACGATTGAGTATTTATAGGCGGAAATACCTACAGTGGCTTGTAGAACAAAGACGATACACGTCAGCTTGTGACATTGTCGGAAAGATATGTAGAAGATCCCCCTAATCCAAGCCTAACTGCTTCATCGATAGCCTTGCGAAACCAACATATGAATTATACGTGTCCACCCCAAAATGTTATGTTAACTTACGTAGGCCTTATGCTAGGCTTTGCTACCTGTGGCCCAATCGGAATTCTAGCCGTGGTCTCTCCCTGTCCTCGGCGATATTTATAAATCCAACAATTTTCACTTATAGCCTACTTTTCATTTTCTTTGCAATTATAGCTATATATCATCATTCCAATTTTAAGTAATAGAATTATAAAATATTTTTAGGTTTTTTTCTTACAGTTAGGCCTTTATGATGATTGTTTTTTTATCTTTCAGTTTCTCAAACCAGTAAAAACTAGACACTGTTCACAGCCAAATCAATTAATTTACTGATTAAAAATCTTAAAAGTGTCATTTTTCAAAGGGAAATATGCTTTTATTCATCATTTAACTACCGCAGTAAAAAAAGAAAAGAAAAAAGAAGGCGAGATTATTCATAAACCACATGAAAGGACTATTTTGCCCAAGACCAAGAATACTAGCTCTTGTTTGGAGCCGGCATTTCATTAAAGTTACACCCAGCTCAGCTGCCTTCACTCTCATTTCTGAGAACAATTCCATTCCGAACGTCGTCGTTTCTGTCCGGAAAAAGGTCGCAATGGGCGGAGGAGGAGGGCACGGTCACGGCACCACCTTCAAAGGCGTGACTATCCACCACCCTAAGCGGTGGCACGTCGTCACTGGGAAGGGCATGTGTGCCCTCATGTGGTCAGTGTTTTAACGATTAACCGACCTTTTTGTTTTCGGAGCTAATTTTATTGATAGAATAATAAAATTATTGACCTGGAATTGATCTAATTGTAATAATTAGGTTTTGATGCAGTGAATTTTTTTGCTTGTTGATTCGATGGTTAAAGTTGTAGAGTTTAGAATTCTGTGCGTGCATTTGGAGTCCGTATGTTACCGCGATTGTTAGATCTTATGCTTCTCCGACAGTACATTGTGAACTGCTCCGGCGATTATGCTACTCTTTGTCATGTAAATTTGCTCTCTTTTTTCTGTAAACGCCCATGTATGCAGTGTTTGAGGTAAAGTGGATTACGGATTTGGATGGTTTTAGCTTTCCTTTCCTATTTTGGAAGGAGGGGTCGGGGGGTTTAGTTTGTCACTTAATTTGCAGCGGATTTGATTACTCAGTTTCTAAAAATTTAACCTATATGGATGTCCTTGTGGTAGTTTTCTTTTTCTTCAGAGTCAAATTAGCATTATTTAGAGAAGATTGCATCTTGGCATGTTATAGCACTATGATCAGTGTGCGATGATGTGAATTCAATTTTGGTGGAGTTTTTGCAGATGAGATTGCCTCGTTTTTTTTTTCTTTTTCTATTCATCCGAACTATATAGCCATTCAATACGAACGAAATCTTAGGTTATAGTGTGTGGTGACTAATGTATTCCGAAGTGATTAGAAATTAACTGGAGACTTGGGGAGGAAAGAAGTAAATTTCTTAATGTATTGATGCAGAGGAATTTGTTATTCTATTCTAGCTTCCGCAGTTGTAGTTCTTCAGCTCTTTTCCTTCTGGTGTTGGAGAAACACAGATGGATTAGGATACCATGGAATCAAAAGCTAGTCATATCTTTTATCTTGTTTTCTTTGTTGGGTTCTTTGTTAGTTTGTGCTTTAAGTATTTGAGCACTTGGGATTCTCAATCGTTGCCATAAAGTTCCACCTTCATCTTACAGCTTTTGTCTGTGTAACAGTGGGTTGGCATTGAACCTAATTAATATGGTTTCCTGTATGATAAAAACATACTAGGTGAATTAGGTATTGTCAAATGCTATCACATTTCAGAATTTCACCGTATTGGATGTTCATCCTTTAGATAAATTATATATTCTCCCATCAGTATTCTGCATGTTCTTCATTATGCAAGTACAATAGTGACCTTTAATGTATGCATTTGCTTGGAACCAATAACCTTTATACATATAAATCTTAGCTCGGTTGATAGTGGCATTCCTAATTTATGCATAACTGATTGAACGTTTGTTTCATCATATAGTTCTACAATTGTAAGCAATTATATGTAAAGGTAGAATCTTGCAGGACTGTTTATGGAAGTAAATAGAGTGCTAGTGTTTTGTTGGTTTCCACTAATCTGGTGGTTGGACTTTAAACCTTTATGAGTGGTGACATGAATCCCTCTTATGAAATATAATTTGAAAGAACAGTATGTTTATCTTTTGTGTTTGACCATATGCATTCATTGCTTGATGCATGTTTTTAAAACTAATTTGAGTTTCTTGTCTGTTGGATATTTCAGGTTTTGGGTCCTGTATCGGGCTAAGCAGGATGCTCCTGTAGTTCTGGTATGATTCAGTGCCCACTTTTCCTACAATTTCTCAACGATGAATTTGCTTGTGAGATAGAATGCTGTACTGATTTATTTGTATGCATTCAAGGGCTGGAGACATCCTTGGGATGGTCATGGTGATCACTCAGATGGTCATGGGCATGGACATTAAATAAGGTAATACTTTGCAGTACAGCTAGTAGGTTTTATGATTATGTGAGAAGCCTAAGTGGATTTGAGTTTTTGGAAGAGTTATGTGTAATCTATGCATTGATAAAGTTCATAATAAAGGACATTAATATGAATATTATCATCTAGCTAACAGGTTTAATGTACTTTCAATTATCAGGAAAATCTATTCTTTTTTGGTTAGTTATCTGCAGTCTCTTACCGATAAAACCTTTTCGTATAGTGCCCAGATGGGCTCAAGTCTTACCAGCAGTGTCTTCATGATGTTAATTCCTTATTTTCTTCAATTTAAGTTCTTTTAGCTTACAATATACTTGTAATTATTTGCAGGTGCCTTTTCAGAAGTTGAGAGAAGAAGCAGCTCTCTAATGTAATCGCTGAAATGGAGTTGATGGATATAAAAGCTTCCTTTTTCGAATTACTTTTCTGTTCTTGTTTGTTTCAATTCGGAGATTAAAACTAATAAAGCTTGTACCTTTGTTAATTGCAATGAAACTTGTATTGAGATTGTTGCATCTCTGTTTACCAAATGGGGCTAGTCCAATTCGAAATTGCAAATATATATTCACAGTATTATCCTCAAATATCGCAATGAAAATAATATAGAATTGGATGAGTTTTATTGCGTCAAAATTGTAAAAGAATAAAGAAATCTGAACAAAAAACTAAAGCTAGCTATGACCGTGCGTATTATTTAATCCTCTATAGCCGTCGCAATCCGTTTAAATAATGGGTCGCGGGACGGGGACTGACCGGCGGTAGCTAGTGGGCGGTGAGTAGATTCAGAAGCGACACTCTGGTCTGAATCAACCGCCGGAAAATGCAATCCAACTCTTCTTCAAGATCTTCCACGTCAACTTCCACCGCCGCCAATCTCTTGGTGGCCACTTGCAAGGTGGTTCTGTCGCAGTTCTCCCAATGAGTCAAGCTGTCGACCCGGGTTAACCTGGATTCAAAAAACCCTCTGTTCGATTTCTGCTGCCGCCGGTTCGGGGCGGCGGGCATGGACATGAGTGACATCAGCGACTCCATGATCGCGATGGTGGCAATTCTCACTTCTCTCAGAACATTAATGACGATCATGAGACTTTGGTTTATCGACGACGAAACGCTGGTGTTGATGCATTTGTTGTTCTTCATCATTTTAAGCGAGTTCAAACGCCTCAGCATGGCTTTTTTTAGTTTCTTTCTTTCCAGACTGTACCCGGAAAACTCGTTCCCCGCCGCGGAGGCTGCGGCTGTTGTCGTCGTCGACGAAGAATCCGGCACGCCCACCCTTCGAAACGTGGATTGAAGGCAGTGGAGATGATCTTTCACGAGCAACAGAACATCTCTGGCGTTGCCGCAAGTTTCGACCATCTTCAGCGACGCTTCGGAAATCTCGTGCACCCATTTCTCCTGGTGAACCACCGTCGTCTTGATGCCCGGGGAGTGAAGCAAATCGTTAACGGAATCATGTAAGTTTCTCAGAGCATCGAAATTCAAACTTCCAGCAGCGACAGCCATAGTTTTGCTTGGTTACTTCTTCTTCTTCTTCAACTCTTTCTCTTTGAATTAAGATTCAATTAAAACACGCAACGTTTTTATAAGAAGAGGTAGTTTTGTCGTGGAGTTGGGGAATTACAGGCGGAAATTAGCGGATGAATTGAATCGGTGATGTCGAAGGAAGATGACAAGAAGTATCCGTTTCTTGGCTTATTGTACGGAATGAGATTCTTAGGTGTGGAATGATCAAAGCCTTTTATTTTGTCTGAAACAAAGTTGTAAGTTTCCAACCAAAATGTGTTAAAAAATGCAGAAAATTTGTGGAATTGGAGCCGTACATGCAACATTAGACGCCAGCTATCCCTGTTTCAGTCAATGAATTAAAGAGTACTCTTATTAATTCTTAGTTCACGACTGTGAGATATATATATATATATATATATATATATTTGTTATAAATATAATCTAACATTAAGTTAAGAATAAAGCTGATAATATGTAGAGAAGTGAGAATTGTATTGAATTGAGGTTGAGAAATTGAAGAAAGAATTAGGGAGAGAGAGAGTCCAGAAAGTAATTCCAGATAGGACCAAATACAATGAATCCTTTTTACCAAGTTCTCCCCTTTTTATCCATGTATTCCAATTGTGTTTACTAGACGGTTCTTAAAAGCGTACTTCTCCCTAACAAAGTCGTGGTCTACAACCCTCAGTATATGACACATTATCAACACTAATTACAACTGTTCGATTATTGTTATTATTAATTTTTGTGAACTGTACGTGGGACATGAGATCTTTTTTTGAATCATGAGCCGTACCTTCCCAGAAATTATCGTACATGAATAATATTTTTCGGCTTAATTTGTTTTCTCTCATTTTGTTTCTTGGGCTGTTTTAGATCGAGAAGTCCAGAAGAGGCAGTGCTTCGTCAGTGGGCTGATTTCTTATTCGTTAAATTAATGGGCTTCAGAGTGGGCCCATCTGACTGAATAGTTATCATCTATTGGGCTTAATATATTTCCCATAATAGTTGCTTTTATAATTATATAGTGTAGGCTTTATAGAAATAGGAAAAGGTGTGTCACTTTACTCTTCTTCCTACTGTTACTGCTGCGAAAATGTCAACTATATATGGATGACTTTCTCACAAAGCACTAACTAAACATTAAAAAGGTATCCTCAAAAGTTCAAAACCATACTCATAATGTTATTTATTATTATTTTTTTCATGTCATCTTGCTAGCTAGCTGTAGTATCCATGAAATGGGCACAGTTTCCTCTCACGAGTCAACATTTGTGGTGGGCTACTCTCTTAAATTCAGTGATATCAAAGTCAATCCACCATCTCGCCCCAACTCTGAAATGACCTTACGGTGACGCCGGGTATTAGAGAGTTAATCCTTTGAGAAGTTTGTACATAGGAAAAAAAAGACAAGAATAATATAGCTAGGGCAGCAAGTGGGCAGTGGCTGGCAAACAAACCCGCACTGACACCACGTGGCAATATAGATTCCACTATATATTCATCCAATCCAAATCATCCTTTCCTGTCATTCTGTAATCTTTTGCTCTTCTTATGGTCCCATTCCAGTATTGTATAATACAATACTGGAATGAATACGTATGATTCCCTGTTTCCCTTCCGAGTTCTTTTTTAATGCCGTACGTTCTCCTCTCCTCGCCTTTGGGAACGCAAGTGGTATATAATTACAGAAGAAGAGAAGACAAATTCAATTTCTCGATCTTTTCTAGCTTCTGAGTTCTAGCAAACCATTCCAAAGCACGAACAGTACCCCAGCTAGAAAACCAAAAAAAGAAAGGGATTAATAGCTAGAAAAGATGGGGGAGGAGGAAGAAAGGAAGTCAAGATTCAAGACGGTTTGTGTGTTTTGTGGCAGCAGCACTGGAAAGAAGAACTGTTACAGAGATGCTGCTCTTGATTTGGGTCAGGAACTGGTAAATAAACATCTCTCTCTCTCTCTCTCTCTATATCATGCATTTTCTATATCCATGCATCTTAATTGGCTGTTGCTTGAAGAAACTTTATAGTATATACGTATGTATGCATGCATAGGTTTCAAGAAGGTTGGACTTAGTGTACGGTGGAGGCAGCGTTGGGTTAATGGGATTAATTGCTCAAGAGGTTCATCGCGGTGGAAGACAAGTCTTGGGGTGGGTATTTTACTATTATTCATTGTTCTTGTGTTTGTTTTTTAATTTGTTTCATTTTACTTAACTTTTATCTTCTCCTCTTGTTTAACGTCCGTGGCTGAAGAATAATCCCCAGGACTCTGATGTGCCAGGAGGTAATAATTACTAACTCTGATGTGCCATTTCATTTTAAATGGAGGTTAATTAATTAGTGTGCATGGAATTAATGGATATTCAGATAACTGGGGAAACAGTAGGGGAGGTACAAGCAGTAGCAAACATGTATCAGAGGAAAGCTGAAATGGCACGCCATGCTGACTGTTTCATTGCCCTACCAGGTTGTACTACTTGTACGTACCAACTTGTTCTTGTACATTCTCTATCAGCTAATTAATTACATATCTAAAACACAGGTGGATATGGAACATTAGAAGAGGTATTAGAAGTCATCAGCTGGGCTCAGCTTGGCATTCATGATAAGCCTGTAAGTACTAAGTTCTTCATATGTACTAATTTTTGGAGATTTTTCATACCTCTTTTTGGTTTGGTTAACGTACGATTCGTTCCATGTTTGGTCCGACCACAGGTAGGTTTGCTGAATGTGGATGGCTACTATAACTCTCTTCTAACCTTCATAGACAAGGCGGTTGAAGATGGCTTCATCAAGCCTTCCCAGCGCCATATAATTGTCTCTGCAACTTCCCCTAAACAACTCCTTCAAAAACTTGAGGTATATTTTAAGCACTTCATTCAAGCATCAAAGAGGTTTCGGATCTGTTTCGTGTCGGTTTTGGTCATTACTGAGGGAATGGGGTGCGTGTGTTTCTTGTTTGTTTTGTGATGCATGTGTTTAGGAGTATGTGCCAGTGCATGATGAAGCGTTTGGCAAAGGCAAGGTGGGAAGTTGAACAAGTGGAGCTCAATGCATCTTTGCACTCTGAAATAGCTCGTTAGCTGGCTATATGACAACATCATGTTGCTACGAAAAGACAAAAAAATTGTCCCTAATTGCCTTTCTGGCCTTTTTTGTAGCCTTTTCTAATTTCGCTTTCCATCTTTTCTACAACTGGATCTTTCTACTTGTAGTTGTACTACGTACTAGATCCATCCAGCTAGAGCTCCTCTGATCTTATCCATTGTTCTCCATCTTCAAAATTGTACTTATATGGGGGAGAATCATGGATATAATTTCTTGAAAAAAAAAAAAGATAATAGTAAAGGTTGTAGTACTTTGGGAGCACAAATAATAGTAAAAGTTTCATTTTTGTATTCATATTTGTGTATATATATATACTTTGTGTAGGCTAAGACAATTTATGTACATAAAGAGAGAACTAATTAATGTCTACAAAATTGAAGTGTGAATGAATCTCTAGTGGTTGAGAATGTTGAGAAGGGAAACTCTGGTTTCAAGAGTTGCCTGAACACACTTTCCAGCAACTCTCAGATTCATGAATGCTGGAGTTGAGTGCCTCCAGTTGTTTCACTACACTTTGCATTTGTGCACAACAACTCTCTGAATTCTTGCCATTCAAAAGATGCAACTGAACTTCAATCTTCTCAATGTCTGATAATTTGGATGCTCGCTTTTGCTGGGTTAACTTGGAGACAACGAAAGGCCAACCCTTTGTATTTGATCCCGTTTTCGAGTGAGAAACGAATGAAAGAGTGGACTCTAAGATTGAAAGACTAAGTTGCTGGATTTCTTGAATCAGTTTAATCAACTTGTATTCTTCAGAAGATGAGTCATTTTCAAGCACTGCCAACAAAGTGCAGTCTTTTTCTGCTCTTTTGTAGCATCTGGAAACAGGGGCGGAACCAGAAATTTTTTTGTGCGGGTGCTAGACTAACTAATAATTTTCTATGGTTCGAAAAATACTATCAAAAACAATTCAGATGCAGGAAGTTCTTAGATGCAGGAAGTTTTTTTTCAATGCAGGAACTTCCTGCACATTGCAAAAACATGATATAATATAACGTCATTTTTAAATTTTTTTTTTTAATGGGCTAAGTGGAACGGCGCCGTTCCACTTAGCCTATTTTTTCTTTTTTCTTTTTCTCTTTTCTCCTTCTCCTTCTTCTTTTCTCTTTTCTCCTTCTTTTCTCCTTCTTTCTGCACTCTGTTTTTCCATTTTTTCCGGTGATGCTCCGCCTCTCAATCAGCATACTACTCAGGCGGATTTTGGAGGTTGGAGGGCGCTTAAGCACCCTCCAGCTCCCCCCTGGTTCCGCCACTGTCTGGAAATCATCTTGTTCTGGTGCTTTTTCGAGTTTGTGTAGGTTGCAACTTCATTACAGAACTCTCCGCTTCTTTTCCTAGGCAGAGATGATTCAAGTTGTTGCACATTTTCCTTCATCTGCGAATAGATTTCTCTGACTTGCGCCACAGATGTCCAAAATCCTTAAAGCTGCTTCACAACTGTTGGTATTAGAGAGGATTCTTTGACTGTGGGCCAAATGGAGAACATCGTCAAGATAATCGTACAAGTTCTTGAGTCCATCCAACTTCTGGCAAGTCAAAGCATGTGAAGATGAGGAGGAGGAGGAGGAGGAGGATGCATCTGCTGCTGATGATTTCAACCTTTGCAGATGAGAGTATGAGATGCGGAAGGCAAGCTAACGGAACGGAACGAGCATGGCTGGAGAATTTTTGAATTGGAATAGAAGTTGCCATTTTTGCCTTTTTCTTCTTAAGATCCAAGAAAAGGGATTCTTGAATATTATGAATGTAGAAGAGGGTTGTGGAGGTGTTGAAGTATATAGGAAAGGTGAAGAAAACAAAAGGAAGGAATCTCATTGTCATCGTCATCGTCTCTCTCTGCCTTGAACTACATGAGCTAAGCTCTGTTCCATTGCTGTCGGATCTCAAAAGCTTCTCCTGCATTTGAGATCTCAGTCTTGATCCAATTCATACATTAAGCAGAAAGAAAATGAGAAATATTGGTGGGATATTGTTAGCAGATGGAGGACAAGAGGAATCATTTCTCGTTCGTGGGCAATTTTAAATGGAAATGCATGCGTGGTGGTGATCAAGCCTTTGAAGTCTAGCCAGATTTAAACTTTAACTATTAGAACCTGATTAGACCACATGAGAGTGATTAATGATGAGATCACTTGTTATTTTTTGCTAACCAAATGGTTGCTCTTTTGTTTTAATTAAAATTCGATCTTAAGGAGAAAATAACTTTTCTAATCCATTCCATTCTGCCTAGGATTCAAACTACTATTTGTTGTGAATTATCTATCTATAAATACCAGATACAAATTTCACGAGTTTAAAGTTAAAATTGATCGATCTGATATGTCGGTGGTTCTTCCGGAGATCGAGATCATTAATTAGAAGAATGGAGGAGGAGGAGGAAGAAGAGAGGGGGTGGATAATAAAAGATGTTTGGTTTGTCACTTTATTTGGCTTAGCTTGCTATTTGCAATTTATAAGTAGGGCAAATTAACTACAACCCCTGGTTAGCGAAAATTATTAACCGGCCTCTATAGTTTAAAATACTACGAAGAGTCCCCCTTATAATTTTCCAATACGTGTAACGTTACAAATTTTCATTATATTTAACGGACAAAAGGTTAATTTTGATATTATTATCATTATTTTGTTTGGTTTTTTAGAATTTTTTAACATATCTTAATATTAATATTCTATTTCCAACTCGTAATCCTAAACTATCTCATTTTATTCCCCTTCTCTCTCTCTCTTGCGTCTGTGGCCCTCCCCCTCCATGTCCTTCGGGCTTCCCTCCCCTTCCTCTTCTATCTCCATCTCCATCACCTTCCGATTCATGCCTGCCGCCCTCTCCTCTCCCCAAGCCAATCATCTCCATCACCTTCACCTCCATCTCTAATTCCTTTCTCTCTATTGCGATGGCGGAAAAAACAGAACCCATCGCCTATCGTCGATTCCGGTCAAGAAGGTGTTTATATTATTTTCAAAACCCAACAGGTTTTTTTGAAAAGTTATTTATGCCCACCCAATAAGTCAATAGTGGCATTTTTTTTTTTTTTTTTTTTTCCTTTCAAACATCCCAAATAAGTGTGAAATTTGTTACTGAACACAAAAGGTAAGGTGGCATTGTATATAATATACTCTCTCCTTCACTCATATTATAGGAGTACAGTGATATAATTCGAAACACGACTCTTTATAGAGAAATACAGATTATCTCTTCTGTAGTCGGTGGGCATTAATGGTCTCCAAATAAAAGAATATTGTTGCCTTCAGCAGTACGTCATAGCGAATTAATTTGTGACCTAACCCAACCCAACCCAAGTATATATATAGTTGCAGCCAAAGAGAGAGCGATCGAGCGAGCTAGTTTTCCTTCCATTCCATCTACTTGTTTTTTTTATCAGCTATATATCAAAATTAATTAATATCCATCACATGATCATGATGCCAAGTAAGGAAGGAAGGAATTCAGAGGAATCTTCACCCGCTAGCTCGTACGTGGAACTGGAAAATATTAATTAATTGCATGCATCCGTACGTGTTCTTAATCTTATTATGCATGTGCATGAACGCCATGTACGTATATATTCTGCAAGAATAGTACGCTAGCTTCTTGGTTCGTCTCTGACAACCATGTGATTGTGATTGTGATTGTGATTGTGATTGTGAATGTGAATGGATGATGAAGATGTAGATGGGAAGCTAGTAGAGCGGATATGGCTGGAGAATTTTGGATATGAAACTGGCCGGGTTCTCCATTTTTTTCTTCTTTTCCTTACACAAAAATGGAGTTGGTTGATGTTGAATGGAAAAGAGTTCTCTCTAATTTGTGTATATATATATATAAGTGGCAAAGAAAACAAAAGGAATCTCACACTCTCTCTGTCTAATTCTTGTCGGATCTCAGAAGGTGCCAAAATCCCAGATAAAATAAAGGCAAAACCGTACGTACCATCAATTTGAGTTGGAGTGCAGCACCAGGGCAGCCGCCATTTGCGCCGCTTGTTATTTCTAGAAGAAATGACCACATGGTTTGTTGATGAAGAAAACCAGAAAACTTTGGTATCATGCTAAATTGATGGGGAACGACAGGAATCTTTACCCGCCCGTGGGGAAAATTTTCAATGAGTAATTAGGTGTATGCGTGCGTGTTAAATTCATATGGGAAAACTTTACATTAACAGATGGAATCATGACAGCCTAAGAATGAAGGACCTCCATTAGAATGGGATCATGTTTGCTAAGACTAACAGCAAAGCTTAATTCCACAGTTTGGAGTACTATAGAATCATAGACCAAATGATTGGAACTTGCACAGTAAAATGTGGTGTCATGTAGCTTTGTATAGCTTTTTTCACAGTGAAATGATACATTAAACACATGCTTTAACGATAAGTCTTGCATGAAATTAATCATAAATCTTCTGTTCCATGGGGTTTTTTCTCCTTTACATCCTACTAAGGCGTTGACATTTCTGATATTTGTATTTTCAAATTTGATTGACTTTGAAGTTGGAATTCTAAACATAGAAAGGAGAGAGATGAATCGATAGAGAGAAAATGTGTTTAATCTGTAAGTATAGTATTGATTTCTGATATGTGTGTTTGTACGTATACATTTTGTACAAGACTGTATATCTATTCCTACCAAAATTGTTTTCTAAACTGAACTAATGGTTGAGAATGTTGAGAATGGAAACTCTAGTTTTCAACAGAAGCCTGTAAACAATTTCCAGGGCTTCTGCTAACTCTTGAAAGCTCAAGTTCAATGCCTCCAATCTCTTCAAAATGTTTTGCACTTCTTGATTTGAATTCTTGTCATTCATGAGTCGCAACGTCTCGATTTCCATCTTCTCTACATCTGATGATTCTCTCTTGTGTTTCAGTACCTTTGAGACAACAGACCAAGCTGTGGTTGGCTTTGAAGAAACCAAAGACGCAGATGAATCCAACACATTGAAGCTAACTTCTTGGATTCCCTTGATGAGGTTAACCAAGCTCATTGTGTCAAAGTCTTTGTTGTTCTTCTTATCTGCTTTCTTCAATCCTTTGTGACATTTGCTGATCATTTTGTTCAAGTCCTTCTTGGAGGTCATGTAAGTCTCCAATTCTCCACCTCTTTTTCGCCTCAGCGATGACTCGAGTTCCTGGATGCTTTCCTTCTTCTGTGAAAAGATGTCTCTGATTGAACCGCAAATGTCCAACAACATTAGGGATCCATCAAGAACCTCTTCTTCCCATTTGGTACTTTCTTGGGAGAGAAGAAGCTGGCTTTGAGACAATTGAAGAACATCATCCAAACATTGGTACAAAGTCTTGAGTCCATCCAGCTTTTGGCAAGCTGATTGGCTTTCAGATGACTTCAAACGTTGTAACTGTTCCTCTGCACCTGCAATAAGAGGATGGGATGTGGATGGAAAGCTAAGAGATCGAACATGGCTAGAGAATTTAGGATTTGAAGCTGGGATCTCCATTTTTTTTTTTTTTGGTTTTTTTTACGATTCAACAAACTGTATGAATGTACAAGAGAGTAGAATGTGTTTGTAGATGTTGATGAAATGCCTCATTTATATAAAGGTGGGGAAGACTGAAGAGAACAAAAGGAATCTCTATCTCACCTTCTTTCTGTCTCTTTTGCATAAGTTCCTGGCTTGTCTAATTGTTGTCGGATCTCAAATCCCAGATAAAATAGAGCAAATAGGCACATGTTTCTTGATGAAGAAATCAGAAATAATTGTTGGGGAACAACAGGAATCTTTCTCCACTCGTGGGGAAGAAAAATTAATGTTCAGTCAGAATGACATAATATAAAGTAAGCCAACAATATAGACTAATGACATTTTATTACTTCGTCTGTGAAGAGATGGAATCATGACAGGCTAAGAAGGAGGCATTAGATCCATTAAAATGGCATCATGGTTGGGCATCCCACAACATATAAACCATGCTTGATAAGGTTAGATCAAATGCACAAGAGTTTGGCTCTTTGCATGCCTAAGGGTATAAACAATAGTGTAGTTGTTAGTAAACAATTCATTGCACACATGCAAGAATGGCTTTTCTGCTTAAGCGTATGGAGACAAGAAGAATATGGACAACCTAGCAAGAAATGGATCATTAATTAGTCTCTTTGTTGAATGGTCAATCGACAGGAGATGTTAAAAATGTTGCTGTCCTCATTCAAGTGAGTTAACGGGCAGTTGTTCTCTAGTTTCTTCAAATTCCTAATGCTCGATCTTAAGTGACCATTCTTCGTAGGGATCGATCCTACAACTGTAAAACCAGAAGCTCCATTTCTGTTTCTTCCAATGGATGACTCAAAATCATTGACAGATTCTTTCATGTAGTGGAAAAATATGTCTCTACTCTCGTGCCACTAATCCAAGTGATCATACATTCAAGATGACTTCTGCGCCGTTTTCTCAGCTTTTCACTGCATACTGCTTTTCTGGGCTGACGGAAACTGTTTCAAATCATTAACTCACTCTCTTCATGCAACTCTTTAATTCTATCTAAGTTGCAGCATAATGAAAGAAGGTAAATACTACTTATGAAGCATCATAGACCTTTCACCTAGAGAGATGACCCTGAAAAGTAGTTGTCAATGGATGAGAAGTAGATGCATGGAAAACTCTTTGATTGAGTACGTAGATATGGCATGTCTTGGATAGATAATTGATCGGCCAAGTAATTTCCAGCAGAAGAAATACTCGAAGAACACAATGGAGTATGTATACAACGTATGAATGCTGAGATAAGCTTTGTCACAACAACTACTCCTGTAGAGATCCCCACAACTGTAAATTTTATGTACCAAATTAACAAGAAAGAAGCCTTCAGTTTTCACTGTGTAGTGCTTTCTGGACAATGGCAGCTCTATCAAACACAATAGGTAGCACATCAGAGACCTTTAATCTAATGACCCTGAAAACTAGTTTCCAACATATGAGACCGCTATCCAATTGCAACCCGTTTTTGTTCAATGGAGGCAAAACACCCCAAGCTAGCTCTTTGATGCAAGTACTCTTGCTGAATGTTGATACATGGTTGAAGAGAATCAGCGGCCATGTTAAATTTCCGCAGAAGAAATTCTCCAAGAAACACAAATGAATATGCCGATCAAGATAAGCTCTGTCATGCATTAATCATATATGCGAGGCTACGAAATGAATGGATTGATCGAAGCAGCAGAAAGAATATTATCCAACTCACCATGTTTCCTAGCTATTATCCAACTCACACGCATTCATCCATGCCTGCGCCTCCTAACCCTGGGACAAGAATCAAACACGAATAGCACAGATCATATGAGCCTAATTATGATTCCTCACGTTGCTTAATTAAGGTCAACTATGCATCTGGTAGCTCGTGTTAGCTAATGATCAGACAAAAAATAACATAAAGCATATATGAACTCAGCATCAAACACTCTTTTGGTTATGCATCTGGTTAATGCATGTGGAACTTATAATTGAGATCTAATTGAAGCGTCAACACTCATGCATTTCCCACGAACGGCTATAAAGATTCCTCTTGTCTTCCATCTGCTAACATCACACCATTATTTCTCATTTTTCTTTCTGCTTCATCAGCTTAACATGTGGATCGGAGTTGGTGTTCATATCAAAACTGAGATCTCAATTAATTGCAGAACCCGACAACAATGAAACAAACCTCAGACATATGCAACACTCCTTTAGCTGTACTTCAAGGAAGAGAGAGACGATGAGATTCCTTTTGTTTTCTTGACCTTCCTATATATACATTGTGCAGATCAGTTTGGTTCTTCAACAGCTCCACAACCTTCTTCTACATTCATAATATTCAAGAAGAAAAAAAAGAAGGAAAAATGGCTCCAAAATTCTCCAGCCACTCTCGTTCCATTAGCTTGCCTTCTTCATCTCATCCTCTCATCACAAATGTTGAGGAACATCTTCAAAGGTTGAAGTCATCAAACGGAGATGCATGCCAGAAATTGGATGGCCTCAGGAACTTATACGAATGCGTGGACGATGTTCTTCAACTTCCCCTTAGCCAACAAGTCTTCTCCCATCAAGAAGAGATTCTTGATGGATCTCTCAGATTGTTGGACATTTGTGGGTCAGTGAGAGACATCTATTCACAGATGAAGGAAAGAGTCCACGAACTCGAGTCATCTCTACGAAGGAAAAGATCATCATCAGATCAGCTACAAAACGAAATCCAAAACTACATGATCTCCAAAAAGCAAATGAGCAAAACGATCAGTAAATGCTACAGAGAAATGAAGAATTTGGCAGTGGTGAAAAAAGACTCTGAATCAACAATCCCTCTTGTTAATCTGATGAAACAAGTCCAAGAAGTCAGCGTTAACGTGTTGGAGTCAACTCTTACTGTGATTTCTCCATCGAAGGCGGGCTGGTCTTTGGTCTCAAAGTTACTGCAACAGCAAAACAGAGCACAACCCTCCTCCCATGTTGCCTTAATTCAGAAGATACAAGATGAGATGAAGTCGTACAAGGAAGGAGACGCGGTACAAATGCGAAAAGTAGTGAAAAACTTGGAGGAAGTAGACTCCAGCATTCAAGAATTGACTGAGGTTCTGGACATTTTCTTCAGGCATTTGCTGAAAACCAGAGTTTCCCTTCTCAACCACTAGATTATGAAGCAGTTTTGTTGTACATAAAAATGATAGAAATAGAGCTCTGCACAAACTAGATTACACTACAAAATTTTGTCAGAAAATCAATACATTGTACTGAAATACTCATACATATAGCTTCTCCTCCAATTTGATCTTGCATTAGATTCTAGTTTCACTTGCAAATGAAACAGTGCCATTGAGAGAAAAAACTGCAGATTTCACAGTACCATATGAATTTGCTTCATGGATTTTGTTACTAATTTGTTGAGATTTTTGCCTTTGGGCCATAGAATCTGAAAGAAAACTTTCTCTCTGGGTTGGGCTGGAGTGACAGGCCTCTTTTCCAGAGACCCCAATTTTTATTTTTCATGAGCAGTAGAAACTAGAAATGCAAACGAAGGAAATTATTTATTTATTTATTATTATTATTATTTTTCCATTCTCTTCTGGAAAAATTGAAAAAAATAAAAAATAAAATCCGCCCCATATTTTATGGATAGCATTAACAACACGTAGAAGCAATCCAAGCAACTATTGTGATTTATGGCTTGTGTTGAAACACAAAATCAACTTCTAAATGGACTTTAAATCTTCTTCAAACAATGCATAAATTCCCTTAACCTTCTTCACACGTAACAATTTTACACTCAATTCTGTGCTCTGTTTGGAGAAAAAAACCTCCATCTATCCGAAAAGGCCCATTTCTTTTACACTGAAACGACAGAACTGAGAGGAGCTTCAATTCCCATGGCTTCAACCGCCAGCCATGTGTTATCCTCCAACTTCTTTGGCTCTCAGATCTTCCTCTCCCCTCCAACACCCAAAACAAGCACTAAATTTTTGCCCAGGAAAATACTGCTTCCTCAATCAATTCTTGGAAAGAAATCTAATTCATCTGAATCTTTGAAGGATATCCCATCAAAGGCCGCATTAGCGGCCCTATTATTTTCCTCAATCACCCCACATGCTTTAGCTATTGATGCTCCGCCAACTTCACCTCCGGTGATTGAAGTTGAAGCCCAAAAACCCAATCTTTCAAATCCATCCCCTTTTGGCCAAAATCTCCTCTTGACTGCTCCAAAGCCCCAAGCGCAGCAATCGTCTGACCTCCCTGAGGGATCCCAATGGAGGTACAGCGAGTTCTTGAATGCGGTCAAGAAGGGCAAGGTGGAGAGGGTGAGGTTCAGCAAAGACGGAAGTGCCCTTCAGCTCACCGCCGTGGACGGCCGCAGAGCTGCTGTAATTGTGCCTAATGACCCGGATTTGATAGATATTTTGGCCATGAATGGAGTGGACATCTCGGTTTCCGAGGGTGATTCTGGTAATGGGCTATTCAATTTTATTGGGAATTTGCTTTTCCCTATTCTGGCTTTTGCTGGGCTGTTCTTTCTTTTCCGGCGGGCTCAGGGAGGCCCTGGGGGGCCAGGGGGTCTCGGCGGACCTATGGATTTCGGAAGGTCCAAGTCTAAGTTTCAGGAGGTTCCTGAGACTGGCGTGACATTTGCTGATGTGGCCGGAGCCGATCAGGCAAAATTGGAATTGCAAGAAGTCGTTGATTTCCTGAAGAACCCTGATAAGTACACTGCCCTTGGTGCAAAGATCCCAAAAGGGTGTCTTTTGGTTGGACCACCTGGTACAGGGAAGACCCTTTTGGCCAGAGCAGTTTCAGGGGAGGCTGGTGTACCGTTTTTCTCCTGTGCAGCTTCTGAGTTTGTGGAATTGTTTGTGGGAGTTGGAGCTTCTAGAGTCAGGGATTTGTTTGAGAAGGCTAAGGCTAAGGCTCCTTGCATAGTGTTCATTGATGAGATTGATGCTGTTGGAAGGCAGAGAGGAGCAGGACTTGGAGGTGGAAACGATGAGAGAGAGCAGACTATTAATCAGCTTTTGACTGAAATGGATGGTTTTTCAGGGAACTCCGGTGTTATAGTCTTGGCAGCGACAAACAGGCCTGATGTTCTTGATTCTGCATTGCTAAGGCCCGGAAGGTTCGATCGCCAAGTCACAGTAGACAGACCCGATGTCGCAGGCAGAGTCAAGATTCTTCAGGTTACCTCCAGTACTTCATTAGACTCATTTGATTGCAGTTGGATAGAGATATAATAAGAGTTTGTTCTTGATATTTACAGAACTTAACTAATTTTGCTTCTTAGCTCTGAGAGTCTTATTGCTGATCTGGTAATAGGTTGAATCCCAAGGAATATTGAATTCAGTGCTATGCTATGTGCAACAAGAAATAAATTGGATTTGTTTATTTTGTGATTCTGCAGCTAACTCAGTATTTTGTGCAGGTGCATTCTAGAGGAAAGGCTCTTGCAAAGGATGTGGACTTTGAAAAGATTGCCAGGAGGACACCAGGTTTCACTGGTGCTGATTTGCAGAATCTGATGAATGAAGCAGCCATTCTTGCTGCGAGGCGTGACCTTAAGGAAATAAGCAAGGATGAAATATCTGATGCTTTGGAGAGAATTATTGCTGGCCCAGAGAAGAAGAATGCTGTGGTATCAGATGAGAAGAAGAAGCTAGTTGCTTATCACGGTATGGAAATGGAAACAATTTACTATCTTCACTGAATATATGACATGACATGATGGAATATAACTTTGTTCAATCTGTACTACAGAGGCCGGGCACGCTTTGGTTGGAGCTTTAATGCCTGAGTATGATCCTGTTGCTAAAATCTCAATCATTCCTCGCGGACAAGCTGGTGGTCTTACATTTTTCGCTCCAAGTGAAGAGCGGCTAGAGTCTGGACTATACAGCAGGAGCTACCTCGAGAACCAGATGGCTGTTGCCCTTGGTGGAAGGTTTGTGAAGCGTGCATTCTGTGCTTCAGTACTTGGTTTTGGTAGAAAGAAAATGATCGAATGCACGGTCTCTCTGATCCCTTTGTAGAGTTAGGAAAACTGAAATCTTGCATATTGTTTTGCAGGGTTGCTGAAGAAGTCATTTTTGGGACAGAAAATGTAACAACTGGGGCATCAAATGACTTCATGCAAGTCTCCCGTGTGGCAAGACAGATGGTTGAAAGATTTGGTTTTAGCAAAAAGATCGGACAGGTTGCCATCGGAGGACCGGGCGGCAACCCCTTCTTAGGACAACAGGTGCTTCTTGCTTTCTGGCAAATTTCCTTGTCTAAAGTGACTCTGTTTTTCCAATCTCTAACTAGAAAAGCATGTTGAATTTGCAGATGTCATCCCAGAAAGACTACTCGATGGCGACGGCCGATGTCGTGGATGCAGAAGTTAGAGAGCTGGTGGAGCAGGCATATGCAAGGGCCACGGAGATCATTACTACTCACATCGACATTCTTCACAAGCTTGCTCAACTGCTTATAGAGAAAGAAACAGTTGATGGTGAAGAGTTTATGAGCCTGTTTATTGATGGCAAGGCTGAATTATACGTCGCATAAAATGTAATTCTTCACTTTAGAGTTTGAGGCCTCAAAATCTGTTGTATTATAAGTGCAAAATACAGACTATACATTGAGAAATTAACTGTTATTTTGACAAAGCTCAAGAGTGAACAAAAAATTATGAGCATATTCTGCAATCGAACATTACGTATTTCCCTCTATATTGTACATCCTTTGAATGGCAACACAACCCCAAACCAAATGATACAGATAACAACATTGCATTGTGACAACACAAATGAATGAATCATTGTAGTACAAGTACAAGAAGCATCACGATCCTCTACCGCCTCGTTGCCTTTTTTCTTCGAGCATGGTGGCTTCATTCAACATATCAGCTGCATCTTTGTGCATGTCTAACTTGGCAAGGGCAACTGACTGCATGTAGAATGCTGTGGACCAATCTGGGTAGACACATTGTGCCTGCATTGCATCTCGAAGGGCGGCATCGGGTTGATCACACATCAGATAGCAGAGGCTCCGCCGTCCATAAACAGTTGGGGAGACCATCGTCCCCACATCTACAAACTGAAATGTTACCGGAAACAAATCATGTCATGTCCACTGAATATACCACTACATCAATTCTCCACCCAATTTATCTCACTGTCCATTTGAAAAAAATTAACAGAAGAAAAGAAGGCAAATCATCATACTTTCTAGGAGCACAAGAATCATTAACGGAAGCATCAGAATCATTAAGGGACTCCCTTTATAAAGATTCATCAGAGGGTATATCTTAAACAAGAGTGTGTACTACTCATGCATCATAATGTGGTGTCTCTATGGAGATGAAAGAGAACTTTTCATCAACTTATTTTGCAAGAATATATCACTGTAATTCAGGATCATCAGATAAACAAAGCAAAGTGAAATTTTACAAATCTACATGAGAATCCTGAAAAAGCTGCTATGTCTCAACCCAATAATGATTCATGTACATCCTGGCCCAAAAACAACCATAAATAGCTACAGAAATTACCTGAGAGTAACAATCTATTGCGGTCTTAAAATCTTTATCTCGAAATGCCAAGTCCCCACGCTTCCTTGCCTCCAACATGTCTCTCATCTGTTGAGTCCATTCTTGGAAAGATAACTGCAAATTCAGAGAGACTGTCTCTTAATATAAACGTCTTAGGCTAACTAAATCTAATATTTATATATCTCAGAAGAATCACCTCGTTGGTACCCTCGTCATCTTTATAGTGTATACCAACCAAAATTTGATGAATAGCTGTGAGATCCATCCGAGAGCATGCATCACCCATCGGTGAAAGTGGGTGCTGAGGAGTAGCTGGTGCTTCATCATGCTTGGGAATTCCAAGCATAACATGAGATGGAACCTGCAAGCAAGAGTTAAACCCAGATAAGAAATACCCAATGTTGACAGAATATACAATCGCAGGGAGAGAGAGAGGATGCCCACAATATGGCTTGTGGCTTAAGATAGTATAGAGAAGTGCTGGAAAAACATAGGTAGGAGACTCTTGGAAAGTGCTACAGAGGTATGCACTTAAATGGTTACACACCAATGTGTGTGTGTGTGCAAGTTCAATCTCTAAACTAGAAAGCGTATTAGCAGATGAGTAATATTTGATGAGAATCATGAGATCAACTCACGTCAGATCTATTTTGCAGTGGAGTAAGTGTTGCCACAAGATCTTTCGTGTTTGGACGTTCCCTAGGTTCATATTGCAAACATTGTGAAGCAAGTTCAAAAACCACGGTTGCCTCTTCAGCTGAGAAGTTCCCCTCCAAATGTGAATCCATCAAGATAAGTATGTTTTTGCCTCTAATCGTATCAAGTGCCTAACAAAACAAAAATTACATTCATTGTACAACTGTAAACTAGCCGAGTTTGAGCTCAGCTTAAAAAAAAAAAAAAGTCAGGCTAGAGCTGGATCAAGGCTAAATATTTGGGATCAAATTCGGCTCGACGAAATTATAATAGGCTCGAGCTCGAGCTCAGACTAAAGCAAAGCTTTTGAGCTTGAACCATTTTTTTATAATTTATACTAAAATATTATAAATATAAACAATATATAAAATTATATATATAGTATGGCTCGGCTCGACGAACCATCGAAGTAGTAATAAGTAAGCTCAATCTCAGTCAAAATCGAGCTCGAGCCGAGCTTCATTTACACCCCTAGTACAACTACAACTGTGTCTTGGAAAAGTAAATTGAAACAGAAGAATAAAGGTACCTAAGCTCTTCCTTAAAGAATGAGAGTTTTGACCCATTTTTTTGAAGAATATTACATGTTAAGTCAGAATTAAGCCTTACAAAAATTTTACAACGAAACCACTGATGGCGAATATATTACTGCTCACCAAATATGAACCTCTAATTGACACATTATTCATGCCTCTTAGCAGATATATACACATTATGGATGTATTTCTAAAACTCAATCACTACATTGAACTATGAGTATCAAAATGCACAAGAGGAACAGAATTTTGGCTACAATGCCAACAAAATGGAAAGGTAATTCTGAACAATGACAGCATAATAATGCAAGCTATAGTCTACTTACATGAGTAGGAGGGATATGCTTTCCACTGACAAGATCTAGAAGCACAGTCCCAAAGCTAAAAATAACACTTTCCTGAGTGACCCTTCCTACAAATAAAAAAGTTAACTTAGTACTCAATGATACCATAAAAAGGCAGAGCTTTCAAATAAGAACATAAATTTGAGAAACAAAAGATATTAAGCATTGAGTCATACTGAAGATCACCCCATCACATAATTTAGACTAGCAATCCCAGACAGAATAATCAACTGTGAGACTTGTATCCTTCAATATTAAATTAGATGCCTGTGGAAGCCATAAATCCACACTATGGACTCAATTAAAAAAATACCCCACCCTCTCAGCCAAGTACTGAATAGACAACTATGAACTATATGAACCTGCCCTTCCAGTTGTATAGACTCTCCCATTTAAGCATTATACTAGCTCTCTGGCAGCCATGGAGTTCTTTTAGGCAAGATCAAGTTTATTATGGCTCTACAACATTACTCTATTTGATAAAAGAATAGCATTTAACTGAAACTGAACCTTTGCTAAACATCTTGAATTTTCTTTTATTTAATTACTACTTTAAATACAGCATATCTGCAAATGGCATTCAAAAAATCAAACAAATGCCAACTTGTAAGAGCCAAAGATAAAGATCACGGTTTGTCGAGCAAATATGGACCAATAGCAGCTAAACTTATATCACACATCTTAAGCTAGTGCATAATTTCTGGGGAAGATAATATGAAGAGAATATTCAAAAGTATCACCATTTCTCAGATACTCAGGAGGTGTATAAGCAAGATTTGTGCTGTAACTTTTACCATCCCGGCTGTTTTTCATCAATCCAAAACAGGAGAGCCGTGGGTCGCCACTCTGCCAAAATAGCCTCCACGTTAATACATTTTTCAACTTAAAACTAGAAACCTAACCACATAAATACTGCTACAAGCCAGTAAAGGAAGTGAAGTCAAACTTGAAGAATGACAAGCACATATAACAAACAATGTATCTTCGAAGAGAACAGGCGAAAGACAAAGCCAAAAAGAAACATAACAACACCTCATCAAAGAGAACCCTATACGCGTTCAAATCATGGTACAATGGACGACCTTCTGTACTGCAAAAATCCAGTGCCTCAGCTATATACAGAGCCACTCTCAAACGCATAGCCCACTCAAGAGTCTGATTCTCCCCTGTGAAAAATCAAGAAAATTTGAGCATAAACATGGTAAATGATAAATTTGAGAGCCTGACATTAGCTCTATCAAGCCGGGGGGAAACAGCAAGAATCCAAATGTACAATCCAACTTAAATGGATACTCTGATCAACAATGAAAAACAGTCAAGCATGAGGAAACAAAAAACGGATAATGCCAAGCCGTACAGGAAATAATTGGCACCTAAAGAGTGAAAGAATAATCTAAGTTAAAGAGTAAATTTACTTATAGTTCAAAAATGCTCTAACCAGCTCAGATTGTGAACTTCCAGCAAACAAATTCACATTTGTCTAGATAAACACCAACCTATGCTTAAAACTAAACAAGTAAACTTGAACCTAGTAATCCTAGAGCTATTCGGAAACATAAGCCCAACCTCAATGATCGAAGGTAAGCAAAGATGTCACGAACCGAAAAAGCCCCAACTCATCACAAGCATGTGAATGCATGAAAATGGATAAATAATAGCACAACCAAAAAGGGAAAAAAAAAAACATACAGTGAAAAAGATGTTTGGCTAGAGTATCATTAGGCATAAACTCAGCCACAAGAAGCCTCTCATCACCCTCGCAGCAGTACCCAATCAAATTCGCCAGCCTCTTGTACCTCAATTTCCCAACACCACGGGCTTCCTCCTTCAAATATAAATGCATCGAAATCAAATCTTCCAGCAACATAATCAAATTTTTAGAACGAAACCCCATAAACAAGCCAACCCCAAAAAGAAAAAAAAAAAAGAAAGAAAATAAGATTGTAAAGATGGAAGTACCACGAACTGTTTAGGGTCGGGCCAGGCCATCTTAGTAAATTTCTTGACAGCGATCCAGCGGCGGTTCAGCAAGCGTCCTTTGTAGACGACATTCGGGGCCTTCTCGCCGCTCTCGGAGACAATGAAATCGGAGCTGAAGTTATTAGTAGCGGTTTTGAGCTCAGCAAGGGAGTACTCAGAGAAGCCAGGCACCCCACCTCCGGCAGCAGCAAGACCAGCGTCGGAACCAGCAGCTGTGCCATTAGAGGAACGAGGGTGGTGAGGCTGGCCGAAGTGGTGGTGATCCTTGTCGGAGCGGGAGCCCCTCCGGAGAAACGATTGCCAACAGCCCATAACTCGGACGAGTTTACTCACAACTGAAAAAAAAAAAGTCTAATAGTACAATCAAAGCAAAGGAGAAAAAGCTTTATTTATTTATCCCCAGTTAATAAAAATTAATTTTTTGTAATAAGATTATATGCTTTTTCTTGTTTATATATATATTTTTGTGTGGAAATTCTATTATTTTACAGCTCAGGTTCAGACTCTGAAGCATCTCACTGTGTGTGTTCGTGCGGGTTGAAAAGCCTTAAATAAAGCCGTGGGAAAGGAGGAAATCATAGCCCTTAATCCTACTACCACTAATAATTTTCATTTTGGTAACTAATGAAATGCATACGTATTTTTTGATTGCTAAGGTGATATCCCTTCCGTTCCATTAGAAAAAAAAAAAAAAAGGTCTGATTTGAGAAATGTATAACTTTTTATGAGGCGGTAAGATACAACATCGAAATAACTGTTTAAAAATGTATTACATATAAACCACACGTGATTTGATTTATTAGTAAAGATATGAGAAATAAATAAATCATAAAGAAAAAAAAATATTTTAAAACTTGACTTTTTTAATGAAGTAGAGAATGTATTAAAAAAACATTTAATACTTATGAATGAAGCAATAAATGCACATTACGTTACTAACTATAAAAAGTGATTGTTGTTATTAATATTAGGGATCATTCAATTTCTAGTCACCAAACTTTCATTGCGTTCACCACTTATTGGCCATCTTACTTAAAATTCAATTTTTAGTCACTCAACTTTCAAATATGTATTTTTTTAGTCATTCTGTCAAACTCATCCGCTAAGTATCTAATGAAGCACTTTTAAGGGCATTTTCGTCCTTGAAACTTTAAACTTCTTTTGGTAAATTTATTTTTAGTAAAAATAAAAGTATAGTAACTAAAAATTCGAATTATTATTGTAATTCATATTTCTAATACTCTCTACCCTGACTTTTTTTCTTTTTTTCTTTTTCTTCAACTGTTTTGGTGGGGGCAGCACACTACAGCAAAGTCCTCGTGTTTTCAAAGTCAGTTTTTTGTAGTTTTGTTCATCATCCATTGCTTATTTCAGATGGCAGCCAGGCACGTTCTATTTATAAGAATTATAAATATATTTTAGCGTTGTGGAATCTTAATTTGTGCCTTATTTATTTTTTATTTTTTCCTTCACCAAGACTTTTGGTTCACAATGCTAGGAGAACTCAAGGCCCAATAAAAATGGAGCATGAGGGCTTTTGTTTGTTTTAATTTCTATATAATAATATATGGTGTACTTATGTGATGTCTCATTATTTAAATTTTGGCTTTTTTTTTTTTTTGTGACTTTAATTAATATTATAATATATTAAATATACTGTTGAAATAAAAACCAAAAGAACAAGCAGGCTCTGTTCTCTTGTGGCTTTGGTAGAGGAAATTTTATTAGAGGGAAGTTTTTGTTAGAAATTTTTTGGAGGGAAGTTTTTTTTGGAAAATTGTGTAGGTGAGTGATAAAAAAGTGTAATGGTTGTGTTATTTTTTGAATTTATGTGAGTAGGTATTTAGAGGGAATTTTAAAATTTTAATTTTAAATTGTTGAAAAAGTGAAGTTGTTTCTTTGTGTAAAGTTTTGGAAAAAAAAAGTGATGATTCTTGAAAAATTACCACAAAAGAACAGAGCCTGCCTTAACTCTAACTAACACTCACACAACAATAATATTTGAATCTCTTTTTATTTAATTATGATCACCCATATTTTCTTGAGGTTAATTATAATCAATGATTAATTAATCTTACATTAATTTAAAAACTAATTAATCCCCTCCCCCTAATTGGTTCCATTAATCCATTATTTAATTAAAGCTAAATGAGGTTATGTATGTATGTATGTATGTTTAAGCTTTACATCTAATCATAGTTTCGACTCACTTAAATCCATCAAATTTCGATTAGTTGATAAATTGAGAAGAGCCACGTGAGATCCAGCTTGTGTTTTGGACCGTATCTAATCTCATAGAGTATCTTAATTAATTTAGACTTTACAACTTAATTTTATTTTTATTTATTTTCTGAACTAAGCTTTAGAGTTTGATGCAGGTTCCAGACACGGTAGCTGTCCACTTCTCGATGTATTCCGCTAATCCTCCAAGTAATTATAGTAATGCAAATTGATGGATTATATGATCCATATATGATTGATATATAGCAAATTAATAAAAGGGATGGATGGAAAAGCCAATATTAATTTCCTTTCCATATTCCAATTATATTATGTTTTTGGTGAAAGAATAATGATGTGACGATGCTTCTTACGGCCCAAGGATATCTCTTGAACAGCACGGCCCAAACTGATGGAAACTTCACTGCAAAGGAAGATAGCCGAACTGGGGACCGAGCTGGGTAGCTCGGATCAGCAAGAATGGTGAAGAAAACCGTGATTGAAGACTGTTCCGGCAACAACTGTCAATAACCAAGAGAAGAGCGGGGCTTTCCCCCCTGTATAGGCTCCGACGGTCAAGTTAGAGAGGTGGAAGAAGATGAATAGTATTGACAAAGAGCTCAAATGGTAAATGTTGCGTACCTCACTAAGTCTGAAGACTTAGTATATATAATTCCAGACTGAGATATGCCCGTTGAACCTTTATGATTGACATGCTCACCTGCTCCGCTCTGTTTAGCGTGGCGTGTACGTTTTGTATGACCGGATTTCATGGGCTTCTTCCTCCTTGAAGATCTGGGAAATCTCTGCATATATTTCAAAATATATACCTAACCCTATAATGATCTTTACCTATTGTGTCAGTGAAATAGCTTAATCCGACCTAACTGTCTTAGCTCGGTTAGGCCGATTATCATGATATAGATATGAGGGAAACTATCAAGGCATACCGAAGTCATTGTCCGACCTAAACCTTTGACTGATATACTATCTAGCTCGGTTTTAAGGACATATCCGACCTAAGTAGGGTTCTAGACTTCTTATGCATCTTTTTATCTCTACTGTTTATCTTCGCTTTAGTCCATTGGGCCAGGCCCAATGGAAGTTCATTTTTATGCATACCAAATAAGAATCTGCTTAATTAATTATGTGTTTTGGTTTTTAATGAAAAGCTAGAGTAATTTATATTTAGGAAATTATTAATGATTGCATGCATATCTATAAATAAATCATTCAATACAGAGAAATTTCAACTGGCTAGCTACTTAATTATTTATAAATGTATGTATATTATATAATGTGCAGGCTAGGCAGGCTGTAATAAAGGTGCCATGCACACTTAATTATTTGTAATCTGACCACTAACCTTTGAATTATACGAAACCAATCATGCATCTGCTTCTTAATTAGTAATTTGTTGCCTCCGCCTCCAATTTATATATAGAGCTAATTAATTAATTAATTAATAAACAAAATGATTCTCTAACCTTTTCATTTACACATATAGTCCAACTCTGTCGATCTATATATATATATATATGTGTGTGTGTATTTTCCATTAATTAAATTGTTGAATTATTAATTTTGGTGAGAAAATTCTACTTGTTAATTATTGACCATCGATCATGACAACTGGGCATTAAACTGCGTCGACGTCTCTTCTGTTCATGAGTAGTAATTATTAATTTGTAATTTATCGACTAATTGAAACACTTTTAAAAAATAAAAAAAAAACAGAGCTGTTAAAATGGAGATAATATGGTAAAACTAATTAACTTTGGTATATATTAATTGGAAATTGAAAGTTATGGATGGATATCTTAATTATAAATTCATCAAACACGAAGTTGATACATTGACTGACTCGATTTTATGATACGATATCATATCATATATACGTACGAGCTGGACTTCCGAAATCTCAGCTCTGTTGATCATTTTCTGACCACTCTGGGATATCATCCATCATATATATATATATATATATATATATATATTTGTAATTAATTAATTAATTAATACTTTTGTAAGTTAATTTTTCCTTTTAATTAACAATAAAAGGTATATTAGTTTAAATTAATATTAATTACAAAAAAACCCTTTAAGATTTGTTTAAATTATCTAACTCATCATCAAGTTTTAAAAATGATGACCTATCCATTTATTTTGCATGGTGCAAATTAATTTCAGGTCTGTTTAATAGTGGTTTTTTGAAACGTTACATTTTGTTTGGTAAGATTTTTGAAACTTCAAGGTCCTCTTCATAATTTAGACCAATTAACTTTAGGTTCCAACCAATAGTAACTTTCTTCAATTTCAAGAATAAAATTAGATTAAATTAATTACGAAGGGCAAAAAAAAAAAAAGTTAGATATATAGAGATCGATGATCATGTAATTAATAATTAAATGAATTAGTTTGATTCATTCTACAAAGCTGTAAGAACATTAAGGAGGGAAACCCTTGTGCTGAACAAACTCCTAAACACTCTTTCACTCCCATTCTCAATTCCATGGATGCAATCCTCAACTTCTTGCATCCTCTTCGAGCTCCAACATTTCTTCGACTCTTCTTCATCCTTTTTCTTCAAACTCTCCAAACCAATCTTCGCAAACTCTTCAATATCGCCACCTTCTTGTAGCTGCTGTTGCTGTGCATGAACATTTCTCATCTTTGTAGTGATGATCGAGCTCAACTTCACGAAACAGGCCGGCTTCGGAGAAGATAAGGATACAGAGAGACCGTTGAAAAGCGCAAACGAAACCAAACCCGTAACCTCAATAACTTCCTTGATAACTTGGACAATGCTCTCAGCTTCTTCTTCTTCTTGATCTTTTTTTAATTCTAGTCGGATAAATTTGAGCGAGGAGGAAGAGGAAGCCAAGTGGGCGAAATCCTTAGCCATTTTCTTGAAATTCTTGGAACACAAACTCATCCGGAAAGAATCTTTTCTCTTGACTGCCACCTGCGCCGCGGAATACTGTTCTTTCAAGGTCAACATCAACGTCTGGAAGATCCCGTAAGCGTCGAGGAACCGGAGGAATTCGTCGAGAAACTTCTCGATCATTCGGCGGTGATTGCGTAAAGATTCCCGGGTCTGAGGGAGGTGGAGGAGATCGTCGAGGGATTCCTGAACGGTTTTGAGTTGGGTCAACCCGTCGCAGAGCCAAACCGAGGTTCGGTTTCCGTTTCCGGCAGAGGAAGCCCATGATCTGAGGAGATTAACCTCGTCCCTGAGGTGGGAAATCAAGGGGTGAGATGATCTGCATGGAAGACTGACGGATCTAATGTGGTAGGCGTTCTTGGGCGGTCTAGACGAGGAAGACGAAGATGAAGAGGAAGGATTAGACGAGGAAGAAGAAGAAGTGGGATTGTTCGGAAAAGAAAGGGATCTTCTGAAATTGGCAACCATTCTCTGGGCCATGTTTGAAGATAGAGAGAGAGAGGGGGGGGGGGATGAGAAGAGTTAATTTGAGTAGTTTGGTTTAATGGGGGAGAAAAAAGGGTTTATATTATAAAGGGGGGAGACAAGAAGTGAACGCGGAGAGATGTAAAATAGCTTACAGAAACGGAAACGGAAACGGAAACGAGTTGAGAGTTGAGGGAAATGGATCCGAGAATAAATCTAGCTGTTGGTGTTTGGTGTTGGAGGCAGTTTCAGTTATGCCAGCCTGCATTTCATGTGTTATGTTTAATTTCTATAGGATTAATAATGGATCAACTCTAGTCGATCTAATCACTAAAATGACTTTCAACTTAATAACCCTAGTATTTTCTTACAAGTTTGTTCTCGTCTCAGTCACTTGTATATTACTTTCTTCTTCATATTAAAAGAGTTCAATGATATATAATTACTTATAAATTACAAGGCGTATAGTTTAAAATAAGACTTGGAAGTAATTAAGAAACGATTATTTAAGTGTAATTAAAGCGCTAAAAGCAATAATGGGTTGGATGGAGTGTGTATTAATTGGGGGAGGCAATAGAATATTTGGAGTGTAGAACGTGTAATTTGACTCAAAAGTGTCACTATGTACATATGAATGTGGGTGGGCATAAAAAATGAAAAATAGAGAAATGATGAATGTGATTGTGAAGGTGCTTTCTTTTTCTTAAATATTCTTTCTACGAGACTTTGGTTCCTCTAATTGGTGGGGTGGGATCCATTTACATTGTCTCCTCCTTCACCTTATGAGACAAACTTCCTATCATCATTATTTATTTTTTTAAGACAAAAAAAGAAAAACGCTAATTAATATATTTTTATTCTCCCCGAAAATTTGGAAATGAATGGTTTCAAATTCAAAAGGCTAGCTAGGATGAATATAATATATTTATTGATTTATATATATAGTCAAAAGTTTGACGAGCTAATTAATTAATAATATTCAGGGCAAGTACTCATTATATATGGATATGCATAGTGTGCGTTTTGGAGTGGGCCGGGGATATTGCATCACTATCCAATTGCTTCATGTTAATTGCTATCCAATATTACTACAGTATTAATCTTAACAATAATGATGGATGGATGGAGACAACTTGATTAATGTAATGACATAATTAAAGAATTAATGTAATGACATAATTAAAGAATTAATGTAATGACACAATCAAAGATCGTACGTATATAACTTCCTTGTTAGTATTCCCTAAGTACGTACTCAAAGATCCTTAGTCTCAACTTTTTTAAGATCGATTACGGTGTAATCTGCATGCCATGAGTGGAAAATTTAGGTGGAGGAGTTTGGGGGTAATGGAGGGCTCAGGATCCCCTGTTACACTTTCTTGTTACACTATGTGTTGCACATCTTAATAACTCAACGTTAATATTCTTTTTTAAATTAATTTTTTTACCAATGCTATTCATTGGCATTCTACGTAATTTTAATATAATTATTTTATTTTTTACATTAATCTTGTATTTTATATAATTTTATAGTATTTTTTTGATTTTTTAATCTCAATAAATTAAAATAAATATACCCTAAATCAAAATGGGTGAACCCTTAGTCCAAAATTTTATTATAATGCTAATTAATAGCATTGGTAAAAAATTTAATTTAAAAAAAAATTTTAACGTTGAGTTATTAAGATGTGTAACACATAGTGTAACAGGAAAGTGTAACAGGGGATCATGAGCCGTAATGGAGCGATCCCACCCACCTCGTCAAATTTTACCAAAAAATTTGAAATTAGAATATCTTCCCTTTAGTATGGATGACACACAAAGAATCATATTTTGACTTATTCAATTCAATGTAGATTTGTGTTAATAGAACTTTGCATCCAACCTCACCCATTTCACGATGAAGTCAATTGTTTCTCTCTCTCTCTCTCTTTGAATTAATGTTGTTAGAGCTATTATCCTAAAAGATACAGATTGACCTTGAAGAGCTGAAATCAAAGAAAATCTCACCTTCCACATTAATTAATGATAATAGAATAGAGAATTTGAATGAATAAAAATATACAGTAGTTTACAAGGGTTGGACTTAATTTGGATCAAAATTCAAAACTAGCTACTCCGATCGAGCCCGTCTGACTTTCAGAAGGAATGAAAAGTTGATGAATAATTATACGTAATTGTTAAACGCATTAACGGAATTACTAAACGCAGTAACATTCCCCTGTAAAAAGACTAAAATACCCCTGGAGACAAAAAATTTTTTAAAAAAAAACAAAATGCACTGTTCAAGTGCAGGGGTACTGTTCATGAACAGTGACCCGTGAACAGTAACCCCGTGAACAGTAACGTTCATTCAAATATGGCCGGTATACCCGGGTACGATCCATATTACACTGTAAGTAACACTGTATTTATTTTTTTAATTTATAGCAGTATGCGTAATTTATGTATTTATTTTTTAAATTTATGTATGTAATGTTTCACGTTAATTTTCGGGGAAAAAAATCCAGTATGAGGGATTTTTTTTCCCGAATCTGCGATTATCCGGACGTTTTTTTGCTGATTTTGAAACATTTCGGACCGGGAGAAGGTCTCCCGATCCGAAATAGCCGGAATACCGCCGGAGAACGGCGGTATTCCCTTAGGAAATATCGCCGGCGATATTTCCGGCCAAAATACCGCCGGAAAACGGCGGTATTTTGGCCGAAAATACCGCCGACCGGCGGCGGTATTTTCCGGCGAAAATATCGCCGGCGACCGGCGGTATTTCGCCGGAAAATACCGCCGGCGATATTTTTCCAGTGAAAATATCGCCGGATTCCGGCGATATTCCGCCGGAAAAATATCGCCGGCGGTATTTTCCGGCGAAATACCGCCGGAATCCGGCGATATTTTCGCCGGAAAATACCGCCGCCGGTCGGCGATATTTTCCGGCCGGTTACTGCGTTTAGTATTTTCCGATTTTCTTATTTTTGACCAGGGATATTTTTGTCTTTTTACAGGAGAATGTTACTGCGTTTAGTAAATTGGTTACTGCATATAACATGCCTCTAATTATAAGGTTACAAAAACTTAAACAAAGGAATATTCTTTGAAACATGTATAGTACTGGTAAGAACTTTGCCTTATACTAATTGTCTAGATGACGATGAATGCTAGCTAGCTAGCTACTTCACCAATTCACATGCCTACTTTCATATTCCCCAACTCCAAAACATATCGATCTACATGCATGGGATGGGATGGGAGGCACACACATGACACCTCTCATCATTAATTAAACTATGTAATTAATGTACTTGTGTTGCATCATATATTCTTGCACCTTTTCATATATTGCTCTCGTTCAGTCTTATTAAAAGATCGAGTTCTGTTTTAAAAGAAAATTTAATTTTTTTATTTTTTTACTTTTCATAGACATGTACATAACTCTTCTGTCGAAATAGAGGCGATGAAAGTATATGCATACGTATAGAAGCTAGGTGCAGACAACTTTTATATATATATATATATATATATGTGCAATGACTACTAGCTAGTTGTATATGTGCAATACCGAAAACATATATATTGCAACTCGATCTTGGAAGAATCCCATGACTCCAAGAATATGCATGCCAATCTGTCCTTAATTTAGAAAAACTCCGAAATAAAGAAAACATGATTTCAGATACTCTGGTAAATGCTAATTATAGCTAATTAAGCTCTAAAATTTCCTGGGAGGATCAATGATTACATGTGATCGAGCTTAAGCTTTTTGAAATGTTTTCCCACCAATCCTATCTATGTTTTCTCTCTCTGTTTGTTGGAGAACACCAGCTATTGCAAAGAGGTTATCCTTGACAATTAATGTTGAGCAATTTGCTTACCAACAAGCAATAGTCCGTTATCGAGCCATTTCTAAGAATAGTTATATTATTAGTAAGGGTAAGTCGTAATATAAATTTTTTGAAAATGGACTCATAAATTTCTTTTAAAAGTGAACTCTTTAAGTAAAACCGAATGAGAGAAAGATAGAGGGAAGAATGAAGAGCTAGAGATGCAAAACCAAAGAGATAAGCCATTGATTAATTATTGGTTTCTCTGTATATATACAGTCATCGCGATGATCATCATCATCCATCACTCACTCTCCTCGATCACCAATATTAATTATTTGGAAGAAAAAGAAAAAATTTAAGGAATATTCTTTGAAACATGTATAGTACTGGTAAGAACGCATCGATGCTACTTCACATGCTTTCATATTCCTCAACTCCAAAGGCCACATATGAGTGTACATGGGAGGCGCACACACATCACATCTCATCATCATCATCATCATCATTATTTAAACTACTTGCGGTGCATCAAGTTATTCGTCACCTTCTGCTTCATCCATATGAATATGATCATATATTGCACATATTCCGTTTCGTTTTATTAAAAGAGTTATGTTTCAAAAGAAAATGACATCACGCATCTCAAAATTAAAAAACATTAGTTGATGAAAGTAACAAATTAGTTTATTTAAATAGACAAATTTTAATCACGTTTTCATTGATATATATATATATATATATATATATATACATACAACTAGTAGCTAGTGCGCAGCCATTGCATGTATGTATGTGGTGTGGTGCAAGTCAAAGCCTTGCATTGTTTAAGATAGTCCATGGAGCATGAATGATGAGGTTGCCCTGTGTGGTATGATTTTCAAAACATGGTTTTGAGATTTATTTTGATTTTATAATATTAAAATTGTATTGGGAATGTAAAAAGGTGTATTGAAAAATATAAAAAAGTGTATTGAAAATGATGAAAAATTATTATAAAATTAAAACTTTTCTCAAAACCATGTTTTGAGAATCAAAACAAACAAGGCCTAATTTCTTCAAGTTGAAAAAAAATGAAAAGTCTGCTTTCATTTCCATCCATAAAGTCTTCGTCCACCAAATTCCTCTCATAAATAAATACAAACGACAAAAAGTCATACAAATAGTATAATCTATAGGTTTATAGAAAAAAAAAATTACACTACTTTTTTCATCTCTTTAAAAGATATACATATAATTTTTTAAGATTTATTTCTGTAATTTTCTTTAAAGCATTAATTTGAAACTTAAGATTAGCCAACCAGAATTTAAGTTTTTATTTTGTTTTATTGGAAGTTCATTCAAATCTTTAAATAACTACAATGGAAACCCACGAAAAATCTTGAAAGCCAAGCCAAGGCCCGGTCCAAGCCCAACTATGATTTGGCCGACTCCCACAAAATTCTCCGAAATACGTGGCGCCCCTAAACCTCTCCCACGTTTCACGTTGGACAAGCGTCAAAAGAAGGCCTTAATAGTTAGAGCTACAAAAATGGCATCCTAGTTCCCAATTAATTCACTTCAATCAAAACCAAAATGGAGGGGAAACAACAGGTGAAGGAAGAGCAGCCGAGTGAGAAGCAGCATCAACCTCCCAACATCTCACCAATGGAGGCCGTTCAGGAAGAAGCCTACGGCGGCGGTTTGTACGGCAAAGATATACAAGTACAGGTGGATGATGATGATGATGACGACGACGACGACAAAACCAACAACAAACAACCGCCCACCGAGAAGCCCAGGGCCAGTGATACGCAGAGTGCCGACGGCCCGGTCGAAGCTACCACCCAGCCAAAACACAAACCTCCGCCCTCCACCGGCGACCGCGACACCGACATCACCGGCCAATCCTACATTCAGTAGCTTAGCTAATGTACACAGACACACACACCGCAGAGTGAGGTGTGTTTGTGTTGCAGATTATCTCAAATAAAGAATCTACTACTATTACCACGCGCGCACCATGCATTTGTAATCCACCAAATGTTATACAGTATTTTGCCTTCAACTTGCTACATAATTTTCTAATTCCTAGCTTCAATACAGTATTCCTGTGCAGTATTATAGTTAATATTCCTATTAATTGTATGTATGTATAAGTGCTCGGCGGCTATCCCAGCCGAGACGCAGTCAGGCAGATCTCCGACGCCGGCGGTGCTTCCCAGTGGGCCGCACGCTTCCTCATCCCCTCGAAGTCACTCACACACTGACCCAACTTCAACGTATGCACTCTCTTCCGTTGGGCCGCTAACTTCTCACCGGCAACCTGATCAAAATAATTTTCCCAACCCTGCTCCCATTCCCCGTGGGCGTCACAAAGCATCAGCCCATTATCGGCCCATTCGGTCCAGCTCCATCCTTTGACCAGGCCATCCATAATCTTGGCCACGCAAGAGCCTTCACAGGCTGGTTTGCACGGCCTGCACTTGGCCCCACTCATTGGGCCTGGGGTTGACATCGCGGCCACCGGAACGCCGAAACGGGCCGGAGGGAACCCGTAAGTACGGTCCGTGACGACGCAGAATGGCACCGGGGTGGTGACGTAAGGAACGTTTTTAACGGCGAGTTGGGCCTTGAAAGCGGACTCGGAGTTGAGCTGGCGGTAGAAGGCGTCGTCGAGCTGGGGAATGAGAGAGAGACGGGAGAGAGCGACGACGGAGGTGTTGTAGTCGCCGATGCCTAAGCGGTCGTTGAGCCCCATGTAAGAGGAGCCCGGCGGGACATGGTAAGCACCGGGGATGAAATCCTCAGGGAGCAAAGGAGCCGACCAGAAGGTATCAACCCGGGTTCGAACGATCCAATCGTAAGTGAAATTGAGGCGGGTCTGGTGTTCATTGATCAATTCCAGGCATCCCTCCACCAGTTTGAAGTATTGCAGCAGCCCCTGCAAATGGAAGGAAATACCAACATTCTTGAATTTTTGGAAAGATTCATCATTTTTCGAAAGCGATGATGATGGCACCAATATTTTAAACTTTGATATTAGTTAGTTTTAAAATATAGGCACACAGGGGGAAAGTGAGGAGTGAAAGCTCGCTCCCACTCAAAATGAATGATGTTGCAGAATTCACACCTAGGGTTGCCCAAAATTTTCTTTCTGCCCGACCTTTAGTAGTAATTTCAATACTCCATTTTATCTTGTTCTTATTTCTGTAACCCAACACCAACCCTTGAAACTCTAGAGGACTTGGACAAACCTAACTGACGTAATTATTCAGAGGTTTGAATACCAACTTTTTTCAAAAAAGAAAATTCAAATTTCAAACTAAAAAGTACAAGGCTAGGCCAAACATTGAAGTTAGGAAACCACACAACAGCAGCAGCAGCAAATGCAGATAGCACTAAAACCATATTAATGCATGGCCTACAAATTGGCCATCTTTCAAGGGTAAAAAGGTAGGATCCCCCACCCCCTCCGGGACCTGATTTCTAGTGGTTCCATTCTAGCAGAAACTTACAAAATAAAAATGGATTCCGGTAACCTATGCTGCTGCTGCTGCTCTTACGGAAGCTACATATTATTCTTAAAAAATGGATTGAAACCGTTCTATCTGCTAAAATATGGTTAAAAAAAAAAACTTGACGCTTATGGTACTTAACCATCAATTTCTAAAGCAGTATATTACATGGGAATCATCATCAACCATGGGACACACCATAATAAGACAAATTTTTTGAAGATTAGGATAGGAAAGGAATGGAAGCTTACCAAATAACCAATTCAACCCATCTTAATATTAAAAATCTATCATTCATGAACATGATCCAACAAAAGTCTAGTTTTTGTTGTTGGTTTAGGTAAGGCAGTTTTCCAAACCATCAACAAAAAGTACCATAATTTTACTTTTATAATATGTTTTTACTTTTGGTTGTGGCCAAAGCTGTCCATCTTTTCTGTTTCGTTAAATAAATCAAGAAACCCAGAAGAAAAAAAAAAAACACACAGTAAATTATAGTTTTTTAAGGCCAAGGCAATTAAATAATCAAGGGAATTTCAAGATGATGGTCTATATCTTTACTGCAGAATATATGTTTACCTGGACACCATTGGGTGAGTTCTTAGCCGTGAGAACTCGATAGTGCGACTCTGTCTCCGGGATGGGCTCCGGCCGGAAAATTTTGACGCCGGCTATCCTGGGCGCATCCTTTAGCAGCGACAGCTTATAGGCATTGGGGTCTAAAGGGCTATGCAGAAAGAGATCGGAATTTTCATACTTATTCAAAATCATTTCGAGAATGGAGGGTCCAGTTAGCTCGAACCTCCGGGCCCCGCCCACCAAGCACACCGCAATTCTGGACCTACGCACCTCCTCCTTCCTCGAAGCATTATTAATCGCGGGGGCCCACTCCGGCGACGGAATCCCAGAGTTTGCGTAGGAAGAATAAGGGGACTGAAATCTGGATTTTAACGAGGGGAAAGTTTGAACGATAGCTGCGATGACGGAACTGGAGGAGGAAGAAACGAAAGGAGGCAGGAAAATGTAAAAGACGATAGAAAACAAAGGGAGAAACAATAAAAGAAGCCTCCAATCAAGATCCGATACCCTTCTCGTAAAGAGCACCGGCACTGTCTTCAATGGATTTTTCATTGTTTCTGTATCGATTTTGATGTTCGGATTATTATGTTTGTTCTCTCTATCTGCAATTCCTTTTTGGATCCTCTCCAAATACCACTGCCCATAGAGAGATCCCAAGCAAAACAAAACTCGAAACAGGAAAAAAAAAAAAACCCCGACTGAGATCCAATAGAATAATCAATACTCCATTCTCCGCCCGCCTGCTACTGCTACTGCTATGCTGGTATTAAAGAATGTCCGTAACAATCTGGGGTTACTTTGACGATGAGATTACCGGAGAGGAAATTTCCTTTTCTGTGCTTTTTCTTTTCGTAATGAAAGGGTATTTTATTTGTCGTGGGTTGAAACTTGGTAGCGTTTGATTCGTTGATGGAAGCTGCAGGTGGGGCAGAGGGAGACTATAAAAAGTAAAAGGAAAGATTGATGAATTTTCTGGTGAGCTCAATCAAAGAGTAAAAAGGAAGGATTCGCAATCAATCAAATCACGGTGGGATTGGGCCGGAGGAAGATGTGAGGATGATGATGATTTCGTTAAATGCTTTGATCCCAAGCATTAATCATTTATAATCTTCCTCTTAATTACTCATTTACAATGGCTAATTACCAAACAACTAATATCCCATCCCTTTTGAAATAGAAGACATTTTAGCTTTTTCGATTTTATTTCAAAATATATAAGTTAATCTAGTATTTATGACACCTGCTTTTCAGATTTTTGATATCTCACCTAATGTGCTATTTATTGCATACGTTGATTACTGGTGTCTCACCTGACGGACTATTTATGAAGAGTTATGAAGGCCATTTTGAACCATTTTTAATATATATGCAAAAAAAAAAAAAAAAAAACCTTATATTTTGAACCATATAGACAAGTTATTTTGTAATGCATTCATTGGTTACAATTTTATAAAATAATTACTAGTATTATATTATTATTTATCGATAAATATATATATCGCGTAACTTAAATTGTGACGAGTATCATTATTACGTGGCACGAGTAATTTTGATCGTGTTATGTATGGTGATGTTAGGGTTTGCATGGCGTTTAGAAAGAAAATATAACAAAGATTTGGAATAACAAGATCCAATGGGAAAATCTGGAATGATGGATGCGCGTGACGCAATAAACCATTAACTACAATTTCGAGAAAAATAAAATTACTATTGAAGAAGACGACCACTGTTTTCAGATAAATAATACTTTATCTTATCATCTTCACTCTTCCGTCTAATAAACTACTGCTACTTTGAATGTGTCATTACGAAACCTTGTACGGATTGAACTCTTTATTTCTCATTTGGTCAAATTACATTTACCTCCCTCAATATTTTAGAAAATTACAAATTGATCCCTTAATTTTGTGAAATCACTAATATTACGTCAAATTACCAATATCAATCCAAACCTAAAGATAAAGATGAACACAAATTTTACTTTCTATTTTTGTAATCCATACAAGTTGATGGCAAGCGGCAATGGAATCCGACAATCCTGCTTATGGATATCGGATGCACCTTTCGGATCCCGTAAGTGATATATAATTGCGGGGCTATCTCTTTATTACTCTGACGCTAAAGTTAATAAGAGCAATAGTTTATCATTTTAGTATAATTAGAGTAGAAATGGTGTACCTTTCAGTCCCTTCGTATTTATAAAATTAGTTTAGCGTTTGTTTGTGTAACTGACACTAGGCTCTAATTCCTTCGTAACCGTTATCGAGACTTAATGCTTCGTAACCACTATCGGGAATTAATGTTGTGTGACTGCCATCCAGTCATATGAATAACGGTTGTCATCAAGTCTATTGCAACACCGTTATCCTTATAATTGTTTGTAATTCTCGTTCATTCATAATAATTTACTTCATCATCCGATCTGAATTCACTGTTAGATGGACTACCTTCACCGCCTTCCATTTTATAAATTCCATGGGCCTCTTAACCTTAATGGGCCAAACCCATACTGGATGCTGAATCAACCACACCACGAGCTTAACCAACCAGAGAGCTATCGATAGTGTTAAGAAAATTCATGAGGAGCATTTGTAAATTTTCTTAAATCTCATATGAGGTAAACATAATTTGCCTTTCTCATGGCATTTTTAGTCTACTTTTTAAATATTACTAAAACAACTATGGGGCCCAATAATTGTTGGCATTTTAACAGTGAAATTAGAATACAAAAATTGTTCATCTCGACTTCGACATTTTTTGTTTGTTGTTGACAAAGTCTTTTCCTTTTTTCTTTTCTTTTTCACCGATTTAGTCAAGACTTTTTAATTAAGCAAGATGAAGATTTCATCTTCGAGAGTGATTCTTTAATTACAATATGTGCTTCGTTGATTAGTGCAAATCGAAGAAGACGGTGGTGATGGGTTGACATGGTTGATAAAAAAATTTTTTAAAAAAAAAACAAATTTAAAGAGGACATAATTTATTAATTATTAGTTTTAAGATATATATATATATTATTATTGTGCAACTTATGTTATTTTTATTTTATTTTTTTCATATTAAGCTGATGATAAGTGATAAACGGGAGAGAGATAAACGAGAGCTGAGGGAGAGACAGGTCAAGAGGCGCCAGAAGTCTTCTAGATGGCCCCAGGCCAAGATCATAAGTGTGCATTGATGGTCATGGAATAGTATTATACTATTATGTTAGGTAAAATCAAATAAAAGGACATACTTTTCAATATGAGAGATTATATATTCTTCTTTCTTTTTCAAAAGTGTGCAACGCTGGCGTTTTAATTAGTCAAATGAATATGATATATTGTGTTACTTCTTTAGACTTTTTAAAAAGTCCCCCTCATTATATGTTTCGATCAACAACGGCGTTAGGTTAGCCGTTTACCAACGTTCTCGGCCGTTTAATAAAATGAGAATTAATTATTCATCAAAAAAATCATAACGACCACGTCTCAAGCATTGCCTTATTCTTTTATTTTTTTCATATCATCACTAATATAATTATTATGTGTAATTCATAATTAATTCATTTTTATCATCATAAGGTTTGATAAAAGCGATCAGTTTTTAGTAATCATCGCCGTTGTTCCTAAAATACTCCCCACCAAAAAAACAAAAATTTGAATTATAGAATGAATCAAATGAATACTCAAGATGGGTGTTTGTTTACACAGGCAAATTTAACAATTACAATTAAGATTCATTTCCCTGAAAATCTTAACTAACTGTGTACCAAGGAACTCTCCCAGCTGCGTGTGACGTGTTATTGTACCAATGGGGGGGAGCCGGAGGGAGGTTCATCGTCAGCACCTGGAGGAGGAGGAGGAGGAGGAGGAGGTGGTGGTGGTGGCGGTGGTGGAGACGAGGAAGGGGAACCAAAGTCGAGATTCGGGTAAACGCCAGGAGGTCTCTCTCGAGGTTGTATGGAGAGCAATTGAGTTGAATCACCAACTACATCCGCCCATCCATAATGGGGTTCAGCCCTTCATCCATTCACCAACCATGTCACCATGAAAATGAGAATAAGCCATGAATTCCAGTTATATACCCACCGCAAAAATGAAATAACAAACAACTTACTCGTAGTATGTCTCTTCATCCACAACAATGTCCCAGCTTTCGCCCGTTGTACTCTTGCCGTATTTGTGCACTTTGCTGCATTTTGTCAGAACCAGAGTCAAATTCCAGCATGGTATGAAATTGAAAAGAGTAACTCTAGCCAACAACTGCTAATGCATCTTAGTCCTTACCCATTTCCGAAGTGCTCTTCTCCCCATGTCCTCGACCATCCTAAATCAGACAAGAAACAGTTAATGAATCTATTAGAATAACAAGTGCGATCATCACAGTCAATTCAGTGATAACACAGCCCTAGTTTGAATGGGCAGCCGACTGTTTCTTTTACGGGTAAAAATTCAAACTAGATCCTTATCCACCCCCTATGCACAAAAGTTTGCCAGCAAGCTTGACTCCGCCTTAAATAATCTTCCTACATCAAGCTCCTAAGATCGATAATCAATAAGACCATCCCAATACTCATGGATGGATGGATGATGAGGATGGCGACAAACTACATTTAATATATCATGTTAAAAAGTCAAGCTCAAATTTTTAGTGTCATATAGATACAGATTAAATCATATGCAAACATGTAAAAATTGATGAGCTTCTGAAAGAAAATTTTGAGCAGCACACATAAGATTTAGAGGTGTGGAACATGCAAGAGCTTTTATGCACCAGGCACACATAAAATTCAGAGAAGCCAATCATCCATAGGGCAAGAAGGATCTGACATACTTTCACCACTGGGTGAGACATGCCATGTCTCTCCTTGACGTGAACCAATCCCAGCAAAAAACTTCTCTTCCCACTTGTCCCCCCATTTTGTTCCCAGTTCAGTCTCTGCCCATTTGTCTGTCCTGAGAAAAAAAGAGACAGAAATTCCAAAAATTAGAAAAATGAACCAAACAGATCAGTAACTAACAAATATCACCAACTAGGAAGGACCTAGTTTCTTAAGAGTTAACAAATATCACCAACTAACAAATATCACCAACGCTGTAGAGTAAGCAGCCAGCCAAGTTATGAACTCATGTTCAGTATTTTTGACATTATACTAAGATTGCTTAGCACTGAATCCAAATGCAGCTCTACTTCATAACTACATTAGGAAATTCAACAGTCACATATGGGATTATGTTATGCGTCCAAAGCTACCAATAGTTAGTCAGAGAACCTTCCAACTCCAAAAAAAAAAAAAAAAACTAAACAACAATTAGTATTTTTATTATATGCTGAAGTCATGTTCAATCCTCTCTTACAAATACTTTACAAGTAATGTAGCCATCTCAATTTCAAGCAAGTTAGCGTGTCAATAATAACCTAGATCAGAATTCGTTTAACATGTCTACAGGTTGGAATTATAACCAAACGCATAATTCAATAGTTGTTGGATAGAAATATGACAAACAGTTAAGCACCTATAGAATGCATGCATAATATCTATGCTGTATCCACCTAACTCAAGCACCCATCCCCGCTTGCCTATTTAATCCTAGAGTAAGGAAGGAAGAAAATACCATTTCAACACAGATCCCCTTCCATCGTAGTGTTCACCCCACTTCTCCCACCATGACTGCTCGTTCAATCTACCATATTTATGAGCCCCTTTCTCCGTCCAGCCCTTGGCATCATACTTTTCCCACCTGTATGGATAATAGGAAGTGATTCCAGAACATGGTTTCCTTTGGTGCTTGTCCAAAGCTTGATATAAAGATGAACATGATTGAAATACTTTCTTACCAGTTCTCATACCATCCTGCATTTTCTGAACCTGATTTTGCTTGCTTTTGCGCACTCCTTTCTATTCTAGCAAGATTACTGCAAGTTGAGAAAACAGCAATATCATGGGGATGAAATATCCTTTAGCAATCCAAATTCCCAGACCACAAATTTGTGCAGTGAAATTAATAACAAAATAACAGAAGATCCCAAACCTCCATTCGTCTTGGTATAGAACTTCTCGCCATGTTTCCCACCATGAATCCCCTTCAGAATTTCTTCCAGATTTTTCCACACCTGTGAAATACCGTATTAAACAGAAAATAAACAACTAGAATAATGCAAGCATCTTAGTTAGAAAAACAGTTATCTTCGGTGACAGGAGCTAAGAGAGGAGGATCCAGAAGATAGCAAAGGACAACACCAAAGCAAACTGTACCTAGTTCTTTGTATCCAGTCCAGTCACTTTTCTCCCACCACTGTCAAGGAGATCAACAAATCCAATTAAATGCATCCACCTGGGATGATAATTAATAATGTAAAAGGACCAAAAAAGAAAAGAAAAAAAACAGCAAGACTGCTTAACATCACAAAAGAAAGCAAGCAACAGAGTCACGACAGAGGAAACGATGCTTGTATTAGAAATTTAGAATTGGATTCTATATCTATAACATCCCTCTCACAAGAGAGATTCTTCCTACATCCTTTTCCGCAGGTCAAGTAGCTTCCAGATCTCTTTCATTACAACTGGAACAAGCACATATAAAGCATGCAACTTCATAATGGTTTGAAACTTTTCAGGGGTTATTGACTAAAGTTACCCTCAGAGCAAGCATAATGGAGCAGATTTTTCAAAAGGCATGAAGACAAGCGCAAGAAGAAACTTAACACAATGTTATTGGGGCAAAGAAAACAAACCACCATGGAATAGATTGAAGTTGTAGGCCAAATATTGATTATATTGTAATTAAGCCTCTTTCATACATTGCTTCTACTATGAGAAAGAGAGAGTTCATGTGTGTACATGGTCATGCTGTATGCTTGGACTATAAAGGTAAGAGACGTTTCTAGCTCAGCAGGTACAGTCAGATGATACAAATTACAGAAAATGTGAGTGATTTGAACCACTGCTGCCAACTTGCAACCAAGCACCTAGGCAATTACATGCTGCAAGAATGCATAAATTGAGAGGTTTCAAAGGGTATTCAAATACCGTCTCCTTCCATTCTGAGGTCCCACCATGGCTCTGTCCACCCATTCTGGTCCATCTACATCTATATCCATTTTCCCCAAGGTCCTCTCCACTTTCACGGTACCAAGTACTCCCATCTTCATTTGTACCAGTTTCATTAACATCTTCATGTAACAAACTGATGCCCCAATCTTTCTCATTTGCGATGCCTGTATCTGAAACAGGATAAAAAAGTAAAATACTACGCATTATCAAGTAGTACAAGAGATCTTAACTAAACATACAAGAGCAGAAAAAAAAAAGTAACTTCTACGCAAATGAATTCCAGTAATGCATCCAGACTAAATCTAGTAGAAGCAAATGAAGAAAGGACACTGCAGATCACCTCGTTTGGGAGGAGAATCACGGGACTGAGGACCTGTCGTCCTCGGAGTGCATCGTGAGAAGAATTTGTCTTGTTTCAAAACGAATGGAGACCTGTAAAATCCTAGATACTTGTAAAAATAATTTGGAGACCCCGAGCAGATAAAAGAATAGGTTCAACATCAAGATCTTATTCAATGTTTCAAATACAGTGGTAAGTCAAAGTGAAGTCATCTAACAACAAACTGATGATAAGTTGCTAATACATCCATCACTCCCCGCCCTAATACCAGTCCTATCCCATCTCCTAAGGAACAAGTACAAAAACAACAATTAAGGCTATGTCCTTTCCTAGGTAAGAGTAAAAAGAACTTCATAAACAGAAACAAATACAGATACAGCATTGCGAAAAATTGGAGCTTAAACCAACAGCCACAGCCAGCATTAGGAAAGTGAAGTTTTTTCAATGTTAATGTAAAGCACAAACATGCAAGAAAAAACTAAAATATGAATAAGCAATCCATAAGAAAGGGGGAAAGAAATTTATATCCCAAATGCTCTCTGCAGAGTATTATACTAGCTAGCATTACTTGATTAGAGATTCCTGACAGTCAAACTTCATCCTCAATGCTAAAAGCTAAAAACAAGATGTTTCCCGGAGTTTAATTAAGGGGGGGAAATTAAGAATTTATCAAATTGATAGATTGGAGAACCAAAATGCGTTATCAGCACGAGCAAACAGTTGAAGATCGTCAATTCTGAAGCTCCAACAAATATATAAATAAGTCGCAGTATACAAAGGATTAAGAGATAGAAAGAGGAACTGACGGAGTAGAAACGAAAGCCAATGTAGAGGAAGGCTGAATCCGAGGGCGATAATTAGGCCGACTGATTTTGGAATCAAAGCGACATTCTTCAGAGCACTTGTCCGCACCACTGCTACATCTTATTGGAACCACAGAGTCGGAACAGCCACACTTGAGCACCACACTCCGGCGGCGGCCACCACCAATGAGCAGCTTCTTCTTCTTCCTGGGCAACCACAGTGAAGAATCAGGCTGGTGGTGGTGGTGATTATCACGGTCTTTCCTGACCCGAGCAACCAGAGTGAAGGGCGTCAATCCTCTAGAAGCCGCTGCCATTGTACTCTATCCCTATAAATTAGTTTGCTCCAATCAATAAACTCAACCAAAAGAAAAACCTAGGTTCTAGAAAGTTCGTTTAAGAATGCTACCACCACTGATTCACTGAACTACAACACCACCACCAAAAACAACAACAACATCATAGGCACCACCGCCGCCGTTGTCGTCATCATCAATTTCGGGTTGGGGAGAATGGGGGTTTACGGCGTTATTTGGAAATTCAGTAGAGAAATACTCTATTATGGAGAATGTGAATGCAGAGAAAGAGAATTAGTATAGAATTATGGGAAGATATTATATATATATATAATATGCGGATCCTTCCCATATATATATATATATATATAAAATAAAAAGAAGTTGGCGTTTGCCGGAGACTTGGGAAGTAGGAGTGGGTTACACTCTTGAGTTTGAGTTTGACCTCAGTCTGACTTACCAACTGCCAATTGCCATCCACCCGGTGAACGGTGACCGTCAAGTTGAACCCCATGAACACGCCCCCTACAACCAAACCATTATGTATATGTGGAAATTTTGTCTTCATAGGGAGATAATAAATAAATATTAATAAGCAATTGTTTCATTTTTTTACATAAATAATACTTCTTTCGTCATATTCAAATAATCTACTTTATATTAAAATAAATAAATAAAAAAATTACATTTATAATCCATAATCTTTACCTACGTGTATAATCCACGTTCTTTATTAACTATCAAATGTAGTTTACAATGTATCCATTTTATTCAATTTCAGTCCAAAAAATGGAAAGTAGACCCAAAATAATGGTCTTCTTCGGCGTTAGTCAAAACAGTTTTAACCGACCCTAAACCATGTTCCCTCCTTCTTCAAATCATTTGAATCCATTATAAAGCCTTCCATTATGCAAGACTATTCAAATCGGGTGAAAAATAGAGCACCCAAAGATGGTTTAGGATTGGTCAAATCCCGCTTTGACAAACACCGGAATGAGGAAACCGATGGTTTGGGTCAACTTTCTATTTTCTGGACTAAAATTAAAAGAATATATACATTATGAACTACATTTGATAGTTATTAAAGAACATGAACTACATTTGACAATTAAGTAAAGATTATGGATTAGAAATGTAATTTTTTCAAAAATCAATAATACAAAATAAAATTTTTAAATGTTAAAGAAAATATATATAAGCAAAACATTGGAGTTTTTGAATTATGATTTACATAAGTAACGTACAAATACCTTTAACTATCGTTAAAGTATTTGGTCACGTAAATCAGTTGTATGCACATAATATTTTAATACCGAATATTAGTTTAATAATGTTTTCAAAGTGATAAAATATTGGGTGGATTATTAATCTCTAGGCGTGGTAATTAACAATCCACCAAATATTTTCTCATTTAAACTTATGAAGATGTCCTTGAATTGATATCAAAATCATATGATACAAATATTTGTATCAAATTAAACCAAATATGAATGAAAAGTGGGAAATTTGATGAGCACCATAAATAAAATAAATAAATAAAATGACATTCACCGTGGCAGCCTTGAATCCCGTGGTTGGGAAGGGAAGTTTGGATATTTGTGGTAGAGAGACTGCGTCTTCGTCTTCCGGTCCCGGCGGGCCGGTTCATTCTGATTCAACCAACGTTATCCAATTCCAGTTCCGGACAAAAGAAAGAAAAAGGTCGGGTGGGCCTGGGCCACACCAAAATCGGATTCTGATCTACACTTGATCCACGTGTCAGCACCAAATCTTTTGAAGACAGTGGCAACGTCAGAATCTGATGTGGATAAGAGTAAATAGCTTTTGAGTCATCAATGAAAGAATCACCTGACCCTATGCTATGACTCAGCACCCTTTTCGTTTTCTTTTCCATTTCGTGTGGCCAGGAATCATGCCTCTCCCTTTGCACTGCAACGAGGAAACCAAAATATTATTACACTTTTTTTCTTTTTCTTGGCTTGTAGTTTGAGGAGCACTTTTAATTCAACTATGTTGAAGTTGAAGTGTTGGTAACTTTTCTTTTTCGTTTTTGAAATTTGGATAAGCATCAAGTTTCTTCGAATAATCTTAGGTCCCTGTTTGTTAATGTGACGTGTCTCTAAAGCATGTAACTTGAAAAATGTATTAAAAATATAAAATAACATTGAGAAGAATATCACCTAATTGATGATGCACGTCAACGAACAGTCACTTGCAAATAAGGTGGAAACAACAACTGAAGAAACAAGATGCACCAAATATTGCAAAACTGTTACGACAAAACCTTAATTAGGTCTCTGTGTTGTGATGCCACAAGTTCCAACTACCAAAAATTTATCCATAGCAATTAGCACGTATAGCAGCAACTACCGTATACATTTACATATTCTCATCCAGAAAACACCTTCTCAAGGTCACTGTACCCTAATATAGTTGCAGTTGCAGTATACTCATATCCCCAAATGGAAAGATCCACAAAACCCACACCCCCCCACCCCACAGTACTATGTATAACTATTGTTGTAGTTAGTAAGAACTTAGAAGCCCTTAAATCTATTTAACAAAGTCAGACACCATATTAAGTGTCTGTCTCCTGGATGCTCTTAAATGATATTAGTTTCTTTTCTAGAGAACAACTCAAACTCTGGCATCATCATCAACAAGTACTGACCTTAATACAGGACACCTGCACAGTTTGTCCCAAGGACAATTCCCCAGAACTGAACTGAACCTCATTAGATTCATCCCACATAGAGCAATGAATAATCGGTCAGACAATTGGTAAAATTATTCACCAAGGAGCTTTTCAGTCAGAAAGCAACAGATCCAGCTCACGCTCCTCGGGCAGAGAAGCTTCATAATCCAAAGTAGTTCCATTTGCCGAAATTTTTGTCCCAAGGTCACTGAGATCTTCATCATCTTCAGGATCAGCCCATTCTGGTTCATCATCAGATGAACTACCTAACTCTTCCTTTCGCTGAACATTGTCATTGTCCTTACCTAACTTCCGCGGCAGCTCCAAATTCGCCTTTGCTTTTGCTTCTGAATCTTCACATATGCAGGTAGATGGGTTCTCATGAAATTCACCCCTTCCAGGTCTCACCTCTTTGGGTTCCCCCATGAAACCTTGCTGGAATTTACGGACGCTTGATCCAAATTCTTCCCAAGTCATGTTGTCTCGGTTCGGGAACAGTCTATACAATTTTTTAGCATTTGGGCGAATGGTAGGTTTATGTCCAAAATACCTCCTACAATCACAGAAAAATGGATTATTCAAATAGCCTCTCAAAGTTACCAGCTTTACCATGGTTTCTAGAGGAAAATAAAGGACGCATACCTTCGTCCTGCCAACATTTTAGCCATATTACCATTGTTGTTGGTTACAAACACGTCACTTTCATCACACACGATGAAATCTAGTGCAGCCATGCGAGAAGAAAACGCAGAAAAGGGCTCCAATTCCTCCTTGCTGGCCAGAGTGTCTTTCGAATAGAAGTTCGGAAAGAGTGCCTTTAGAGGGGCCAACGTCTCTTCGCCCCCGTATACTTCTCCTGACGCCACATATATATGAACGTCTTTACCATATCCAAGTGCTCTCAGCATCAGTCCCACTTCTTCAGGAGTAAGAGGACATCTTCCTTGCCTCCTTCCTTTATCTGGATTGCTAGTCTGAAATTATTGTAGAAAATTATTTCAGGTACTTCATAACTGCAGCAAAAGTTCAACAATGTCGGGCTGAAGAGGATTTCATTAGTTGTTCATTGATGACTGTCAGAATATAATCCTCGAGTTATTCAAGTGAGAATCTAACCAAAACATTAAAACAGCTAGATAAATTACTAGTACCTAATCAAAGAATGAACTATGTGCCAAACGGATCTGATAGTAATTGTAATTGGGGCCTTACATGCAAAGTCTTCCACCTCTTACGTATTTTACCAAGCTCTGTCCTCTCCTTATCCCCTCCACCATAATAACATCTAGAGAATGCAAGCATATCAGGCTCAAACCTGGAACAAGGAACATTTTATTCGACAATTGTACTTAGTTGTCATATTCAGATCAAAAGATTAACATGCTCAGGATTAGAGACTAAAGTGTCCCCCATCTACTATAGTCAAGTTATTGCAAGAAACTAAGCAGAACAAGATAAAACACAAACTAAAATACATAATTGAACTCTAAGGGATTAAGAAATTCTAAGTTGACAGCCATGCTAGCCAAATCAGGCAACAGTGGACTGAAAAGAAACAAGGTCTGGTTTCCTTACATCTCGGGCTATCAGTCAACCATCTTAGCCTTCACTAAGGTATAACACAGGCATGGCATTATAGATATTGATTGAGCAGTTAGGGGAACTCGAATGAAAGCTTAGAATATGTGACTATTAAAAAATGAAACATTACCAAAATGAGATAGTTAGAATCCAACATTGGCATATCATAAACCTTGGAATTTCTAGAGTACCTCAGATGAAGGGCAATGAAATGCTTGCTTCTCATCCGCATTCGCTGTACCAATTTCTGTCCCATTCTTAAGATGGGATTAGTGAACTTCAGCGCATGATAGTTAACTCTGCATCTAAGCTTTTGGTAATCCGTTGCCAGCTTGTTTGAAAGTCTATAGTCAAACTTGTTTAGCTGAACAGCCTGTCACAAGAGTTCAATGTAGAAAAGAACAACTGAGAGAGTATCAAAGCAGAAAGTGTAAAATATTTTGTAAGGGCTTATATATCAATAATAACATACACAACCTCATAGATAACCGTACATGAGTGAACAGTATAAGCTGTACCATAGTCAAAGACAAAATATGCAACATCATGCAGCTAATCAATGCAGAGAAAACAAGCAAAAAATAGCTAACAACAGCAAAGTTCAAGAAAAATGGAATCCTTATTATTTTCAGCACCTAAATCAATTTCCATATCGCGAACTTATTTCAGTCCTTCAATAACAATCTTCTACACCAATTAAGGCCGTATCTCACCACAGACTTATCATAAGACACATTTATCTATTTGCCAGGATTAAAACTAAAAGTGATCCAATGGATAAGGCATGCAATGAAAACAACCATTATTTTGCCCTTGCGCTTTTCTGCTTTTGGACCTGCCCTACATTTTTATCATGCACTCGCTTTAAAACTAAGTCATATGTTTCGCGTAGCTCTGACCATAAGCACGTTCTTTTAGAGTTTTAAACTAAAATTATTCCCAAACAAATTATCTTCCACAAAAGTGCTGCCAGATGAAAATATAAATGGACAGATAGACAATGAATGAGGTAATATTTAAGCATGCATAACATGAAAACTGTTAATGCTGTTTCATGCAATACTAATGCATGAAGAACCAATCAAAAACCGATGTACTTCTACAGTTTGATAAGCCATGAATTTAGGGGTAAAACTCAATCCCTAGAACCCTAGATGTGTGTAGATGGCACAATGGATTCTACTAGATATCAAACTAAGCATATGCTTAACATGCACGCATGCTCATTAAATACAAATACAAAGTCACCTGTTTTTTTTGAAGCACAGGTAAGACACGATTGATATAACATCTCTCGTTGCACTTCCTTGGAACTCGCATGGTATACGGATTCCATTGCAACCCTCTTCTTAGTGGAAGCTCTTTTATGATTTTAACATCTTTGGCTAAATGGGTCATAAACCAATCAACGTTGAATATGTCCGAAAAGTTACTGCAAGAAAAGATGGATCTATCAACACTTTGTTGAAATCTGATCAAGCAGCTCAATGCCACCACAATCCTATCTAACTAACAACAATCTTCCAGATGTGATATAAGAGACAATATGGATGATTCAAGCAGGGAACCAATTTCCAAACTAACCTTGAATCTTTCCAGAAGGATTTCTTATCTAGCTTTGGTATAACAAGGGTAGCATTTAACATACGAGCAGCAACAACGGCATCAGTTATCTGGAAATCAGAATCAAGAAAATACACCATTTCACTATCACTGTTTTAGCCTATTGAGAATAAATGGAAGAAGGCTGCTAATAAATAACTATGTACCGACCACAGATGCAGACAATCTTTCAGAAAGTTGTAAATTAAAATGGTTGGTTGCACTTTCCTTGTATAACAAACATGTTTCATATGCATGATGGTTCAAGTTGTATTCTAAATCCTAACGCCTATAAGAACTCACAATATGAGTAGTTTAAAGATACAAACAGTGTAAAGGCCAAAAGGTTTTAGTGACGACAGTCCTCTGAATCTGATTCATGTTTTCATAACTAAGTAACTAACTAATGAGGTATACTCTGTGTAATCATTCTTACAACAGGATTTAATAAGTACCAAAGAGAGCACATATTTGTAAAGATATCAATCGAAAACAAATTGAAAGGTTACTGGTTTGACAAGATTTTTGGACTATCTAGACACACACGATAGAAATCTATGAAACATAAAACAAAACAGCATAAAAGATAAGTAGGATGATGAGCAAAATGTCATCCAGGAAGGATCAATTCCAAATTAAATGCCCCACAGCCCAGATTCCCTTAATCAGCAGATGCAGGACTACAAAATTTCTTTTACATACTTCGAAAGCTATCCTGTGCTTTATAGCCAATGCAAATTAAAAAAGAAATCAAACAAAACATTACCCCAGTTCTCTGTTGATTGAGTCCCCCACTGGTTGCAACCAACAAATATCGATTTGGCTGTGTGATATTTACTGTTTCTGTGTTAATAACCAATACATAGTCAACAAGATTAAGAGCAGGGAAACAAAACAAACGCTATTTTAAAACTTGTGCATTCCCATGAAGGAATACCATAACGAATGATAAACGTTTAGTTAAATTAAAGTATAAAAACGCACTTGCGAATTTACTGCTGGGGTAGCTGCATCCATGATAAAGCCTGGAATTCGTTGTAGTCCAAAGATCACGATAAGCTACTCCTTTAGTAATCTAGATCTCCAAAACTCAACAAACAATAAACCTTGTTTAGTATACTACATTCGGATCCTATCCATATTAAAAAAGGATGAATAAAAAACTACATGAACAAAAAAAAAAAAAAAAAAAAGCAAAATTACAACAAAGAAGAACCTAACCGGCACCAGAAGTTTCTGCACTCCAATATCATCCATATTGCCATTTCCATCCTTGTAAACAACGAAGCTAAATAAGCGCTGTTACATCACAATAAATGAATGGGGAAAAAAAATAAATAAAAGGAAATAACAGATATACACATACCGATGCATCAGTGCGAGACTGGTGGAGAATGCGGAGGTGATCATTCTTCTCCAAGGGGAAAGGCACGAGAAGCGAGAGGAAAAGGAACAAAAAGAGAATAGCGCCGGAGAAGGCGGAGATGGCGGGGATTAAAAAGCGTCCACGGAGATAACGATGCTGCTGCTGCTGATTATGACTATGACGATGACGACGGCGATGGAAAGACATCTGCAGAAAACAGTAATGATCAGAAAAAGGTGGCGGAGCTGAACACTGAACAGAGCCGCCAATCAACCTCCGCTTCTATAACTACACTGAAATCTAACGCTTCCCTGAAAAACCTCAGAAACAAATCAAACAAGCAAGCACGGCAAAGCAGAAGAAATGGATTAATATGAATATGAATATGATGATTAGAGGGTGATTAGGGGTAGGTGTTTTGTGGGTTGGGAAGAACTGAGGGAAGCGTGCTGCGTGATTACATTTGAAGGGGTGAAAATGAAAATGCAGAGGAGACATCATCATCTGGGGATTTTGGAGATAACGACAAAGATCGGCATTGATTCCATCGCTACCATGTCTTGCGCTTACTGCTTTCCTTTCTTTGTTAATGTTTGAATCGGTGGACTCACTCTCACTCACCCTGGTCTCTAATCTCTTAACTAATCTGTTTTAGCTATCTCTCTCTCTCTCAGTCTCAGGTGAGGTAAGCCATAAGCACGAGATATTAAAAAAGGTTTACTTACAAAGTCACGCTTGGCACAATATGTATGGAAAATCGCATTTTCGCTCTTTATGACTGGCTGTGTATTGGTTTTACAAGTCATTATGACGAAAAGTGTTAATATATAAAAGAAAATATTTCACAAGTGCAATGAAGTATAAAAGAGAGAACGAAAGAGTAACAAGAGTATAGAAGTGAGACAAAAAATGAGTTTTTTCTCAATATTTTATCTCTCTTTCCTTTTATTTTATTTTTTCATTTAAATAAGGACCTAGATCATACTAGAATATTAATTTCTCTGTTTCAAAATATAATATTAGGTTGAAAGAGTTAGACTTTTTGTTTTAATATAATGTGTTGAAAATATAAAAATATATATTTTAAAAAATTATATGTAAAGAAAGTTATATACTCTAATAGTCATTACAAAAGAATAGTCACTTTTAAATGGAATTTAGATTTGATTTTTTTTTTTTTAAAAGTTCATTTGGTATATGTATTTTAGTCACAAAACAATACTATCAAATATTTAAAAGTATCTTTAGTTTATTCTCTTAGAAATAATTAGAAAGAGTGCTCTTTTATACAATCAAAAATAAAATAAAACAATGTATTGTTCACATTTGAGCTAGAAAACGGCACAATATTGGAAATGGATAATAAGATAATGTATCGTGGGCCGATAGCCTTTCTACAAAGTGGGCTACAAAGGCCCGCAATCAAAAGTAAAAAGCCCATATATCATAATATGGACTTTTTTTCTTGGGCCGTTAACAGGAAACCGGAAGCCACAGTGTCCGATTAACGGATCATAGAGCTCGACTCTTTGTCACTCTACTTCCTCAACTCTGTTGGGTGACTCTTGGAAGTTATCGTCAATGGCGGAGGGAAGACGGCAGTGATAGGGTTCCAGCTTTCCGGGAGGAATTACTCGAACTATAACTCAATCTCTCACTGTAGTCTGCTCACTGAGCAAAGCGAACTTCAGTGAGGTGTCGTCTCAATTTTTGATAATGTCGTCTTTGGCTCTGAGACCGCCGACCTTGTTCTTACAGTCTCGGTCAGCTTCGTCTTCTTCGCGGTGTTCGACGGTTTTGGTGTCCTGGCGGAGTTTTCAGAAGTTCTCGTCGATTAAATACTCGAGGAAAACTGTAGCTGGTGGAGGAAGATTGATTTTAAGAGCATCGAGTATTGATTCTCCCGGCGAAAGTAGGAACAAGAAGGAGGACCCCAATGCCGCCGATGACGTGCCCTCCAACGGTTCTTTTGTATTTCCTTTTCCTTCTGTCTCTGTTTTTTAACCGTTGCATGTGAAATATGAATGTTGGAATTTGAATATTGGGTTTGCGGAAAATGTTCGCACCGGCACAGACATTGAATGTTTATTTAGTTGTGGCAAGGTGCGTAATGTGGGAGCCTAACGAGAGAGTGAAGATTGGATTTTTGAAGATAGTTCATTTTGTTATTATTATTTCTTAATGGTGATGAACATGGGAATGGACATTTTGAATATATGTTTTTTTTTTTTTTTTTTTCTGTAAATGGCAGAAGAAGAGTAGGAAAGATATTCTATTGGAATATGTCCAAAATGTGCAGCCAGAATTCATGGAAGTGTTTGTTAAAAGGGCGCCCAAGCAGGTATTTACTTTGATTATTGTTGTTTGCTCGTTCTTTGTTTGGAATTTTTGTGAATAGGGTAATTGATGAAGAATTTTGTGTAGCTAGCTGTTTGTTCTGTATAGGTTTTATTCAACCTGTAAGGTTGTTATGGAAGTTTCGGCTATGACTCTAATTATAGCATATAGGCTGGGTGGGATTGAGCTAACTGTAATTTGGATTTTTTCTTAAATCTGGCTGATCTTCTTCCTGCCTTATAAAGTGATACCGATGATTTTGTTGTCTATTTCAGGTGGTTGACGCAATGCGAATAACTGTGACCAATATGATTGGGACACTGCCTCCTCAGTTTTTTGCATTAACTGTGACCACAGTATGTATCTATATAGATTTTGCTGCTCCATGAGTGAGCACTCATTAATTAATCCTTTCGGTTCCATTGGACTGTCTCTGTCTTACGTGGTTTTGGGGATCTCTTATAAAATATTGCAGGTTGCTGAGAATCTAGCTCAGCTCATGTATAGCGTCCTCATGACTGGATATATGTTCAGGAATGCACAATATCGCATTGAATTGCAACAAAGCTTGGAACAAGTTGCCCTCCCCGAACCACAAGATATGAAGGTTGGTTATTTCTTTTATGTATTTATATTTTTTCCTTGAGAATCTTTTCCCTTTTCTCTTTCATGTGCTGTTATCTGAGTGCATTGAAAAATTTTCAGCTGGTTCAGTTTTCTTAGTTGTAAACGTGTTAAATCTGTAAAATTCTCAAGTCTTTTACGCTTCATTTATGGGTTGCACTTGCACAGGATGCACCAGAATTTGCACCTGGCACGCAGAAGAAAGTGACTGGAGAAGTTATCAGGTGGAACAATGTTTCTGGTCCTGAAAAACTAGATGCGGTGAAATACATTGAGTTGCTAGAAGCAGAAATAGAGGAACTCAAAAGTCAGATTGAGAGGAAAAGAACTGGTGAATCAAATGACATAATGGACTACCTGAAGACCCTAGAGCCCGAAAATCTGCAGGTTAGAAGCTGATTCTTTGATTATTGATTAATTTTTCATATTTGGAAAGTGCTTTCACGGGCTATATTGATATTTAAGTCAATTGCGGTTTTCTGTGTGTTTGTTTGGTACATTTCCCTTACTTAAGACAGCACAACTAATTCTACGTCACAAGACTTTGTTACTTGAAAATTCAGCCCAAAAATCATAAATGATGTGAACTTGATGTTTGTCATTATGCCTACTGATAATGATAGTGTACTTCTGCAACTGTACTTTAGAGGGAAGACGGCAACAGTATTTATGCAATATGATGTACTAATCTAGAAAATTATCCAGGAATTGACTAGCACTGCCGGAGAAGATGTGATACTTGCTATGAACACATTCATCAAACGCCTCTTGGCTGTTTCAGATCCAAGCCAAATTAAGGTAAGCTCTCTCTAATCCTTCTTCCAAATTTAGTCTCAATTCCTTTTGTTGTGTCAGACTTGCTCGCTGGCTAGATGATGGGGGGAAAATTTTCTTACTGCATTTTATGTTTTTCAGACTAGTCTAACAGAGACAAGTGCACCAGAACTTGCAAAATTGCTCTACTGGCTTATGGTGGTTGGATATGGTCTCAGAAATATTGAAGTTCGCTTTGACATGGAACGGATATTGGGTACCCCACCTAAGGTTCCAGAGCTTCCACCAGGTGAGGAACTATAAGAGCCAGTTGGGGCTTCTGCAATTGGGTATATAAGCACCACAACTGGCAGTCACCATGTACAATCACGACGAAGAGTGTAGCAGCATTTGTTTATTTAGTTACAAAGTAAGCAAAAGAGGATTTAGGACTGCAAAACCAGATGAGATGAAGCAACTTTAGTTGGAGTTTTATACTTAAAATAGGTTGAGATTAATAACTGCTGAAAGGTAACTATTACCATATAATTGGTCTCTGTTTGTAATTATAATGCAATCAAGTGGAATCAAATGAAGCTTATAGAATTGAAGAAACTGTCTTTATATTACTTACACCAGACAGGTTCTGCTTCATGTTTGCTTATTGAGGTCTGAAGTGGAATCCAATGAAGCTTATAGAATTGATGAAACTGTCTTATATTACTTACACCAAACAGGTTCTGCTTCATGTTTGCTTATTGAGGTCTCAATGACTAGTCTTATCGGCTTTCAATGATCACATATAGTGTACTCAAATGTACACAAGACATATCATTCAGTAGAGACTACAATCCCGTAAAATGAATCATTCAGTTGTTGGATTCGGCCTTGAATTCATTACTAATGCAAATTTGATTCCTTAACAGGTCTGTAGTTTTCATCCATTTTTATTAGCTCTTCAACAAAATTGTGGGTTTCAACATCAAACAACTGAATATTACAATTCCTAAGATGGGTATATGAACTTGGTCAAACAATAACTCTAAAAAGAGTGGGGAAAATGGATTCATCCAGGGGTCTATTCCTTCAACTAAATCTTCCTATGCTCTGTAGACCAGACACAGTGCTCTCTCAACTTACAAAACAAGAGTTGAGCACTGAGAATGGTAAAAGAACTGGTAATCTACAAAGAATATCCATACTGCAATACTGTGTATTCCTGCTAACACTTGCCGATTGAGGCATCTTCAAATATATCATTCAGGAATAGTTCCAGGTGCACAATGTAGTGAAAGTCTCTTCGCCCACGGACTCTGATCAGGTAACCAGGATATTGGGAGCCCTAACATGGCACACCATCTCAACTGCAGCAGTGCGAGTGGCACACGATCCATAGACTCTTTGAAAAGTTCCATTATCTGTTCTTCAGTTTCCATGCCTTCTGAAGTAATCAGATTTTCATATTCAGTCCTCTTTTCTTCAAGATCATCTTCCTCGGAAATCATTCTCATGCTGAGAACCTGCAATGCTTCCATTGCAGTGCTGTCAAATCCTTGGTCCACATATGCAGAAAAAACATAATGACAGGTTGATGGATCAGGCAGGATCTTCTCTTGGTGCATCTGTTCAACAATAAGCTCGACCACATCGATTTTTCCCTGTAAAGGAGCAGCAGCCCAACTTATAAGCAACAGTACCAGAAGCTCTGTGCTAGGCATCTTTGTGTTAGATAAAAATTGTAATGCAATCTCAAGATTCGTGAATGGGTATCTCATGTATGAATTTCTAATCTATATACACATGCCCTACAACCTTCATGGCTTGGGAGTAATTACTCACTAAAAGGGTAACAAGATAATATGAACTTCAAAAGGCATGTATTTACTACACTCAATTATCCTGCTTTAACAAAATTATATAACAATGATGCTGGGGCAGCATATTATTTTGCTTGGCAGCCATTCAGTATTCTGACCATGTGAGTAATGTTAAAATACTTAAAAGAAATATACCTTTTCAGATGCCACTTGAAGAACAGTGTTGCATAAAAGTAAATCAGCTTCGACATCATCCAACTTCACTTTATTAAGCAACTTCAGAGCTTCATCAAAGTCTTCAAGCTCCAATAAGATCTATAAAAAAAAAAAAACAACATAAGATGTTGCAACAATACTACAGGCCGTCCACTCTGATCCTAAAGATAAGGTCACCTAGTATAGGCAAGATCCAATATCCAAGAAAATTTGCCAGTTTTGCTCCACTAAGCATACAGGAAGAGCGATCAAGAGCAGTTAATGCAAAGCGTCACAAAACTATGTTAAATTTTTTACCAAGTCCTATCTCTAAGGTCAAAATTCATCTTTGAACATGCACAACTACTGCCATGATTGCAACACTCAGAGAAGTGGATTTGATTGGTTAAATGCCTCTCTCACATCTAGCCAACATGACACTGGCCAAAAAAAGTGGATAGACTTACAGAAGTACCTTAATGAGGCTGGTGTAAGTAACTGTATTTGGATTGAAACCATCACGGATCATCATTGATACCAAGGCACAAGCAGATTTGAAACATTTCATAATGCTGCAACAATCAATCATGATACTGTATGTAGCAGCATCAGAAGGAACTCCACATGATTTCATGGCTTTGAAGGTTTCTACTGCCAAATGAGTCTGGAGAATGAATCAAATATAAGTTTACAAGCAAAATCCAAAAATTCTAAATTAACATTTGGATATCAGCCTTAGACAGTGGGATCTCATGCCAATTCTAATCAACAATATTTCTTTTCTGAAAAATGCAAGACAAATTTAAGTCATCAAAGTATTAAAGACATATTCATTCATAAGGATGGGAAAAAATAAATCGAAAACTGAATGATCAGAAAACCAAACAATTTAGAGTGCTCACTTCTTTAGCCTGAACAAGAGAATGCAAAACTATATTATAGACAGGTGTGCCCAGAAAATTATGAACACTAGAAAAAGGTTTCTCTGCATCACGCAAACATTGGATAAGCTCTTTTATCATCCCCTCCATTCCAAATGCTTTTAACTGCAGAAAATCCAGGAAAGAAACAGAAAGATTATCTTCACAGTTGAGCAGATTATTAAATTCTTAGAAGAACATCAGTCTTACTTGATTTGTTCTGCTTACTTACAAAAAATGAATCTGAAGTATTAGACACACCAATCTTCTTTCACAATCTATCATTGGTTTTCTGATTGAATTACCATAACCCCCATGAGGTTTGCCCAAATTACTAAATGGACCCTGAGATTTCAAAAATTACTAACTGAACCGTGCATCTCTAATAGCATTATCAAGTGGATCATCAGGTTTCAAGGAATTACAGATCAAAGGGTTTGTTTTGTTAAACAGACCTTGTCGTGGTCATCTTGTAATTTTTTGAAACCTCAGGGCCCATTTGGTAATTTGGACAAACCTCAAGCTTTTTTGTTGTTATTTACCTTAATGTTTTTAACCCAAAGCAACACATAGTCGGCAGATTCATGTAAAATTCTTTATTCTTGAACTTGATGAATAGTGTAAAAAATGTAATGGCACAATGTCGTGAAATCTAAAAATTGAATATATTAATCTCTATGGTAGAAAGAGATCAGAGGCAAAACTAACCAAATTCTTGATTGATGCATGGTTATGTTGAATGCCATTCTTCATCATATCCTTTTTTATAGCATTTACCCTTCTCTCAACATCATCGCGCGATGACTTATTGCCCTCTTCGTAAGGTGCATTCACATTACCAAACAATGAAAAGAGGAGCTCATAAGTCCTGATATCTCGCTGGACGTTCAATTCTTTCATTTTAGCCAACATCCTAATAGCACGTTCAGGGCAATCCTACAGATGAAATTCCACATAAGCAACAACAGTTAGGACATCAAGACTGCAGTCTCTAGGGCATCTGGGTACAACACGGCACAAGTATGAAGAGATCATCTCAATCTGGATAAATTGAATACGCAAAAGTGATTTGATTCCTTGCAAAATTTCCAGTATCAAAGAAAATACTTTCAGACTACAGAAAGCAGCATATTAAAATTGAAAAATGCGAGAAACTGTCAACATAAAGCAGTAAGGAGACATCAAGAAGAGAACATTGAAAAATAATGTAATATCTAAGGAAACAATTATTTGGAGGACTCAATATTTGAACAATCCATTCAAACCATATTGACTTAATGGCAAACAATCAGCACAACCCACTTACCAGAGCATCACATGCTTCGAGAAAGGCATTGTAAGGATAAGGACTTGAACGGTTTGATATTTGATCCAGGAAGGCCTCAGCCAAATCTAGTTGTAAGGCTTTGCTGCAGCTGGCAGACATAGCTGCAAGAGTTGAATCATAAGGCTTCAGATTTTTCTGCTGCATCACTTCTAGCTGCAAAGAGATTAGCAATATAGGCTGTTTACCTAACAGTGGTAAACAAAACACAGAACTACGCTTAATTATGAAAACACCTTAAAGGCCAACATTTTGCAGAACTAAACTTATAAATATATTACAAGAAAAAAACCAGGCTGCTTTTATCCACAAGCACGAGTGTGAGCGATAGGAATCTAAAACACAGAATAAACACCCAAGACTTCTCCAAGAGTTTGAACTAGAAATTTTGCTTCTTGAAAAACAAAACCCAATACTGAGAAGACCTACTTACTGAAAATAAGACTCAACTTACTTGGCTTCCCATGACCTCATCAGGGAGTGTATGCATGCATGTATATGTTTATATAATGATGATAGTAAAACTGATTCTGTACTAATATAGTGAGAGAAAAAGCAGAATTAGTTCTGAATGACTGAGATATTTGGATTTTGTATTGATATGGATATCTTACCACTTTTATGCCATCATAGAAACCTCTGGAAGCTACAACCGCTCTTAAGAAGCCATCATATGTACCGCATGAGGGTTCCAATCCAAGATTTTGCATCTAAACAAAACAGACAACTCAATTTTAACCATTGAGAATGCTTCATTACTGGTTTAAGACACAACTTATCCTAAGCAGAAAGGTCGGAACCAAAACAAAAAAGAAGAAGAAGAATTTCCAGCCAGTCCTAATCTTAAAAAGTATCTAATCCGAACAGAGTATTAAATGAAGGCATTGAAGAGAACGTAAATATCACTGAGTAAAGTTCTTTAGTTACCTGTAACATTAACTGCTCGGCCAATGCACAGTTCTGCATCTTTGCACAAGCATGTATAACATCACCAAAAGACCATCTTAGTAGCTTCATAACAGAAAGATTTAAATGTTCTACTGGCATACTCCTGCTAGAACCACAGTATTCCATGACGAAACTGAAATCGCACAAGCCATTACTTGTGTTTACATCCATCCTATCTTGATATTCAAAGACAGAAGGCACAATACCATCTTTTTTCATAAAATTCTGCAGATTCAGGTTCCTAATGGAAGGAATTGGTATGTCCAATCTTGAATCAGAAAACTTTCCTTCTGCAGTTCTAGCTATGACAAAGTTTCCCTGGAAGGCCATATCCACCATGTACTGTAAAGTTACATAGGCTGAATCCAGATCTCTCAACTTTGTGAAGGACCATATAAACTTTCGAAGAGAAATGATATTTAGCCTATAGTATTGGATGAACTCCTTCCATATCTCATGCACTGCAGGCAGATTCTTCTGTAAAACTGCAAGCTGATATAACGAACTTAGAAACACGGTAACATGATAATGTATATATTAAAATAAAGCTAGCAGTTAACGTAATGCTGAAGAGCAAGAACAATAGTACACAAACAATTTAATATTTATTGAAAAAGTGGGGAACAAAATAAAAATGGTTAGTGTCAAAATGTTGCAACTTTTAACTCAGTATTCTTTCATCACTGTATAGGTCAAACACAAAATTTCCAACTCTTTGAGATCAATCAGAGTGCCTAACACTAAGGCTTTAAGAAAACTGATCACAATGGCAGCACACAGAAGCAGCTGTGATATTGCAACAACACATAGGGAGGATACGTTTTGCGAGTAGGTATTAAGAAGTCAGAATACTGTCTGGAACACAAACCTAGCAAAACACAAAATAAAAGCATAAAAAAATTTGGAGCACATTTTTTCCCTTGAGAAATTTTCAATGACAAAACATCTCAGCTTCAAAATCCTACTTATGGTAAGTATGCCACCTGCAATGGGATACACAGCAATATATATATATATATATATTGTGTGTGAGGGTGTGGGCACGTACTTCAATAAATAAGGTAATGCAAACATAGAAGCAGAAAGTTGAGATAGAGACGTGGGAAATGATAACAGAAAGCAATCACCCATATTAGGCATATACAGCTCTTACATACCTTGAGAAGCAGAGAATATGTTATTTCATTCTTTCCCACCATCTGGTGCTCCATGAATTCAAGGCAGTCATGAGCATAATCTACAGTGTGACTTTGACCACAAAAACTTAGGTAATCGTTACACACTGGTAAAAGGGGATATATAGCAGGATTTTCTTTCAGCAAGCTCAGCAAATCGGATGCCTACGTGAAATGGACACAGAAGATAACATTATTAGCATGGTCAGAATATGCTGAAATTACTACATAAGCAAGAAATAAAACAATGACTCAGACCGAACACGAAGGCAGGATATGATCATATGCTGGAATAAAGGTCTAGTTGTTATTGTTGTATAACAGAAGCAGGCACAGAAAAAGTAGGAATTGTAAGAATTTAAAGCAGACATCAATATAATGTACTAAATTAACAGAGAAGCTGAAGAGTGTTTGCTGAACTGTTCTAAGAGTATGTAAAAAAGCTCATAAGCAAGGCCCTCTCACATCTTTCAGATAACCTCCCTTGCACAGTGCTCGAACAGTATAAAAGTAGCATTTGCCACCAATATAAATCTCCTTTTCCTTCATGAAACTCCATGTTTTCAATGCAAACTGCAGTCAACTCAAGCAAAACGACAGTAATTTAATGAGACAGAAATCTTTAAAGTTGAAATCAAGTTAGCAAGAGTACAGATTTCTAAGGAAGTAGTTCAAGAATGCATACCAAGAAGAACCAATCATCTTACCCCCTAATCCATCAATTATAACACTAAAGTACCAATCTACACCTACTTTTGTTAAGAGAATTGACAATCTTGTCAATCTATTTACATAAGAAAGACAGTTTATGCATGAAGGCTTCACAGACATCATTTTGCATCTTTTCTGGATAACTAGACAAATAATCCTTTTAGCCCTAGCCCCAAATCATGGCTATGAAATCAGTTTCCGCAGGTAACACTTCAAACTTGTCACCTTCAGCCTTTAGTGTGCAAAAAAGTTCTTCTAGCCCTAAGTCCAACTCATACGTTCGAATCCACTTCTAAGCGGGCTAATTCGTAGGTTCAATTCCTGCGGAATGCTTTTGATCAATAGGAAGAGGTTGAGAAGGATAATATTCTTTTAATCTCCAAATTCTAGCATACTGGAGCCTTATCTATGAAAATTGTGACCCAAATTCAAACCAGATATTGCAAACTAGTTATGTCCTTAAACTAACAAGGAAGTCGATAGCAGTAAAAAAAAAAAAAAACAGCAACTCAACCATACCACCGGATCTGGCAATCTTGCACAGCATTGAAGAATGGGAATAAAATCGTTGGCCTTCAATGCTTCCCTTATGTGCCAAAGCTCTGATAGCAAACCAGAAGCTTTACTACTCTGGCCAGAGCGAAGTGCATCAACTATTTGCTGCTGCAAGTGTTTTGCCGTCGAATGCGTCCCAAACCCTAAATCCATAGACACATCCAAAGTTACTACCTTTACCCCTCAGATTATGGCTTCTTATAATCATTGAAATTCAACCACACTCAATATATGCATTATCTGAAAGAAGAAGGGAAAAAAAAGTGCAAGTGAATGCATTTATGCAGGTCTGAGACTAGTCAGATGAAAGATTGATACCATCATTAGTTGTGAAAGTCCGCACGCCTGCAATTCCACAAGCAGCCTCACTCCTCGGCCACTATACAATAGTTTATTCGAGAAAGTTATGAACCCAAAACAAAAAAATCGAAAATAAGAAAGATGAAAAAAGGAAAACGGAGGGAAAGAAAATACCTGTCCAGGGAAGTCGCGCTTCAAAATTGAGTTGGCAAAGTATCGTAGAAAGCGGACCTTCCGCCTGTTCAATTCATTCAAGACGGAGAAATTAAGCTATGAAATTCTTCGCATTCTATGCAGATATTGCGATGCTCAAAAATTCAGTTGGAACTTACAGAGACCGGTGCATTATTATGGGAGGACTTCAGGAAAAGGAGAGTACAAAACCCTGGCATAGGGTTTTGGGTAAAATTGAAATCAAATGTAGGACTCTCGTCAGTAACGACGACGCCGTAGCCGCCTTTGGGAGGTTTGGACGATTCAGGCGAACTTGATTTTCTCTATGCCACCACCGGTGCTCCGCCGTTTCTCCACAGCTTTTTGTTGTCTTTTTTTATGGGGCGCGAAGGACGCGTTACAAATTAAAAATCCCAACCGTCAAACTTTTATAGACAAAATTCAAAGTTCATCCTCTACGTTAAATTTGTTAATAATGTTCTTAATTAACAGCGAATAACACTAGTTTTTCATCATTTCACCGTAAGAATATTTAATAAGATTCCACAGTCTTATCTTTTTTAAGAAGTTTTAATTAGACTATAAATTTAGAATGCGAATAATACCAGAATTTATATATGAATTGCACCCATAGTTTGCAGTATCGCGATCCTACGTGAGATAGATTTGGGTGCAAGATCGGTATCAATAGGATCAGATCGTAGGATCATAAGATCCTACACGAAATGTGTAGGTATAAAATTACCGATCAAATATAAAAACTACTCTTATTTGAGTCATTTTAGCAAATTTTTATAGTATCGGATAGAATTAAAAATAGTATCGATTTGGTGTTTTGAAATCGTAGTATCGTACGATCTTACTATACGTATCGCGATACTACAAACTATGATTGCACCTTTAACTATTTTCATTAAATAAAAAATATTTCACCAATATATACTATTTTTATGTTTTTAAGTGAAAATTATAAGGAAAAAAAAAAACTTATTTATTGAAAATAAACAATTATCTATTGCAAACTTTTCTTTTCACTTATAAATTATGGAACATGTATGGTACACTGGCTTTCACTTTTGAGACTCTTCGCGGATACCTGTATGCAAATACTTCAACTTTTAAAACCAAATTTTGAAAATTCTTGAAAATTAGTAAATAGAGTTTTTTTTTATTTGAAAATTATTTGTTTACCCCTTACAAAATGGGTGATTATTAAGAATTAAGAAAGTTATTTCAAATTTTTAAGGACCAACATAATTATTCCTTCATACACAAACCATAAATAAAATGAGAACGAAATAAGTAATTGATAGTTTCTTATCTGACGGTCTTATCAATCAAGTATAAGTGTCAAATTTAAAGTTGATACTTTAACCGTTAAATTCAATGTATGTGTTTTAAATATTTGTTGTTTTAATGTAATCACAACGATTTAACAGCATATTTTCAAAACTTATTATTTTAAATTAAACATAATTTTTTCACCTTATAATCAAATTTGTGACATTAAACTCAATACATATATTTGTCGGACTATTACACATGTTGAACACAAGTTTTTCCAAACAAATAGTGGACGTCACTTCTAAAACCCATGTAAGTTAAATACATAAATAAGATAAAGAATTCTACAAAATTTTAAATACTGAAAATACTTTATAAAAATACATTATTACATAAAAATTAGAAGAAAAAGATGAAAATAAGAAAATGTTAAGGCAATCATGGATTTTTTTCCCCCCATTATGTATATTGGGGCCTATAATTACCAAAATACACAATTTTTTTTAAAAAAATTCACAATCTATAGAAAACGAAGACAGTGATTCCTTTTTAGTAGAAACGAATCACCCGTCTTTGTTTTTAGCAAATATTTTTTTTAAAAAAAAATTTATTTCAGACAATAAACGAATTTGGGGAATTCGTTTCTAGTTTTTGCATAATTTTGTTTTAAAATTTAAAATTCCACAAAAACGAATTTAGGAAATTGGTTTTTCTTTGAAAACAAAAAACCGCAAATTTGTTTTCAATGCGCCATTTTTATTTAAAATTTGAAATCGCCACCTTCTTGCTGCTCGGACGGCCCTTCTCCCAATATAAGTTGTTATTCTCAAGCACAAACCTTTTATTGTCCTTCCTTGCATTCATAGCGGCATATATTTACATGCATTTCATTGTCTTCCAGCACTTCAATACATGCATTTCTTTGGACAATCTCATTATCACCTTCTCTTTCGGTGTAGGAATCAGAACTGATCTCCACACTCGGTAACACAAGAACACTACATATTTTTTTAGGATAAATTAAGGTTGTAAACGAGCCGAGCTAAGCCTGAGATGGGGTCTAATTGAGATGTGCTTGATAGAAACCAGTTAGGCTCGAGCTCATTTGGGCTCAAGCTCGGCTCGCCCAAATTATAATAAGTTCGAACTCAAACCCGAGCTCGAATGAATTTTTTTAATTTATACTAAAAAAATATAAAATTATTATAAAATTATAATTGGGCTCGAGCTTGAGCCAAGTTTTGGCCGAGCTGCCCGCGAGTAGTTTGGCTCGTTTACACCCCTAGGATAAATGCATACTTTTTCGTTGCGGAATCATGCTTCACTGTTTTTTTCCTTCCCCTATTTTTGGAAGCAAAATGTTGCTCTTGCATCATTACATTTATTCAATATTGGAAATATTAAAAAAAAATGTAAAAGTAAAAAATTTATATTAGAATGATAAAAGGAAAAATATTTTAAAATATAAAAATTCAAAAACAAGTTTTGGGAAAAATAGAAACAAAGTGGGCCCGGCTTTCCAAAACTGATGCATTTTCTGGAAGGGAAATCATTTGAATTTGACAGAAGGCACGGCTCAGGATTATTCTTGGGCCTATCTAGACTTTTAAAGCCCAAATCACAGTCCAATTTTTAAAAAGCAGAAAACCCATCTGATTTTTGTGGTAATATTGCTGAACGAATGACCATATAGATACTGAATTGTTATTTGCAATAACCATTTTACTATTTACAGTAATATTTTTTGTAAAAAGTCTATTTTACTCTTTAGCTAAAAAAAAAAATAACGCACAGCATTTGATTTTATAATCACGAGGACGATCTATATTACACGATATGTAAATAATCTACACATTTTTTCGGATAAAGGTAGTTTTTTCGGCCTATGGACGGGATTCTGAGGAAAATCCCTCTCGGGTGAGGTTTTGGGAAAATACCGCCCATTGTGGGCGGTATATTAGGAGGTATTTTGCCAATGTTCCTGTAAATAGTATGAGATTTTATGGAAAAATTTATTTTTAATACCTAAGGGCAAAATACATTTTTCACAGAAAAATATTACTGCAAATAGTAAAATGATTACTGCAAATAGTATGCCCCTATAGATATATATACCCCATAAAATCTTCAGTATTAATATAAAACGCAACTCTTCATTAATTTGAAAATATGTTTTTAGAATAAAAAGTTTTCACATAAAAAGTGCATTTGAAATATAAAAAATGTAGTTGAATAGTACGTAAAAAGTAATATTTAAAATGATGAAAAATATTACTCACTTTGTCTCATTTCAAGATTTCACTTTGTATTAAATATGACATAATGAGTATAATATACTAAATTTACTATAGAAATCACAAATAAAATCAAAATATAAACAAAAACAATAAAAAGGAGTCGGGCCTATATATCTCACATGGGATATATACAATAAAATCTCAATTATAAGTTCAATATGCATTAACCAGATGAGGCCACGTGCATTAACCAGAAGAATTTGGGTAACTATAGGTATATATAAAATACCTATGGGGTATTTTTTTTAGTTGAACTGAGAGTTTAAAATGGCAGAGCCTATCGACTTTTAGTTTTCGGGATGTTGGATTATTGATGTAATAGGTGTGTAGATAAAGATTGTCGGTTTGTCCCGCTTTTGATGGAATAGTTGTTTTGCATAAATGCAAAGTGTAGTGAAAAAACTGGAGGCATTCAACTCCAGCATTCAAGAATCTGAGGAGTTGATGGAATGTGCCTTTAGGCAACTTCTGAAAACCAGAGTTTCCCTTCTCAACATTCTCAACCACTAAAGATTCATTACACGCTCCAATTTTGTAGACATTACGTACATGAACTTGGACTAAGTATGCATGAATAGGGTTGGATCGTCTGGTCCAAAAAAAATTGTACCAGATGTATCCCAATCCATTTGGAGTAAAAAATCAAGGGGTGGGCTGTTGGTGGTGGGATCCACCAACAACCTACTCTTCATTTTTTTGCCAAAAATGGGTTGGGATACATTTGGTCCAATTTTTTTTGGATCAGACGATACCAACCCACGAATATAAGAATAAATTTTTTATTATTAATTATCTTCCAACTCTAAGCTATTTTTTTTCCTTCTAATTACGAGTATATTAATTTTTATGAACTTAATTTCTCTTTATATTTCAACTATTTATTTTATATATTATTAATTTATCATTTTTTTTCTTTTTCTAAGAACAAATTTTACTATTTTGAAAGTACAATGTATTGCATTGCTACCTTAACAGATAGTTTAATATTTATATTTTATATAATTGTATTTCTCAAAAGAAAATAAACATTTGACAGGATAATGACTAGTAATATATAGGTTTTTCAAAAAAAAAAAGAAAAAGAAAAGGGCAAAATGGACATTCAGCCTTTCACAATTGCTTCAAACATATATATATATATATATATATATATATATATATATATGTCACCCGATAAGTTTTCCACATATTCCTCTTTTGAGTTAATAACTCCACTGGTTCTCAAATTTGGGCTTTTGTCGCACTACATCCCTAAACTTGAGGTGAGGTTTGGACGATTCAGGCGAACTTGATTTTCTCTACGCCACCACCGGAGTCAATCGAAACGGCGGAGCAGAGGATTCCGTTTCTCCAAGTATTTTCTTTAATGTTACGTTACAAATTAAAAATCCCAACTTTCAAACTTTTATATACAAAACTCAAAGTTCATCCTCAACGTTAATTTTGTTTCTGATATTATTAATAGTGAAATTTCACAAACTAACGCTAAATGTATAACACAAGTTTTCAATTATTTCACAATAAGAATATATAATAAGATTACATAGTCTAAATCCCTTTTAATTAAACTATAAATTTAGAATGTGAATAATACTAGGATTTATATGAATTGCAGTTTTGACTATTTTTGTTAAATAAAAAATATTTTACGAATATATACTATTTTTATTTTATGCTTATAAAGTGAAAATTAGAAAGGTAAAAACTTATTTACTAAAAATAAAAGATTATCTATGGAAAATTCCACTTATAAATTAGTACAGATGAAATATATAATCTTTTCCCAGTCTGCAAAATTACCAAACAACGCTAATATACAATCAAAATTTTGGGCCTCAAAGTGGACACAACACTCATTGAACTTAACAACAAATTCTGAACCAGAGCTTCATTCCCAGTTGCAAAACTAGCTTCGCTCTTATCATCCCCTCCTTGTCCACCACAGCCATTGTTAGACCTTGGTTTCTTTCTTTAACATCATCAAAGAGGAAACCATTGTAATGGCCATTTCGGATACGAACGCTTGTACAAGCTCATGCACACCGTGTCATGCTGTTGAAGGACCCCATTAAAGATGCATTTCATCGCACCTGCAATTACCAGGGAATAACCAATTCACATTCATCCACCACAGAAATTCAAGAGGTATTCATCTCATAGATCTAATAGGTTTTGCTATTTTCTTACCATGTGTACCAAGTGGCTCCTTCACTCGCCCGCGACGCCCACATTTTGACCAAACTTCAACAGGCTGCAAAAAGTTCAGTATCAGTAAAGTGATGATCCCAAAGAAAGTTAGCCCACAAGAGACAACTTTTCTTACCTTGAACCATCTCACATCCTCTGGATTATGGAACATGTATCGTACACTGGCTTTCACTTTTGAGACTCTTTGCGGATACCTGCATGGCAAATACTTCAACTGTTAAAACCAAAATTTGAATCTCCTGATCGCACAACTGTATCATTAGGACATACATTAATTTTAAGGTCGCTATTTACAAACTCAGAATGAGAAGCTTCAGCTAAGATTTAGTTAATGATCATTCGGATTTCACAGGAGGAAAAAATTACTTACCCAGTCAAAATTATTTTCTTCAAAATAATCCTATCTGGGTCAACACTTCTCAGTGAACCTACAGCAGCAACAGCTGGTGAAGCAACTTCTCCACCCGTCTTGAGGGCAACTAATGGTAGATGCGGGAAACAAATTGGAGCATAAACAGAAGCTATTGAAAACCTTCCTGCATGAAGAAACCTTTCCATTTTGCTCTTATCAGAATTAAAACCGTCAGATGAATATAGTGGCCTGCAACAACATAAACAGCTTCAGGGGTATGGTAAAAATAAAAGGCTGAAAAACTCATGCAGTAACAGTGACTTTCACGATTCCATCAAGCCAAGAGAAAGCACCTTGCAACAAACTGCCGAAAGCCAACATGAAAAGTAAGTTCTTCTTTGGCTTTAAGTGGGGCAGTGTATGTGTCATGCTTCCTTACACTGCACAAACATAATCCAACAAATTTTAATCACATTAAAGCAATCAGATTCAAATGAGGTTCAGAAAACCATAACTTCGGGGGAATGACCCGAAACCCACCTGAAGTGAAGAACTGAGATTTTAGACTCATGTTGTAATAGCCCACAAGAGATTACAGGTGTTGTCTTTGCTAGGTCTGATAATTTGGATGCAACAACATTAGGCACCTCTTTAATATGAAGCTTTGCATATGAGCCAACTCTTATGCACTCATCTGCATCACCCTGTTCCATTTCTTCAGCTTTTGCAAGAACATGTTTCTGAGTCCTTCTGAAATTATCAAATGCAAAAATTCTACCATAGTCTGCAGGAAGTGATTCCTGGAGACTCATAAAACCAAGTCAGTACCAAGTAACATCAAAGTTAGAAGCTCAGCCCTAACATACTCAATTTGGTAACATACTTTTGGATCCCATGAAGAGGTTCTGAAAGATTTGAGGCCTCTATACTTAGCAAAGCGCTTCCTGGCAGGGACATCAATTGGTGTATCCACCTCATCAGGGTAATCTGATGGTTAAAATACAATTAGAGAACTCAAGAATATGATAGCTCAAAATTTTAGAGAATAGCAGCACACTAATCACAGATTTCATATATTTCCACTGTTGAGCACTTCCATCATTATTTTTCACACATTTTATATCTGCTTTTTTCTTTGATAAAGAGTCTATGCATTGGTAATCCAGATTCAAATCTAGAACCAAGAAGATAATATAACATGTGCCAGGCACATCATAAAATTGATCACTTTGAAAACCTGATTGTAATATCTGTGCGGATGAAATCACACATGAACTATTGAAATTTTATAGCTTGTGCCAAGCAATATATCCCCCCCCCCCCCCCAAAAAAAAAAAAACCCACCCACCCCCCCAAAAAAAAGGGTGAAATGTCATACTCGTATCATTCGAAGATGAAACTTACATAAATACTCTCATATAGAAGAATGATTTTTTTCTCATGCCGGAAACAATAATAAAAATAAAAGACTTGGTGTACCCTCATCTTCAGCATGTGCGGCTTTAATTCTTCTTATGTCCTCCTCAATTTGCTCTTTGGTCATGTTTTCACATTCCTACAAACGAAAGCAGAAAAATTCACACAAATTGTCAGAGGAATTATACTATTGTTGACGATTATAATGCAGTATTGCAAAATTTCTAAATGTAAATATGAGCATAAATGCTCATTGGTTTTTCAGATCAATACTTGGGATGCAAACAAAACTCCAAATCTAACTAGCATTCAAACTCAAACATGGCTCAAGACATATCTACCATAGTTGCCACGAGTGTGGCAAATACAGCATTCAATTTTAACTTAAGGTGTAATTCAGCAAAATGTTATTAAACAGAAAGTCACCATTAATGTGCATGGCCTCAACCAAAGCCACTCAATAAAGTAGCCTGAACATGTGTCAGATACTCACCATCATTACTGAATCTGTTTCAGTCCGATCATCATACTCCCCTGGGAGAGAAGCACCATCGTCGTCAGGCTCAAAGCCATTTCCATTGTCATTACCAAAGCCATTCCCACTTCCTTCCAGCATCATAGCATCGTCTTCATTGTCGTCTGAATCGGTATGGTCAATATCTGAATCGTCAACAATCCATGCAGCCTGCACATCATCAATTTAGATTTCATCACAAATGTCAAAAAAAAGTTATAAAACAGCAGAAGTCTGGGAAACTATACTGAGAACTGACCTGATAATCAGATGTCCCAGGTGGAAGACTCCTCTTTTTCAGCTTTTTATCCTTATGGTTTTTGTCAGCTTCAGCCATTTCTGCCTCTGTTGGCCATGTCTGATAGATCATATAACAAATGTTATCCGCACCCAAATATAGAAGGGCAATTTCGGCAAAGTAGAGTTTCCATTATAATTTACCATATATAGTAAAAATTAATATCAAAGAAACTTTTCCCACATGAACCGACATTATTTCCAAAACTAGGTTTAAAAAATAAAATTAAATTGTCTTCTATGTACTAGTTTCAGGAAGAAAAAGATTAAAACATCTGGAACTCCCACATTCCAGGATAAAAATCTTATTTGTGCACCAAGAACCGATTACCAATTCAAGTTACCCCTTCAAAATTCCTTTTACTGGGAAGGGAAAAAAAATAAAACATAAAAGGGAAACCAAGTTACCTGTTCACCTGACAATGGATCAGGAATATTTTCAACGAGCAAAGGCTCTTGTTTCATTGGGTCAGGCATTATGCACCTCATGACCTGCAATGCAAGAAAATCCCAATAATACCGAATTCAGAGAAATCTCACTTTTGTTATGATGAAAGACTGTTTTTCCACGACCTCAGCTAGAAACCTGTTTAAGAGATCTTGAAACAGAAAGAGAAACACGTGGAATTGGAAGGTAATCATTCCTCCATAATTATAACATTAAAATATATATATATATATATGTGGAAGAAAATTAAGAAAAAGGTGTAACCCCAGTTTTCATCTGATAGTTGAGAAAAAAGGATGAAAAGGAAATGAATTTGATGGATTAAGGGATATAGCCAAAAAAGTTAAGTCTCTTTCCTTCCCCTGCCCTAATAAATATTAGATCAATATGGTAAGGTAAATATTACTCGAGCAGAAAACAAATATACCTCCACCATATTATCATCTGAATCCATATATCCTTTCCTCACACTCAGAGGACATGGATCCTTGAGTAGTTCAATTTTTGACAACTGATAGTCCCCTGCACCTGAAACATGAACCTAAACCAAAAAAATTCAAACACTGGACATAGTATGAGGGTGGATGAATTCAATGGTTGATTAAGTTACCAGCTGGTTAACAGAAAGAGAGCGCCCACGCAAATAACCCGTCAAAAGGAGGGTACATTTTCCAGAAGTGCAATTTTCATCAACCGTGTCAACCTGCCAAAAGATAGAACACCCAAATCAATATGCAGAAAGAAACCTATCTAATAAAAGGAACAGCATAAGGCAGTCACACCAACTCCAAGAAACCAATAAAGCGATTGATTTCTCATGATGTTGCAGAAGAAAAAATAAAGCTCAAATCCACCAAGAGGAACCTTTTCAGCAACAAGATAGGGGCGCTGATTCCGCCAATGAGGAAGTGTGAGTCTTTGCTCCTTGAAAAGCCACAGGAACTGTGGAATTAAAGGAAATATATCATTTCCTATCATTGTATTGTAATCAATTCAGTATACTCTCATCTATCATGTATGGAACTGGAAAGTAACAGTAGAAAAAATTAACATATATTATATATACCTAAAAATTTATGAGTCTAAACATTACCTTATGCAATTCATCCTTTGTATCGGCTGGATAAAACTTACAATCTTCAGGAAATTCTGAAGCAAGGCTAGAGATGCATGCCTTCCTTAGATCATGTTTTCCTTTCAACACTGCAGGCAGATCCTAGACATTGCAAATAGTTCAATCCACAAGCATGAATTCAATGAAGAATGTAATGAAGACCAAAGGGGATTCGCAAAAAACAACTTACACGAATCAAGACAGCAGTGCTAGGTAGACCGATAGCCCTAAACACTGAAAGGCATTGAGATCCAAATGCATCAATGTATAAGTTAGAATCCTCTTCTTCACTTGAAGCACTAGCAGTTGCCACAAAAGCAATCAAATCAGCAACCTAAAGACAACCACCATCACATCATTATAAAAATGCCCCTGACATGAAAAGTTGCAAGCCATATACTCAAATGACAGTATTTAAGCAGCTAAATGAAACCAATACCTTGGCCATTTCCAAGCAGGCTGACAAATCACCATAAGGCGCTTTTAATACCTACAACAAAATAATTGTATTCAGGTCTTAACAAACTTTCAACAAGGCTGACACATAAACAAAAGACATGAACAAGTATTTTGAACTCATCAAGTTGAATCGGTTTACACTTTACAATTTTCAATCACGCCAAGGGAAAAAAAAACAAAAAGAGGAAGAAGTGGCTAGCCACAGATTTTAAGCGCATTCCATGCCTTTTCAGTTCAAGGCATGCACAGTCATAATATGTGGATATCAATCAACTTGTATTTGAGCACGCACAAATTCTTACCCTTCTGCCCCTGATGTAAAACGGTTTAATTCAAGTCTCTCAATTTCAGCATAGAGAAGAACACTACCTTCAAATGTTAGCCACAGTGGCCACTTCTCAAGCCTAACGCACTTACAAGGATGGGAAGCATCAAGTAGTAACCAATAAATAGAGATTTCTTGAGAACTGATCAAAGAAATTCATTTCGACCAGTATCGAACATTAATATCAAGGACAACATACAAAACAAAATGACCAACCGCCAGCGAAGCTTACCGTTGCTCTCAGCTTGTATTCAGAGGAAGCAACTGTGGGAAACTGACTCCCATTTCTCTGGGACGATGACAATAATCCCAACAGATCATCTTCAAGGGAATTCAAGTTCACAGCAGATGACAGACCAAACAAAACCTATAAATTCCAAAGTAAAAAATAAATAAATAACTATTGTTCCATAATTGAGAAGAATACACTCATCACACATTATTAATACGTATTAGAAAGCTCACAATGACACGGGGTGGAGCCCCGGATCCAGAAGTGGCCCTTTTCTGCTTCAGCAATTCTGCTCGCTTATGACCTCTCACCTAGAAAATTGGAAACTCTATATAATCAAAACCAACCCTAACAAAAACACTAAAGACTAGTAAAATTTAACTAACTTTAAGTTCTGCAAAGATTATAAGCAAAGTTCGTCGGAAAAAATATCCTACCATCTTGTTACGCTGCAATCGAGCAGCTCGAGCTCCTTTCCCAAAGGTGCCATCAGATTTCGTGACTTTAAGCTTATCTGAGAAAGCAGCAACAACAACGGCGAGGTAAGTCAGGGATTCCGATTCAGCAAATTCCAAGAGGAAAGAGTACAAAAATAAGAAAACAGCATTCATAAACCTTTCACAGAAACTTTGTGAGCATTGCGAGAAGACTTGGAAGAGAATCGAGACTTGTGTTGCTTATTAGCTTGGAGCCGAGAACCCGCCATTGTTGTTCTGTGGCGTCTGGTTGATTTGCTAGTGAGTCATAAACCCTCCCTCAACCGTCGGAAGTTGTAAGCGCTCTGGCGGTGCGCTTAGGGTTTAAATAGAAACTTAAATATATAGCCTGTATTACATTTTTAGTCCCTTGAATATTAGCAAATAAATTTATAGCCTTTTAAATTTGAAAAATGATGTGTCTGCCCCTCACATTTTGTAAGGGTGAATAATTAAGAATTAAGAAAGTTATTTAAAAATTTTAAGGACCAACATAATTATTCTCTAATAGACATACCATAAATAAAATGAGAACAAACTAAGTACTTGATAGTTGATAGTATTATGTATAAGAAGTATTTTTAAAGTCACGAGCATTTATAATTATGGTTGTTTTCAATACTTATTAATTTAATGTATATTTTTATACTTATTATTTTAACATAAATGTGATCATTCTTACCTTATAATCGAAAGTTGTGACATAAATTCCATACATATACTTGCCAAACCATCCTATATAATGTTAAATAACAAACTCAGTGCATGTAAATTTTTTAAGAGTCCATATATAAAAATAAATTTGTAATTTAAAAATGCATAATTAAATAGTTAAACCCATTTACCGATCTATTAGTACCTTATGTTGTTGCTTGTTTGAAAATTCATATTTTTCGATTCAATGATTTATTTAAATTTTTATTTCATGGGCAAATGCTTGTATGTGTTATAATGAAGGGTCAGAGTGAAATGGAATGAAATAGTCCGAAGCATTCTTCCAAAGATGAAAGTGTATGGCGTACAACTTACCATAAACAATTTGAATATGAGCTAGATGGTTGTATATATGCTGGATTCAGAAAATGGAGGATAAATGTGAGCTAGTCACTGAAACGACGCGAGAAATCCAGACCTGAAAAGGAGAAGGGCCTTCCTCGGGGTGAATGGAGATTGGGCCTCAAGTGCAAAGACATAAGGAAGCTTGACTGTAAGACCCACCTGTCAAGCACGGACGAAAGTCAAGCATCAAACAAACAGGGAACAATTTACTTAGGACAATCCAACAAAAGAAGTTACGTTGGCATTCTCTTTCCTTAAATTGCATTTTAACATAAGTTTACGGACTTTGATAATTATGGCACCGATGTCCAATCGACGCTCAGCTGCGGAGTTCGTCTTCTAAACGATAGAGTATTACATCATTATAAATTTTATTTTATTTTTCATAATGAGCTGAGAGGACATCATTAATATTGAGTTTTGGAAAATTATGAAATGAATCTTTCATTGTCATTTATGTTTTTCATTTTTTTTTTGTTTGTAAATTCGAGAGGATTTGGTATTGTTTTAACAAATCTCAAGGTCCATTAAATACATTTTCAAATTTCAGGGTCTGCTAGAAAATAATGACAAACCTTAGGGGTTATAGTTGCTAATTTATTTATTTAATTCTGAAAAATTTCGTAATTTCCATAGAAAAAGAAAAACTATCTTCCTCCTCCACTTCTCAGTTCATTCAGTTGGTGAGAGGAGGAAGAGCTGAAGAAGATGATTAGCTCTGTATTGCAGCCTCCGCCGTTCCAATTCCATCTTCGTCTCCCTTCGATTCGATTCACTTCTCCCATTCTCCCTCACCGGATAATTCTCCAACCGCCGCTGGTGTCCTCCTCCACCACCACCACCACCGCTAATTACGTTTACACACACACCCAAAGGTCCCAAACCCCTCAGCAACCCAGCTCAGAGAACAACGGCGACAAAAATGAAAGTAAACGCTATGACTTCGCCCCTCTCCTCCACTTCCTTTCTACTCGTTACAATATTCCATCTTCTAGTTACAGCGAAAAAGACGGGTCCCCTGCGAAGCTGGACCCCGCGGAGCTGCGACTCGCGGAGGAGTACCGGGCTGTTCCAGCTCCGGTTTGGCATTCCCTCTTGAAATCCTTAGCCACCGCCACCGGAAAAGATGCGCCAATCTCGACGGCCTACGCCCTCGTCACGTGGCTTCAGAAGCACAACCTTTGCTTCTCTTACGAGCTTCTCTACTCTATTCTAATCCACGCGCTAGGCCGCTCCGAGAAACTCTATGAGGCTTTCTTGCTCTCCCAGAGGCAGGCTTTGACGCCCTTGACTTACAATGCCCTCATTGGCGCCTGTGCCAGGAACAGCGATATCGAGAAGGCGCTTAACCTCATGGCGAAAATGCGAGGTGATGGTTACCAATCTGATTTTGTTAATTACAGTTTGATTATTCAGTCGCTGGTGCGCAGTAATTCGGTTGATTCTGCACTATTGGAGAAGTTTGTTGTCGAGATTGAAGAGAACATGATTGAGCTAGATGCGCAGCTGTTGAATGATATGACTGTAGGGTTTTCCAAAAGTGGGGATGTAGATAGGGCTTTGTATTTTTTGTCTGTGATTCAAGGGAGTGGGCTGAGTCCCAAGACTGCCACCTTGGTAGCTGTGATTTCCCAGCTGGGGAATTCCGGTAGGACTGAGGAGGCTGAGGCGGTGTTTGAGGAGTTAAAAGAAGGTGGATTGAAGCCCAGGACAAGAGCTTACAATGCCGTTCTCAAGGGATATGTCAAGACTGGAGCTTTGAGGGATGCAGAGGATATTGTATCCGAAATGGAAAGGAGTGGTGTGGCACCCGATGAGTTCACATATAGCTTGCTTATTGATGCTTATGGGAATGCAGGTAGGTGGGAGAGTGCTAGAATAGTCTTGAAAGAAATGGAGGCAAACAATGTCCGGCCTAGTTCGTATGTTTTCAGTAGGATTTTAGCTAGTTATCGTGATAGAGGAGAGTGGCAGAGATCGTTTCAGGTGCTCAGGGAGATGAAGAATAGTGGGGTGAGTCCTGACAGGCAGTTCTATAATGTGATGATTGATGCGTTTGGAAAGTATAATTGTTTAGATCATGCAATGGATACTTTTGAAAGGATGCGACTTGATGGGATTGAGCCGGATACCGTGACATGGAATACACTTATTGATTGTCATTGTAAACAAGGGCTTCATAACAAAGCTGAGGAGTTGTTCAAAGCAATGCAGAGAGGTGGATGTTCGCGATGCACAACTACATACAATATAATGATTCATTCTTTCGGGGAGCAGGAAAGATGGGATGATGTGAAGGGCTTACTAGGAAAGATGCAAGGTCATGGTTTACTGCCTAATGTTGTTACGTATACCACACTTGTTGACATTTATGGACGGTCAGGACGGTTCAGTGAAGCAATAGAGTGTTTGGAGGTCATGAAATCTGCAGGATTAAAACCATCATCAACCATGTATAATGCATTGATTAATGCTTATGCACAGAGGGTATGGTTACTGTCTGATGGTTTGTTTGTTTGTTTTCTTCTTTTTTCAGTATGCCAATACATTGCTGGTTGCAAACTACATATATGGACATGTGGTTTTGAAGAGCTTTGTTCAATTGTTGCTAATTGTTATCTTTACTCCGTTACTGCATCTTGATCTGCTTTTCTTTAACAGTAAATGAAGTGTTAGACTTGAAGATGCTGGTGTGACTAAAGTTTTTAAGCTTGTTTGTTGAACCTACTGCTACTTCTTCTTAGGGATTATCTGAGCAAGCAGTAAATGCATTTCGGGTTATGAGAGGAGAAGGTCTGAAGCCTAGTTCGTTGGCTTTGAATTCATTGATTAATGCATTTGGCGAGGATAGGAGGGAAGCTGAAGCCTTTTCTGTGTTACAGTATATGAAGGAGAATGTGAGTTGATGTCACCCAAATAGTTCTTCTAAGTTTCTTGTGTAGTAGTATTAGTTTCTCACCTGTTTCTTTACTTAATATAAAATCATATTAATCGCAGGATATTAAGCCAGATGTGGTTACTTATACTACACTTATGAAAGCTCTAATTCGTGTGGAGAAATTCGAAAAGGTCAGTCATTAAACTGCTTCAATGTGCTAGACCCTTGAATGGATTTGTGCTTATAGGGGAAGATCTTTTCATTGTTATTAATCTCAGTAGCCTCTATATTCTCAAGAACACATGCGGTTTTAAACTTATTTTCTGTAATTTTCATTCCTATCTAGTTCAGTTTCCTTGCACTTGCATACTACTATCTAATTTGTGCTGAGCTTTTTTGGCTTGTTGAATATACTTGTTTATTGGCTGAACCTAGCTCAAGAATAAGGTTAGAAGTGTGAGAGGATGTAATAGAAATGTGACATGCCCTTCTCAGTTAGTATGTGTGTGAGGAATTCAGAAATGGTTGCATCACTGGAGGTGACGATTGAGAATTCCTATTTGATAAGGACCAGAAGTAGAGCTATATGTCATTGATTTCTGTTTCTGTTGTGTTTTTCCTGTACTTAGTTTTGTCAAATAACTATTGTTTCAGGTTCCAGCTGTTTATGAAGAAATGCTATCATCAGGGTGCACTCCAGATAGGAAAGCAAGAGCAATGTTACGATCTGCACTGCGATACATGAAATCTTCATTGAAATTGTAATTGGTTTCAGTTTCTTTTCCGTACATATTCACCCAAAGCAAAAGTACTGGATCGATGCCAATGTGCTTGTACATCATTAGTTCGAGGCTAATTGGTGCAAACCTTAAAAGGTAAACTATCAATCCGAAGTCCATTTAGTACTTTCAATCTATACTGCTTCCCCTAGATCACGCCAGTGAATCGCACCGATCACGTTCTACTGTTTGTGCTAAGCTTCATTGTGTTTGTTCTTTATGCAGGTTGATTGTGTGATTTGAACTCTGAAGTATCGACTGTTGAGGTCAGAGACTACAAGAACAGGATGGATAGAAAGATTGCACCCAGAAAAGATAAAGATTCATGGAAGGACCTAAAATCTCGCCTTTCTGACCCAACTGCATTTGCTTAATTCTTGGTTTTGTACAGCCAGATTAAAGGTTCTGTTTGTGTTTTGTATACATAAGAAAATAGTTATGTATCTTTTCCTTTTTACCAATACAGAAAAGAGGCCAAAATCTGGTGAGAAATTTCCTCAAGATAGTGAACAAGTATAGCTGAGATTGTTAACTACATTGGAATAAATTGTGAAGATCGATCCTTTTAACACATGAATACACTAACTGTAGTTCAAACTTGTATTTCCAAGGGTCCTAAAACTTCCCTAACTTCACTTGGGAGTACAAAAAGAATAGGGCGATATCGCCCGGTGTGTTCGGGTTGGTTGTGGAATACTGAAATGGCTAGTAGGGAATGAATTCTACATACAACAGACAACTCTATCCTTCCCATTCTCCCGGACTTAAACTAAAAAGGAGCCAAAAATATAATTCACAGGGGCATTGCAGGAACAAGAGGTCTGGCGTTCTTTGAGATTCTTGAACAAAACATAAACATCAAAAGAACTGATGACAACATGAACAATCGGAAATACGTTCTAATCTCCTGCATTCCAAGGTCGATTACCTCCGTTTTCTTCCCATATCTATTCGTCCTTTCCATCAAATAACCATTCAAATAGTCATCTATGGAAACCATCTTCTCAAAACTTGATGCAACTGCCCCCCCTGAACCTGAATGAAGTCTATCCACCTGCAGTGCCCCCAATTTGAACATCGCGAAGAACGCGGCAGACCAATCGTTGAGAACTTTCTGACATTCGAAACACCAACACTGTTAATATATATGAATCTTGCTTGTCTTGTGAAACATAATCAAATCACATCAAGATTAACATACGTTGAAGGTGGTTATATCCGTGGGATTGAACATTCTAAAACAGTCCTTCGTGGACGCTGCAAAGTCTCCATAGATCTGCAACCACAAAAAATGAGTGCATCAGAGCAAAGATCAACACAGCCAAATTCGGAAGAGACTGACATGACATTCGCCAAACCTCAAAGGTGAAGGCCATTGGGATGCGCGCGACATCATACATGTAATCTGTTGCTGTACCGTGTGCGAGATACCTAAACACATTGGAAACCAAATCAGGTAACACAATGAATTTTCCCTACCAGGAATGAAAAAAAATATTGCGCACATCAGAATAAGTTATACAAACCCCACAGAGCCTCCACCAGATCCAATCAAGCAACGGTCTCCCAAGTAAAGATTATTCATCTTCTCGAGGATCAATCTCATTCTCTGACTGGGAAATCCATCTGGTGTCGTATTTTTGTGGTCATATGGCATAAACAAAGCCTAGATAAAGAACAATCAGAACTACCACAGTAAATAACATATAAATGAATTGCGAGTTTGAATAACTTTTGAAAATATGCAACAGATACAGACAGCTAGTTCAATAAGAATGACAAGTTTTTCTGTTCTTCATTCACACATTAACTCACTCCTCAATTAAGATCATCAGAAACTTCGATCTTCTAATGATTAGCGTTTGAAGAAACAAGGTTTAATTTTATTCATTCACTTGACTGGAGATTGAAATATGCTCCAAAATTGAGAAATTTTGAAAGAAAATGCAAAGCCACAAAATTTTTAGAATTCCATTTGGAATACATACTTGCATATCATTTTGTAATCAATGATCTGAAAAAGTAGTCAATGTCTGAGTGATTTAGAGGCAAAAGATAGATCTGAAAAGTTGGATATCAATTTATCAAAGATCAGAAGAAAGCTTTAGAGCAAAATCCATCACCTTCGAAATAGACACAAACTTCCACATAAATTTGTACAGAAACTCATACCAGGGAATATTAACAGAAAAATAAAATCAGCGCTTACCTCCATCCCGGAATGCACATTAACCCATATATGTGGCTCAAAGGACATGGAGAGTTTCCGCATAACTTGAGCCTCAGGTTCACTGAAAGGGCCAGTTCCAGGATTTTCTTCATAAGGATCATAATCCTGAAACAAGAAGGAACTATTAACAGGACCTAGGCTTGTGAATTGACCTTGAAAATTCAAGACACAGAAAATGTACTAAGTGCAGAAAGCACTGTGTAGTGTAGCAGGGAAGAAGCATGAGACTGAGAGATCCATCAAACTATCAATTCCGTATAGAGCTAATCAGAATGAAACAAGGACAAAGGAAGCAAGGAAAACAGACGAGATAAAACATACATACACATAGGAAAGTGTTTTGTGGGGGAAGAAATATCAATATTCATGACAACAATGAACATACCTTCTCTTTTTTTCCCCAATCTACACTCCAATTTCGATTTAGATCAACCCCTCTTCCTGCCAAAAAGTAAACTCATCGGTAAGTTTGTAATTGTAGTCATGTGCAACACTTACAGACACAGTGACAAATGAAATACCATTTCTTCTCTCACAGAAGTCTCCTGCTTCGACAAGTTTGCGGCCATTCAGATTTTCCAGTGGTACAACCTGGCAGATCACAGATCATCATGCAGTGAGATTCAGAAGAGTTTAAGTTCTTAATCGCAAATTCAACAACAAAACCTTTATCACAGAAAGCCAAAGATTACCTTTATAACAAGTTTATCAAGTGTGTTGTTTAATGACCTTCTATCTGTGTTAGGTAAAAATTCCTCTTCACTTAATATAGAGAGGATGCGTAATGCCAGCTCGGAGGTAATGAGCTCCCTTCCATGCTGACCAAAACTCTGGAAGACAAGTAATCATCTGTCAAGAGCAGCAGGAATGACAAATCTGAGATTTTCTAGGCACTACATGTCAGATAAGATACAATTAGCACAATATACGATTTTATCATTTGCATAAGAAGAATTCGCCAACGCATCCTTTTTCTTGAATAACATTCTCTACTGTGGGGAAGTTTGTTTCCTTTTACTCTTATTATCCCACATTTCTTCTAACAGTGGTGTTTACACATTGCAATAAAAACTGACTCACTGAGCAAAGCTACAACTATAAGATGTAGACTATTCCTGCTGGTTCAGAATGGAAAGGGATTACAAGTTACAACAATGACATTGGGAAAAAAAAAAATCTTACAAGAAGGATTTTGAGCTTCGACTTGTCATCACAATCTTTCTGTGCCCGACAATAAGTGACCACAGTCATCTGAGCTTGGTACCCCTTGTTCTTACTGGAAATCGTCTCAATCTACTCAAATCAAGAATTTATGTCAGACGACACGCCAACAAGTCAGAATGGAAAAAATAAACCAGAACCACAACTAATGAGTAATGAGAAACGCACAGATAGTTTGTCTGGGTGGCGATGCACTAAGCCTTCAATTTCTTCCAGCAAAGCTCCACTGTATTGGACCATTGGTTTGTTCACCATAAGAAGATCATGGGAGAACATATAAATCAAACGAAATTAGCCAAGATTTAAAAGGCTAATGCCACAAAAAAATTTTAAAAACAATTAAATGAAAACGGTTTGTCTTTGTCCAACCATGGCATTTCCAGTTAAAACAGTAAATTTCAACTGAAGAAACCTTCATCACTGCAATTTAAAATTTTTAAAAAATGGTGCAGATTATACTAAACACACACAGATTGCTAAAAGCAATGAAAGCAGAAAGGAAAAACTAATATTTGACGTAGTATCAACAAATTGGTGGATCTATAAAACAAGCCGAAGAAAAAAAAGCCAAATTGGATCAGACTAACGGCACTAAAACAAATGAAAACAGGACATTCACCTCGTATGGTAAAGATCGTGATTGATAGGAGTAAGAACAGACTGATGCTGGGTCGCATTTGGTTTTTCTTCAGCCAACGAAAACCCAGCAAAAAAGAACAAAACTATGACAGCCAAAAGGTATAAGGAGGTGGAAGAAGAAGGACGATCAAGAAAAAGTTGTTGACGGCAGCGGCCCATTTGACTTTTTTAAATCTGGGTTTTCATTCCCCGTTTGTTTGGGACTTTGGTGATTGAATTTGATCAATCGGAGGAGGCAAAGATTGAGTCTTTGCCGGGTGTTCGGGCATTGGGGGAAGAGGGAAGGACCAGGAACGAATGGCACGTTCAACGGTCAGGATGAGGTCTCCACTCTTTAGTCTTTTTGCAGAAGATCACCCTCTAAAGTCTGAGTTATTAGTGATAAGCCCATAAAACTATCAATTTTGTCGCAATTAAATCCATTTGTGTTTTTAATTTATCGAAATAATTTTACATCCTTAATAATCATACATTATAAGACAAAACAATAAACCTTTTTCTAACAAAAATTAAAATTATAGTGAATGAAATATTTAAGTTTTAATTTTTTAAGGTAGTAATTGACTTTTACTACACTTGGGTCGGCAGATTTCACATCCCGGTCTATCGAGTCGTGCTAGGTTGCAACTATCCATGTTGTCTTTTTCAATTTAAATTTTTTTTTTTTTTTTACCCTTTTCTTTTTTGCGATAATAACGGAGCTCTTCTAAAGTTGTGTTTTTTTGGGCAAAAATAAGGTTTTTGTGTGTGTTTTCCCCACTTTTTATGTGGTTTAAATTATTCCTATCATTTATTTTATCAAAAGAAAATAAAATTTTCAACTGCAACAACAAAAAATGAATTATTTACTGTCTAGTTGATCTTCGTTATATTTGACGTTGTATGAAGCCATTCATTTAATGCAACATGAGGGATAGATTTTAAGATTCTAGCGGATTAATATTCACAAATATTATACCTCATTGCCTGAAAACAAAACACTGAAAACAGAGGCTCATTGAGGGTAACGCGTGCACCCAGAACACCTAAAAACAGAGTGAGTTCATGAAATATATTGTTACTATGAATAACAAGTTAGATTTCTGAGCTGGTTTAAAGGGCTTGGATCCATGGCGACGAAATCCAGGAGTTCTTGATCATGTTCTAAAACCCCCATTTCTTGTTCGTCCAGAGTCACCCATGCTTCGATTCCATCGCCATATTTAGTTTCCATGAGGATAACGAAGTTCATGAAAACCTGAGCAGACAAAGCATAGCTACTAACCCAAACAGGTTTACCCCAACCAAAATCAACCTCGTAGAACCTAAATCCACACCAACTGCTAAATGCCAGGTAGTCCGCTTGATCTTCCTTGGACCCGAAATCCGCAATCTCTTTCAGGGTTTTCCTCATCAGGGCCGATCCATCCTTCCCGTGCATCTTCTTGACATAATCGCCATTGATTTTGGAAATGGAAAACTGGATTTCATCCGCCAGGGCAGGCAAATCCAGGGCCTTGTTGCTGTTCTCCAGGCATTTTGCGCTGGAAATCCAGATCAGGTTTCCGATGGAATTTTCCGACAGCATTGGCCCTGCCCTCTTCCTCAGGTTGACAACGTGAGTTAACATGGAGGATTTCTTGGGTGAAGATGCTGCAGCCATGATGGATTTCCAGAGGAAAGCAGAGAGGGCTTCGACCCGAGTCGGGCTCCTCAGGGCAGCTGATCCTGCCGCCAGGGATTTCAGGGCGGCTATGGCTGCAGCATCAAACACGAATCTTTTCGTCACTGGATTGCCTACCTTGAAGTAAGACCTCCACATCGCCATGGCGGAATCTCTCAGCCACAAATCTTTTGCTGGAAACAGGGAAGACGCGATGAAATTCGGGCATGGAATCTCTTCCTCTGTTGCTCCGGTTGCTGCCGCCTCTGCCCAGCCGTGCAAGAAGCTATTCAGGGCGGCGCCGTCCAGGACTTTGTGAGAAATGCAGACGCCGATTGCCATCCCGCCGCATTCAAAAATGTTTACCTGAATGTTAGTCACGCGGGTTCCGTCCATCGGTCCGACGTAGCCAACGTCGCAAGGCAGGAATTTACATATCATCTGGAGGTTCGGTCTGTTCAAGAACTGAAACAGCTGACAATCGACTTTGGCGGTGGCAAAGTAAGCCCCTTTATCATTACATTCGATGGACAAATCGTCCCTGATTGTCCCCGCAAGGGGATGAAACCTCGTTAACGTTTTCGATAACGAATTCTTCAGCTTATCAACCCTCTTCAGAATTTGAGGATAAGTAGCGGAATTCGAGTTGGATAAAAGAGGACAATAGGTGCATAAGCAGCAGGAATCAACTGATCCAAGAGGGAAAGCTTGAAGATCTTGAAATGTTCTGGAGTTGGAGAAGATGGGGTTACGATGAATTGGGAAATTAACTGAGCTTCCATTTTTGCAGAGAAAGAAAGCTGGGAAAAAAAGTGATTATAAAATGAAAGAAGAGCACAACCATATGTGTATATATATATATACTACTTCCAATCTTGAAGGTACAATATTTGTCAAGCACATAAATCTGCTAGAAAGAATCTTCTTTTCTTTGAAGGAAAGCATATTATAATATTAAGGCATGCCAAGGAGTCATTATCAAGGGAAACCCCATGAAAACGATGCAAATTACAAAGCCAATCGTGTCCAGATTTAGTGGAAAATTAGCACCAGAGAGAGCCGCCCAGAATGAGAAGCATTATGAAGCGTTTTGCTATAAATAATCATATACAAAAAAGCATCTTCTATGATTGAAGGTTAGGTACGCTATCAATTTAAGGAAATGCCCTGTTTTGTTTATTGTTTTGAGGTAAAATGGTGCTTTTTTTTGCTGTGGTTTGCCGTAACAGCACAAAGCAAAAGCATGCTTGTGTTATCCTTGACATTTTAGCCATTTTGTGAGTGTCGCAATCACTGAACAAATACGCAGTTTCAGTTGGGGAAGTGGCCTCTGCTACCGCCGGCTCCCTCGTCGGAACTCCGGACAGTATTATCTATCAGTAACCACCAAAAGGCATCACCATCGTCATGCCATTCCTACATTCTTCTCTTGGTTTTTTCGTTTCTCTATGTTACATGCCTATTCCATCCATTTTATTTTACATTTTTCTAAATCATTAACAATTTGTACTCCCACGGTCCCACCATACTATTGAACTAGTCCAATACTCTTTTTATTGGGACATTAGAGAATACTAAATTGAAAAAACTTCTTAGTAGTTATTGCTCACATCATTATTTTTCGACGGGTGAATTCGCTACGTATCTCCCTCTATTGCAGTAGTTAGTTTAACTATATTTCAACCAAATTTTTTTTTGGTTACATCACTGTACTCAAGTAACTGTCCAAAAATATTTTGTAATAACCAAGAAAAATGACATATAATTCATTCTACTCAATTCTCCCAAAAAAAAAAAAAAAAATCACGTTTCTAAAATAGTATTAGTAATATTATGCGAGTGTAGGACTGGAGTGAAGACAAGTGAACGAACAAGGCATGGCTTTTTTTTGTTTGACGTACGTTATACATACACGAAGTGGTTCAGCAAAGTAACTTTCAAGTTCCAAACTGTGAATTAAAAATTAAGTTAAATATCGAGTTCAATCATTCCTCATTGTATTCATCGATCGTAAGCCAATTTGAATTTGAGCACCTATCCAAAATATGACTCGAGTTTTAATCATCAAATTTGAACTCATTAACATTTGACTACGACATATGATGTTGTATGGACAATCTTTCATTTTCATTTTCTGATTTTTTTTCTATAAATCTAGAAGATTATATATATATATATATATATAAATATATATCATTTAAAAAATTACTTGTAAATAATTGAGGTACTTTTATTTAAATATACTTTTTACCACGGTTGTAGTGAGGGCATGTTCTTTATGCCGGTCTGAGAATCGGTTCTGGCCAATTTTTGGGGTTGAGACCCAAAATTTTCTCAAAATGTGCTGAACCCCATGTTTCGCACAAGAAGACTCAAACCCGGGTCTCAGTTTTTGGGTTGAGACCAAAAAAAACAAACTCGTTTCTTTTCACTCTTCTTTCCCCTCTTCTTTCTTCTTCCTCCTTTGACCCCGGTCATCTTCCTTCCCGGTTGTCATCTCCCCCGCGTCCGTCATCTTCTTCCTTCGCGAAGTCCTTCGACCTCCTCCCTTCGATTCGCGCCTAATAGTTGCCATTTTTTTTCCCTTCGCAGCTTTTTTTTTTTTTTTTTTTTTTTTTTTTTGGGTTTGCAGATCCGCCGGAATCGGGGAAGAAGGGAGGAAGAAGAAAGAAGAGAGAAAAAAAAGGGAAGGAAAAAAAAAAGGTTGGGGAAGAAGATGAACAGTGTCACCGACACTGTTTATCAAAGTTTTTATTAATAGACCCCTTCTATTTTCTGTTTCTTAAATAACAGCCCCAACTAATTTTTTTTAAACAAATTAAATAGGAAAAATTAAATATTAAATTATCTTAAACTACAAATATTGTGTAAACTTAAATATATAATTAACATTAAGAATAATTACTATAGGCTGAAATATTATTATAATGTAAAAATTAGTTTTTGGTCGAATATGTAAAAAATAAAATATTGAGGTTTTATCTGCTAATAAAAGTAAAAATTTTGAAAAAAAGTAATGAAAAAAATATTGGGTTGAACCCCATGTTCTTTACATTAGGTTGAGAACTGGGTTACAACCCAGTTCTCAAAACCTTGTTTCTTAAAAATGGATTGAGATTCAGTTGGATTGAGAACATGTTTTGAAATCTGTTCTCAGAACTCCCTAAAGAATATGCCCTAAATTGAGACTTTTGACAGTATAATAACAGTTGATGATATTTGAACCGGTGATTGCACACGACCTATTTTGGCCTTATACTGACTAATTAGTCACTGAAGGCTATTGATGCTGGAATTGAGAGAGACTGGATATTAATGGATGGATAAAAGCATTGGACTTTTACAGATTCAAACAGCACCATTCAATCATTCGTGTTTACTGTTTACTTTAGGTTGCCAATTTTGACTGAATTATTAGTCCTCTCTATGCTTCTGTTTTTCTGGATCACTCATAATGGGTGGTGGGGCTTTTCCTAGGGGGCTCCCCAGTGTCGCTTTTTTAATATAGTTATATAAAAATAAATTCATTAATATAAATTACTCGACTTTAACTCATAAAAAATAGCGGATATTTTACACTCTGTTAACCAAAAACCAGGGAACGAACCAATAGTTCACCAGAAGAAAGCATAAAAGCTTTCCTGCAGCACGCGCGGTGGCATACCATAGGGAGAAGAAAAAAGTTGTAAGATGGTACACGTGGGCCTAATTCTAAAATTAAAAACAAAACCCCAAAACTGAATAACCCATAAAATCCAAACGGAAGGAATTGCTTCTTTATATTGGGCTGTAACTTAAAGCCCAATTCTGATTATTTTTTTTCCCAAAAATTGGGCCCAATTCTGAGACTTTCCCCCCCCCCCCAAAATTGGGCCCAATTCTGATCCATTTCTATAAATGTTTGCCTGGGCTGTTTTCTACATTTGCGTAATCCGACGGTCCATAAGGCGCAAAAAATTCATCAAAAAAGGTTTTCTTCCTTCTGGGATTGCAGTTCATGTCCTCGCATATCTCGTCGTTGCAGTGTATCTGCAGCATTACGCTAACACAGCTCCGTTTATAAAATTCCCCCGTGTATTGGCTCAAGCAATTTTCCCATCTCAGGACATTCTCCTCCATTTCTCTCACCTCCGGCAGCCGGAATTTCCCTTCGAGAAAACACGCCACCCACTTGGCCCTCATCTCCGTGGTGTACAGCGTCGCGTGACTGTCGGAGTATCCCATTATCGCCAGCTGCGGTATCTTCGGATGAACGCATTCCCTGTACAAAGGAGCTGACGATTTGGTTATGTGTTTTTGACACTCGGTTGACTTGAAAATGCTTGCCAATTTCTGCTTGCTCGCGTATCCTGTTGCGAAGATGACGATATCTGTCTCCAGAGGCGCGTCTTCTTGGTTTCCTGGGACAGTTAAGTTTAATCCCTTTTTGCAGAAGGTGAAGGCTTCGGATTTTTTAAGGATGATGCTGCCTTCTCTGACTCTGTCGTAGAATCTGGGAGGCAAGACTGTCAATATACAGGAACGTATCTGAGCCAGGAAGGGATGTTCTGGAACCATATTATACTCTGCCAGAGGGTATATCCATTTGAGGTAAATCTCCATGACTTTTGAAAATATCCACAGCTGAAAGTGTATATATATAGGTAAATTTAGTTCGTTATGGATGTTAGAATAATTATATTACGATTTCTTAGTTTGAGTCTGTTACTTAAATTGTAGCGTCTTATATAAATGTTGCATGTCTCTCAATACTGTATCTCATATTATCTATTAGAAAGGCATGGAAGCATGTGTTACCATTGGAGAGAGCAGAACTGCTAAGAGGCAGAGGAAGAAACCTTCATTAGGCTTGTGGACCATGAGCTCTGAGAATCTGTTCAGGTTCTTGAAAATATTTGTCACTAAGCTCTCCGGGACAGACCAGTGTGCAGTCCTAATCACCAAAGTACATGGATGCTTGATCCCTACAAAGACAATTCCCAAAAGGAGGAAAAGAAATGTTGATTTTCGTCAATTTTTCCTGGGATTTTGAAGAAATGAATGATACCATTGAGTTTTGAGATTTCTGCTGCTATATCCATGGCTGATTTCTGGAATCCAATAATGGTGACCCTCTTGTCTTTAACGAACTCGGATGCGTTGTCGAGTGCAGCATAATCCATAGAGTGCAAGACGATGCCTTGAAAGACTTCTGGACCTTTGTTTATCGGAAATTGTGGGATGTTAGGCAGGTCACTGTACTTCCCGATGCACAAGATTACAAAATGAAATTGGTATTCCTGCCAAGTCCCAACAAACAAATTAAAATTGTATCTCGTGATTGATTCATAAATAGCAGTAGTTGTACATAGTGAAATCATACCTTAGATGAGTTTAGTAGCATGTCCTGCACACTGACATTCCATTTCCCTCCTTGAAGGGAAAAGGCCTGACCAGAGCCACCCCAGAGTTCCCATGATGACATGTCATTCTCGTCCTTATCCTCCTCTTCATGTTCGTAGTGAATGCCGATGACTTTGGTGTTGAATTTGACGTGGGGGAAGACGTTGAAGTGAAGGGCATAGGAGTTCACGTAGTTGATGACCTGATTGTGATCGGGGAAATCCTGTTCGACAGAGTCCGGCCATGGAAAATCAGAGAACTGAAAGTGGGTCTTGAGAGTCTGTAGTTTAGTGGAGTTTATGGTGTTGCTGGACCAGACTCCTCCAATGGAGTTTCGAGCTTCGAAGACGGTGGGAAGAAAGCCCTTCTGGAGTGCATATTTGCATGCAAGAAGGCCACTGATCCCGGCGCCTATGATTGCTATTTTCTTCTTCTGATCCTCCATTTTTATTGTCAGGAAGAAGAAATGATGATGGATAGAGTTTCAGCTTATTCAATGGCTTCTGCACAGAATCATAAATATTGAAAGTGGGGATCGAAGGGAGTTTCTAGAGCACATATATTATATTTCTGGCTATAAGAAACCATACGTAATGAAGCATTAATTTTCATGTGCGCTTTGAGCTTTGGTGTGGTGTCATGACTCACTTAAATTATGGGGTAGAATTAATTAAGAGATTGAATTTAATGGATGTAGTTGGTTTGTCTTTCATTTCCAGCTCCATCGATCGACTCTCGAAATAGAAAATATTGAAAATCCATATGAAAATTAATGAATGTTATAAGGGTGGCTTGTTTGGTTTTGGTCAACTACACTCCAAGTATATCACATTACGGACTCTCTTCACTGTAGACTCGTTGGAAAAGTCGTGTTTGTAATAATGAATAAAATGAAGAGAGTAAGTATTTCGATAAATGTTGCTTCATTTTCACTAAAAATAAAAGGATAGAGGAAAATTTCACTAAAATTTAAAATGTTTATGCAAATTTCTCTATCATGAGCTGGATGTAATGGGGAATGGGGGTTGGTTTGTTCCCAATTATCCGGATCTATTCTACTAAATTTGGAGAGTTCATCAGCAACTCCTAATGGTGGTGAAATCAAAGAATAAAACTTGTTTTGTTGTAATAAATGATTGCATTGGGCTTGGGCCTTTCCCCCTTACTGAGACTTGGGCCACCGGCGGACTCGTTACTACGCCGCCGTTCATGAATTGGCAGGCTTTACTTCATTTCTAGACAGCTAAAAGCCCAAACCAAAGCCCAAAATTTAAATATCTGATATTGGGCTTGGTCTCTTACGATGCCCTCTAAATATCTTACTCCACCACCCCAGCCTCCCCAAAAATAAAAAAAATCACAAAAATGATTGTAGTAGGTTATTAAAGACACGTATCTTTGTATTGTTGGTTATTAACTACTGAAATTAAGACAATTTAGCCGAAATTTGGGCCTAATCTTCTCCTCTGCCTAGCTGTTAGGTTTAGAACTAACTTTCACAAAAGAAAAAGGGAAAAATAATATAATCGTAATTAAAACATTTAATTATTTATAACCTACAAAATTTTAAAATAATTAAATAAATAAATAGTGATTCATTTGACGATATCTTTCCCTTAAAAACCCCCCTGGGATTAATTATCACATATCACATGACCGTTGGAATCAAACGCTCCTTCCCACCTATCTCTTTCCCATAATTCAAACGCTCCTTCCTTCCACATCGAACAAATACAGAAAATCTTCTCCTTTCAAGAAATTATTTCTTTAAAGTTTTCCGATTTCTTACTGTTCCAAAAACCATAGAAGTGCTGCTTGCTTGTTCCAAGTCTCAAAGAAGATGATGATGCAGTCTTCCCGTAAGCCACCACTGCCCAGATCCCCCATTAACCTCCGCCTCCGCTCTCGCCGTCCTCTTCAATCCACGTCATCCAACATTCAAACCCCACCAGGTTTGGTTTTCTTCAACATTTTCCCCTCTTTTTTATGTTATGTTTGCATTCCTTATAGGAAAGATTCATTCTTTATTTGTTTGATTAAAAAAAAAAACAAAACAGGTTCTTTGGTGAAAGCCCAGTCGCCGAAAAGTGGTTTTGATATGGAAGGAGGTGAGATTCGGCCGGAGTACCGTACAATTTCATGTGAATTAAGGGCTTTGGCGAAAATGGTTCATCAAGAATTTTCCACCGCCGGCAGTGCTGATGTCGATGATGCTCCGTTGGCGACTGCTAATCGGAGTCCGTTGTTCGAAAGGGGAAGGTTCTACGAAGAGTACTCCGCAAGGAGGAATGAGAGGCTGAAGAGGAAGAAGAAGGGGGCGCCGGCGGGGGTTCCCGATCCTCTCGGTGTTAGGGTTGAGTCCGCTAAAAGAAGGGATACCAATAACAGTAAGAGATTTGAGAGCTTAAGGAAGACAATCCCTTGTACTCCGGTGATGGACAGGACTCAGGCTGCTCCCCTTCCTCCTCCGCCTTCCAGTTCAAGGTATATGCTTAGGAGCAGGAGCACCATTAAGGATAACAAGAAGCCGCCTGTGTATGGTGAGATGTCTTCTGGAATTGGAGAGAAGAAAGTTGGAGTTAGAAGGGCTCGGAAGATCTGATTTCTGAGCAGATGTTACTGTCTTTTATTTGCCTGAAAACTGGTTTGATAATAGTAGATTGATTCTTATTAGTTTCAGATTTGATGTTTTAAAGGTTTAGTAGTTTGCTTTAGCAGAAAACAACAACGGCTATGTAACCTCATAGCTTGGAGCTTGAATCATCTTCACTCCCAAGTTCTCTCATAGGGATGGATTCTATACAGAGATTGCCATGAATTTGTTAATTTTACAGTGCCATCTCAGTACTCAATAATCCCTCTTTTCCACTACTGTACACTTCTAGTGGGACGAAAGGAGTAATAATTACTAATTTTTTCATACAGTTTTCACATACCTTGGCCAATTCAGCTTCTCTATTGGTCATTTCTTATGAAGTTTGGGTAAAATGCTCAGCCAAGATAGAACCAGCAAAATTTGGGTTGGACATTTGTCAAAGATAAGAGTACCATTTTCAAATTTATTGAAAGTAAAACTGCCAGAAGGTTTGACACACATGTACACATTTATACACAATGGTTTGTAAGTTCATCAACTCATCATATTCATTCTTCTTCTGTTGCCGCTTCCACCTCGAGACCTTCTGTCTCATGAGTAGGTTCTGATTCTTCAACATCATCATCCTTGCTAAACTTGTCGCGGCTGCTTTCTTCTAATGTTTCTTCAGCTCGGTAATAAACCTACATGAGATGAAGGAGATGTCATCTGTAATTTGTTCAATCTTCATATTGATAAATTCTGATAAAGCTTAATGCTAGACTATCACTGGCACTTGGCAGGAAGAACTGTCAAGGTATGACATATCATATCATAGATCATACCACTGCTGTGCGCGCCGGGGAGAGAACTTTGAAAGAGTTTGGACGATTATTGAAATTGGTATCTGGAACACCGGGTACTCCCTCGGGGGATGTGAAATGCTCCACGTCATGTCCCACCTGTCAGAATAGCGAGTCATCATATCATTAGGAACTGCAGTAACAAGTCCTTGGATGCATATAATGTTGACGCTCAACCTCATTTATATGAAGATCCTAATCTGGTTTAATTCCCCCAGAGATTTTGTAGTTTTAACGTTGTTGGCATGTTCTTGATTAAAAATGAAGAACCAACAAAATCTCTTACCCTTCCGAGCCCACCAAACTCCCACGCATCACTATCCAGAGCAACTTTGTATATGCCAGGCAAATCACATCCAACTTTATACCTGAATCCATATTTGAAATGAAGCAGGGTTTAAAAACCAAAATCCAGCTTTGCATTCTCGTTGAAGAATCACATGACGCATATATGCTTACCCATCATACGTATTCTCCGGATGGAAATTAAACACAAACACCAGATCTCCACGTTCAAATACGATAACCTGGATTATGGACCAGTTAGTGATATAAATGATTGAATGTACAAATGAGATAATATGAATCTTTGATCTTATGATATTACCAATTACAAATGAAAATATGATGATTAGTAGAGCACCATTGGTGATCTCATTTAGGCCAAAACACAAATCAACTTCTCTACCTTGTCTTCTTCATCCATACTGCTAACTATCTGTTTTGATGAAGCAAGGAAAGAGAACTTCTCATCTAGCAAGTTCATAGCTCTGTCAAAAGCATTCATGAACTGCACATAAGGTGAAAATTGTCAGCAATGTTTATGATCTATGGAAAGTGGGGGTTCATATAAAAGTATGCTCTAGCAAGATAAGCCACTAAGAGAAGACGCTACCAACAGATTGCCTGAGTTCATCACAACAGTATATACAACTACCAAAGTAATAAAAAATTGTCAAAAGAACATGAAATCCAATTAAACCTTGTATCTCAAGTGATCGGTGTCCACCAGGTCCCACTGGCGTCTGCATTTCTCATAACTCCAGCCATTGGCTTCTCTTGGAAAGTCAATCCATTCAGGATGGCCAAACTACACCACGTAAGCAATTAGTTAGTAGCTTTCTACAACGAAAAATGAATACACAGAGAAAAAGGGGGGGCAAGATCTCATTTGTTACAGTCCATATTTTTGCATATAGCAGGCAGAGAATAATGACTTTCCCTTGTAGTCAAAGGCCAGGTTTGCTACAGTTTCATTCAATTGTATCTAATTTCAGGTAAACTATTTGGCACAAATGGAGCAGCTTTCACTGAAGTACCAAAAGACACCCTTCTTTTCACACTTCATTTAATCAAAATTCATCAAAAGTGCACAGTAAACAGGCTCCTCACCTCATTCCCCATGAAATTGAGGTACCCTTCTCCTCCTAATGCCATAGTTATAAAATGTATCATCTGCATCCAAAAATCCAACTGTAATTATCATCGACAAAACAATGGCAGACTAACAACGACACTTCTTTATTTTCCTTGCAACTGCCTAAAGATACAGTGAACAAAATAAACAGAGGAAGAAAATAAACCAAAATATCTAAGTATTCTATCTTGAAACAAAATAAAAACATATAGTTGTTAGATTTTCTTTTCAAATCACAATTGCGGACGAACTGTGTCATGGAGTTGCTACAATTTTAAATGTTTAACCAACGGCAAATATTTCTAACCTTGTGAAGTGCTATTCCTCGTTCAATCACTGGAGAAGCTTCTGTCAAACAGGACATGTTGGAATACATTTCCTTGTCCATAAGAGAAAAAGCAATTGTCTTATCACCCACAATAGCCTACTCAGAGAAAAACACACAAAAGTTACAAGGTATAAAGACACATGATAGATATGTTGCCATGTCAAAGTTATAGATAGTCATGAAGGAATTGAGAGTAATGCAGCAAGCAATAAGATCCCAGGAGCATGGCAACTAGATGTTTGAAAGTCACAAACGCAACAAATTGCAACCTGGTCATGGCTCTCAGCATATGCTATGCACTTTTCAGTGTATCTCCTGTTTGTCAAACTGCAACTTATTTCCTGCACTGACCACTCTTCATCTTTTTTGTTCTTTAAGTAGTCAATCCACTTATCAGGGATCGCCATTGCTAAACGATAGTCAAAACCAATTCCCCCCTCAGAGACTGCACGACAGAGTCCAGGCATTCCAGAAACATCTTCAGCGATTACAGTGGCATCAGGCAGGAGTTTTTGAATCAAATTGTTAGCCAACATCACATAAACCACAGCATCGACATCTGTGGCCTCACTGAAGTACTCACTATAGTTCCCTGTGAACGCCACGTTGATCCCATGGTGGTGATACAGCATAGAAGTTACTCCATCAAATCGAAATCCATCAAATTTGAACTCTTCTATCCACCACCTTAGATTTGACAGAAGGAAACGAAGAACTTCCCAATTGGAATAGTTAAATAGTCTGCTATCCCACAATGTATGATAGCCCCTTTCTCCAGTATGAAAGTATGAATCTTGTGAGCTCTGCCCAACATCAAATCCATTCAGGCCATCAGTTACATTGTTACTTGCATGGCTGTGAACAACATCCATTAACACACACAGGCCTAAGCTATGTGCCTTATCTATTAGATACTTCAAGTCCTCGGGGGTTCCAGATCTACTGCTAACTGCAAAGAAGTTGGTAACATGATAACCAAATGATGCATAGTAGGAATGCTCCATTACAGCCATTAACTGGACTGTATTGTAGTTATTTGCCCGAATTCGAGGCAGAACCTCATCAGCAAACTCTCGATATGAATTTATTCGTGGCTCTGAGCTGCTCATTCCAACATGTGCTTCATATATACGAGGGGATTTGGGTTTTGGTGGACGGGGGTATTTAAATTGATACCTACACAAGTAATAGAAGCAGAAGATTTAATCCACTGAGCTGTTAAAAAAATTGATTGAAGTGGAAAGAGATTTTTGCTTCACTTTTGGAGACATATAAGCAATGGATTTCAATATTTCCTGCATTTATGTGATGACATACAACATATTGATGACCAGGAAGTTTTGCCTCACATTTTAATTACCTAGAGGGAAAGTGATGAGCAGAGACCTTTCAAATTCATAGCAGATCATCATGAAAAACTGTATCTAGTTACCTATCTGAAGGTGGTGGATCCCAGTAAACACCATCATAAGGCGCGGCAAATTTTGCTGGGTCCACAGTTGCATACTTTATCCAAGCAGGGATTCTATCAACCCAAGTTCCATTTCCATGCTTGAATCGAAACTTGACTCTTGAATTGTGTGGGATGGCTGGGTTCCCTCCGTTATCAGGAATTCTGATACTCCATACACCAAATTGATTCTTTTCCATCCTGTGGTTGGATCCATTCCATCCATTGAAATCACCAATTACTTCTGCTTCCCTGCATTATAGATCAGTTTATTTGGACGAAGCATTATCAGTCACCCCAATAATTATTTATCTATAATAATAATAATAATATTTTAGAAGGACTGAAATATGCAGGGGAGGGAACTGAAAGCAACTATTTCTGTAAATGTAAAGGTACTCACTCTGCAGCAGGGGCCCATTCCTTGTACACTATGCAACCCTCTTCCCTGTTGAATCCAAATTTCAGATAACCTGAAGCAAAAAACAAAGATTTCATATTGATTATGTCCAAGCCTAAGAGAGCAATCCATCTAAAAGTACTTCAAAGAATTACACTTTACAAAAAAAAAAAAAAAAAAAAAAGAAAAAAAAAAAAAGAAAAAAGAAAAAGGAGATCAAGTAATATATTTTTCATTGATAATGGAAGAACATTTCAGATCCATCATTACCTTGAGCGAATTCCTCTAGACTCCCTTCATAGTTTTCAATCAACCTTTTCTGTTCCAAGTATCTCTTCACTCTGTATTTGAAGTGATCTTTACATGATTCCAGTGCAGGATCAATGGCAAAAAGGCCAATATTTTCAGTCTCTTCCTCCACGGTTGACATGGTCGAGTTCTCATCAGTCAAAAGAGCTCGGATATCGGAAGTGTGCTGCTCCATCAAGAGAAAAAATGCAACGTAAATTATTTAACAGTTTATCTCTACCATCATGAGTGTTTGAACAAATAGCAACATACCTTTTTTTCATGTCTAATGATACGTGATGGAAATTGCACACGCTGGGACAAAGAACCAAAGGTGTAGTCTTTAGAGACAAAACAGCTGGTACTGGTCGAAGCCTGCTTAAATGTAAAAAGAAATACAATCAATATTATTAGGTATATTCCTGCAATGAAAAACGGAAAAAAGCATAGAAAGACAAAATTCTACAACCCAAGATCACTTTTTTTTATTTTTTATGCATTATTCGAACCCGAAAATGAAAAATGAATTACCTTTAATGTGCAGTGTGTATATCGGCAACAAGAATAGGGCTTTAGGGACCTTAGTGAAGCAGGGTTCGAAGAGAGTAACCTCCATGAACAAGAACAAGAACAAGAATACATATTGCTTTTTCTCAGTTCTCTTTCCTCTGCTCAACAGGGAATGAGCGAAGCATTAAAAAGAAGAAGACATGGATGATTTAGACGGTGTGGAGTGAGTGAGGACCCACTGTCCCCAAAGGAGAAGGGACGTCACGCAGCTTTTTTTCCTTGAGAAATTGATTGAAGCAAAGCATATACCTATTTCCCATCGAGCTTCACATCTCATAATGCCACGTGACAACACAACCGTCGTTAAAAAATATACCCCAAAATAAAAGACTAAATCACGAATACCCCATGCAATCATTAACTCACACCGAGTTCTTGGCCATCCCATCATAGGAATTGATGAGTTCTTAAAGAGTCATTAAAGTCCAGATTATGATGATGCTGACAAGAGATACTGTACTTTGTTGTGCGTCCAATTTTTAGCATTCATTCATAAAATTTAAAATAAAAAAAAATTTTAAAAAAACTTATTGGGGTTGCTTGCTCTAGGAAACTGATGCAGTGTCATAGCAGTGAGTCCATGGCTTCAAGAATTTTTTATTTTGGAACTATGAAACTTGTTTACAAGATTGTTTGGGTTATTACAAAGATTATTACATGAAAAAACATCACACTATGATTAACTCAGCTGGAAGACTTTGTAGATTACAGAGTTAATTAATGGAAGTAGCCGTAGAGTTCCAAGAAACAGATGCAGCAGTTCCATGGGTTAGAATCATCTGTAGTGGGAGCAGTTAAGATAACTCTGAAGAATCTCAAGTGAAGCAGTGCACTGGGCCCAACGATTGGCCAGGATGCAAACTGCCCTGGCTTGCAAAGGGTCTCATCATTCTCATGTATTCTCAAATTTGTCCAGTTCTTCCCGTCCGAAGATCCCTGCAACAATCAATTCCAGATATATGAATATAAATCAACCAATGTGTCGAAATATGATTCATATAACTAACCCCACGTAGTGGGACAAAGGCTTAGTGTATGCAAATAGATGTTCTACCTGAAAATTCCAAGATCTCATGAAGGCCCTTGATCCATCCTGCCTCAATGTGTAATAGTTGCACATAAGCTGCAAAAGCCATAAACAATATTCAATCACAAAACCTTCCACCCTATATCCTTTTTATTGAACAATTTCTACCTTCAAGATTCACAGTGAAAACAGAAAATTTTAAACATATTGATGACAACAAGTGGTACTCATCTTTTCAGTTACTTGCAAGATGTCATAAGGTCATGAGATGTAATCATCTTAAAACAGAATTTCATTAGTACCTCAAAACAGTGTCATTCATAGCTAAAACAACAGATGATACATGTACATAATCACCAGAAATGAAGCCTACTATCCTGGTGGAGTTTTAAGAAATAAGAAAAAGTATATCATGGGAAATTGTCAAACCTGATGATCAGCACCTATGTCAATCATCCACCACGAAGTGTTTTGCCCGTCCTCCATCCTGGGCCCAGCAAAAGATGTACCCTGACATTCAACATGAGAATCTTAGTTTCTATACAAGAAATGAAATCTCATGCAAATGTAGTTTAGTGCAACTCATACCTGGTAAGTCCTGGATGCCAAAACCTTTGGATCTGTAAACCTTGAAATAGGACTGCTTGCAGTAATAGCTACTTTCTAAAAGATTCCACTTTCATGCATAAGTAACAAGCACAAAAAACCAAAAGAGGAAGGAAAAATATATAGCAGTTAGAAAACTATACCTTCGATAGGACAGGGTTTACCCAGTGGTGTTTCCCATATGATGTGCCTGCAAAGTAAAGGACCCCATTGCTATCCCCATCACAGATGTACTGAAGTTCCTTAAAACTTGACTGCCTATGTTGAAATCTGACACTTCAGGAACAACAGTCAATCAGTATGAGCATTTTATACGTATCATGAAGTACATCAAGCAAAAAGATGCCCCTCATACAGTATCACAAATCAAGAACTGCTAATGCAGGATAGCATCAAAGCAAGTAATCATAATGAAGACATGAAACAGACAAGTTGAAAAATCTGAGGCAGTTCGTTTGAGTTCCTAGAATTTTCATGTCAAAGAGATAGTTAGAAACTTCCAGGAAGATACAATCAAACACTTCACAAGAAACAAATTAAAAATGTTATGCTAGGCACAAATAGGAATATCTGGCATTTCTATCATGAGAATCAAGAGGCACGTAAATCCAATATCCATTATAAATATTTTTCCCTCAGTTGATACTTACCTATGGTCTTTTCCCAAAGCAACAACTCCAAGTTCTAGGAAAGAGATGGCCTCTTTCACCTGTTCATTAACTGATAATATCAAAATGCAAAGATTTGCAATCTGATGGTAATCATAACTCGTTTTGCTGAGTTTTCTTACCAAATGTTCAAAAATAGGAATATGCCGGCTAAGGTTGCTACTCTCTAACTGCAAAACAATAACAGAACTAGGCCATCAGTTATTTTGTCTTTGAAGAAGAGAAAAACGAACAGAAAAGACTCCACAAGCCCTGATACCTTTTTAAGTATGAAAGATGGAAGCAGCGGGAAACGCACATGAGGTAACAAAACATCTAGGGACTGACACCTCTCTCCAAAAATAACCTCAGGTGTCGAGTTTTGCAACATCTGATCAACTTTTTCCCATGTACACAACTCTTTACCTTGTATAGACCAGAGCAGGATAGCATTGAGAACCCTTTCTTCAGAGGTTACAGTGAAATCTGGATGCTGCAAAATGAACAATTTATTATGTGAAAAAGTCCTTCGTCAATGTTGGTTAGCAGCATTTACCACAATGCTGCAAACGATATGAACGAAGCTCAATATAGAAAATCATCTAATGATGATTGCCAACAACTTGAACAAATACTGGTTTATGAATACTTCTCTAGCAGGAAATTCTGATTACCCAACTAGGCGGGGCGGGGGGGTGGGGGTGTTGGGGGGTGGAGAAAGGAGAGGAAAGAAAGCAAGCAAAAACACTACATTTCCTGCTGGGCAGTAAAGTACTCCTCTCATTGTTGAAGCTCACATATTGAGGTTGCAATATAAAACATTATTTCAGATTTTTTTTTTCTTCCGTTTTTGTCATTCAGATAAAATCATTTTATGTTAAAATGTTAAGACTAATCATCATCTAGTTATCTGTGGAAGTTAAGCAAAACAATATTTCACCTGTAAGATGTTGCCAAATGTTTCTTCATCTAACATAACAAAGTCAATGCTTGCTGTAGTACAATAATCGAAGTGCTTCGAGAACATCTTCTTGCACGTTTCTTCAATTAGTTTACACGAAGGAACAGATGCAATCACTAGAAGCACGGGACAGACTGAATCCTGCAACAAAGTTCAGCAGTTAGAAAAATGGACAACAAACAAAATACATCTGCCATAAATGCCTGCTTCCTCGTCCATAAAACGTGGTTTAAAGAAAAACTGGTAGTAGGACCTTCTTCCAATAGAACTCCATCCCTGCATATAATATGTAGATAAGAGGTATCAATATATTAAAGTTCAATACCAATAAAGGGCTCGTTCGTGTTCACAAGTCAGAACCGTACAACTCCTCCATTGTCAAAAGTTTATTCCCCCTAGATATAAGTCTACTGTATGAAGGTAAATACATGGCATTCACATTTAATCGATGAGCTCTATGCAACAACAAGATATCACTGTTACCTCTGACAAGCACTCAAGAAGTGTTTTGCAGCACTCCTGATGAAGAAGAGTAACCCCAAACTGATCTGATAACATGAGAAGCTGGAGTAAAGGTGTGCCAATGTCCAAAGTGTATCCTTTAGTTAATTCGGCCTTATACATGAAGTCAAGCATAACCCAAAATGCATCAATTGATACATCTTTCAAGCATATTGTTGGTGCAACAGTCTCACTCATTCCATTGGTGAACATCTGTAACATGGCATGCTTTTTCAACAGCAATATTATTGGAAGTAGAAATGCATAGCAAATTATTTTTTTTCTCACTACATTAATATTCACATAAATGTTGCAATCCAACAAGAAAATTTGCAAAAGCTAAAAGAACCAAATCATAATTTATGAAAACTTAGCACATACTAGGACAGCTCCAAGCATATAAGAGGTTAAATTCATAGCCTTCTGTAGTATACAGATTTCAGTGTGGCCCCAAAACAGAAACCTAAATCCTAACTGAATGTAAAGGTCAAACTTTCCTGAACAGAATAGTTTGGTTTTGGCACTCAATTGAAGCACAAATGGAGATTCTGATAAGTATCAGAATTATCAATTTTTATTATAGAAAGGAAACTGACATGCCTTTGTGAAAGGAATGCTCCATAAGCCAAGAACAATTCTATGCGCCCGCACAACGAGGCCATCACCTTCGATGTAAAGGTCAACATCGCAGTATTTACCATCCAACTGAAATTGCTTAAGCTGCTGGGCATTGATGGGTAGGCCAGCTGGGAAGGCTTCATTGCAGCGGAGCTGAGAATTTGGATAAGAAAGATCCACATTCTTACCCGAGTCAAATAACTTTTTGTTGAATTTAAACCTTTCAATGAGCTCCTCACACTGCTTCGTCAAAGATGGCACTTCAAACCGTAAACTAAGAGCCCTTAGAGAACTAAGAAGTGACTCCGGAATCTGCCAATACAAATAAAATGAATGTCACAAAAAGAGGAATCTGGCCTATTAAAACAACCATAACAAAGAGGTGCATTATCAGGGTGTATTACTAAGGATGTAACGAGAACAGAGGTGCAGCTAAGGTGCAGGATGTGATGAATAGGACGAAGATCACACTGCTAGGCATGCACATATTACATTATCAGAATCTACAGTTTAAGTATCAATCTTGAAATGACATAAAGGTATGACCACTAGAAAAACAACTACTGTCTCCCACAAGAAAACATGAACAGAATAAACGTGGAAACAACTGGACAAAGTTATCAATCTCTGTGGCCATATTAGTAGACAGTGAATTTATTTCCCTTGGACTTCAGAATGTCAACTAAATGAGATTATCAAACAATAGTCATTCAAATCTAGAAAAGCACCAATCTAAGTTGTCAACAAACTTAGCTTCAAAATTTAAAAGAAAAAAATACCGACCTGTGCACAGCCCTTGTAGATATATTGTAGAAATGCAAGAAGAACTTCATAATCTACATCAGAGAGGTGAATGACATCACCGGGAGAGGAACTAAATTCAAAATTACCAGATGCTGCCAAAATGGCCTTGTGAGCTGGGACAACTCTTTCCTCCTTCCCAACAATGAAAAACATATCTGACAGTTCCCAACTCTCTAGAAAGTTTTCAAGACCCCATTTCTCATAGTCTCCAATTTCATTTTCCAACTCTTCTTCAGAGTAATCAGCCCTATCATACTCATCACAGTCGACTTGCCTCCACAAGGACATGTGATTTTGTGTGAGAGGCAGGACACTAACATTTCTATACCCAACATGCTTGTCCCAACTGCTTAATCCAACATACTGCACAGTGCAGTTGGGTTTTGAGTCCAACCACTGAAAGCAAAGATTCTGAAAAGGATACCTTCCATTGCCAATGCTAATCAAACCATCATAAACACTAATCCAGTAGCTTTGAAACGCAGAAGAACAGCTGAGACCAACCCCAGGCACATCCACAACTGTTTGTCCATCAACCTCAATTTTTAATCTCTTGTTCTTATGACTACCAATGATTACTGTATAGTGTGGATTATTGTCCCTTTTGTAATGGTACTGCTGACTACCAACGTGCTCCCGGAACACAATGGTTACATCATTGTGAGCAAAAGCATCAAAAGCCACACAGCCTCTTCCTGCTTCTCTGAACCTGAAGTCATCCCGCCACGCACACTCAAATGGTGCAACAGTGAGGAACTTTCTGGGCTTCTTCTCCATCCTTACAGCAAACAACAAGCCTTCTTTTCTCTTTAATTACTCTAGTCATTCAGCAAGTAGAAGGCCACAATGAGAAGATCAAGTTAATTAATGAATCGTCAGAACAAACAATATTGTTGTGGAAACAGAGAAATGGAATTGAATCCACAAAAGGGACAGTAATGAAGTTGAAAAATAGAAAAGGGGGTCTGAACCACAACGTTAAGAATATCAAATGCAAAGCCATGATATTTCGTTATCCACTGGAGGTGATATTTCGTTATCCACTAGAGGTGTCACTATCTAAAAGCCACCCAGAAGTTGCCAGAAACCATACATCATACAACCGACTCAAAAGGGCCAGAGGCAAGCCGTGAATACAAGTACAAATATCAACTCAAACAACTTGACACCAATTCTACACCACATTTTTGCACTCCAGCATTAAATATCATCCAAGAACATATTTTAAAATGAACATATTTGAAGTCAATCTCAAAATACCCATTTATGGTACACAAGTCAGCTGATGGCCACCTATGCAGGAGACAAAATCCCCGGAAAAATATCTTATCTACACAAATAAAATAAAATAAAATAATAATAACAACAGAAGAATGCAAGAAAGAGAAAAGTTGATAGCTTTGAGCCAGAGGCATTGATTTACCTGTGTTAAAAGTCAAATCTTCATGAAAACAACAACACCTGAAGAATCCTATAGCTTCACCGAACCACAAACATAAAGACTGGATTTTTATTAGCTCTACGAGTGACCGACTCCAAAAAAACGTTAATATGATGGATTCTATTGAGTTTAATCCAACCAAATGGAAGGTGATTGGTAAAAATGGAGTTTCTCTCGGAGATGATTACTGCTGGGAAGATCCTAACTATCCAGGACTGGAAAATGGATTTGTGTGAAAATTGTTGGAAACAGTAATATATTTTTTTGAACGAATTTTGGGAACGTGCCAGTTGGAGTTTGGACCCAACCAAAACCATTTTCTTGCTAATTTGGTAATTTGAGCCGAGGGCGGGTGGCAGTCGGCATATCCTCCACGTCAGATTGAGGTGTTTTTGCCTCCATTCTGGGCCCAACTTTGCCGAGTTGCCGTTTATATGTGCAATTGCAATAAAAGTTACTATCTTTTATGAGAGTAACTGGGATAAATTACCACTGTTATTAATTCTTTCCAACCATTAAAAATTTCTACTTCTACAAAAAAAAAATATATATATATATATATATATAAGTCTTAATTAGGAAATTATGGGTACGCACACACGGTATAATGACATGCTTATCCTTTCCTCCCTTTTTCTTTTTGTCCTTTTGTCTATAACGACAAATTACTCATCATACAAAAATACTTTAGTGACATGCTTATCCCTTCTTTCCTATTTCTTTTTGTCTTTTGGCTCTGTTCTTTTTTATTCCATTTCAAAAAAATCATCATTTTTCTCTTAAAAAGATAACACAAATAAATAATATCATTTTTTACTAAATTCACAATTTAAAATTTAAAATTTGCTCTAAATCACCACTCACATAAATTTAAAAAATAATATAATCATTACACTTCTTCTTCTCTTTCCTACACAAATCCCAAAGAAATTTCCTCTAAAATAAATTTCTTTCTAAGTGACTAAGAGAACAGAGCCAGAGTCTTTTATTTAAATGAAATAATGTGTCTCAACGGTATCTAGCGTGCATTGAGTAAGCATGCATGCCCAGGACCAAGGGTTATTACTAAATTACCTGTCGCTTGGAACATCAGCTCCGTTGTAGTCTAGTTGGTCAGGATACTCGGCTCTCACCCGAGAGACCCGGGTTCAAGTCCCGGCAACGGAAGTTTTGTACGTTTTCACTATTTTCCATCTGCCGTTTGTTTATTATGGCTGCGCTTTTTGGGCCTACTTTTATACCTGCCAAGGTTTGGAGTCTTTGGAACCATTTTCACTTCAAGAACATTTGGATTAATTAAACACAAAGGTTGAACACGGAGGGAGGTGTAAAATCAATGTAAGCAATATAACAGAGGTTGATGGCCTTAAAATTTGTTTTATGTTTTCTTGTTCTGCAGGTGTTAAGCAATGAAAACACCATAATTTAAGACATCATTGAGAAGGAGATAGATACTAGATATAACCACGCAAAATATTATTGACATCACAGTCAAATTCCACAACAAAACGTCGACATTTGAACTTAGAGAGGCACTACTAGATAGAGAGCTAGTCATGTGTACATGTGTTTTCCAGGAAAAGGATTAAGCTAATGCATCCATTTCTTCGCAGCATATGAAATTAGTGAAGACAGTTACAATCCTTCTAAAATGTTGCCTCCAAAAGGAAAAGGGATCCTTTTTCTTCTTCTTCACACAGCTTACATAAACGATCCTTGCTAAAATGATGCATCATCCAGTAGGAAACATGCAGGTGGTGATTTAGCAGCATATCCATATTTGGATGTGTTATATTTTCTGTGAACAGCATTATGCTTGCCAGTGGCTGCTTTCTGATGGAAAGTGACCATCAGTTTTGAGCATTCCCTACAAATAACCAAAAAGTTGACGGAATTTTAGTCTGCTATTCTAACTGACTCATTCATTCCAGGACCAAACAAATTTGAAAGGAACAGGCACTTACAGAAGCTGTTCTTCAGTATAGTTTGAATGCCTCTCACAAGTCTTGCTCCAATTCTTAAACCCATTGAGAGAGCATTGTGCAGTAAAGATTGCTGCTGCTGCTAAAAGAGAAGGCGGGAACCTAAGCATTTCGTACTCTACCAGGCATAGCTCAATGATGAAGAAGGACAAGAGCTCCAACTGGTCACCAGAAAGCCATTACTGAATGTATTATTAACCAGAAAGAGGTATATAATTTTTACATGCTCTTCAAAAAGAAACAAACCTTTTTGTCAGATTGAGCAGCTTTAAGAAATCGTTTCATAAAGACATAAGGAGTGGGCGCTGAGAGATTAAACTGTAATTTGTTGATCATCAAGCTCTCCTGCAACCAGTTAAGGATCAAAGTTATGGGACCTGGAATGGAGAAAAATAAAAAGCAAAGATCCTATATGAATGTAAGTTATATCATATCAAACCTACCATATCGAGTACTTCTTTTCTGCAATAAGCCCTGTCAGAAATCAAAATGAAATCTTCAACAACAGGAACAGAAATCTCCTCATACTTGCAGGCCAGAAGCATTGCTGTCACTCCAACAAGTTGGAGTTTCTTTCGCACCACAGAAACATATGCTAAGAATCTATCAATGAGATTGACAGTTAAGTACAAGGTCTCATCCATCAATTCAAACTTGTAATGCACCTACACATTCAGAGGTAGGTTCATTAGGCTGCTCCATTTTTCTGATTTTTAAACATCTCAAAACATAACAATTTTCTCTATATTGAATTACCTCAATCAGCCAGTCAATCAGAATACTTCTCATCCTTTCGTTGATATCACCTTGCTGTGCCATGTAGCTTGGTGGAACACAGCTAGAAATCTACGTCAAATTGCAGAAAGAAAGTAGAACAAAGATTAAATATGACACAGCAAGAAACCTACATCAAGGGACAGAACGTTAATAAAAGACTACCTCTGCTTTTCTGTAGTAACAATGTATATCGTTAATGTACTCTGCGACTGCGAGAGAGTTTTTCTTATCAGGGCTGTCTATATCCACAAGCTCTTCCTCAACAACATCTTCCATCTCAAACTCAGCATCCTACGACAAATGACAGATTAGTAAACTCATCCAATCAAATCATACAAATTGGAAAGTGAATTTGGATACCATTCTATCTATTTCCTCCAGCATAGCTTCTGTGTGGAGCACAGACATTGGCACTGGGTAATCACAAATTGACTTGTAGTCATCCACGTCAACAATAATGCAGTCTCCTGGTTCAGTTGCATTAGGCGCCGCTGGTTGTGCTGGTGGTTTCGGCTCCTGCTGCATCAAAATTCCATTTTTCTAAGAAGTTTCTCATTGAAGAAAAATCAATATTCTTCTCTAGCAGCATCTTAGCTATATGAGATAAAGTACCTGAACCAGAGGGTGATGCTGCTTGGTAGCCATTTGAGCAGCAAGCTTCCTATTGGGAAAAATAACGCACACACAGAAGCACAAAATAAACAGGCCAGTGCAAAATATAATACGTCATTCAAACAAATCTAAGTTATCCCTCAAACCATCCTTGATTTATGGCAATTCCGCAACATAAATATATCAGAATCTACTAACCTAGTAACTGGTCGATGGACCGGAACAGGAGGAATCTTGTTAGCAATTGCATTGTTCCTGAACAAAACATCAAGAATCTCAGCAATATATATACATAAATAAATATTCACTCTTGAAAAGCCAGAAAGAATAGGGTTTAAGAAATCATTACTCTGTGAAAGTACCCCTCTTGTGGACAACATTGGGATAAGGAGGAGCTCCAATTATGTTCCGATTAATGGTACCCAAAGCCCTCCTATTTTGCCCAATTGCTTCAGTGAACTTTCCTCTTCTTGGCCCCAATTCCCCTAATGTAGAACCCCATTTCACTAGTTAGGGTTTTCTAAGCATTTATCTCTACACAATTACAAAATAAAGGGTTAAGAGGAAACAGTAATCTGAACTTCTAACCTTGAAGATTAGAGGGCCTGATTACTCCCGGATTGTTCTCATCTGGTCCTGCCATATTGACGATCTTCAAGAACAGCTAAATCTACCAACATAAACCCATTGATCATAATCAAGAAAACATTTTTAAGCAGTTAAGTAAAACTGGAAAAATCCAATAATTTCTTTTTCTTTTTTTTTCTTTTTTTTAAAAGGCAGCCTTGGAGATGAATCTGCTGTAAATAACCAATTGAGAGTAGCAAGAATATCCGATTTAAATAAACAAAAAACGAAAACTCTATCCCAGAGAATATTAAAATGATACCAAAAAATCAACATCGCAAATCAAAAACAAAATAATAGAAAACACGCACTGAAACCTACCACAGTGTTGTCGACAAAAAAGCAATCTTGAATCGGATTCTGCAGATGCTACAGATAAAAATCCATTAAAATGGATCGATGGAGTGATTGATGATCTTGAAGAAAAGTCCCTCTCTGAAGATTGTGGGTTTGGGTAAAGAGGAAGTGAAAGGGGGTAAGCGGAGGAAGATGTCGGTAACATTGCCTTTTTATCAAATTTAAAACTAACGGCTACTTCCCAAGCGTAGCCTTGGGCTCATCTCTGATTTTCAAATTTTTTATATTTTACTTTGGTATTAATTAATGACCTTCATCAATAACCCCTCACAAAATAAAAATTAAAACTTAGTCCCTCAAACATTTAAAATTTACTTTTTAGTCCCTTAACCCAAAAAAAAAAAAAAAAAACTCTACTCCTTCTATTACAAAAGATTACCTTGGCTTTCACTCCACTAAATTTTCAAATCAATGACTCATACATTCAATAGTATGAATATTCATATTAGAAATCAATGTTACTTGCTAAGGTTGTTTTCAGATCCGATATGAAACTTTGATTTCGAATCGTATAAGGCTGTTTTCAGATCAGATAATTGTTTTGTTCAGCTCTAGTTTCTTCATATCAAAAGTAATCTATCGGCAAGTACGAGTGTTCACATTAGAAGTATAGATGTTACTTTCAAAATGACAATTATTTTGAAGAATATAATATAGTTCTCAAATTAACGTGACAAATTTCTCAATCAAAAGTATTATTCATAGTTTAAAATTAGAAGTTTTGATACAAAATATTAGTTTTACTTTCCAAAATATAATTATCATTTTCAAAAGTAGAATTTTTACTTTCACAAACCTACAATTTTTCCTCAAAAATAACACTTATATGTTCGAAAGTACATGTTTTAAAAGCAAAAGTATATATAGCTAAATCATCATTACTTTTCAAATTATAACTTTCATTTCATAAGTTTATCCTAATTCTCAAAAGTATAACTCATACTTTCAAAAGTGTATGTCTTCCTATAACAATAAAAATAAAAATTCACTGATACATTTGAAAGTACAAGTATTCATAAAAGAAGTGCTAGTATTACTATTAAAAGTATAACTCTCGCTCGCAAAGGTACCAATGTTTCTATAAATAGAATGAAAATTACATTTTATTCCAATTAATGTTATTTGGAAAAAATAAATTGTAATCAGTTTATGAGTTTGATAGCTAAAAAATTACAAGACTAACGCATCAAGTTTAGCTTTAAATTCAAATTTTAATTTCAGCTAACGGATCAAGCAACCTTAAAATAAGTCAGTAGTGTCACAAAAAATATATATAATATGTTGCTTTAAAGTTTTAAGAAGAAATATTTGCACGACTTGTCTCTAAAATAAAAAAAATAAAAAAATTGTTTAAAATATTTGAAAATAACTTTTATTTTTATTTATTATTATCACACGGCAGGAATAATATTAATTTTGATTGAATTAGTAAAATCTTGGCATTTTGAGAAATTGAAGCCGCGAAATGTGGGTTTTCTCTCCTCGACTTAGCACACAGTTCATACTCATTTCATTTGATTCAGAAGCTAAATACATGGGCAACAATGTCCGACCAATCTACAAACATCATCTTCCTTCTTCCCTGTCATTTTTCTCTAATCCCTTCTAGATTTGATTTAAAATCAAAAAAAAGGTCGACGCACGACTCCGCTGTAAAGGCCCCTGGAATGGTGAGCGTCGGCGAAGGTGACGACGCCGTGAAAAGGAAGGAGAAGATTAATAAGGTTATTTTCATCGTCGTCAAGAACTTTGATCGTAAAAAACAAGACAAGTATGGGGGATGTGGTTGAAGAACTAATTAGCATCGTTCATAACGTGAAAGGCATCGGAGAATACAGAAGAACACAGAGGAAAGAGTGCCAAAGTCTTGTTCGGAGATTAAAGCTGTTGTTACCTTTCTTGGAAGAGATTAGAGAAAAGGACGCCTCGAAAATCCCCCAATCCGCCATTGAATGCCTTGATAGATTGAAGAAAGCTTTCCTCTCCGCCGAGAAATTGTTAACTTTTTGCCATTCTGGAAGCATAATTTACCTGGTTCGGGCTTTATTTCCTTCTTTCTTTGTGTAATTTTTTGTATAATCACTCTGCATCCCCTGATTTCATGTTTTTTTTTCCCATAGGCATTAGAGACCGAAGCTACGATGGGGAGATTTCAATCCGTATATGGAAAACTCTACAAGGCTTTGGATGGAATGCCTTATGATGACCTTAGAATTTCAGTTGAAGAGAAAGAACAGGTTCGTCGCCATTGCCTAATCTTCGTCTTATTCACGAACAACGTTGTTTGAAATCCAATTTTTTTTTTGTTTAAATTTGCGAGAATGGATGATTTCTTACAGGTTGAGTTGATGCGGGCTCAAATGAAAAGAGCGAAAAAGCGAACGGATTCTCAAGATATGGAATTCACCATGGATTTGATGGCGGTTTTGTCCACAAAGAACGACAGGAATGCCGACATCGCCAGCATCGAAAGGTTGGCAAATAATCTGGGTTTACGCACCTCTGAGGAACTGAACGCCGAAACACTCGCAGTGAAAAAGCTCGTGTTTGAAAGAAAAGGCCACCATGCCGAAGGCAGTCAACAAATAATGGAACTTCTGACCAAGTTCAAGAAGTTCGGGGGCGTTTCGGAAAACAGTACTCATAAGGAATCAGAAATCCCGAAATCTCCAGAGAAATGTGCCACTCCAACAATCCCCCACGAGTTCCTCTGTCCCATAACCTTGGAGGTTATGACAGATCCTGTAATTGTATCAACTGGACAGGTGATTTGCTTCGCAATCTTAATTCGTGTGTTCTTTGCTTGGATGAATCGCTCTCAATATTGATGTTCGAGTATTCAATGTTGCAGACGTATGAAAGAGCGAGCATTCAACAATGGTTCGATTCGAATCACCAAACCTGTCCGAAATCAGGGCAAAAATTGACTAACACAACACTGGTGCCAAACTTTGCTCTCCGGAACTTAATTCAGATGTGGTGCACCAACAACGATTTCCAGCTCCAGAAAAAGGAAAAGCACACAAACCACAAGAACCCGGGCGATGCAACCGCTACAAAAGACAACGGAGAAATATCATCTTTGGTGCAAAATCTATCTTCCGTCCAGCTCGATGTACAGAGGAAAGCAGTGACCGAAATACGAATGCTTTCAAAAGAGAGCCCCGAAAACAGAATCCTGATAGCTAACAATGGCGGAATCAAACCCCTCGTGGAGCTTCTGTCCTATCCTGATTCAAAAATCCGGGAGCACGCCGTGACGGCCATCTTGAACCTGTCCATTGACGAATCTAACAAGAAGATTATATCGGAAGAAGACCCGATCCCGGCTATAATCGAAATCCTGGAGAAAGGGAGTCCCGGAGCGAAAGAAAATTCAGCAGCAGCATTGTTCAGCTTATCAATGCTGGATGAGAACAAAGTGAAGATCGGGGAATTGAACGGCATCCCGCCATTGATATTCCTGTTGAAGAGCGGGACGATTCGAGGGAAGAAAGATGCAGTGACGGCCCTGTTTAATCTCTGCATTAACCATTCCAACAAGTCAATGGCGATTGAAGCTGGGATCATTCCGGCATTGCTGAACTTACTCGAGGATAAGAACTTGGACATGGTTGATGAGATTCTGTCGATAATTTTACTTCTTGCCATCAATACAGAGGGGAGACAGCAGCTTGGGCAGCTCTGCTTCATCGAAACTCTTGTGAATTTGATCAAAGACGGGACTCCAAAAACCAAAGAATGTGCAATTGCGGTTCTTCTGGAGTTGTGTTCGAAGAACTCCAACCTGAGTCTGGCTGCATTGCAGTACGGTGTGTATGAACATTTAGCAGAAGTGATCAATAGTGGAACTAGCAGGGGGAAAAGGAAAGCTAACTCAGTGTTGCAGTTGATGAGTAAGACTGAGCAAATTTGAATTTCATTACAAGGGATTGTACCTAATTTGCATTTGGATTTGGATGTAAATTGTACTATTGAGCTTCTGTGTTTTTTTTAAAAACATTTTGAGTCCCAAATTTTGGGCAAGTTTTTAGGTAGACAAATATAGGGCGTGTTTTCTACCCAAGTACAAAACGACGTAGTTCACATAGATAAACAACGAGAATAAGTAAAACTATTTAATTTTATACCGTAGACATAATAAGACACAATAAATTAAATTGAATAGATCATATGAACTCAGGCATTATAGTCTTAACTTGTGTAATTTGGTCAAAATCTTATGTCATTTCTCAACGTGCATGGTGTCATAACTCGGGACCTAACTTTCACTTAATTTGACCCGAGCTCCTACCATATGTCGGGGATATATTTGGGCATATTCTTTACTGAAGGTTTGAGTTTTAATTTTTAAAAAATTATTTTTTAATATAAAAAAGTATAGCAGAATAATAAAATATTGTATTAAAAATAATGAAAGTTTATTATAATATATTAATTTTACTATTGACACCAAAACGAAAACGTAAAAAACAGGCCAGTCTCCCAATGACACATGGACTTGAGATAAATGTAGAGAAATGGGGCTGTTAGGTTGGCCCAAATCCACCAACGTGCACTAAACAAAAGAAGGCCTGGTAGTTTGATCCAATCCATCTACCAGCAGCCAACATTGGCAGGCGGATTTAATTGTAAAGTTAACAGTGTTATTTATTTGTTATTTGTATTTATACAATAGAATTAGCAGTAGGTTAATCTTTTTTTTTTCTTTTTCATTTTAAATCATTAATTTTACATTCTTAATACACATTTTTTAAAAATTTTAATTGATAAAATAATATTTTCAAAATAAAAAGTAAAAATATATTTGGAAATTAAAATGAATTTCCATACAAGTTGTCTTTTGACATTTGAGGGCCTGTTTTTCATTGTTTTGAAAATGATTTTGAAAATAAGTTTTGGAAAATAGTTTTATAATGTAAAAAGTGTATTAAAAATGTAAAAGTAGATGCTGAATAGTAAAAAGTTATATTAAAAATGATAAAATATAATTAAAATATATTAAATTTACTGTTGAAACCAAAACCGTTTTCAAAACAGAACAAAAAGAACATGCCCTTGGTATTATGAAAATAAACTTGGTAGGATTTATTGATTTTCATTCATAAAAGGGAAAAAAAAGGACAACAAAAGTCATAATACCCTTGATGTGATATTTATTTATATATATTAATGAAGTAATAATTTAGAAGTAAATATTTAGTAATTATACAAAGTTACTATAATGAGTCTTAGAGATTAAAATTAAAAAGGAAAAAACTCTTAAAATCTATAACTGAAAAACATGGTTTGCGTTTATATATAAAGGAATAGAGATTATTAAAGAAAAAAAAGACAAAAGGGTAATAAAGAGAAGTGGTGGGTTAGAGCAATTAGTGTTGCTCTTTGGAGGCAAAGCTCGCTCTTTTGAAACCTCTCTCTCAGTCTACTCAGTGGCGCCGTCTCTATCGTCTCTCTCTCGCTCTCTTTTCTCGGATCTGAAGCTTCCAAATCCCGCCTATCGGTAACAAAACCCTTCTCTTCATCTGGGCTCTTTTCAATTTTGTTGTTTTCTTTACGCACTTTGCCGCCTTCTTTGTTCCGTTTTTGTTTGTTTCTGTAGCTTTTTTTTTTTTTTTTCTTTTCCCTTTTTCTTTTTTTTTTTTTTGGACGGTGGGTTTTCATTTGTTTTGTTTGTTGGTTAGTATAATTATGTTTCGAGTGCATTTGGGCGACTTTGAATTAGCTTTCTTGCAATTCTCGAAAGGGGTTTAGTTGGTGGTGGAATTCGATTGTGAATTTGAGGAACTTAGTTTGTGTTATCGTCTCTGGGTTTTGCAGCTAAGAAAGTAAATTCGCGGTAAGGTTTACCTTCTCAGTTGTTAGAAAGGTAAAATTGCAGTGATCTTTGTTGTATGATAAACTGAGATGTTGGTTAAGTATAATCTCGTGACTAAATTTGGCTTTTTAAATTCCTTTTTTTTTTTTTTCCCCTGTTTCACCTTGCATTCTTTGTCTGATTTTCAAGTCAATTTCAAAATTACATGGGTAATTGATTTCTGCTGTATGGTAGAGTTATTGAACTGCTTGTGCATGCAGTTCTGTAAGATGCTAAAGGGCTTCTCGGTGCGTAGTAGCTCCAGCTTGTGCTGGTCCAAGGAAGTGGTCATGCAGTTCAAAGTGGACCTTAGTTAATGTAGCAATATGCAACGTGATTTGTTTTCTAACCCCTAATCTGGGTCTGAATTATTTGACTGTTTATATAATTGTATTGGTATTCATTGAGACATTTTACTTACTCATCAATGGATTATAAATAATCCATTTGTGCTGGTGTTTGCGAGATTTAGTGTTACTTGAGGTAGACTATTTTCCTTGTAATTATGATGCTAGATGTCCTAAATCCACATATTTCTAATGCCCTGGGGCAGTTTTTTTTGCAATCAATTATTGAAGCTTTCTTGCCTGAGCTTTACTATGTTTTCCATTGACAAAAGCTTACTGAACTGTTTAATCTTTGGTTCTCTGCTCAGGTGCCTTTCGAAAGTGAAACCATAGCATTTTTTTCTTGGATTTGTTTATTGATGACACAAATGATCAATACTGAATCTAATAGCAATGGAGTTGTTGATGGCGGAGTTGCAATTCCTGCTTACAAGCAGGGCAATGGTGGTATCGGATTCCCTGCTCATGATAAGCAGCCTCATGGGGTGATGAAAAAGATAGCACTCAGAGATGTTCAGAATCAGTATGGTCTCTTGGCACAGAACCATCAAGAAAATTTGAGCTTTCTTTCAGGAGGATCCAATAAGGATGCAGTTAAAGTTTGTGGAACCAAGAGGCTTACACCAGAACGTCCTTCAAATTCTCCTTTCCATCCTGCCTTAGCAAATTCTTGTGCAAATGAGCACATTATGAATGCCCGTAGAAGATTTGAGTTAGAACTAGGAAAGTCAAAAATTCAAAGCCATATAAGCAAATTCACTAGTTCTCCTCAGTCCAGGCAACCACATCAATTGCCTCAGGAAACTCCAGAAAAGCAGACTTCCTTGAAGGCTACCAATAATTATTGTGCTCCTGTAGCTACACCAAATAATGTTCCACCTGCTAGTAGTTCATTCAGTGCACTATCAGGTCCAAACTTCCTAGGCAAGTTTGCCACTGGGATGCAAGCTACTCAGGCAGATTCTCTTAGGGTCACTTCAGAATATCCAAATTCTACTGACTGTAATGGTACTGATGAGCAGTTAAGGACTGAACGCTTCATTCGCCTACAGAATTTCTTGAAAGAATGTGATGAGTCAGACTATATGGATTACCTTGAAAGTGAGTGCATGAATTCCTGGACATATGTTCATATACCTAATGCTTTTTTCAAATAGTTTGACTTGTCAACTGAATTTACTGTTTTGATTCAGTGCTTCGAGGGCTATCCCCTGCTGAGCTTAGCAGACAGGCAAAAGGGTTGGAGAATAGATTATATAAATTAGCAATTGATGATGGTAAGTGTGCATTCTGCTTAAATTTGTTGGGTTGGGTTTTCCTTTTACCTAATAAATAAAATATAACATTTGAACTTTCAGTTTCTGAAATACATATTTCTGTATGATTCAAACTAGGCACAGTAAATTTATACATTTTTTAAAATATATTTTTGGAGAAAGACTAATTTTTATACAGTTTGTGTGGATGGAAGACTAATAGATTATATTTTTTGAAGTAACTACTATTCTGCTGCTCATAGTGAAATGGAAACGTGAGAGTGATAGATTATAGGTTGTGAATAGTCAATTTAGCAGGATTGGAACTCTGATTATAATGTAGCAGGATTTCTGTTTGTTTGCTTGCTTTTTTCCCTAGATAAGTAAAAGATCTTGCAGGACTCTCCTCTGCAAATGAAGGTTGCAATTACATTGCTTAGGGATCTTTTGACCAAACATTTCTCATAAACTATTGCCCAAGACTTTGGATTAAAACTTGTTTGCCCGTCTAAACAGTTCGGTAGAAAGAAACTCCCATCTGTTTACTTTTGGAACAATATCTACTGTCATTTTCTGTTAGTTGCTTTGAGGAACTGTGGTGGTACTGTGTTTAGCTGTAGGAAATATGATGAATATAGGGTTCAGTTATCTCTTTAAAGAAGTTCTTATTTACTCGTTTTTCCAGTCTTAGAAAGCATGTAAAGATCCAATCTTGGAACAATGGCTGATTTCAACTAATGTACAACTGTTTTGATTGCATGTTTGGGACTGTAAGTGGGCCATTTCAGTATGTTGAGCATGCTGATCAATGTAGAAGAAATGTTCTTGCATACTAAGGAATTGTAACTTCTCCATTTCATTATTCTTCTCGTCAATTGCAGCAAAGGAAATGCATCGGATGAAGGCGTTAGAAATCCTTGGAAAATCTTCTGTCACAAGCAATCCATCACAAGCCACTCAGCAGCAACTACCCAGAAAATGAAATCACGGCGCTCATCTGCAAAATTTCCATGACATGCTGATGTGGGGCTGCTGGCTACTTCAAACAGCACTCCGAAAAGTTCGACAATCAATCGAGATCAAAATGGCGAAGTGTCTGGAGTGGTGGAACTGGAAACTAATGGCCTTGATGATGTATCCAGTTTTTGGATAAATGTCATGCTTGTGTCACCCACCCAGCTTTGATCAACTTTGTTTTAACTTTAACTAGCAATTTTACTATGGTTTGACATTGACTGCGTGTTGTGCAAGATATTATTAAAAGCTGATGGTTTTAGCCTAGGCCATTGTCCCTTGTTTGAGTCGATTTTCAGAGTTAAACTTAATATGTTACTGGGATAATTCTATGTGCAGAAGTATGCTGCGACATTGAGAGGGTTTTCCTCTTCCTCCTGGGACATAGCAAGTGAAACTTTGGTGGGTGGGATTCAGCAGAGATGTGTGTTAGTATATTCTTGGATGAACGTTTATCCAAATAATGTGAAAATACGCATTTCTTTCTTGTTGAGTACACTAAAATGAGAGATCCTAGTCAGAGAATGTTTACTTTTGACCAATGATATTTGAATATGTATGAATCAACGTGTTTTTTTTTTGTTATCGTATGTTGTGACATTATACAGTTGATGTGTTTGTTGTTCTCTTCTTTTGAATTAAACTATTCACTGTGTGAGAGGAGATAACTCTCTGTGACTTCTCGTCGAGAAGTTGTACCAATTGGACTAAATACGATAAATGTATTTAAATAGCTGATATATTAATCTTACGTTGTGCAACAAAAACTTAATTGTCGCTCCTTGCATTTCACTCAAAGTATAATATAACATGGACTTTTTGAGCGAGAAGAATGATTTTTTTTTTTTTTTTTTTCAAATACCTTTTCCTTTCCTAAAGAAAGGTAGTAGTGTCGTGTGTCTTGGGGCCTGTTTGAAAGTTAGAGTTGCGGCCCCAAGTCCACACTCCAGATCCAGAGTCCAAACAAAATATTGTCATCATCAACCAAACCAAGACAAGAGCATATTTTGCGTTCACACTCGATCGTCCAAAATACATCTCCCAATCCTAGCCGTTGAGTGACGCCTTTTCAGTCCGGATCACACGTTTCAAGGTGTCCGGCCTTTACGTGTCACCATCTGGAGGTGTCCACGTCATCGATGACCATCTTGTGGCTCTGATGCGCCTCTGGATAAGCTCCAAGATCTCGGATAAGGAACCATCGCTCCATTCCATCCTCTTTCTTTTTCTTTTTTTCTAATTTTGTTTAGGACCAAAAAAAAAAAAGGGGCATAATATTTGCAGTAACCGTTTCGATATTTGCAATAACATTTTCTTGTGAAAAGTTTAAAATACCCCTAACACTTAAAAAAAAACAAAAATATTGCCGGGCGCCGGCGAAAATACCCCTAACACTTAAAAAAAAACAAAAATATTGCCAGTCGCCGGCGATATTTTTGGGCCAAAAATATCGCCGGCGCCCGGTGGTATTTCACCCCCCTTCAGTTTGATATTTGCAGTAACCACCGGGGTGGATCTTTGCCAATCTGGTAAAAAATTCACATTTTCGACAAAAATACTAACAAATACGGACATAATACAACTAAAATAATCAAACAAACTATCTAAAACAATACTGCAAAACATTTTAACTTTAGCCACTAACCTATTTCCGATCAGAGTCTTCTCGATTTTTATCCGATTTTGTGATTCTACCCGGCTCTGTTTTGCAGGAATTATTAAACGGAACAGAGCCCGTGAGTTACTGTCTCAATTTTTTTTTTTTTTTTTTTGCAGCCCGTAGTTGGTTTTTAATTTTTTTTTTTGCCTAGAGGTATTTTTGTCTTTTTACAGGGGAATGTTACTGCAAATATCGAAACGGTTACTGCGAATATCAATTCCCAAAAAAAGAAATTTGCGTCCAGATTTGACAAATTATTACGTACGATTTCATTCATCTTCTATTTTTATTTATTTTTTTTCCGATCGACGTTCATCTTGTAAATTAGTATCATTAATTTTCACCTCATAAATTTCTGAAAAATCCCATCTGTGGGGCCCTGTCATTTTAATTTTTGTTTTCCCGAGGCCAAGTTCTACCATAAATTATCGTGAGAAGATATTATCACCATGCTACCAATATTTCACGATACATTGACCTTCTGCCTTGACTTTCAAATTCTGTGTCAAATCAATTTATAATCAATCCGTAAAAAAATAATATTCAGTGAAGTAATTATATTCTTGGAAGTTGAAACCAATACATTTCATTTAAAATATGCAGAGATTTTCGTTAAAATATAAGTTTGTCAGCTAAAATTACCATGAGAGTTAGGGATAGATATTTTAATTGTGCAACATTTAGTAGGGAAATTACTAGTTATGCTATTTAGGAATAATAGTTTATGTCATATCAGTTGTTGAAGCTGTTATTACCCCCAAAAAAAAAAAAAAAAAAAAACAAACTTGATTTTTGTTATTTTCACATGTCTAAATTTATAAGTTAATTATCTGATTGTCCTTCCTACTCTTGTTATAAAGAAAATTCCATAATAAACTCGTTGACATGAAATTCACATTTGAGTATAATAAACAAGTGAAAGTATATTACTATAAGAAGGAAATATCAATCATAAAGGAATGCAAAATTTTATTAGTTTCGAATAACGTCAATGTTCAAATACGTCACTCCATAACTCAGGTTTATGTCATTAATGAAAAAAGAGTGGAAAAAATATACCCATTTTGTTCGGACAATTGTTTTAAAAGAAAGGGGGAAAAAAAATTTGTCAAGTAAAAACTAAAATTAATTTAAAATATTTGTTAATATTACTATGGATAAATACTTAGCGATAATATCGCGAGTCGAGAATTTGCAGATAATATGAAAACCAGCAATAAAAATAGAAATGCGGGCCGAAAAGTGACCCCATCTCTCTTATAAATAAGGATTTTGTACAGTGGCCAACACACGATCAACTCGACCCCAATACGCCACCGCTTCTTCTGTGTCTCCTTGACTTACCTTCCTCCCTTCGTCCGCAGCTCCTTCTTTGTCCATGGATCCCTACAAGGTACAACAATCATCTATTATTCATCGCTGCTGTTCCTGTTATGTTAACTTTAGTAATTGTATTGAAAATACATCCATTTTCTGTTCTTTTTTTTTTTTTTTTTTCTTTTTCAATTCAATCTTTTGCCGTTCTTCATATGATGGAGCTGAAAATCTGGATTTTAACTTATAATAGTTGGCTGAAGTATCGATGTTAAATGTTAATCATTCAAAAAAATGTTTACCTAATTTTTTGGTGGAATTACCCCCCAAGTTCCCTTTTGGTAGGGGGAGGGGGGGCCGGCGGTGGGGTATGGTGGAAGGGAAATCCGAAGTTCCTGTGTGTGAGGTGATGTGTTTAGAGGAAATAATCATGTAAACGTTTGAATTTTTTGGGGTGCAGTACCGGCCATCGAGCGCCAACAATTCCCAATTCTGGACCACTAATTCGGGTGCACCTGTATGGAACAACAATTCCTCTCTTACTGTTGGAACCAGAGGTAATTATTAACTTCTATGCTGTTGTTGCCTTTGTATTGATTGTTTCTTCATTTCCACGTGTTATGTTCCTGTTTCTGATATAGTTTTCAATCTTCAAGCTGTGGTTATGAGCTATTCTTAGAATCTGGGGATATGTTAAAAGTATTATGATTTCCCATGATAGGCTCTTTTTCGAATTAATACCTAATGAACCTCTGATGAAAGAATATTTGTTGCAAATGTATTGATCCCATTCTTTATTACCTAATGAGCCTCTTGTTATTTTTGAGGTCCCATTCTCCTTGAGGATTATCACTTGGTGGAGAAATTAGCCAACTTTGACCGCGAGCGAATTCCAGAACGTGTTGTTCATGCCAGAGGTGCTAGTGCAAAGGGATTCTTCGAGGTCACTCATGATATCTCCAATCTCACCTGTGCGGATTTCCTCCGTGCTCCTGGGGTTCAGACACCCGTCGTGGTTCGATTCTCAACTGTGATTCACGAGCGTGGAAGTCCTGAAACCCTCAGAGATCCTCGAGGTTTTGCTGTCAAGTTTTACACTAGGGAGGTAAGGGTCATCCTCCTACCCACTCTTTCTGTGCTCTTTTTTCAACTGATTGTCTTTTCCACCAAGTATATTTATTTTGTTTGATCTATGTAATGAGGCGTAACACCTAACATGCAAAATAGAATTGAGTGGTCCGTTTTGCTACATTGCTTGTTTCTTAATTAGTTGGGATGTTCAAATAAATCATTGGTTTGATGTTTCCGTATGTGTAACAGGGAAACTTTGATCTGGTTGGAAACAACTTTCCAGTTTTCTTTATTCGCGATGGGATGAAATTCCCAGATATGGTACATGCACTTAAACCTAACCCCAAGTCTCACATTCAAGAGAACTGGAGAATCCTCGACTTTTTCTCCCATCATCCCGAGAGTTTGCATATGTTCACCTTCCTCTTTGATGATTTGGGGGTTCCACAAGACTACAGGCACATGGAAGGCTCTGGTGTCAATACTTATACCCTGATTAACAAGGCCGGAAAAGCTCACTATGTAAAGTTCCACTGGAAGCCAACTTGTGGAGTAAAATGCCTATTGGAAGATGAAGCTGTCAAGGTTGGAGGATCTAATCATAGTCATGCCACCCAGGATCTTTATGATTCCATTGCAGCGGGGAACTATCCTGAGTGGAAACTTTTTATCCAGACAATTGACCCTGACCACGAAGACAGATTTGACTTTGATCCTCTTGATGTTACTAAAACTTGGCCTGAGGACATTCTGCCCCTGCAACCAGTGGGCCGTTTGGTATTGAACAAGAACATTGATAATTTCTTTGCTGAGAATGAGCAGCTTGCATTCTGCCCTGCCATTATTGTTCCTGGTGTATACTATTCAGACGACAAACTGCTCCAAACTCGTATTTTCTCATATGCTGATACCCAAAGGCACCGCCTTGGGCCAAACTATCTGCAGCTCCCAGCAAATGCACCCAAATGCACTCATCACAACAACCATCATGAAGGTTTCATGAATTTCATGCACAGGGATGAAGAGGTAATGAATGCTCTCCTATATTTCTTTTAGCCTTATTGGGCAAACATCATGTCTTGTCTAAACTAACACTAAAGCTTTCATCAGTGTTACGCAAATTTGTTCCTCAGTGAACTAAATGTGGAAGTTTATTTTTAGTTGGTGGTTAAGATAAGTCCATCTTCTGCCTGCACTTGCCTAAAATATATATAGTGAAACTAAAATTAAGAACTTTGCATAGAAGGATTTCATCCCAACATAAGATGGGGTTGTATTATTAATAGTTCATGAGGCTGCTGTTTATGAATGAATCAAGATTAAGTTGATCAGAATAGTTCAGATTATGCTTGTCTTTACTGAACCATGTTAGGTTTATCCAGGTCAATTATTTCCCTTCAAGGTATGATCCTGTTCGTCATGCTGAGAGACACCCCATCCCTCCTCCAGTCTTGACAGGAAGACGTGACAGGGTGAGTTTCTATTATGAGCATTATTACTTTCCTATGATTGGGTTGTGGAATGTTGAGTCACAAAGTCTCAAAAAAAAAAAAAAAAAATGAAGAGAGAAATGTATAATGTGGGGATCACACACAACAAGAACTAAGCCTGTGTCTCACTATTGTGCCTGATTGTGGAAGAAGTATGAGTCTGTGTGACTGACATAAGTCGCAACATAGAACTTTTCTGTTGCTTTTCCCCCTCGTCTGCTAGTGAGTGAAAATGGGCAGTTGTCCTCATCCCTTCAACAGTGGGAAGTTGGCACTTGGGTTTTAAGAGCTAGCTGGTTGTTTGGCTTAGATTCAAATTTCTGGTGGTGTGCTTTGTTGATATTGGAGCACTACAGAAGCAGAGGTATTGTATGTCTGATGTGTTTGGGTTTGTGCAGTGCATAATTGAAAAGGAGAACAACTTCAAGCAACCAGGGGAGAGATACCGTTCTTTTGATCCTGAGAGGTACATGTTTACCTTAATAACAATCATTGACATGAAATTTTGAGATAGTATTTCAGGTTCTCATTGATCTCCATCTTACTCAGGCAAGAGAGGTTTATCAAACGTTGGGTTGACGCTTTATCTGATCCCCGAGTGACCCATGAAATCCGTAGCATTTGGATTTCGTACTGGTCTCAGGTATGATATCCATTAAGCTTCCTTCACATTTTGGACTCGGAAAGTGTTTGTGTTATGGTACTTAAGCGGTAAACTTGGTTGTGGTGCAGGCGGACAAATCTCTGAGTCAGAAAATAGCGTCCCGGCTGAATGTGAGACCAACAATGTGAATGCCATGAGTTTAGTTACTGCTGGGTTTTTGGGATGATTATGGTGTGAGTGAGAGAGAGAGAGAGAATATTGCAAGGGTAGTGAATGAATGTTTGTGTTGTTCTTGGGTTGAGGTGTACAATGTTGATAAAATTGTTTTGGTGTTTGCTAAAGATGATGATGTTATGAATAAGAAGATAAAAGAGTGATGATACTGTCCTTACTGGTGTAAACATGCATTCCATATTTGAGCAAATATCATTATGAATTTATGATGCCTATTGGCTATTTTGCCTAGCCTAATCCAAGATGTACTAACTCTACAACCTTTCTAATAGCCAAGCATTGGTTCTTCTTTCACAATATGAAGTTTAATCTCAAAATAACAACAATTTGACACACAAAAAACAAGAATCCATCAAGTTCTGGGAGTAAATAGAGTTTCAATAAACAAGTGGGGGAAGCTTCGGTGGCGGATGGAACGCCTATTGATTTATTCATAAAAGTAACTATAGGAAAACAAACAATTGTAGAGTATATGAAGCAAATTAGATGGATTCTGTACGCAAAAGCTCTCACTTTTCACAGCAAAATGATTGACAAACCAACCATAAATTTTAAACGATGTTTAAAACAAACTCAAAAGTAAAGACTAATTCGATCATCATCAGTATATAGTAAATCCACTTGATCGATCGAAGAGGGGGAAAAAGAGAAGAAGCAAGAGCAGAGGTAGCAATACTGTACTTACGTGAAGAAAACATGTGTACGTTGAATATGTATGTATGTTCCTCAGTCTATCAACTGCAAGCAATCCGATGGTATTAATTTCATCTCGACCTCCATTAATTTGCTGGAAAAGCTTTTTGGTCCATTTGCAACACAATTAATCAATAGTCTGCGCATTGAGTGTAATTCAGAAGCCACACAATATATATAATCGTACGTAGAATCGCTAGATAAACAACTAAAATGGTGATCATAAACTGAGATTCAACAATCAGCTTGCTAATAATAGCCTAGAATAAACTTGTGGTCCAGAGGAGGAAAGTTAACAAATGGAAAACATTAAGATACATGGGATGGGAGAGGAGTCTCGAGTATACATGTAGAATAAGAATTTCAAACGAAGTTCAGTTCATGGTAGTAGGCTTTAGTACCATAATTCGATCCCATTTGATGAAAAGCTTAAATTACCTGCGGCCGCAGACTGTAATATTTGCTTCTCTTCTGATATCTTCGTCTCTGATCGATCGATCTGAGCTGAATTGTTTGAATTTGTGCTTACCTGCAAGGATCCATCCATGGCGATGGCGGTATTGCCTTCATCATCATGCTCTGCAGTCTGGTAGACTGGGGTACCAATAAATGCAATATCTGTGTATATAACCAACTTAATGGGCAATGAAAAAAGTCTGTGTTTTTCTTTTTCTTTTTTTCTTAATGTCAATTATAACGTTAATGATAATTGATAAGTCTATTATTACCAATTATTGGAAGCGTAATAATCTTGGAATAATATATTAAAATTGTTTTTGAAATATTAAAATCGCACTTATTCTAATACAGAGGTAAAATCATGTTTTTATTCGTATGTATGTTGTGATTATACACAAAATATTGTATTACTTTTTTATTCTTTCTAGATGGACCATAACTCACTCATTGTAAAATCACTCTAAACATCATAATTCGGGTTAAGCTCTAAATAGTAAATTCTAAATTTAGATATTAAAATTTAATAGCAAATTCCAAATTTAAATTATAGAATTGAAATTGCAAACTCTAAATTTAGATTTTATAATTTAAAAGGAATAATCATAGCTCTAAATAGTAAACTCCAAACTTAGATTTTATAATTCAAAACTCTAAATTCTAACTAGTTAATCCTAAATTTAGATTTTGGAATTAAAAATCGAAGAAGATCTAAATAGTAGATTTGAAAAGAGGAGTGAAGCAGACAAGACGTGTGTCGCACCCACTCACTCCGATTATTCCGATTATTACGATTAGTGAAGGTCCAATGACGCTGCATATCATATTTGGTTTTACGTTCAATATTTCCAACTATCACTATCCAAGGGTGGAAAGTAAGTGTCTGTGGACCCCAACTCAATCTCTTCCGTCCATCAAATAATCGATCAATTCCAAATTTCTCTGCCCTTTTGCTTTCTCTCCTACAGTGTCAGCCACCATTATTCAGTGCACTTCCAAAGCGAGAGCTCCCATCCGCCAATCGGAACCGTTCATTTGTCTCGCTGTGGGTCCGGATAAGGATAAGATCCGAGACTTGGGATAAGAGAAGTGGCCTGGGCTGCCTGGCAAACCCATTCTATCAATTATCAATCTGTTGTCCAGTTCAACGGTCCAACCCACTCAAAAGTCTTTTTTATTTTTCATTTATTTCTAATCATTATTTTATAAATTATTAATATTTTTCTATAAATTCACATCTTATATTCATATTTCATTGATTTATCTTTATTATATTAACTAAATTGTTTCTTTTCTAATTATTGATGGCGTGTATTTCTTGAACTTGTTAACTTATTATTTGTTTTAGAGTTACTTGTAAAAAATCACCTCTCACTTTTCTTGACTGTAGCAGTGTCTCCCCAACTCTTCAATTTTCATTTATCTCAGTAAATTATCAATTTGTTGTAATGTAAAAAAAGATTAGTCTTGGTCTAAGAAATTATTCATAAAAAAAAAAATTTAAGTATTTAATTTTTCAGTAAAAAACTATGAAATTTGTATATGAGTATTGGTATTAAGTAGATATTTAAGTATTTTAATGAGGAAAAAAAAGTAAAACTAAAACCAGCACTTTTACATAAAATTAAAGGTTTAGGGAGCAATTTATAAGAAAGGGAAACTTTCAGGTAATTTTTTTCAATTAACTCTTTATTTTCCCTATCGTTTAAGATATCAATAATTTTCACCACCTTAATTTGAGGAAAATTACGGATGTGGGCCCTGTGTTTAATTTTTTTTTTTTTTTTTTTTCCAACCGCGCGCTGCATACGGACTCTACAAATATGCATGATGATAGTGACGTAGATATTATCACCTCGCCGCCAATATGCCACGACGGATATATCCATAGTTTTTTTTTTTTTTTTTTGGCATAGATTTTCATTTTATATAGTATTTATCTTTGTAATTATTTTTCTTTTTCATTTTAAATATATAATGAATTCACATTACTCACCCTATAAATAAATTCATTGTAAACATTTAAACATGCAATTTTAAATTGAATATTTTCTATTTAACACAATTTTTTCTTTAATTTCATTCCCAAATAAAATTTATCCTGAAAAACCAACAAAAAAACACAACTATATATATTGCAAGTTGCAACTTATATTTCATAATATCAATAATTCTCCCACATATATTTCCAAAGGAGGAAAAAACAAGGCTGTGGGCCCTGCCTGTTTCATTTTCCCAAAGTTGGAGCAAAAACATGCATTATTGCAACTTACATCAAATACATTTGGTAGCATTAATAATAGGGTAATTAATGTTTGAGGTTGTAAAATATAAGATCAGAACACAATATTTTAAGTGATTTACTCTTAGGGTAATAATATTAATAATATATGCATTCATTGGTCAATAATTTAATACTAATAATTATTTTTTTAAAAAAAAATAGAACCAAATAAATGCATACTAAATGAATCACTGTTAAAAAATTATAATAAATTAATTGAGATGATTATTATTAGTCTTACTTTTAACATTTACGAATTAAAGATGCATTTTACCATTCTAACCCTCAAAAAAGGAATTTGAAGAAATTATTGTTGTTAAACATGGTGTGGGAATGATTAAAAAGCATCAGATAGTGGTGTGATTAGTAATATTCATTTCAAAGTATAAAAGATATAAATTGTCATAAATTCTATGTAGTGTGGCTGGCACAAGAAATAAAATATTTGTTCCTATTTTTAAGTCACGGAAAAGAAAACCATATTCATGAAGAAATACATCTTTGTTGACGATAAATGGAAAAGTAGAACTGAAAGTATATTCTTAGAACTGTTTGTTTTATTCCCTATGATGTGGAATGATCTTCGAGTCGATAGTTTGAATATGCGAACCAGTCAGTGCTCCAGGGTTGTGACGCATAGTGAGTCATCCAGATGTCGGTAGTTCGATTCCTATCTCTGTTAGTTCTGCTTATTTAAAGTGCAAACTGACAGGACTGTACAGACGACTCCCCAACTTTCAATGTAATAGTTAATAGGATAATGAAATGAAATAGTATTGATTAAAAAAAAGATAGTTTGAATGTGATATGAAATTATGAGCACTAATAATAATAATTGGAGGAGGTAACATATATAAGTAGTCATACATGAAGATGAGGGTAAGAAAGAAAAAGGGGGAAAAGAAAACATAAACAATAAATAATGGTGGCGGTAATATCGTGAGAGGAGAATTTGGACAATTTTATTTTCTGTTATTAAATATTTGGAAGGGCCTACGCAATAATTTGAAGGAAGGTACAGGAAAAATGGACCGGATGATCGGTGATCGATTGATGATAAGAAAGAAAGAAAGAAAAGTAAAAGCTGGTGTAACAGTAACTTCATCACACACTCTGGCTTCTGCTATAAATACACTATTGGAAGGTACAATGTCTCTGCACACTCTCTTTCTTCTCCATCTTCTCTATTATTGAAACAAGGTCTAGTGCCTCCTCTCTCTCGATCCCATGGATCCAGCCAAGGTGCCTTTCCTCTATATCATTGCTGTTTCTGTTTTAATTTGCAGCCATACATGATCGATCTTCATGTATATATAAATATGCTGTGTTCTTTCTTTACTTTTCTGATTTTTCTAAGAAGATGATCGTCTCACAAGATCCTTTTTATTTTTTTATTATAACTCACTCACTCACGTCAATTTGTCTTTTTTGGGGAAAAATATGTATAGATACTTTGGTTTTTGAACCGTTTTAACTAGTACTCCTGCATGTGTAGACGTATACGTTCGTTTTCATACTAAATATTCTTCTATTTTAAACTATATACTTGACACGTGGATTATATTATTATTATTATGGTCACTGACCGCCGAATGTAACCGGACGGCGAGAAGATACCGGCTACTTACCCGCCTGATCCGGATCCGATTAAGTGTTAATCGAGATATATATATATCAATGACTAATGATTTATACGGAGAAACATTGTTGGATTTAACTGGTTATACTTTCAAATGTAAATTTGTGAGATGATCTATCGATGGTCTCTTTTTCGGTTTTTGTTAAAAACATGATCAGGGTTTAAACTTAGCTAATGAAGGATTGAATTATTTGGGTGCAGTTCCGGCCATCCAGTGCTTACAATTCCCCGTTCTGGACTACCAGTTCTGGTTTGCCCGTTTGGAACGATGACTCATCCCTCACTGTTGGCGTCAGAGGTATATGCAGTTGCTTTTTGCATCTGTATCATCTGATATATATT